>CM049314.1:72806299-74006299 GCA_026874595.1 Sipunculus nudus
TTTACATACTTTAAAGCATATACACGCCTCTAACATAAACGCATAACAAATTGGGTGCAAAAAGCATGTTAGACTTTTATCCGTCTTACATCACCAACAAAACAGCCCGAACGATGTATTCCATCACTGACTGTACAATGCCTTTACAGTTACATTACCATATTTTTTTTTGGAAACCCTGTCTACACTCTGGATCGTTCTATCGAAAAGGTTCAAACTTTAAAAAGAACTTGTGTTGTATCCTTTGTAGTTTAAAGTTTATTTAAATCGTTAACCTTAACTTTTCTACGAGCATTCTTCACCGCCGTCTCACATGTCTTGATGAAAGCCACGTGACCAACTACATAGGTGGCCCCAGCATCGTCTATTTGTCGGGCAAGCTCTCCTGGCAAGGAAATAGTCAGTAAACATAATAAATCAATAATTCGTTTAAAAATCATAAGAACACGTCAGGTCTTGAACAGAAACACATGTTAGGTGTGTATCAAAGAATTTCGATGTAACAGGTTTGAATTCAGCTGATGCTCGGAACAGGAGTAATCATGAGAAGAAAAGCCTTATCTTATAGGAAACTAGTGACAAATGAAACACTACATATTAAAAGTATGACAATGCAACCCATTAATTATCAGATTAGAATGTTACTGAACAAACAAATTACAAGAAAAAAGGTAAATAAAAAAGGATAATATCGATTTAGGTACAATTCTCCCTTCTAAGTTTACAATGCTGCATATATCTGTCCAGATTTATGCAGTATATTTGTCTTTATAGAAATATGTGTTAAACTATATACTTGAACACCAAAAACAGCCACCTACGTCCTAGTGTACAAAATTCTAAAGAATGAGCATATGAAATGCAACCAACATATGGATATTGAGATGCCAGTGTCTACGTTAATTAGAATTTTTTAATGGTTTAGAAGTATTTTTAAATCATATTCATTTATGACAACTTGATACATTTCTTTGTTATTCATTAACTATTAATAATAATTTGTCATATATTAGGAATAATCAGAAAGTAATTATATTTTAAATTTATTTTTAGAGTTGTCACCTGGTGTGTACTGGATATTAGCGTTAGTAACGGTAGCGCCGATCGCCCACGCCGCCAGCATTGTTATAAGGTATTCCACGTTGTTGGTACTGAATATCAAAATAATGTCCCCGCTTCGGACACCATGTTGATACAGCCCTGACGTGAAACGTTCCACCATCGTCTTCAGATTTCCATATGTATAATCGGTCCGCGTTTTCCCATCCACAAATATCTAAAATAGATATATGTACTCAGACAAAGCATTCAATTCTTGATTATATGCCACCTGATAATAATATATGTACCGTGATCAACTATTACAATACCTACTCATATATTCAGCAATCATCGTTAAATGGACATCTTCCTGATATAAAAATCAATAAATAATGTATTTATCATATGAAATGTAAATATAAAGCCTATTCCCTGCACCTGCACCTATAGTGACACCTGGTTGTTTTTATGGATCATACACAAATTTGGTACACTTCACACGAAAAAGGAAAGGTTTATATCCTTGACAGGCTGTGACAGTATTAGAGTAGACTACATAATGGCCGTTCTGTTGTGACAGCCTGATGAATGTACTGCCGAACAGAACACATGTTTTTTACCATAACCATGCAGTTCTGTGGTGTTTGAAACTGGTATGATTATGCAAATATCTCATATCTTAAATGAAGAACACACAGTATAATTGATTATATATATATATATATGTTTATACGGGACCAATTACCATAAATATACAGTCCATTTCTAGCTCATACAATCAACCTCACTCAATATACATGTACTTTAATATATGTAGCCGTGTGGTATATGCAAAAGTATACTCACGACGTTTTATATTTTTGCATATGCATAGATTTAAGAATAAATATGGAAGAATCATGAATCCTCAGTAATATTATTGTTACTCCTATCATTACATTTTGAATAGCACATCTCACTTTTTCCGTAAGAATTGCAAGGTTTTTTCATCTCACAAACTTTGAAAATGCTCAAACGTAATACTTACGACAGCAGTTTTATTAGCGGCACTGCTCCAGTCACTCATGATGTACTGCTGCACATTCTGGTCTGAAACTGGAGATGCTGGGGGTCCGCTTGCCGCCATAGTTCAAGCTGTAGCTCGAAGAGTCTCGGAATGTGAAGCAATTGGAAACTTCGCCACTGTACTCTGATCTGGGCACTTTCGGACTCTGATCCGGTACAATTTTTCTGATAGACTTTTGATCGAGACACCATAAACATGTTAATCATTTCGTTACTTATCTGTACACTGGAGGGGCCATGCTTAAATTAAAAATCGGTGCGTGACAGGGTTGATAATGTGTGGTGTCCTCAATTACATATGACAAGCACTGAACCGCCCGTGACCTCAGAGTATGTTGCCTCACGCTATTTATAGCCACTCTGTGTAGTGCGTGGAAACAGTTTGAATAAACACTAATTAATAAAGCACTGATCTGGGTACTTAGTCCAAGTGTACTAGAAATAATAGAAACCCCCTATGTGCCTTGCAATGGATCGGGGGTTCAAAGGTAGCCACATATTCAAGGTACGTCTATGACTTGGCAGGTAAAATAAGATCTGTGGTATGAAGGGTTGAGCCTTTTCAAATGGTACATAGCAGATACTGTTTTCAAGACCCTTGAATAAATGTTACTCAAGTGAGGTGCTGCCATCCAGTGACAAGAGAAGTGTTCAGAGAGATGCTTCCGCCCAGTGTCCAAAAAGGTGTCCAGAGAGCTGCTCCCACCCAGTGTCCAAAGAGGTGTTCCAGCACAGTGTCCGCAGAGGTCCTGCAATTCGTTGACCACAGATGTGATGCAATCCAGTGTCCTGAGAGGTTCTGCAACAAAGTGTTTGGAGAGGTGCTGCCATCCAGTGTCCAGAGTGGTGCTGTGAGAGGTGCAGGCACCCAGTGATCAGAGAGGTGCTGCCACCCAGAGACTAGAGAGTCGTGCAGAGAGGTGCTGCCACCCAGAGAATAGAGAAGTGTCCAGAGAGGTGCCACAACCCAGTGACCAGAGACGTGTCCAGAGAGATGCTGCTTCCAAATGTTAAGAGAGGTGCAACAATCTAAATTCCATAAAGGTACTGCCACCCATTGACCAAGGTTATGTCTCGAGAGAGGTACTGCAACCCACAGACTAGAAAGTTGTCCAAACAAGAGCCACATCCCAGTCACCAGAGAAGGGTCCAGACAGGTGCTGCAATTCACTCTCCAGAAAGCTGATGCCACCCAGTGTCGGGAGACGCTGCAACCCAGTGTCGAGATCAGTGCGAGTCTTATGAATATGAATGAGCCTCCTGGGTAGGAGTTTATATAAAGATGTACATGCGCAGGGTCATAAACAGAAATGGTGTTGCCTGCAGAATCCGGAAGTGCCAGGCGCACGTGCATAACGAGGTATCGCTACCCAGTGTACAGAGAGGTGCTGCCATCTAATGTACAGAGAGGTGTCCAGAGAGGTGCTGACACCCAGTGACCAGAAGGTGTCAAGAGAGGTGATGCTACCAAAAGAGTAGTGAGGTGTCCAAAGAGGTGCTACAACCCAGTGACCTTAGAAGTGTAGAGACAGGTGCTACATCCAAATGTCCAGAGAGGTGCTACAACCAAGTGTCCAAATAGGTACTAGCGCACAGTGATCACATATATGTGCTGGAAGCCAATCGCTACAGAATTGTCGAGGGAGGTGCTATCACCAAGTGACCAGAGATGGGTTCAAAGAGGTACTTCCACACAGTGTCCAGATAGTTGTCCAGAGAGCTAGTGCCACACAGTGCCAAGAGAGGTGATTCACTCCAGTGTGAAGGAAGTGCTGCAAACCAATGTCAACAGAGGGGCTGCAACCAAGTGTTCTATGAGCTTCTGCAACCAAATGTCCAAAGAGGCGCTGCAACCCAGTGGTAACGATTGAGGTGCTGCCACCTTATGTATTAGTCGTATGAATATGAATGAGCCTGTTGGGTAGAAAATTATATGAAGAAGTACATACGCTGTGTCAGAACGGCCTGTGGAGCCTGCAGAGTCCGGAAGTGCCAACCGCCAGTGCCCAGCTAAGTGCCGCTACCCAGTGATCAGAGAGGTGTCAAGAGAGGTGCTGCCATACAGAGACTGGAGAGGTGTCCAAAAAGGTGCATATAACCCAGAGAAGTGTCCAGTCAGGTGCTGCTTTCCAATGTCCAAAAAGGTGCTAGAACACAGTATCTACAGAGGTGCTGCATCCCAATTACTAGAGAGTTGACGAGGGAGGTTCTACCACCTAGGGACCATGGAAGGGTCCAGAAAGGTGCTGCCACGCATTGTCCATATAGTAATGCACAAAGCTGGTGCCACCCAGTCTCCAGAGAGGTGCTTCAACCCAGTGTCCAAAAAGGTGCTGAACCCCAATGTCCACAGATATGCTTGAACCCAGTGTCGAAATAGGCTATGCAACCTAGTGTCCGGAGGAACCAACCGGGGTCCAAAGAAATGCCGCAAGCCGGGTTAACGTATCGCTAGTTCATGAGATCTAGAGACTGCTTAAACGAATTCCTAGGTCTATAAAAGTTTTATTTATTGTATGTACCAGCGTATCTAGTGAAGCTTGACAGGCTTTGAAATCTGTCTGGTTGGTGATTTAGAATTATGTACCTGCACTGACTTGTGTTTTGTTGTGTGCCTGAGCGCTGACACTTGAGGGTGCCGTCAAAACCACAAAATCTCTACTTTTCCACATTAATACAAAAATGTCTACTTTGTAATGGCGACCTTTACCCAAGGGCACCAAAAAGGTGTTTATTTTATCGGGTGACATATAGCTCTTCTGAATTATACCTCTAAACCATTTATATACTAGCATGGTTGTTATATAGTTTATAGTACATTCACAAATGTTTCTATTTATGGTGACCTGTTAAATTTTCCGCGTCCAGACACTGTTTTTTTTCTTGCCAGACCATTTATGGAACTGATAAATAGACCAATTTTGTAAGTCTAGAGGTGACTACCTGGTGATAAATCCTTTAAGAGCAGAGTTTAATATTTCGGCAAACAGGATGTTTAGATCGTTTCTGTAATTTCAACGTGGTTACCACATGGACTGGTAGCTCTCGTAAACAGAAACAACCAGTGAATGCCCAAGGCAGGTGTGACAGTAGCTTAAACCCACGGTTGTCCTTGAACCAATTCTTCGTTACAGCTGGCAAAGCTGTAATTTCCCATAGAGACGTGGGGTTGTTAAAGTTTAGAGTTCATTGCAAACACACTCATTCACCTCCTTATTTTTAAGACCTCAACATAGCATTCCTTAACCAAAGCTGACTAGGTATATAGAGTTTACATGAAACGTATTTTTCCAGGAAATAAAATTATCA
Source organism: Sipunculus nudus (assembly GCA_026874595.1). Taxonomy (NCBI): domain Eukaryota; kingdom Metazoa; phylum Annelida; class Sipuncula; order Golfingiida; family Sipunculidae; genus Sipunculus; species Sipunculus nudus. The sequence continues at coordinate 72,811,715 of CM049314.1, forward strand.
TCCTATTTTCTCACCACACGTTTGTCTTCCATAGGCCATATATCGAGACTTTGAACGTATTTTCCATGTACGTTCATGGAATGTGAACGTATTTGAATCGTGAAATTCGATTCATGCTGAAGTGTGAATGACGTACATTAACAATAGCTCGATGGTTGACGTACAACGGATGACGAACGGTGGCTTGCTGAAAATTCACAGCTAATGATTCTCAGCGGGTGGTGCATGGTGGATTGCACAGGGCAGGTGACGCACCACTATTGGCTAACGGTTACCAACGGACGCAGCCGGGCGAATGCCGTTGTTATGTAAAAGCCACGACACACAAAATGCGTCCACGTGCATATAATACATACCCTATAGGTATTAAAATTGAAATTGGATGCGTGGCTGAAATACGGATAGGCAACACCAGTTATGTCCTAATTCTCTTTACTGAGTAATGCTTTATTTTATTACGGACATTTTTTTGCTTTGCAATGCCTGCAGATATTTGCCTGATTTTTGGCGTTTAACCTGATCATGCCCTATTACAGATCGAGTTCGCTTTTGGTCCTGGTTGAAGTACTTTTGACCGCATGTCATCTCCTGAAAATTTTACAGACTTTAACAACTATTTTTACTTTTCTCCACGCGGGGGCATTCCTGTCGTTCCGACACATCTAGTTAAATTTAGCGTCGATACATATTAGCTGGATTTTATAAGATCAGTAATCACGGTTATAAGAATTCTTACAGTGTTAACGATAAATATTAAAGGTATTTCCTCTATATTACAGGAACTCTCGGCCCTAGCCGTGACAACCTGATTCGGTAGGCAATCGGATAATTGGGCTGGTAAGCCAACTCGAGTCGTGATAAAAATTTTATCGGGTAATATATCGCAGTGGTCTTGCATCAGGTTGCATTCATGTTGTGCTAAACGGCCAATGATCTCAATATCATGCTAAGAATGATGAATAAACACATTAATATACATGTGAGCTTACAACCCAAATTGAAACACCGTCTCCATGGACACGGGTCATTTCCTATATCGCGTGCCAGCTGCGCGAGTCCTGTAACCCGAGCGAGCCATGCTTGTGTTCATGCGGTCATGAATTCAACAAACATGCCGAGGGGTTTACCAATGTGCTCGATTAAAACGCAACTTTCCTCGCTCATATTTGGTATAATTAGAAAGTACACAAAAATGCTAACGATTGGTCTGGTTTTTGTTGATTGACAGTGTACCTGTAGGCCATGAAGCGTTGTCAGAAATGACGACAATATTTCCATCTTCACTCGGCCCAAGCGACTCTAGGCCCCAGAGACACTCGGCCCAACAGACACTCGGCCCCAGAGACACTCGGCCCCTAACCAGCGGGAACCAGGGACACACGGCCCTAAGGCCGTAGGCCCCAGGTATATACATCCGGCCCAGAGTTCCGGCTTTAGAGCACAGCCTTTAATTTTAATCCTATAGAAGGATCAGTCGAGGTGGGTCGGGGGCGAAAGTCTCGTACTGATGAGCTCCCAGCTTTATGGCCTGTGCTCTACTAACCCTAGAACACAGAAACCGGTTCCTTTATATTTGTTATAATTTTTTCCCATTTTGATATTAAAGGTGTCTTGCTTAGATAAACATCTAATCTGAAGTGTTTTTATCATTTTGCCTGAGGATACGAATTTTTAAATCCTGTCATATGCTGATATGCTTATTTTGTTGAATCCTTTATATCCTCTCAGTAAAAGTAAATATCCGTACACAAATTCACATATTCTCGTGAAAACTCATTGATTTATAGAAAGATTCGAGTCCTCAATATAGAAACATTGAAAATTAAAAGTCAAGTCCTCTGGTTAATTATACTCAATATTTATTATAAAAGCTAAAGATATACAAAAACAACTGGTTAAATATCCGTAATGGACAAGTGTACAAGAATCAACTTGTTATCATGTATAAATCACTTTAAACAATGGTCATATTATACAATGATATTACTGTTTATACTGTAAATGCATACACATATAATCACTTGATATCTAATACTTGTACATCAATGCATAATTATTAGTAAAGACGTAAAACATTTTAATACGATTGAAAAGGTTATGCGTTAGGATATTAACAAATATTTCATAAATATCTCCCCATTTTGAACATTTAAGATCATTTGAACATCGAATAACCACAATATATTTACATTTTAACAAGCGTACACTTTTACAAGGAATACCTTTCTTGTGTGTCACAATATATTTACATTTTAACAAGCGAGCAGTTTAACAAGAAATATTCTTATTTTAGGCAATTAGAATATGCTTTGCCCGATAGTTTATCACAGTTTGTCGAAAGAGTGGTTGTTTTCTGTAAAAGTAAAGAAGTGGTAAGACGGGATGGAAGTCCTAAAAAAGGTATATAAATGTCCCGTATCATTTATTACCAAGTGTTAGCGGAAAGATAAAGTAAATGGTAGACATCTTTGTCTGAATCAGCTTAACTGATGTCGATCTCAATAGATTTCTAGATTTCTTCAGAAGTATATCAGGGTAAGTGGACCATTCTAATCAGTTTCTTCAGGAATATTTCAGAGAAACATAGTCTAAACATAGGGTTTCAGCAATCTGACTTATAATTGGCAGAAAAACCTGAAAGTTATAGGAATACGTGTCTTTGTACAGAAGAAAATCTATATATTGAGGAAAGACAGCGAGAGAGAGAGAGAGAGAGAGAAAGACAAGACGAACAAGAGAAAATATGTAATAAACAAATATTTCGTACAACAGAACGGTGTAATAGGTAAATACTTTCCCAAATCTTTCCCAAATCTTCTTTGTTATTGCACTTGTAATTAGATTATTGTTCCGGAACCAGTCTCTTAATAAATTTCTACCGTAAAAATGAAACGGACAAAATCTTCAGCATTATTCTTTGATAATGATGATGCAAATACGTTTATTGATATCTTGTATACATGTTTAAGTTTACCAGAGGCTGCTTTTTATTATATCAAGTAAATTCTTTTCTATTACTAAGGGGCGTATTTGTTACCTATCAAACCAATTAAATATCGTGTCGTTCGAACGTTGGAAATGTCTGAGTAATCCGTAATGACCACATCAACATGATAATAAACAGCTATATTTGTAAATTCACGTACAAAACAATTCAAGTTCTCATTTGTCTTTTGCCCGCTCTATTTTGCTTGTGCTGTCGCATTCCCGGAAGTTGGGCTGAGAAGTGAATCGCCGGAAGTGACGTTGATACGGGTCGTTCCTGGCCAATTAGAATCTTCTTCGCTTGGTGATTTTGGCAACCAACCGTTCATTCCCATTACTGTAGGGTATGCATGTCTGGAGCTAAAACGACATGTTAATTTAATTATGTTAAGTAAATTTAAATAATTAAAGCAATCATATATTTATATGAATATTTATATCCTCTGTATTTAAAAAAAGTACAACATCTGGTCACTTCTGTAATACAACTATTCAATACTCATTGAACATTTCCACCCCATTAAACTTGGGAAAAATATACGCCCACTTATCAAAAAATGTTCATGTCCACTTAACACAAAATGATCAGGAATGTCTAAGAAATACTTTAGGTAAGGCAACAACTAGTACAAAAAGACAACTATTTTAAAAAAAGGACACAAAGACACTTCGCATAATCGGACTCAGAGTACGACTCTGCTGGTTACGTTTAGAGGGCGAAGAGGGTATAATGTTATACATTCAAATATGTCAGACAAGATTTATTTCAAGGCTGACTACATAACATGGGTGTTTTCCCCCCACTGCCTAGCTGGAAGAAGTTGGTTTAAGTAGAAACAATCTCTGCTGGAAGTTTGGTGGATTAAATTAACCAAGGACTCCTATAAGAAAATTGTCTGTAAGCTCGTATAAACCAAAAGAAACCTGTGATTTAAGACAACCCATGAGACTGGCTAAATGTGGTTTTAATTCACTGGGGGTCTTATTAGACAGATGGTCATTCAGACAGGTTCCACTAAAGTACAACTCATTAACTTGGTCTCCAACAATTCAAAAGATAAATGTCTAAATCCTCCATGTTTAAACAAGTGTATGTGAGGATGATGCATACTATTGTGCATCTGTATTATAATCAAAGCTTTGGAAAAACTTCGATTTTAAATTCCAAAGTAAAAAAAACAGACAGACAACATATAAAAAAAAGGAAATAACAACACATAATTCACTTACTGTATACACATATGCAAAGCAAAAAGCAAATCCATTCAGTTTTTCTGAGCAAAGATATTGTGTATGAATTCATAGAATTGAGCAAAAGATAATTTCATATTTGATGAATGTATCTGCAAAGCTCTAAAAAAATGGTTCGGCCAATTTTATTAAAATATTTTGCAAGGTAAAGGATATATGATGACCAACCATTCATTTTCTGGATTAGTGAAACGGTAAAAGCATTATACGTCATAATGCTTAAAGAGAACAATTTTCAGAGTGCAAAAAGAATATAACAATCACACATAATCACTGAACAAGGGAGTGGGGCTACCAAATTTTGTTTGAGGCGAGTTTGACCAAATATCAATGTATATACTTAATCCCCTAGAATCCTTGTTGTTTTTGCAGATAAAAGCTTTTAATAGAAAGGGTGCGAGAGACAGATGAAAGACGAGGTAGTGACGGTGCGGCGTGGGCAAAGCTCAAATTCGAGTAAAAAAAGAGAGATAATATACTAATATAGTGAGGGAATCTTGGCCTCACTTCATTTAAGTGATACCTCTATGAATAAAGTAGTTTCATTGTTACTCACGAGGTGGCAGTCCCATAACGCTCGTCTTCTGATCCTGAAATGACATCAGACATGACTTTAGACTGTGACATAAAGAGATTTAATCGGAATATTATTATGGTCATTTAATGTGAGTGAATATCAGTTGTTGAAGCTAAATGAAGTGTTAATTGATTAGAACCTTTCAGATCGGGTTTTAATAAAATAATATGAAAGTGGTGATTGAAAAAAAATACTTTGAGCAAAAACATATATTGTGTGGGACATCCCCATATGAGAGATCGTCTCAAGTGACATCCCTATGTATGATATCACGATTTGTCACAACATCATGTGTGACGACACCATGAATGACAACACCATGTATGGCAGCACCATGTGTGACAACACCATGAAATGCAGCACCATGTGTGACAACACCATGAAATGCAGCACCATGTGTGACAACACCATGAAATGCAGCACCATGTGTGACATCACCATGTATGGCAGCACCATGTGTGACAGCACCATGAAATGCAGCACCATGTGTGACAACACCATGAAATGCAGCACCATGTGTGACAACATCATGTAAGGCAACACCGCGTATGATAACACCATGTGTGACAACACCATGCATGATAACACCATGCGTGACAAAACCATGTATGATAACACCATGTGTGACAACACCATGTATGGCAGCACCATGTATGATAACACCATAAGTGATAACACCATTAATGACAACACTATGTATGTCAATACCGTGTGTGACAACACCATGTGTAACATAATGTGTGACAACACCATGTGTAACAACAAGTGTGACAACACCATGTGTAACAACGTGTGATATCACCATGCATGGCAGTACCATGAATGACAACACCATGTTTGTCAACACCATGTTTTACAACATCACGTATGGCAACACAATATGTCACAACACCATGTGTGACAACACCATGTGTGACAATACGATCTATAGCATTACCATATTTGACAACACCATGTCTAACAACACCTGGTATGGCATCACAAAGTGTGACAATATCAAGTGTGATATCATCATGTGTGACATGTATGACAGCACCGGGTATGGCATCAGCATGTGTGACAACATCATGTGTTACAACATCATGTATCGCAATACCAAGTGTGACAACACCATGTATGACATAACCAGTCTATTTCATCATATGTACTACTTTCATGTCTGAGAATATATATAAAATCCACTTTGTCTGTAAATAATATACCGTATATTATAAGGGGCTTCATTCCTGCGGTAAAAAGCTGACATGTGAATCAGCGATAGAGTTGGTCAACCGAGGAAAACATTTCTCTTGGCTTGGGTGCACCCAGAAAGTAACACAAACCAATGTATAATCAGGATCAATGCAAATTCCGGATTTGGTGATCGAGAATATTTTCTAATGTATGCGGTCACTGAGCGCTTTCTAATAGACGATATCTTCTCATATCTTCTAATTGTTTGGTAAAGAGCATCAGTAACGAATCCTTACAAATCAGCTCAATGAGACGCTGACATAAATATAGTGACACACATTTACACTTCCCTTGCCTTACACCAGACGGAAGACAATTGATAATAATTGCCCACACTTCCGAGCACTTGGTTGAACGTGTTTCGATCTTCGTCATTTTGGAAGTGTGATTGGGGTTGTATAGCTTACTAAATATCTGAGTTGCAAAATACCATTATGTAAGAAAAAATATATTTGAGCAGCAATGGTCAAGTATTTTGTAGAGGACGACCTGGCTTTTATCTATTTTACAAAGGTGACAAAAATTATGACGCAATTTTACATTTTACGATAAAAATGTACCCGTGGACCCAGGCAGTATACATGTTTATTGTCGAGGTCAACGTTTTAGCTCCCATATTAAAGTAGCATGAAGTTTTCTCAGCGTCATGATAAATATCTTCCCTCATTGAACGTTCTGAACGTATTGTTCCTGCGCTTTTCACATACGTAGTAAAAATGAACGTAAACATGATCAACGACATATGGTGACATTCCTTATATGCTAGGCAGAACGTACGCGTTGCGTATCCGTAATCACTCATTATATTTTCTCTTATAGTGATTCAATATGTGGGTATGCAGTAGGTTTGCCATATACGTCATTCTCAAGGTAGCGATTGTAAACGTATACATACTATATGATAACGGACCTGAAAATTCCAAAGTTTGACGTTAGTTATTAGGTACTTATCTGGCAAGCAACTTCTTTGCTTATGCAGCTCTATCCTATCGACCCGATTTGCTGCATATACCTAACGCATACGCATATGTTAAATATGGAATCACAGTCGTCCGGTTTCTGGCTGCATTAAGCGTACCTACCTCATACGCGTATAGGTACCGCATACGGATATATGGAATGCTAACCTTAACGCTTTCATGTACACAGGTTTGGGTTCAGTGAGAAAAAAAATCAGACTACACGTCTGCGCAAGAATCCTTAATAAACGCTTGTGAGTGCTACGTAAGCACAGGGATATATATATATATATATATATATATATATATATATATATATATATATATATATATAAAAGGCCCCTTTTTATTGCGCTCGGAAACCCTGAGCCCAAGAACTGACAGCTCTTGACTTGAATCGCTATGCCAAAGGTTCATGTAATCTTTAACACATTAGGTTGACAAAGAAATCTCCTAACTTCATCAGTTGATTCGGTATTAAACCTGTTACCCTAACTCCCATACAATGCCATCAAACTATGTTCATTACATTTCGATCATATTAAAGACAATAAACCAACCATTGAACATTTTGATCATACCAAACACATAACACATTATGGCTGAATCATAATCATTCAAGTTCCAGATATTCATCTGTTGGGCTGTACATAGGCTCCGCCGGTCATATCCAACATATTAATTAAATTCTGTTGCTAATACTGACGAAATAATATTACAAATAGCAAAAACTTTCAGCTCTTATAAAATCAGAGATACTTTGACAAGTTCTTTACGCCGGCTTAGATTAGCACAATATAGTAATCAGGTAATCGAAATTATTTTTTTTAATGAGTATGAAAATGTTTGCCATAATATTATTTGAAAATAGGACATATTACGCTCTCACTTTTTCCAGCCTTATCGACCTATTGTAACATAACAATGTTATCGTAGGCATGTTTCCGCCTACATCAAAACCACCAACCTACCGAGATTGGATCGTCCCAGAGCCTTTAACATCATGCTTACCCCCCCCACGTGTTACACTCTTTACCTCGTTACCCTTCACCTGCTCTCATTGGTTTTCTTGGGTCGAGAGAACCTTGCCATACAGAGCAGCAGTTACACGAAAGGAGACCTGGGACGACTGCAGTGTATAACCGCCGCATGCGTGAGGAACGTAATAGCCCGTCGGTGCACGGGGCTAGGAACGCGGGTTGCCGGGTCAATGTGTTGTCAGTGTTTTGAAATTCTGACTGCTCGAGTAGTCCACGATGAGCTGGTTAGTACATGGTTCATTATGATGCAGAGCCTTGCTGTGATAACAGTCTTAATAAATCGATGATACGGGAACAAAGTTACAGCGTAGTGCGCGTAATAATTATTCAAATATTTAACAGTAAGGTTAAAAAAATAAAAGGTATGGTTCTCAGGCACCGCGCGCATCAATTTTAATCCCCCGCATCAACAATTTTTATTTTTATTTTAATCTTAGAAGAAGATAAGATAAAAGAACTTCGATAAGATTTTCTTTGTTTTGTAGTGCATTTACCTGTTTCGCAAAAAAAATGTTATGTTCATGCTTTTCTCTGAGAATATGACATTATTATCGAAACATACAAAAAGGTAAAAAAAAATCTGTCGCCCACACGGATGTCTTAAATAAGTGCCTGGGAACTATAACTTAATTTGGTTTCGCTTAATCCCTGTCCAAAACGTAATCTAATTATAAAAATTCTGTTATATATTTGTTTGCCGATAGCCTGGATCATATGTTTCTCTGTATGCAAGGATAATTATTCCGAAAGCTGGTCAATACATATCGCTACAAGGGGCGGAGGCATCAGATAACCGACCTATTAGCTCCATTTTTACGGGTGTGTATAATGAACAGAGCTCACCTGGGTTTGACACTGACCGCCCGTGTGCTCTGAACCGGTGCCGGTGAAGCTGGTTTACGAGTCGGGAGTCTGACATTGTGAACAAGGAGGCCTTGCTGGCAAGATCAAAGTCCAGGACGAGGGATTCCAGGTACCTCCGGATCTCGTAACGCCGCCATGTTCGGCGCATAAACTCCCCCTCGGTGTTATGCGTCCGGGCGATAAAAAGTGGAATCAAACAGGCAACAAGGACGACGAATCCAGCGACAGCGCCCTCTATTGTCCGCGCGAAGTATTCACCTGGCGGGCGGAATGTTACGATGGTGAACAGAACTAGTCCAATGAACACAACAGTGATGAATAAACGCATGATGACGCGTAGAAGGTGGCGCCGCCTGTCGACCAATTGATCGCAGATATCTTGGAACTGATGACGTAACACGCGTGCACAGTTATCCTTGTGGAATAACACCAGCAGGTGAGCGGCGTTCTTTCGGGAGAGCCTTTGACGCGAAGGCTCGACGTTCTTCACTTTGTTTGTCTGCTCCGTGCCGGAGTCGCCCCCTGGTGACGGGTCAATTCCGTACGTTTCATATTCAAAGGCCACCGTTGCCTCTTCAAAATGCAGATACTCATCATAAAGCAGATGTTTCATCTGGATGTAGGGTTCCTTTATCTTACAGTAGGTATGGCAAACGTAGTACATGAGGAGAAAAGCTGCGATGAAATACGGGATTGTGATGTCAGCGGTCAGGAGAACTGACGTCAGACAGTAGACAAATATATGAATGGCCGGGTAGATAACAGCCGCCACAAACAGTACGCTGATCACTGTATGCAACATGGCGATGAACACCGCCATGACAGTCAGACAGCACGAGTACTTGCTGGCCCGGGTCTGTGTCAGCTTCTTGGGACGTTTTTCAGGATTTGGACAGAAGGCCAAGGTGAACGCACATATCAAATCAATTAAAAGCTGCGCATATACCGCTATCACAAGGGCAAGTCCGACACCCTTCGGCCAAAGATAGGGTTTAATTCGAGTCCAGGCAATCGGGATACTGCGCAAGTTAAAAGCGATCTCGTAGCCGTTTCTTAACAGATCCAGCGTGCTTGCCTTAGGGCCGTAATAGTAAGGGATAGCCAGGTTAATTAATAGCAGAAGTGTCGCTCCCCAAATAATGAGCCGCATGGCTGGGAAAAATTTTGCAACACGTTTTGATCCGCCAAGGAAGACCCAAAGGTCACAAAAGGTGATTCCTCCCCCACGCGGCAGTAGATCTTCCTCTGTGAGAGCGATCCAATGGTCACGTGACCCAGGGCGACCTTGAAGGATGAAGGTCACGTAGTGACTGGGACTGAAACCAAAGTAGGTTCTCAACCAATCCCAAGTGCGGTTCTTTCTCGCAAACAACAACAAAGAAAACCTCTTCCATCCAAAATACGCGAAGTAAAATAACACAGAAAATATAATGGCAAGGGCCATTTGCACTTCTTTCAGCTTATAACGGCTGTTGTAGTAAACATGATCGCAAAAGTAGTCTCCTCGTTTGTGTTCCTCCGCAGTGCTTTTACTACAACATTTCATGCCCACCACCACGGGTGGTGTACTTTCGAACGCAGGATGTATGTATGCGCTGCGGCAAATAGACCCATCCCCATCGTACGACGAGAGGTCAGAGGTCGAATCGAATGTGAGATTTGTAATGATCAATCGAGCAACTGCTTGTTCCAGACATCCTTTTGTTAATGCTTTGAGGCACGTATCTGACCCCGTCATATCGACCTTGACCTCTGACACGCTTAAGGTCAATAATCCCAAGGATGCGACGTCATAATCCAGCGGTAGTTCTAGTAGAAAGCGTCCTCTTGGAGTCACCCAGGCCCATAGCGACGGGTCAAAGGTATCGTTTAGGCTCTGCGCCTCACGAAACTCTGACAGGTTACTCTGACCAAAGTCAAACCGGAAGTATATTAGAGAGGAAGAATGGTCGTATCTGTACTTCCGGTATAACTGTTGCGCAGACTCCCAGTTTTCCGCTCTCAAGTCACAGGGGTCACATGTTGCAGAAATACTGTGGACCTGCCACCAGAGGAGTGTAAGCAAAGCCAAAGCCTTGCTGAGCCCCATAGCTGTACCTGGAAATAGAAAGAACATTTTATGTGATGTTTATACAGTAAAACCTCGATACTGCGACCATCAAAGGGACCCCGACAAAGTGGTCGCATTTTCGAGTTGGTCGTCTAAGCGAAATCTTATATAAGGAGCAAAAAATATAATCGGGACCGTAAACATGTGGTCGTTGTTTTGAGGTGGTCGTCAGGCGAGGGTTTACTGTATAAAGGATAGGTATTAATAGTTGCTATCACTTGATTCTCGGTTGCGTGGTTTATCAGGTTACCAACGGATAACTAGAAAGTGGTCCGAGACCACAACCTCCGACAGGATCCGAATCAAACTTCAATGAGTGCTACACAGAAAGGCGTCACAATTAACCTACTCCATGGTGGATCACAGGTCAGCTCCAGAACAAAGGCGATCACTAATACCAGTGAATGGCCATGGCCATCTCTCACAATGGTAAGGAGCGTTAAACTAAAATATGTTTTAGTGATCTTGATTGAATTGATCGTTCCTTGGATTTTATCCTAACTGTTCGTAAATTTCATTCATACCCGTTCATTACTTCTTTTGAGTAAAGATGCATACACTGTAAAAGCTGAGGACATGTTTCGTGTTTTAATGAGAAACACCAGCTTGTCCCACTTTTCGAAACATGTCTTTCGTGATTTGCCGTTTTACACTGATATAGCCGTTTTAAATATGTGTAAAACATGGTTTGGAATCAAAACACGTTTTAAAAAGATGACGTTTCTATATTAAACATGTTTCTCCAAAACATGTTTTCAAGAGAAACAGGTTGAGACACCAAAAGATTGAGACATGTTTCATGCAACATGTTTTAAAAGTCAAACATGTCATCCTTTAACGTGTCTTGAGACGCGTTTCAGACATCTCGGTTTTAAAACACCAGCGACCTGAAACATGTCATTGTCTCGTTTTTCGAAACACCAAAAAGACGTTTTAAAAGCTGACGTGTCTTAAGACGCGTTACAGACGTCTCGGTTTTAAAACACCTGTGGCTTAAAACATGTAGTTATCTCACTTTTCGAAACACCGAGAACACGTTTTAAAAGCTAAAAACTCAGGATAAAATTGTTTATTGATGCAAGTTAACGCTACGTGATACTTTGATTGCTGCATCTATCAATATACATCTGCCAACATACTTTATAATGTGAATCATCATATGAACAAAAGCTGAAGCCATTTCGCTAATTGTGTGGCTTGTATATGCCGAACGGAAGTACATGCATGGATACAAAAACTCAAAGAACAAACCTAAACAGAATTCCCTTCATAATTATATTTCTGATTTTCTTTAAACTAATCTATATTGAAAAGCTTTTGAGCCCATAACAAAGTAAATGTTTTAAATACTGATGCATCATAAGAATTAAACATTTACCTCAAAATATTTCATGGCAATAATAACTGATGGTTTTTATGAAGTGTGGAGAAATTACTTAATATGGATGCAAATTAAACATATGTTATAGTTGCTTCTTGCAAGGATGAAAATCTTAACAGTTATAAGAATGGTAAGACTGTTATCTACCTTTGACTAACTCTATAAATAAAAAAAAGATAAAAGAAGAAATATTAAGATAGAGTAAGATAATTTTAAGTGTATCAATTTATCTTTTGCAAAGACTGTCCTATGAAAGAAATGTTGCATCTGAACTACTTTGATTTATGAAGTTGAAATAAGCTTGAATTAATAATCCATTTGTGTAAACAAACTTGTTCAATACTACAAACAAACTAATCATATCAGCATGTAACGCCTAATAAACACCATACATTCACCTTAAAAACTCTGTGATTCTTCTTAAAGACATGCCTTAATTGTGGTTAGTAAATTCACTATAAATATTTAAATATTCACTTGGTTTTTATGCTGTAATATATCTAAACTGAGGGCAACAGTTTCTAAAATACTACACATCAGGACAAAGATATTTCATATCAATCACTTCTGTTTAACCCCAAAGTACTTTTTACATTAGAAGTCACATGAATTGTTGGCCATATATTCACCTTAAGAAAGTACTTTCAGGATGCAAAAGATAAAAAAACTAGTCAGTGTAAAACAAGAGATGTACTCTAGTGTGATGTATAAACTGATGTAACAGCATCCATATACTTTCAAGGTGTAAATGAAAAAAACATCAAGAAAGAACACTGAATTTATTTCAAGTCTGTTTTATTTTGAGCTGTCGAGTGAATATAAAAGACAGTACTTTCAGGTAGAAAATGAAAAATAGTGTAAAACTTAATCTGTTCAAAGGAAGCATTACTGATTTTCTAATATAAAAAAGGGTTACATTTCACGGATCGTTTTTACCTGCGGCTGTTAGTTTTTCGTTGATTTACTTTATATCACTATGCTCATACCAAAGTAAAACATCAATCTAACTGACAAACTTTACAAAATGTGAAATAATAGAATTGTAATATGCTTTACCAATGTAGAGTGTTTAATGTTTTTGGAGAAAAAAAGCCTGAACAACTCCTAATAACATTCACATACCAGAAATTAGGCCCTTATTCAATATAAAATTGCAATTTCAGCACTGTTGCAAACTACTTATAACACAGCTTTGTATCACACTGTAGTCTACAGCATCAGATATTTTAGGATAGAGTTGTAATGAATTAATTTTAGTATAGCCACAAGCTCCTTTAACCTGTAGACTTGTCCTTCATGGGAACTTCTTCTTCAAGGCATTTTTCTTGAAGCAAATTCAACATTTGCATGTTGGGTACTAAATATGTGAGGTTAAGGATGTAATACCATCCAAGAAAAAGAAAGCACATCTACAACACATATCCTTCCTTGATCAGATTGATCTGTTTCCATCTCCCAAAATAGCGCTTGTTCTGACCATTCCTTTATCAACAATGAAAACTGAACTCGGTTCCTTACTGGTATCTGATGTCAGAGAGTCTTGTGATACTTTCTCCTGAAAAAAAAGAAAGAAAAAATCTCTGTGAATGCATCAAGCAATAGTGGTCACTTTCCGAGTCAACTGGGCTCCACTAACGGAGCTTTCTGTGTCAATCATCTGTTAAAAGGGCATAAACCTGATTGTTAGGCCTAGCATAATCAAACTTGGAAATAGAATTTTATATTTCGCTGATCACAAATTTTGAGGAAGTGTTTGCATGCATAATATGATGTCTGTTAACCAATATCTAAGGAATTGCTGCAGATCTGAGCACCTAATTTTACAGGATAATGATCATTTGAACTACAAACAGTGCCACCTATGAAAGCCTTTTTTCTGTGAGCTGGGGCTGAAAGGGGCCCTAGAGTCTGAACAACCGTAACCAATCACTCTGTGCCTAATTAGGAATTAAGTATATAAGGTTTTAAAGTATATCTGCTTATCACAGCAAATCTGAGATAAGTCTTTAATTATTTATTACAGTAGGGCTCTATAGCCAGAGCAGGCATTGTTCTGGCAAATATGATAAAGGACTTGCTAACACAATATACATTTCAAGAACAAATTATATATTACATACTGAAGATTCATACAGAGGTATCACCAAGTCAAACATGTAAATGTTTTGCTTTGTTACAAAGCTACCTGTGTAAGAACTTCATACTGTGTTCATAGCAATGAGTACTCAACTGAAACTTGGGGTAAAGCCTACCAGGTCCACGAGTACCCATTGCTAACCCTCCTGTGATCCATAATGGTATATTTCACTTTCCCATATGTAAACCACTCTGTGGTAATGCCACTTATGCATGCCTACAGCTGAAATGGTATTTCAAGTTCACAATTTTATTTCATTGCTACCTATAACCATGTTCTATTTAAAAGGATGAAAGACCCCCTGAGCCTCTTGAACATTTCAAATTCAGCCTAGTATCATGGCTCGTGGGCAATGTGTATGATCTAGTGTTACTCCCAATGTGTTTGTGCTCGCAAAGAAGAATTAATCTCATGAGTCATTTCAGTTGATTCACTTTGTAATGAGGCAAATAAACTACATAGCATAAAATCTATCAATTTTGGATTTGTTCCTTCCACCCATGCATATTGATTATACATAGCAACAAAAGATGGGGCTCTGTTTTACTAACGACAATGTAGAAAAAAGGTTGGGCTGGTCTAGGAGGTATGTCGATATATTATATTGGCTCAATAGGCAAAGGAAAGTTTGCAATGAATACATGTAAGAAGACAACTGTGAAATCAAAGATTTAAGTTTCTATCATAATTTATAAAACAGTTAAGGTTAATACAATTGCTAGAATTCAAATGACATAATGCAAATACAGATCCTATATCAACTGAAAAGGCACTCATACTCTAGTCCCCCCCCCCCCCCCCCCACACACAATACAATGAAAAACTGAAGGACACACAGATGGACGACCGGACAGATGGCCGACTGACGCTGGACCATCCTATAGCTCAGTTGACTATAGATAAGGAGTCCATTAATGGCAGTATGGGGGCAATAAAACATGTTTAGTGAAAATGTAACAGAGAAACATTAAAGTGAATAAGAGTAAATTTTTGTGTGTGGAATTTGTGGACAAAATGACTTACCAATGTTTTCATATGACTGCTTAGCCCTTTCAGAACTGGTAGGACAGACAGGCATGTAGGAACCTGCAGCTTCCTCTATTATTTGTTTGTAAACAGCAAGAACCCTTGATTTGTCATTCCCATTCAGCAAAGATGCAATAGGCCCATAGAATTTAGGTAAGTATGCTGGATATGGAATTTCAGGCAGTTTCTTCAAGTGCTCATTTGATGCTGTCACAGCAAGACTTGGCCCTGCTTTGGGGAAGTGACTTGGTTCAGATTGAAGTATGTTATCTCCAAACACCAGTACAACAGTGAATCATTTGAATAAAATTATGACAGTTTAAGTCTTGTTAATCGTAATGACAGTATAAAGTGTAGGAATGGACAGAGAGAAACAGATATGATCATTTTATTTTATAAGACAATTCCATCCCAATCATAAATAATCCTTATCTGCTACATTTATCTTCAGGCGCGGACCCAGAGGGAGGGTTTTTGGGGTTCAGTCCCCCCCCCCCCCCCCCCCGCTCTCAACCACCTTTTTTTAGACAAAACTTATACATGGCAGTGGATTTGAGGGTCGAGCCCC
Organism: Sipunculus nudus; assembly: GCA_026874595.1. Lineage (NCBI taxonomy): Eukaryota > Metazoa > Annelida > Sipuncula > Golfingiida > Sipunculidae > Sipunculus > Sipunculus nudus. The sequence continues at coordinate 72,827,846 of CM049314.1, forward strand.
CTCCCCCCCCCCCCCCCCCCCCGCTCTTAAAATGTACTTGAAAAATCAAGTTCTAGTCTGAGTACTAAGCTGTGCTTGTACCCGGTGCTTAACCTGTCAAGCCTGTCAGTTGTCCAAGTGAGCAGGCCACAGCTTAAACACAGTTGTTTCAGTCAGCAGGGTATACATATATAACATTTTCACTGCTGGCCTTGTATTCAGCCTTGCAGGACTACAAAAATGGGTATGTTCATTGGGCCTTTTTATGAAACAAGGGAAACAGATGTCTCATAAATTGTCATTTCCTTGCAAATACTGAAATATTACAAAATTCTCCATATGGACTTTGGCATACCTGGACTATGGTACATTATATTACACGAGGAGGGGTCCCCTGGTAGAATGGGTGTGAGGATGGGAGCCCCCCCCCCCCCTTCCCTTTATTTTATATCAGTGTAAAAACAAAGGAATAGTTCCACCATTGCTTGGAAGAAGGTGCTTCACAAGATGAAAATAAACCAAAATCACCACAGCTGGTATCTTGTCCTCCATGGCACAGTTACTTACATATTAATTGGATTCCTGATCTTGAGATTGCAGGTTTGAATCCTAATTAGAATGAATTCTTGTATTCATTGATAACTCATTTTAATATGAATGGTATAATTGCAGGGATGTCTGGTAATATGCAAGGGAGTTAAATATATGATAACAAACACCAAACTTCTTTAATTTTAATGTTCCAAAATGTAGACCAGATGCTGGACACGCATCCACAAGTAGGCTTACTGGGCAGTAGTTTCATGTGCTGTCTGCTTGATAAATCAAGTTTAAAACAGAGCCACAACTTGGTCCGGGGGGGGGGTGTTGCTATATCTATTGATAATAACTGACCACTTTTAAAAAAATATTTTTGCACCATATTATGTAGTAAATTAGGTAAGTAATGTAATATATATATATATATATATATATATATATATATATATATATATATATTGCAATGTGTTTTCATGTTATGACCACATTTCAAGTACTCATACGAACCATATAAATATAAATCGCAATTAATAAATACTAAGCCTACCTTTCAACCGCATCTCAATCGCAGATTGCATGCCTCCGGCAGATTTCTTTCTTGCCCACTGACACACTTTCGGCCTATCGATGGTTGCATGAGGCGTTATTTTAGTTTCTTCCGTGACTTTGAAAGGCAGCGGAAAAAAACAGTTGCAGCGTTCCTTCAGACACTATTTTTTCCTTCCGAGACTACTCCCGCCCGTTATTGAAAAGGAAAAATATAACGCCCGTTGTGACTTATGTCGCACCAGAAAACGCGTGTAAAACACGTTTGAGACGTGTTTACCTCTTGTAAACACGTTTCTGGTGTTTCGATCATGGAAAATTTTCACGAGCTGAGCGCCTGGTGTTTTGAAACATGTCTATTGTTAAAACGTGTTTCTATATGAAACACTACCATGGATTTTAAAACACATGCGAAACGGCACTTTTTAGAGTGTACAAACAAATCAACAAACCAAGTAATAAATCTAGGAAATACAAGGTATCTCGTAACCTGGTGTTCTTGATAACTAGGCTGGATGATTATCGAATCAGAAGATAGGAGATTCATCCATGGAAAATCCCGATATGCCTTATTAGCCACGACCACATAGTAATGAATAATTCGTAAATCACATGTGGCGCAACCTGGAGGGAAATTACCAAGGTGAATGACAATCTGGAAGCACAAAACATTGCGGCAGTTGGATACCGAATTCAGCAAAAGCAAAATATTACTGGTAGAACTTATGACGACAGAAGATTGTGACCTTCGACATAAAGTGGGAGAATGTGAACCAGGCGAGGGAACGAGTGGCTAATAATCGGGATTTACCGTAATAAGCTACAATAATTATGTTGTATTGAAAATATGTGACGCTATGGAGGACAAAAGGAAGAAAAGATACAGAACACAACATACGAAGACATTCTGGAAATAATGGCAATAATATTTTCTATAGTAGTTCAGCTATATGTAATAATTCCACAATGACATATCATGTAGTCCCTTTATAACTTCGGGTCGAATCACTGCGGTTACCCATGGTCTCTCTGTTAAGCGGGGATGATTGCTAGTGTATAGGTACATGTGTCAATAGGTACACGGGTATACTTGTACACTTGTTTATGTCAGAGAGTCACCAGTGCGTGTAAAACCAAGTCCGCTCCCAGGCTCACTATTGACGGAACATGAATACAGGCTCAGCGAGACCGGGTCACTCTATATAATAACACCTGATCACGCAATGGGTATTCTGTATAAGATATTGTAATGGCGCAAAGTTCTGGAGCAAGAACAACAACAGTATGGGAACTTCTTATACTTATGGTGTATGTGCGTGCATAATACATATCTATATTGTATGTGTGTAAGCGATAATATATATATATATATTCATTATGGTGTTCTCGTATCCATCTGTTATATATATATATATATATATATATATATATATATATATATATATATATATATGACACTTTGTGTATGTAATTCCAACACTTCCTTTAGGGTTAACGACGTGTGTGTGTATGTATGTGTGCGTGAATTTTTCACAGGAAAACATTCTATTAGCTTAACGTTTATTTTGTAATCCTGTTTAATATATACGTTTTAACCAATATATGCCAATACATGTGTATTACAGTTTACATCACAGCCGCAAAGCTCATTATTCTACACGAAAATGTCTGAGACCGCAGATATTTGCATCGAAATATAGGAATCTATGCTTGCTGAAGTTAGCCCACAGCTGGTCAGTGAGGCGACCGTTAATACCGGTTTTTACTGTCCAAGGATATTTATGAGATAAAACCGATTGAAAGTGGTTTAATACTGGACAGGTATGATATTTAATTGAATCGCCTTCTGATACACTCAAAAGGAGTGTCAAACATGTTTCAACTGAATCGTTCCAGTCAAATTCAGTATGACATGCTTCGTCATGCAAACCCAAGAACGCCATCACCACATAGACAAACACACAAGTTTTCTATGCTGTGTATTACTCATATCTTAAACATCTCGTTGCACAGAATGTTCTCCTGTAACCATTAAATTGTACAGATTACGGCATGCTGATATTATACTGTTATAATAATATATCTTTATTCGCAAGTTGGAAGTCAATAAGACGTACCCACCGTCGATTTTTCCGGTTTGATGATAGTTTCCTTGTACAACAGTTGCAGTTAGGAGTGGTCCGTGTATCCGTGTGACCCGTACAGGTAAGCGAGCGTCACATCACGTTAACGCACAGACGTACATTAGCTGTGTTCTGGTCTATTTCAACCGAAGTTCTCCTGGGGACGCCAAAACTAAGTAATAGTATGTGCTCATATACCCGTGACCGTCCTGAGAAAGTAATCCTTCACTACGGCTCGGTCAAAATCAAACCCATCTTATATACTACTATAGCAATAATGCTAATCAGTGAGAGATCATGTCCGAGCATTGTGTTCGGCTCAGACTAAATGCCCGCTTGCTCCCATACACATATACATAAGACCAGCGGTGGAGCCAATTACCTGCACTGGCCTTGTTTATTAAGAAATCAAGGAAGGTGTAAAAAAAGGGGGGGGATTCACAATGCCTCGGTTTATCATGGATTCCTAAAATACAGGAGATGTTACATGCTGCATGGTGTAGTTGATCATATACTGTGGTTGGTTTCATATTCGCGAGGTTAAAGATTGCGATATTCCCTTTATCCGTGTTTCGCAGGGGTACCATTTTCGCGATTTCACATTATGAAAGCCTTATACATGATTATTATGTGAATTATTTATATGAAATTTTATGTGCACAAAATCTTATAAACAAAAATATTTTTCGTTTATGCATACAATTAGAAACTTCTGATATCATTTATAATATCAATCTCTATATGGACAAAATCTATTTTGACATATTAATGTCAGCCTTTGACTTTTCATTTTGCCTTCAAGATAGGACGTCTTATTCACGACGGTTCTATTTTCATAATGATTTCCCTTTGGTGAAAAAAATAAAGAACCCCTGGCAAAGAACAGGATACCACATTCAGAAAATTCACACAGTGCAAAGTTGACAGGTTATGAAAAAAATGTAAAGAAAAATAAAATAGCTGGATTACCCTTCCCAATTTTCTTTGGATTGGACAATTTGGATTGTTAAAAGTGATTTTTTTCTTAAAGCTAGCTATTCGCTTTCTCATTCTAAACAATACATGAGATTTCTGGTTCAATCTGCTTTCTCATTAATAAACTGCAAGTAATTCATGTACGGAAAGTTTTTTTATAACGCCTCTATGACGGATTTACCAGTTTGTTTATCTGAAGCGGTTACACACAGCAATGTTGACAAACAGAAAACCATGGAGCCTAGGGTGGTTGTTTCCTTGTGTACGGAAGGGTTAAGGCCGTGAGTTACAAAAACCCGTAGTAAAACTCTGGTTCCTCAGATTTTCCGCCAGGTGTCCCTGTTGAATTTGTTTGGATTATTTTGGCTGCCTCAGCATGTCATTGACACATGGCTACAAACATCCCGATGAGCTTGTGTGCGTTGGGATCGGCGTTTTCTGGCCTATATTTTATAAAAGGTTTTAAAATTTTCTTTTGGCTTAGAACACGTTACTTAATGTCCTTCACCAGGGAATAAAGTTGCATTAATGTTTTCAACCACTTCTTAATAATTGTCTGGGTTTTTTTTGTCTATCAATTATAATTTATAAACTCTTGGGTGTCAAGAAAATGTTAAACTTCCTCAAAGAATCAACAATTAGTTGGTGGTAATGTTATCATTTCTGTCTGTCTGTGCACAGGCGCTTGAATCGCTATTTGTGTTGATCTTGGTTTAAATAGTGTTCAATTTACCTTAACAACAATCCCCTACCGTTTAATGAGCTTTAAACCATGTTATATCATTTGCCGATACTTGTTTATATAATAGATACACAAGGCCGGCATCCAAGTCTGCGGACGAGTAGGCGATGATACAAGAAATCAATGGAAATTCCCAAATATTTCAAAGATTTTCGAGGGAAGAAACTTACAGTGGTTAAATGGCCAGTTCTTCTTTCTATAAAAGCATCAACAATTCCAATACACACAGTGTACCACGTGTAATGAGCTCTTATTTGTAACTAGTCTGCATCCATTAAGCAGCTGTTACCCCAAACAAGGAAATCCCCATGTGTCTTGGTCAGCAGTAAGGATTCCCCCCTGGAACCTAACACCTGATTGGTTGATAATGATGGAAATAGTAATCTGGGATAAATCTGTCTGTTCGTCGCTTAATGGATACAGACTCGTCCGCAGACTTGGAAGCCGGCCTTGTGTATCTATTATATAAACAAGTACCGGCCAACGATATAACATGGTTTAAAGCTCATTAAACGGTAGGGGATTGTTGTTAAGGTAAATTGAACACTATTTAAACCAAGATCAACACAAATAGCTATTCAAGCGCCTGTGGTCTGTGTATCTATCTGCCTTTCCGTATTGCTAAAACTGAGTTCAATTACATATTATGGAGAAGGGGTTCATATATATATATATATATATATATATATAACATTACATAAGCGGGGTATTCGACTTAAGCGAGTTCGACACAACGAGGTTTTACTGTATATATATATATATATATATATATATATATATATTTATATTCACATATATATATTTATATTTAAATATACATATATACAATATATATATATATATATATATATATATTAATTTTTTTGTTTACGAAAAACTAACCGCAGAGCTTTTAATCAGAAAATGACAAACAAAGAAAATTAGTGTATCGTCAATACCTTTCGGGGATCGCTTTAAATGTAATGCAATACGCATTGTACCTGAAAAGGCTGACCGATACCCAGGTCTTATGAAAAAACACAGTTATTTCTTTTCAGGAAGTACATCATTTGAGTGTCAAAAGGAATGGATGGTCCCCGCCTTAACAGCGCCTGATCCTCAAATTCAACATGTTGAATAGTGGATAGAACCTCAGATATTCCTTTTGATCTCTTAGGTACAGGTCATGATTTTGGATTATTCCTAGCGCTGTAAACCAGAGGGATAAATTATAACATACTGTGGTTTGCTTTATAATCATGAGGTTAATATTTTTTCACCTTTTCACTGTTTTGCGAGGGTTACATTTTCCCGATCTCACCAAACAATAACCCACTTATAGTATATCTCCCATTTTATGAAGTAGTTATACAAACGTGAGCAAAACTTTACTATTGAAGGGGATCTAAGTGAATATCAAACAAGTAGAAATCATTTTTCATTGATGGCAAATTATTTGAAAGATCTGATTTTTATAATACCGATCTTAGATTAATGGTAATAGACAAGGTCAATCATTTTTGTACGGTGCCTCTTAGTCACAGAGGTTTCTCTCTCTCTCTCTCTCTCTCTCTCTCTCTCTCTCTCTCTCTCTCTCTCTCTCCATTGTATATATTTACCAATATATTGGTTATTTTTACCATTTGATTGGTCAAGCTCTGACCGAACGCATTAGTCGGTTTCACATCAGACATAAAAGTGCTCCTGATCTGTTGCAACAAGTGAAACAAGCTTTACTGACTGAAAGGCAAAACGTCTGACTATTACGGGGACGGTCTGAGGTTCGATTCCACGATCGGGCGGAATTTGTGCTTCCCCCCTGTAACCCGCGCCAAAACGACCCGAATCTGAAGAATGGTTTGAAACAAGACTTCCACTCAATCTAGAGAACAAAACAACTAAAAAAGGGAGTGAAAGTAGCAGAGCACACGTACATATGCGCACTGGTCTGGCTCACAGGAAAACGTTGATCTGACCAATTTCTTACTTGATTTAACCAATTTGTTTTAGTTTACCTCAACCAAAGTACATCGAATGGAAATAACCTAAGTATTTTTGTAAAAATGACCATTTTATATGGTCGTGAAAAGCCACATTTACCAAAAAATTTAGTTATTCAAACCAATATATTGATTGATCTGACCATTCTCTGTTGGTTAAATTTAACCAAAACAAATTGATTGTTTTAACAAATTATTGTTCGGATACATATCAACCAAGCAAATTGATTAAATTCAACCAATATTATATCTATCTATATCTATATCTATCTATATATATATATATATATATATATATATATATATATATATATATATAATCAAAGTATTATGGGCCACCCGTCTTGTATATACATATATATATACAATAAATATATATATATATTGACTGATATTTCCTACTAAACATGTAGTTTAGAAATTACATAAGAGAAAGTTAAATTTTATTTTAAACTATAAAATAAAATATATAAATAGTATTTAACAGTATCCTTTAATTGATTAAATTCAACCAATATTATATATATATAAATATATATATATATATATAAAATCAAAGTATTATGGGCCACCCGTCTTTGTATATACACACATATATATATATATATATATATATATATATATATATATATATATACATTGACTGATAATTCCTACTAAACATGTAGTTTAGAAATTACATGAAAAAGAGAAAATGAAAATTTTTAAATCAAATATAATAAAACATATAAATAGTATTTAATAGTATCCTTTAAATAGTCCTTAATGTTAGAGTACATCGAACTCCGTTGAATTCGATTGCAAAAGAACATTGTTCAATCATCATGAAATAAATATCAACATTAAGACGTTAACAGATGCATTAAATCTACTATTTGATTCGGTAGGGCAGCCCCCCACCCCCCCCCCCTTTCATTCCAGAGTAAGCCGATGTCTTGCCGCGCGTGTGAATAAAGCGGACACAGCACGTTGACACGACGAAGTGATAGTCGTACCTGTTGTGCTAAATATTTTACCTGCTTACTGGTTTGGAAAGGTGTGTATGAACGCCTGGCTAGTCTCCTGTCTACATAATAGCTTAGAGCAATAACCTTCACCTCATCCCCACCCTGTCTTGTTTGCCTAGTCACTCAACATGCAAATAGAGGCTTTGCACTGCCCCAAATCCAGCTACAAGGCTCGCTTTTGTAGTCATTGCCTATTGCATGAAGTATATTAGCACACTGTAGTACACCAGTAGATACATGTGGCGAGAAAGATACAATAATAAAAGCTAAAAAATGACACACAAACATGAGTCTTCGTCGTGATTTATAATGGCAACTATTAACTGCGGAAAGTTCTGGAAATAGTTTCATATTTTGATAATATGAACTCACAAAAGAAAACTTAAGATAGTATTAATGAATTTAATTTGGGTTATACTGGTCTCTAGGATACCCGAGCCTGCCAAACTTTGGCTAATGGACCACATAATTTTAGTAGACAGCAGTCGGAGAGCGCATACCTCAGCCAATCCTTTGACACAGTTCCCCACAATCCACCACAGAATTTAAACATCTGTTTGTCCCAGCAAACCAGTTAAAACTGTGACCCCTATCCTCCGAACTATGGGTCTCGTAAATACCCCACAGAAAAATTTAAAAATTTTATACAAAAGCTCCAGTGTCTGAATAACTAATGCATTGAATGTCATGGAACTTTCCATGCATATTGATCATGAGGTGTTTCATAAATTCCAGAAGAATGGTGGAACTACCTGCTTTTTTTCTGATTTTTACGCATTTTTACCTCAGGTGACCATAGGTCAACTGAGCTATAGTGATCACCCTTTGTCCGTCGCCCGTTAACAAGAGACAAATCGAAACCGTTTATCTAGAAACATTTTACTTTATTTTGGGCATATCCTTGATAAATCTCCTTCCATACCAAAAGTTAAGTCACTGTGACATATATTTTGCGAATCATGCGCGTTTTTGAGTGTGTTTCGTTCTTAGACAAACAACTATTTTGCACTCCACCTTTAAACTGAATAAATGCGAATCAACTGCGCATATAAAATTGTTAACATGCAAAAAATAAAGAAAATCGGCCCAGCTAGTTCTTCAGAACTGTTACGAACGGACACAACTGCAAAATTTTTACATTTTCAGCTGTTGATATATGAAATTCAAACTTTAGATAAAATATCTCAGGAATAATTGCATTGATCTTTCTGAAATTTGGCAGGCTTATTGATCATTGAAAGCCCTTTCAGCTGTGGTAGACTGGCGGCGCAATCTCAATTTTCTTTATTTTTACGCATTTCATTATTGTATTTTTCGCACTAAGGAATTTCGGCTGGCCAGCACAAATCGTAACCACTTAACCTTTTACGTTTTACTTGAAATCTAGGTCGGTCCTTTGTTTGTCTCCTGGCATACCTATGATCAGGTCACTGTGACATATATTGTGCGAGTTATGTCTGTTTTTATGTTTTTTCTTTGGCATTCTCACATTTCAAAATTATAAACTGTTCAAGTCAGCTTATTGTCATGACCCATGGGTCACTTGTTCTTTTAAGCAGTACGGACGTTAACAGGACACAAATCGAAGACCTAGAAACTGTGCATGCAGAGAGGTCATAGGCTTATCTCCAAGAAAACCTGAAATTAGGTCAAGGTGACTTAAATTCTGTGAGCTACTGGTCGAGAGCTAGTGGTCGAGAGCATAGTTTTGACACCCAGAGCGTCAGATTGTACCTGTTTACATGTTGCAAAAGGGGTTTAAGCAGCTCGATGAAAAGCAAACTGGAAAATGTGAAAGGAAAATACAACTGTGTTGTTTCAAAAACGCTTTCGAGACGTAATAGATTTGTGACGGAGTCAAACAAAAACGGTGATTATGAAACAAAACTTTTTCACTTAAGAATGAAATAGCTAAAAATATGGAAACATAACTGATTGAAAACAGAGAAGGTGAATGTATATTGCAATCTGAGGAAAATGAATATTTTCGGCGTCACTTTTGAACTAGCACAGTGTGTGTTTCAGTTTCCAAGCAACATCATCACAGTGTTTTATTTACAGCGAAGATGAATCGTATTATCAATCATTTTATAACGTGTTCTTTTGCCGTTTGTTAACACAAGAGCAGTTTTGGAAATAAGTTTGCTATATTTGATACGGCATATTGAACAAAATTAACGCGCCGTTTGACATAATTAGCGTCAAAACGATCGTAACTGGGGAAAGTTGAAGTTTTGAATCTGGTTTTATACCAGCTGCCATTTATTATCCACGCTTAGATGTCCAGTTTTGTGTAATAAATATCGAGGTTTATTTTCAACTCTAACATATCTAAGCCTTCATATTTTTTTATCGTGCAGCTGAACATTAGCACTGTATCCACGGTTTATTTTCACGCCATGCACATGCTATGTCCCAATGAACAAAAAATAAATCAAACATTGTAGTTAACAGACTGTTGCTAATTTGCGATTTATCGTATATTGCGCTGTATATACTCTCCGATATCTCATTGAGGTTTCAGTGTGAGACAAGCAAGCATCCATTGTCTATACATACCTTGTACGACAAGAAACTCCAGACTGCCAGGCACAGCAATACCATAAAATATATAACTGGAGGAACGAAGTAACTTTTTCCTCAAATAATTTTAGACATCGCGAGAACCAAGCATTCACTGAAGATGATTCTTCCAACAACGTTCTACATATTGATCTACTTTTGTCTTCATTTGACTCTTACTAAAGACTTTAAACGTCTCCCTGGTACGTCTTTTAACGGTACTGAGAAGACAGCCGAATTCAAGTCTTGTCGCCCTGATCATTGCCTCGACCTCTGCCAGGAAAGACCACAATGCAACATAGTGGAATGGACTGCGGCTGAGAATATGTGCCGGTTTTACAATGATAGTTTCAATGACACTACTTTCTTCAACTTTGCGCAGACCGATCTGTACATTGCAATGGAGCAGGTCAGTGAATGGACTCTTGTGTTCCACGCTACGGCGAGTATCTATCAACGTATAACTGAGTTATGGACAACACCAGGTGCTACTGACCTTACTTCCTGGGATGGTGACCTGTCAAACCCTGCAGCCCCAGCGTCAAGTCACTACAAGAGCGGACTTATAGACATATGGAAATCTGTTAACCCATCAGAGGTCAAATTGGCGTTGTACAAGGATGGTAGGGAAGTTGTTCATATGAACTTTAATGGAACAGGAAGTGACAAAATCAACTGGTTTACACTGGAGAGGTATGAATCTGGTACATTTAGAGACATTGAAAGCGAGATGAAAAAGTGTGGAATTGTGTGTTTCAAAGACCTTGACTTGCTTGGACATTGGGAGAGGAGATTTCTGGTCTACTTGCAGTATATTAGCTGTGAGAAAGACAAAGGATGGATGGTTGTTGAAGATAGTCGTGATGGATGTCCTTACGGAAATCCACGCGTTTATCGTTTACTCAAAGACAGGAAAACCAGTGGCCTTCAGTGATCCTACCCTGGCAGACAGCGCTGATACTATGGCCGTGTTTTTTAAATATTAGGTAATTTTTTTTTTTTTTTTTTTATTGGGTATTTCTGTACATTTCATAAATTTCTCTTTATGTCTCATGCATTTGCAATACAAATCATCCCCAAACATCTAATTCTTTATGTTTATTTACAATTTCGTAATACCAAATCAAATACCAAATGTATTGAGATTATAGTCTATTCCATGGTAAGGTACCCATTGAAATTAAGAGATTATTCTCTTTAACCTAAATATCATAACACAATTACACTAAAGCTGATGAAGGAGCAAAGGCTTCAGATGAGATGTAAAACTACATATAAGAAAAACTAACATTTATATTATGCAACCTCCTGTTTCTTCTAAACCGGACACGTCTCGGATTTCCTAAATTGTTTTCTTAATCTTCATTTTCAATCTGGTGTTTCGCTAGATCCCCAATATGACTGATTTTTTTAGAAAAGAACCTATGCTCACTATCTTCGTTACGAATCGGAGACGGATTTGCACTTTCAAAAATATAAAATACAAAATTGTAAAAAAACTGACAGCTGAACTGACCAGATTTTGTCGTTTTGTTGTCATTTGTTTTGTTTCTAAGACCCATTTGTTTATCGTTTTTAAGTTTTGTAACTGTTTTCAGTATTTCAAAATTATGCATATCCAGTAAATGATTGATTGACCAATGTTTCAGCATACTCATTAGGTGTAATATTTCGTTCACTGTGGTTAGAGATGTGTACATTTAAGAATTTTGCAAATCAAGTCTGACAAACCATTGATCAAATACGCTCTTCACGGGTACACTGCAAATATCCCAGATCTCCTTTGTTTAAACCGCTGCTTTGTACAGAGCAAAGACTGTTAATCAGACCAATGAGAGCGTGGTACCGCATTGTGCATCCAGCTCCAAGTTTAAACCTACGGCACCCGTTATCGTTCGTCCGATTCTTAGCCCGGTGCCAGAAACAGTGTAATCACAACAAGGAGAGAGGTGTCGCATCTTTAACATTTGGGACCGAATGCTCTATTGACGAAATATATCACAATATAAGAACATTGTAAATTTTTTAAATTTGAAGATATTTTTTCTTTAATGAAAATCTACATGTTTATTGGGAGCACGTTTTATATTGATACTCTTATGAACTTATTTTTAAAAATTGTAAAAAAAAGGTAAAAAAAAGGTAAAAAAGGGTGAAAAAGGAAAAAAAGTTTGGAAAGTGCACATTATTTATTATACACTTAAAAGAAAACTGTAAAAAAAACATATAAAAAAACACAAAGTGGATCAATTGATATTTTACTCAATTTTGGTGTCAGGTGAAAACTTAAGATAAAGAGATCTGATATTCAAATAATGTTTAAATAGTCATGTATAAAGAGATAATAAATGGAAACAAAATTTAGATTTGTGCCCTGTAACAAATAAAATTATAACACAAAAGTGAAAATACTAAATTGCTTGTCTTACTAATTTTTGCTACAAAATGTAAAAAATTATAGATTTTTAGATAGTTCTCAATCTAGACAGATTTAATTCAGCTATTGGAGACCAGTCATTATGACGACGGACAGGGTTATGATTACACTTTGGAACACTTCCTTTTGATTATAGTTTTCGTTATTTTGAGGCGGTCCTTAAACACAGGTGGCCGTTAGACGAGGTTCCACTGCATATTTTTTTGTGATGTTTATGTCATGTATGTCTTTGTTATATTATTAGATGTTTCATCATTATGTCATTTTTGCATTTCAATTTATTTGAAAAGAGATGACAATATGTATATATTGCATCAACAGTATATGAACACCAGAACAAGAATAATAAAATCCAATAAAAACCGAAAAATGAGTTCTAATTTCTCGATAGGTTTCTCGTTTTGGTATTAGTAATGTTACGGTCCGTCGATTTACCCAAAACACCGGTGTTTGTGTAAATAGGACGAAACACTACGAAGCACCTATCAAGGGGTGTAATGGAAAATGTCGGGCTCCTCTGACTACCGTAAACGATGTTAAACTAAACACTCAACATTTACTTTATTATCTTTATTAAGTGAATAATGTTTTTCTAACGACGTGTGTTGTTAAATTTGTTAAATATTGAGGCTTAATAGGTGTTTCGTAGTGTTTGGTCCTATTTACCCAAAACACCGTTTTTTTTGGGTAAATCGACGTACCCGTACATGTTATCATACCCCTCTAGTTCTGTCGGTTTCAAGTTTTTACACTTTTGTCAATGTTGCAAAATTATTCATTTTAATAAATGAGTCCTACAAATTTTGTGATTTGTATATTTAAGAATTATTCATTTCTAGAATCAAACAAATCGATCAAACAAATAACGATACCCGTCGTTTGAAAAAAAAGTGCTGTTTTCATACTTGTTTGTGTAAAGTGTAAATTTTGAACAGGGATTGTTTTCGTTTTTCCGCTATTGTAATTTGAATGTACACGCTTTGCAAAAAAGGGATTCAGCTTTACACTAAACACGACGACAGCGACACCTGTCGGATATTAAATTCGGTGGTGAATGCACTCCGTCCAGCATCACCGGTAACAGTGTAATTGTTATGTTGTTTCCTAAGTAAAACCTTTTCTGCCATAACAATATGTTTCATTTTTTACGATATATATTTTATTCCTGTGGTTGCAGGGAATATATATGAGGGAATAAATAAAAAATCTCTGCTAAGAAATATGACATAAAATTACCAAAAAAAATAACCAGCTACTTTATATGTTTCATTTTGTTGTAACTTGTAATGTTGACTGGGTCATTTATACAAATGTTTGATTCAATCTGTACATATTGAAGAATACATGAAGAATATATGTATGAAGAATAAAAAGAAATAAAAATGCATATTTCTGCAAAAAAAAAATAAAATTACAAAAAATAATGGGTACCAAATATATATTTCTTTCTGTTGTAATTTGTAATGTTAACTGGAACATTTTTACAAATATTCGATTTAGTCTGTACATATTGAAGCATAATCATTAGATATGTTATATTTTAAATTTAGATTAGTGTATAACTGAATGTTCACCATATTTTGTGATTTGTATATTACACCCAAAAAAAAAAATTGCATATTGAAATTAACAAATGTAGTTTATACATATTTGAACAACGTGATAAACATTAGCTTATATTTATCAAAATTTTAACATAATGTTTATGAAAGTGTATCTTTTGTTTCTTTATAGATCTGTCATGGATTTTCCATCATCAAAATACATGCATTGTTCTATGATAAAAAAATAGATATAGTACAGATAGGTTTCTATACATAGCTCTGTAGGGTGTTTTTGTCATGAGTTCCAATGTAAAAATATCACAATTAATATACATTGATGTAACATCGTCTCAATTGTGAGAGAACTGAAAACATTCTTTATAATAGACGATGTGACCATACAAAGGTAAATGTCACGAAACAATAAAAATATAAAGAATGACACTCAGTGGCGTGTACACTTGACTTAAAGATTCATCCGGATCCGGTTCTTCATCCGGATCCGCTTCAGCATCCGGATCACAACAATGTGTTAATGAATTGTATTTATGTCGATTATAAAATTCACATTCATTTTCATATGATATTTTAAATCTAAAAAAAATTCAAATGTTTAAATTGTTTACAATTTTTATCAACCATTAACAGCAAATCTCTCTTAAATGGGCTAATATCAAATTAAATGACACTATCAGTTTGCTTTTGTATTTTCTGGTACCATGTATCTTTCTAACCTAAATTTGATTTATGTTATGTTGATTCAGTGATAATATAATTTATTTCATGTTTAAACGAGAAGAAAAACATGGTAGAGGGTAAAAATATTTAAAAAAAACAGTTTTGAGTTATTGTCACGTAGTGTGTGTACTGATATCAGCCCACTTGTTTGTATTTCAAATGAAAATTAATTTGAATATCATAAATACATATACCATCAGAAAGAGCACTACCAGGTTTGAAATCATATTTACATCATGGACCTTATATTAATTTTAGATGATTTCGTGCTAATTCTTATTTAAGGGGATAACGCCAGAGGATGCAATCTTAATGGAAGGTCGAGGGGTAAAACGCTCGGCTCTCTCCTCTAGCGACCCGGGTTCCATCCCACCTGTGGCTATGAGAGTGGGTTATAGTTGCCCGTCCACGGCCGGTAGTTTTCTCCTGGTTCTCCGGTTTCCTCCACCCAAACAGACTACAAAACGCCATCATCGGAGCCATGGAGAGTGCCTTGATTAGTTATAATAGCTATCTGTACTATTCATGTATAATAAATTAGTCCATTTATATATTGGAATTCTCCCTGAGCAATGTTCCATCTCCCCGGACACTTTTATGGAAGTCGGTTCAGTATGGATTTCCTTGATTTTCATGTAGACAAACAAACAAAAAGAGAAACAAACAGACACGGGTGAGAACAAACCCCCATGACTAAGGTACAATTTATTCCGCACACCTAAGCACTTTGTTCTGTGTTGTGAACCATTACAATTTGTATTTATGTGAGCACTTGTGGTATAAATCATTGACCAATAAATGTTATGTGTAAATCGATTGTAATTGTATTGATATTTTTGACGGAGCATTTGATCATGAAATTTATACAGAATGCAAAATCAAGATGAAACGAAACGCACCTAAAATGACATGACAAAACGGTTTATGATAAAATGACTAAAATCACGAATTTGACAGTTATCGTGTGTACGATTATGTCATTCTGTTGAATTTTTATATAGACTTTTACAAATGAATTTTAAAGCTTTAGAAGATCATGTAACTAAAATCCATGCTTGCATTTTGTAAACACCATCTTGGATGAATGGCGGTCATATTTAACCCCGAGCTAGGTATATATCACTCGGAAACAGCCATTACAGACAAGGATAACCAAAGAACAATTCGATTAACCTCAACAGAAAAGATTTCAGTTTCGAATATGGGGAAATTTTCCTGTACAGTCGATTTTTCTACTAACAGATTTCTGTTGTCCATAATTAATGATATAATCAACATAAATTAGCATATCTGAGCAATTAGTTGAATTAATTATATAAATTTATTTTTGGTTGTTTGTAGACTCGGTTAAGTATTTATATTAAGTTAAATATTCAGGTTGATCAAATATATTGTAAGTTTATTATAAATCATATTTTCCATTAATAAAATTCAGATACATAAGGCATATTAGAAAAAAGTATAGTTCATAGTTAAAATTTATAGTTAAATATATGCAAATATAGTTCTTAGTTAAATATATGCAAATTTATAAACAATCAAAAATGTAAACTCGGGGCCGGACATCACACCTCTCTATTGCAGGAAGGCCTTCA
Organism: Sipunculus nudus; assembly: GCA_026874595.1. NCBI lineage: Eukaryota > Metazoa > Annelida > Sipuncula > Golfingiida > Sipunculidae > Sipunculus > Sipunculus nudus. Next base: position 72,844,613 of record CM049314.1, read on the forward strand.
CTGGTGGAACTGTGTAGTGATGTATTAATTTTCTCTTTTGATTCTCATTATATCTGAACATTAGTATGTTTTTAATCAACCATAGAGTACAAGAGAAAATATAGTGACAATTATATATGTATGTACTTTATGAAGTCAAATGTTAATTTGCCACCGTGTGTAGTTATAAAATGAAGTTTATTTAAGATAGGCTACCTTAAAAATAATTATAAATCAATATCATGTCTGTAACAGGTTCCACCACCGCAAAAAGACGAATACAGGACATTAGGATAACAACAATCTCGAGTCCAGAAGAAGAGAAATGAAAATTAATCATTAGTAGTGACATGACCAGGGAATCCCTATATCTTATATCAAATAAAACAATTTTTTATAACGCATGAATAATACGTATTCCCTATTGAAATGATGATAAAGACGACGGTGAAACAATACTTCTAATTATATCATTACTGCTTAAATAATAATGACTTGATACTAATGTTGACATTCACAAGATACCTTTATTCATTGTGAATATTACTATAAAATTTTCTGCTGTAGGAAAATAAGATCAATTGAATACTCCACGGGACGCGAGGTGTTAAAACTCGGTATCGTCGGCATGACTAAATCTGCACGATAACTGTCTTCTCTTGGACTAGCAGTCGCGAGTCAATGGCTGTATTCACACCTTATAAAATCCAGTAGACGTGTCCCAGCTCATTTACCGTTTTTCTATCCGTCTCACTAGCTTCATCTGCGACAAACACAATGCTGACACAGAATGTCCTGATCCGTTATATCTCAGATGAAAAAAAAATATCATACTAATTTTTATTTCATGGTGATTTTTTCTGCCCAGGTCTCTGATATGTGTTTAAGTTAGCCTGACGGAACGCGTGCTACTAGCTTACGGCACCCGAAACTCTAATCAAATGTAATATCCACAGTGCGCCCGCTCCAGTTTTTATTTTGGTGACGGTTACCGCCTCCATTTTTAATGCTGATTGACATCATTTTATTTATAGTATATACATCTGCAGAGCTCCATTTCGATTACATGACAGGGTGGTAGCACTCGCTTCCTGTCATTAAAATTTCATGGTGTCATCCACTTTGCGGGCTAATTTAGGAAGCCAACGAACGCCGCGGGGGGGGGGGGGGGGGGAGGAATGGATAGGAAAAGTTTTGTCCATTTTATTATTAGTTATCGTTTGAATTATGTTTACCGACCGGTTTGTTTATTGGGGCAACAGTTCGCCAAAGAGCCAAGTCATACCTCCACTTATTTGGATATAATTAGAAGCAAATGTAGTACGGCATAAGGTGGGCTATCAAGTAAGTTCCTTAAAAGTATATGTAAATGTGACTTATTTGTTTTAATCATTTTTTAAGAAACATATATAAATAATATATACATATGAGAAATGAGAAATATATCTAAATAGTGTATATATAAAATATATATATAAATGTGACTATATATATCAAAACTTCGGAATAGCACACATCCCATACTTTACAAAATATCTTATTTTTACCATTTTATTAATTTCCTCTTTATTTTAACCTGTAAATAATATTTTATTGTTATGTTTAAAAGTCATTTATACAACAGGTGCTTTGAGTTTGCGGGAAAACTATGTACCAATTTTTCCATCTTCACAGATTGTATGTTTTCCTTCATCCCCCCCCCCCTTCAGGCTTGCTCTTAAAAATTATGACTTCTGCGTATAATAAAAAATAAAGTAAGCGCCCTGAATGTCATATATCATTTGAGGTTTCCATAACAGTAGGTTTTCTGGCGTAAACGGTTCATATTTCGTGACATTTATTCCTTTATCCTATACGATGATTGAGAGGGTTGCACTGCAGATGGTCTGAATTATGTAAAGCTCGTCTCAGTCATGGTACAGGACAAACTTATTGATTGATTTTATTCTCAACAATGACACAATACAGATTACTAACACTATATGAATATATATATATATATATATATATATATATATATATATATATATATTTCAAATTGCACTTTAAAAATCTGCAGTGTTAAAATGTCATGTAAAAGAGAAAAGTTACCATCACATAATTAGTCTGTGACCATGTGTTTGCTCTGTCCATAGTCTGATCGTACTATCCGTGGGTTTGTGTGTTTGTCTCTCACTTTTCAAACAGGGGATGTTGGTGACAAGGCTAAGTCTTGTTTTCTAATGGACGTCAGTTTGTTCTCAGTATTATCATGTTTTGAGGATTAAGTCGCTTCAGAATTTAATATTAAATTATGAAGTTTTGTATTATATGGAAAATAAACAGAATAACCTGCTTTTGTGGCTCAGGGATAGAGCACAGAACACAAACCCGGGAGATCGTGGGTTCAAATCTCAGTGAACCTCAATGAGGTTTTTCACGGTCGACCCCCACTCAGGGTGAGCGCTCTGCAGGCTTAATGGAAAGGATGTGCCCCATAACCGTGTATCACTCAAATACGAGTGCGTCTTAGGGGGGTTCCTCGGTGTTATGACCCAGCAATGGGGATGATTACACACCCAGGACCCGCAGGTGTGTGGTAGACACCGGGCCTGGGTGACACCAGGATACAAAATAACAATGATAGGAAGCGAGTGCTACCGCCTTGTCAAGTATTCCCAAACCGAAAATTTGAAACTCTGCAGATGTACATACATAGGTTAAGAATTAGATTAGTCAGCATTAAAAAATGGATGCAGTTACCTCCACCAAAAACCCAAACAGACTAACAATGTAACCGATCCTCCCAAAATGAAATCACTTCTGTGAGTGCCTATTGACCAGGTTAAGGTTTCATTGAAATTCACTGAATATATTAGAGACATTTAGTGCAAAGGGAAACTGATAAACAGTGTGATACATAATCTCCATAGGTGATGATGGGAAACATCGAAGCCTCAAATATTGGATATACTTTTTTTCAACAATAAATAGCAAGGCGCTTCGTTTATTCAACTGATGTACTCTCTCTCTCTCTCTCTCTCTCTCTCTCTCTCTCTCTCTCTCTCTCTCTCTCTTTAATATTTCACTTTTAATACCTTACATTTCTCCACGGGCCTCATACATAATCCGAGCTAACACACCAGTCAGGAAAGGCTTCTTATAAGAACATATGGTAAAAAAATACAATGAGAATAGCAGACTTCCAGTAGTAACAAATATATTTTAGATAATGTATAAGATCTCTCTCTCTCTCTCTCTCTCTCTCTCTCTCTCTCTCTCTCATATGCGCTCTGATAAAAATATTTATATTTTTTTTCAGAATTTTAGAAACTCGCACATGATCCCAAATTGTCTTGTTTAGTGTGTACTAGTTTTCAAGCAACATGTATGCTATGTCGGTGTAAATACTTTTGTTTTCATTTACAGCGTAGATATATCGAAACATCTATTGTTTCATAACGTGATCTTGTGCAGTATTTTAACACAACACATTTTTAAATATATTTTCTATATTTGATACGGCATTTTTGAACAAAGATGACTCTCTGTTTGACATTATTGCTTGTCAATACGTTCGTTATTAAAAAAGGTGGCCGTTTTGTATCTAGTTGTATACCAGCTGTCATTTATTATCCATGATTCCATGACTAGTTCTGTGTTATGAACATTGATATACGTTACAGCTCTAACATACATAAATATTTATTGTTGTGCAGTCTAACAATATCACAGCATTCGCAGTTTCCTGCTGATGCCACGCCGCGAACATGAATTATTGAGGACCAAAAGTAAAACATCGCAGGTAAAAGACTGACTCGTTTTTGCGTTTTTATCATACGCGTATCCGCTGTATGTACGATCTCATTAGTGTTTCAGCATGAGACAGGCGAGCATCCATTTTGTTTACAGATCTTGTAAAACAGGGAACACTAGATTGCTAGTAACAGCAATACCATAAAATATATTGGAGGCGTAACGAAGAAACCATACAAAATCAGCTTGGTTTACTCTCAAACATTTTTAAACTTCGAGGGAACCAAATATTCGCTGACGATGATTCTTCCAGCAATGTTCTACGTATTGATCGTAAACTTGGGTCTCCTTGAAAACAATGTGGCTTTTGCTAAAGACTTTAAACGTCTCCCTGGTACGTCTTTTAACGGTACTGATAAGACAGCCGAATTCAAGTCTTGTCGCCCTGATCATTGCCTCGACCTCTGCCAGGAAAGACCACAATGCAACATAGTGGAATGGACCGCGGCTGAGAATATGTGCCGGTTTTACAAAAACAGTGTAAATGACACTACTTTCTTCAGATCTGCCCAGACCGACCTGTACATTGCAGTTGAGCATGTCAGTGAATGGACTCTTGTGTTCCACGCTACGGCTGGTATCTCTCAACGTATAACTGAGTTATGGAGGGCGCCAGGTGCTACAAACTTAACTTCTTGGGATGGCGACCCACATAATCCTGCAGCCCAAGCATCAAGTCACTACAAGAGCGGACTTATAGACATATGGGAATCTCTAAACCCATCGGGGATCAAGTTGATGTTGTACAAGGATGGCAGTGAAGTTGTTCATCTGAACTTCAATGGAAAGGGAAGTGACAAAAACAACTGGTTTACGCTGGAGAGGTATGAATCGGGGTCTTTTGGGAATATTTCTACACATTTTGAAAGTATGATGATGAAAACTTGTAGTGTATTTAAGTGTTTCAATAACCTTGTCTTGTACGGAGATTTTGATCGGACATTTAATATCTACTTGCAATATGACGGCTGCCCGGGAGACATTGGATGGATGGTTGTTGCCGATAGTCCTGATGTATGTTCTTACGGAAATCCACGCGCTGGTGCCTGGCCCGCTTTCGTTTACTCAAAGACAGGAAAACCAGTGATCTTCAGTGATTCTACCCTGACAGACAGCGCTGATACTATGGCCGTGTTTATTAAATATTAGGTATTTCTTTTTTTAATTATAATTAGGAATTTCTCTGCAGTGAAATTCATAAATTTCTATATTTCTCATACATTTTCTATCCAAGTTATTCTCCAGACATCTGATCATTTATGTTTATGTGCAATGACGTAAAACTAAATCCAATACCATGTTCATTGTGATTATTGTAATATTTCACGGTAAGGATGCCATTGACATTTTGCCGTTACTCTCTTACACTTAAATATTATGGCACAATTTGACACTATAGCTGATGAAGGAGCAAATACCAAAGATGGGATCTAACACTCCATAACAAAAGCCAACATTTATATTTTGCAACCCTTTGTTTCCTCTGATTCTATGGGGAACGTCCTGGCTAGTGACATGGCCTCTGCCATGGGTCAGTAGCCTCAAGCTGACAATTACATTTTATTAGAATATTTATGAAAGTGCTACGTCACGTATTGCCAACCCGAAATGTAACTCTCTTATAAAGTTTTTGATAAGGGAGCATAATAAATGGAGACGTTTTCACCATTAAAAAAGAAAATGAAATATGACCAGTGTCCTTGGCCTTCATCAGTTTGGAAGAGTTATTGTAAAAGAACGGACTATTTTCTCATATATTGATATTAATGAATTACTAAAATATTTACAAGGTACAGATTTGGTTTCATTCTGTTAGTTTAACCTATGCCTCAATATACCTTACTTTCTGAATATTATCTGTGATTTTAAAATTTCAATGGGCGCCCAACTGTGCAATAAACTATAGCCCTGAAAATAATGTTCAAATTTAATTAATTTTTTACATACTAGAGATAGTGGAAAAATGCAAATTTGTTAAAAACATTGTTTATGAAATCACCTTTCTTCAAAATTTTCATAACACTTTTATCTGGTCAGTATATTTAAAGATTGAGAACACAAACCAGTTCCTATTACGCTTTTGTACGATTCATGGGGCACCAACATTAGTGATATTCTAGCATGACAAACGACAAAAGTTAAAGACATGATTGAGCCTCTCTCAGGGTTTATATTATAAACTTATTTATTTTACATGGATTGTACAAATAGTTATTATAACTAATCGAGGCACTCTCCATGGCTACGGTGATGGCGTTCGGTAGTCTGCAGAGGTGGAGGAAACCGGAGTACCCGGAGAAAACCACCGGCCTTGGACGGGCAACTACAACCCACTCTCATAGCCACGCCGGGGATCGAACCCGGGTCGCCAGCGGAGATAGCCAAGCGTTTTACCACTCAGCTGTCCAGGCCCCGTTATGCTTATAGGGGTTAACGAATTTATTTGTCAATATTTAGCAATCATTTTATGTAGGTGGAATAACTTCCAGTGCAAACCATCGATTTCAAATTCTTTTTCATTTTTTTATCTTTATTTTTTGTTTTTCTTTCTAGTGGTTTGCTAGATCCCCAAAATGGCCAAATTTCCAAAAAGGACATTAGGGCATTTTTTAGTGGTATGTCATGAATTGCAGCTAACTTTTATTTATTATCTTGACCTTAATCCCAAGGCTGCACTCCTAAGTCGATCACTAAACCCTTCTTACGATCGCTCGGCGATTATAAATATCTAATGTTGCAATTCTTTATTAATTTACAAACAAAAAAAATCAAATGTATATATATATATATATATATATATATATATATATATATATATCATTTAAAGATAAAAACCTGTACCAAAAATAGAAAATGCAAAATTACAAAACTAATTGACAGCTGAACTGACAAGATTTTGTCGTGTTGTGGTCATTAGTATTGTTAAGATCCATTTGTTTAACGTAGTTAAAGTTTTTATTTTTTATCAGTTTTACAAAATGATCCATATTTATAAAAAAAATCGACTGGCAGTTGTTTCAGCGTACTCATTAGATATAATATTTCAGTGTAAATCAGGATTCGCAAACCATTGACCAAATACGCTCCTCACGTATACACCGTAATTATCCCAGATCTCCTTTGTTTTAACCGCTGCTTAAGATACTGTGGATTCCACCAAGCACGGCTTACCCAGAGCAAAGATTGTTATCAGACCTATGAGGGCGTGGCACCGCATTGTACATCAATTTTTAAGCTGCGACATCACCTCTTGTTGGTCTGATTACACCGGTTGGAGCACAGAGCTAAGAATCAGACAAATGAGAGCGGATGTCATAGGTTTAAAACTTTAGAGCCAAATAAATAGCAATATATGTACATTAAAAATTTGTGAATATTGAAGATATTTTTTAATGCAAATCTGCATGTTTAACGAGAGCGCCTATTATGTTCATATTCTTATGAACGAAATTTCATGTAACAATAGGTAAAAAATAGTAAAACAAAAATGTTGAAAGGTGCACATTGTTTATTATGCACTCAACAAAATCTAGATAAAAATACAAAAAAAAAATTGATCAGTGTAAAAAAAAAGAGATATTCCGTATACAAAAATTCAGATTTGTGCCATGTCCTTTATTTGAATATGGCACAAACGTGAAAATACAAAATCGCTGTTTAAGACTGCAGATTGGTTAATGAAAACACTTTGGCACACTTTCTTTTAATTATAGCGGTCGTTATTTTGAGGTGGTCCCTAAATACAGGTGGCCGTTAAATGAGGTTTTACTGTATATATTTGTGTGATGTTTGTCATATTATAAAATATTTCATTATTAAGTCATTTATGCATTTCTCATTATTTGAATAAAAAAAATCATATGTATATATTGCACGAAAAATATGAAAACTATACACAAATTACCAAATGCAACAAATACCATAAGGGATAATTTCTATTTTTGTGACCATTGGTTTTTGTTATCAGTAAATTATTCTTTGTCGTTTTCAGGTTTTTTCATACTTTTATCAATTTTGCAAATTATCAATTTAAAAAACGAATTTATTCCCTAAATTTGCCTTCACTTATTTTCGCCGTATTTTGTGATTTCTATATTTAAGAATTTTTCATTTCTAGACTTAAATCGATCAAATAAATACCGATAAACATCTTCTGAAAAATAAGTGTATTTATAACATATGTTTATGTCTTTTTTTTTTAATTTAAGCGTTTATGCCATAACGATAAATTTCATTGTTTCGTGGTTGTATGAAAAATATAAGTCAAATAACAATGAATATCATTGTAAAAAAATATTAAACATGAAATTACAAAAAAAAATACTTTTACAGCTACTTGATATATATTTCACTTTGTTTTCATTTATAATGTTAACTGGGTCATTTTTTTCAAAATTTTAATTCAATTTTTACATAATGAACAATATAATAAGAATATATGAATGAAGAATAAATGAAAGATAGCAATGCAGATTTCTGCCACAAAAAATTTAAAACATTATAAAAAAAAACTTTAACAGTTACTAATATATATTTCATTTTGTTGAAACATGTCAACAGGGCCATTTTTACAAAGATTAAATTCAATCGGTGCTTTTTGAAGAATATATGAAGACTATATGTATGAAGAATAAATGAGAAATAACCATGCATAATTCTGCAAAAAAAATAAAATAAAAATACAAAAAACGTTTATAGCTTCTTGATATATATTTCAATTTGTTGTAATTTGTAATGTTTACTGGTTTGATTCACTCTGTACATATTTAAGAATATATGAAGGATATATGTATGAGGAATTAATGAGAACTAAGCATGCATATTTCTGAAGAAAAAATTTTAAAAAAAATGGAACAGCTACTTGATAAATATTTGATTTATTGTAATTTGTTATGTTTACTGGATCAGTTTAACAAAGGTTTGATTCAATCTGTACATATTGAATATTAAATGAAGAATATATGTAGGAAGAATATATCAGAAATAACAATGTATATCTCTTCAAAATAAAATTAAAAATATAATCAAATAAAAACTTTAACAGCCACTTGATATACCGTCGAACCTGTCTAATGTGGGCACCCTTGGGACTGGGCCAAACTGCTCACTTTATAGAGGTGCCCACAATATGGAGGTAATAGCTGCCACCTACTTTGACATATTCCCAGAAATGCTCCTGGTTTAAGAGGACTTCAGGACTTTGATGCATGTAGTTTCACCCTGTTTTCCAACATAAGGATTAACAAGAAATAAATATAATTGTTAATATATATATATATGTATATATATGTGTGTGCGTGTTATAACTTATATCGATGGGCATAAGCTGCAAGCATTGATCCTGTCATTTAAATCTTTTTAATATTCAAATATGTATCACAATGCATCCATAGTTATACCATACTATTCTACAAACTTCCTCTAGGACAAGCCACTATCAGAATCTTTGAACAGGTACACTTTAAGGGCTATGGCCAAACTTTTATAATTCATTTTGAGGAGGACATTTAATACGTGAACAGTAACATTGAATAATGACAGATAATGCATGTAGATGATCAGTGTTTGGTATCGATATTTATTGCGCCTGGTAATTAAGTAAACATTGCACTGTGGCCCAGAGGACCTTACACGATTATCTTATCTCAGATTAACAAGTAATTGGGTGCATGAGCAGGATGGCCACTCATGGTATTACTTACAGCATATTATTTGTTTCCTCAATGTAAGAAAGCCCAGTGACGGTCAGATCAATCTATGCCTGTCAATCCAATAAGAATAGCTACTGGGTGGTGAATTCACTGCTGGCTATAAACCATCACAAGAACAGCCAGTCTCGGATTACGTCTGAGTTGGGCATGTGCAGTAACATCAAAGTAAACTTATTAGTATGCATGTATCCCATGCCTATAGCCTTGAGTCAAGAAGGCTATTATTATGATTATGCAATCAGACAGTAAAACACCTCTAATCTTTGTTCGTCTGGTTGATCATTATCATTTATAGTTGAAATGTAAATATTTAATAATTAAAGTTTACTCTGATTGCTAATAATTATAAATTCACAATAAAAGAAGCCCCTAAGGTTTAAATAGGGAGATACTTCAACTGGGAAAATCGATGAAGTGCCCCGATAGCGTGGGCAAGTGCCCACTTTACAGAATATAGAGGTGCCGACTTTAGCAAAACATAATAAAGAGAAGAAACAAATGGGAATGCGAAAAAGTGCCCACTTTCCAGAGGTGCCCACCTAATGGAGGTGCCCACTAAGAGAAGTTCGACTGTATAATATATATTTCATTTTGTTGTAATTTGTAATGTTAACATGGTCATTTTTACCAATGTTTCACTCTGTATATATTGAAGCATATTCATGAGGAATGTTATATTGTAATTGTGTAGTGTGTAACTGAATGTTCAACATATTAGTCATTTGTATATGACACTGGAACAATTTCACATATTAAAGTTAACACAGGTAGGTGATAAAAACTTTAAAAAGTACAATAGGTTATATTTATCAGAATTTAAAAAAAATGATCATGAAAGTGTGTCTTCTGTTTCTTTATAGAATTTTCATGGATTTCCATCATAAAAACAGATGAATTGTTCTCTGATAAAAAAAAAATATATAATACAGACAGCTTTCTATGCATATCTCCGTATGGGTTTTTTTTCATGAGTTCCAATGTTAAAATATCTCAAAATGATCATGAAAGTTTGTCTTCTGTTTCTTTATAGAACCTTCATGAGAAAAAGTATAGGATATGAATTAGATTTACCAATGTAAAAATAAACAAATAATTCCCTGATGAAAATAGATATAATCTAGAGAGTTTTTCTGTTTAAAAAAAATAATACATCTCTGTTCGGGTGTAATGTTTTCTTCTTGAGTTCAAACGTTAACAGATCACAACCTCTATACGTGCATGTAACATTGTCTCAATTTTGAGAGAATTAAAATTAAACAATTTTTTTGTACAAAGCGATGTGACCATATTAATATTTGGTGGTGTTGCTGGTTTCTAAAAATCGTCTAGCATTTAAACATAAACTTTTCTAAAATTGTTAAAATTTCATAAGAAAATTAATGTAATTACAAACAGAAGGGACACTAGACCAGGTTTAAAATCAAATCATATCGACACCACGGAACTTCTACATCATGCTTACCATGCTGACAAACAAACAAACAAAAAGAGCAGCAAACAGACAAGTGTGAGAACATACCCTTTTGTATGAGGTACTGCATTACTATGATCTCTTTATGGTAAGGCCAGTTTAATGGATGAGAAAAAGTAATGATTTAATATTTTTCCATTGATTCCAAAAATGTTTGCACTTTGAATGTGTGTAACATTACGGTTTGTATTTAGTGTGAGCACTTGTTGTATAAATCTTTAACGAATAAAAGTTCTTGTGTCAATCTTTTGTCATTGTATTGATATTTCATGCATGAGCAGTTGATCATGAAATTTACACATGATAAAAAAAACGACGAAGAAAAGTTACTAAGCGAAACTCACCACTAATAGCATATTAGGTGTATCCTCATCACGTGACCATAATGGAATACATAGGTTCACGAAATGAGCCGACATCTCTTTAGGGCGAAGTATACTGCGTTAGAGTTTACTGATGTTTTGATCCTTTCTGTTGTTTTTATATCTGAATATCAGTACATTTTACAATGAGTTGTGTTAAGCGAGAGCCGCTTTTCAGCAGGCTCATATTGTATAAGCATGATTCATAGATTATTTTAACCATGTAGACTCATCAGGACATATCATTTGATTTTACGCCCTGCTAGGGTATTCCCTTATTGTGTCGATAATTCATTTCCACCACGTTTAAACTAATTTTTAATCGTGTTTTACATGACATGCTAATTTTATGGAAATGTTACCCGAGGAAGGAATACCATAGAACGACAAAAAGGACTGTTAATCAATCAGTGGCAGATATAATGCAATGGAATCCTGGTCTCCAATATTTCAAATATCTTGATTTTATACGCATGAATATTACTAATTTCCTGTTGAAAAGATGATGAAGAAGACAGAGAAATAATACGTCTTACCATATAAATACTTTTTAATATATAAAGGACTTCTAAATTGACATTGCTATTCACAGGATAGCTGTATTCACTGTGATTATTACTATAAAGATGCCTACTGCAGGATGACAAGATAAGATCAATAGAATACCGCATGGGAGGCGAAATGTTAAAACTCGGTATGGTTCAGTTGATTCAAACTACATTCAAACTTCCTGTCATTTTATATTATATAACGGTGTCATCAAGGCCCGGTGTCTTCCCCACCTACAGGTCCTAAGTGTGTAATCATCCATATTGATTTGTCATAACACCCAGGAACCCCCCGAAGACGCACTCGTTTTGGAGTGATCCACGTACATCCTTCACTTTAAGCCTGCATGGCGTTCACAACGGGTCTGCATATTACTACAATTCCAGTGATTCACCTGTGAAGGTGTGACCTTTTCCTCGAAGTGAACAAACACACGTTTTGTAAGACGTTTTGTAAGGATCGGGAGGGTCGATGAATTTATTTCTATATTCATGTTAAAGCATTTTTAAAGAGGGGGTTCTTTGGCTACCCCCCCCCCCCGCCCCCTCCGCCTAGTGCAAAACCATTGATTTCATTTTTTTTATTCTCCCATTTATATCTACTCTAGATATCTGATACGGCTGAATGTCAAAGCTGAAAATTGGGCGCAATATTAGTCCACGCTTCACAAATTTGCAAAGGGTATTCATTTTATTTTTACATAAACCTTATTCTCAAGGTCCTACAACTGATTCCCGATTATCGCTCAATTGTGAACAAGGGGCTTCCATTGGTTTCATACATTATATTAAATATCTGTTACTGTGTTAAAAGGCCCTTTTACACATCATGAAAAAAGAACAATACTGCTCGCTAACCAACGCTAAAATATGGCCCTAAAATCTTCATTTATATTTAGATATTAGATAGAGGATTCAGAGGGGCGAGAGCCGACCTTTTTCCACTTAAATAAAAGGAAAAGCGAATAACATATACTTAATACCAAAAAGTAGCGTCGGATTTTGCGTCTCGCCCCGCTTTTACCCCATACTTCTGCATGCAAACATCTACTAGCACGCCCGTCTTACCTTTTTTTGCAATTGCAATGTAAGGGTGCTGAGCCCCGCCCCCCCCCCCCCCCACTTCGAAGTCCCCCCTGTATCCGCCACTTTGGCGGTACAATGTGCGGTATGGTCGATATGCCACCACTTGACTAAGTCTTTATGGTAATGATTAACTGTACGGAAACCGCATTACATCATGGTAAGACATACGTGGGAGTGGTCGCCATCTTCTTGTGTGATGTTGAGATACTCAAACTCGCAAACCGTGTCTTACAACAGAACGTCGTACAGAGCAGGATTAAAGCCTGTGGCGAAAAAGGTTTCTATTAGAATTCCATGCTAAAATTTTCTTCCCTACGTCATAGTTGCCGGATTATCTAAAGTGATACCTTTTCTGGGCTCATGCTTAGGTTGCACAAATTTTAGGTTAATCTGGTTAACGGCGTCGATATATATTTTGTGTAGTAATTTGACAGGACTACGCGGAATGCAATACCGTAATTCCAGGCTCTCGAAAATATTACGCAACCATTAAGGTATATAATAAGGGATATTTTTTCTAATTTTACATCTGCTTTGTCAAATAAGAGCAAGCAAGAGAGAAAGATGAAAAAGACAGGACATGATATCCAATATCTATGAATTGTGTAGCCCTGTGGTGTTGTTTAGGGCTTCCATTGGAAACAAGTTAATAATGGGGAAACTGATCACACATGCTATGATTTTCTGGGGTGGATTATGTTATAAAATATTGTAGGAGCTACAAAAATATGAGAAATGTGTCTGAATTAGGGTAGATATACCAGAGTGTAAACATGACAAAGGGGCTGTAAAACAGGGCGGTCCAGCCTGAACAAATAAGTGCTGACATCTGGTGAGTAAAGAATAGACTATACTGTGCCTCATTAGGGAGGATTAAGCCGTTGTGGAAACTGTGTTAAATTTCCATGTAGAAACACGCTTTAGTTATTGAATAACAGGTCCAGACAGACTAGTCCGGAGCTAAACCCTGGATTAACCCCCTCCAGTCCCCACGCACGGTCATCCGTTGTCTAGCAGAACTGTGACATACCCTGTTCTACTGGAAGTCAGACCCGACTAAACACTCACATCCCAACCCAATTGACGCTACATTTTACGTCGGCATCATGATATGTATTATGTTTTATCTTCCGGGAGCGATATCATGCCTGTCCTTCAAAATTTTCCAATATTCCCGAAAATTGTTTAAGGACAGCGACGTTCTTGAATCCGGATCACGAGTCGGATCCACACCAAAATCTAATCGGTCCTTCATTGGCCAATCCCAGAAATTTTATTTAGTTCTGAACGAACACAAACACACACTCGAACGGGGATGAAAGCATACCCTCCTAGGGAAGGCAACTACGGCTCCTGGGTCGGGGCTGATCGTGAAAAATCTCACGATCTCCCTGTGCGCAACCATTATATCACAGAAGGGGGTCGGGTCCCCACATGTACTGGACTTTTATTTTTGTTTTGTATAAAGTTGGCAAGGGCGTTGTATTGAAGCTCAGAATATGTTTAAATGATACAAAAACAAAGGGCGATCGATCAATTTGTTGGTAGACTGAACACGACATGTTTATGTAGAGACGCCATTCAACAAGTTTCGTGTTTAAATATGTGTAAATATTTCATGAATCAGACCATACAGTTCGATTGACTGGTTCTGTTTGCGTGTTGCATAGCAACTGAAAGGCAAACTAATGTCGTCCTTAATAGGTAAAACCTTAAACCTGACTGCTCTCTACTAGTTTTTTTTATCTCTATTTCTTTTTTAATATCACTGTCACAGGAACTCCATAACATGTTTATCTGTTGAAGTCCACCCACAGTTTTTTTTTTCCTTCTTCGTCGGTCATTATTATTATTATTATTATTATATTTATTAGACGCAACATATCTAAGCATGAATGCTTAATAGACTGTATATACTAACACATTTAAATTAATAAAATGGATAAAAATTATAAAACGAATTATTTTTAGCATCATCGAAAACATCAGAATCCTCAAAAAAACTTTCCTAAATAGATAGGTTTTTAACCAACACGAACATTTGACTATGGCTTGTTTTATATTTCCGTGTCAGTATTGTCTCTCTGTACGCTCTTTGCGCTAGTCGGGTTCCCACGAGAGATCAGGAGGACTGAACATTTCGAAAAAAACACCCTGTGACATATTGCGCAGACTCGAACTCACAAGAGTTTATAGGCGTCACAATCAGACCTACAGAATATACTGCTGCTTCTGCATTCATCAGCTGTGTATTTTATAATATAGTGAAGAGGGTAGTGTAGTCCACTGAAACCTGAGAATGAGCACGAGTGCTTTAGTCCTTTTTACAAACGTACACGAGTACATGAGTACCTTAATTATGTATTTCTTCTTTTGATGGAACACAAGAGGGACATGCCGCCCGTCCCCATTCCAGGGTGACGGACCATAATATATTAACCCCCCCCCCCTAAAAAAAATAATAATAATAATTATACAAAGACGCGTACATATTTTGCTAAATAAACAAATATCATTTTATCATAAAAATATACTCAGTCCCTTAAAGAATTTAATAAATCCACAAACATTAACAAGATATGTCATATGACGTGGTGTAGTTTCTCCAATCAGTCTGGTAAATAACCCCATACTCAGCTACAAATTTGGTTTTGTCCTGCACAATGTCCTAAGTGGCCCCCTGCAGCTTGCTGTACTTATAGCTGACCCTGTATATATACAGCTATCTTAGAACACTAGTCCTCTCATTCTGTATTTGATTTAGATAATCATTTGGTTATAACCAACTCAACTTATGAATAAAAAAAATTTCCTGTACAAAAGTATTTATACACATCTCTGATAATTAATAGTGTAAAATAGCACAAAAGTACAATTTAGACAAACCTGGCAAAAGAAATGATAAAGATGTGTAAAGACTAACCATGAATGGTTCTTCTAACTGACAGAGAATAATAATAATAATTTTTATAGATCAATATAGATATTCTATAATCCTGATTTTTATGGAAAATAGACATTTGTATACATCATTACACAATGATACAGATTCTAGACCTTGATGTCTTGCTTTTAAAATATTTTAAATTTTGTAAAGACAAGTGAACTTGTTGTTGCATATTCATATCCTACACATCTGAGGTAACAGCAAATGTAGCAGATTAAAGGGAAAAAAATTGATGTATAGTTTCATTAGTTCCAGGCAACTATGCACATAGAATTATAATTATGCGAAATAGAGTTTCACAACCAAGACTACTGTCATTCTAACACTCCCTCTATAGCTTTAAGTGATGAATTGATGCATGTGTTTTATTTGAAAGTCATTTATTTTATTTATTAGCGAACCTGTGAGCTTATGTGATGGTGTCCGTACGTCAATCATTACTATCTCAAATACAGCAGAATCTAGCATCACCAATTTTTTTGCAAAAAAATCAGTCATTTAAAAACTCTTTAAGATTTTGCTTATCTTTTGCTATCTGCATTTACTTAGATATTACAGGTAAAAAGGTAAGAAACATCTTTTCTCCGAAACTGTCCAGCCAAATGGTTCAATATTTCACAGAAATAATCTCTGAAACCATTTCTCTCAAGTTTGTTAGAATGGTTTAAGTTCAGTGAATTGTAGCCGAATCACAGGAAGCTGTCATTTGGCCAAAAAAGGATACTAAAATTACCGTATCAGAAACGACCGGAGCTATCATAACCAAAATTTATGGAAATGTTGGTCACATGAATCATATTGGTAATTGAGGTATTGGTGGCGCCACTTACATCAATTTTCTTCGTTCAAGGGTCATCGCTTATCAGTACATTAACCCATAATTCCTCAGGAATAGCAGGAAATAGCATCCAGAAATTTCATGCAAATATCAGTCACATGTCAAAAGTTGTGGGATTGAGCTTTTATTGGCGCCACCTGCATTGACTTACAATTTACAGGGGAAAGCTATAAAAAAAACTTAAAAAATCTTCATCGAAACTGTCCAGCCAAATTGTTCAATATTTCACAAAAATAATACAGGATTCGGTGATTTTTGCCCAAGTTACAGAAAGCAGAACTAGTCATTCAGCGGGAATAAAACTTTCTAAAACTACAATCTCAGAAACAACTGGAGCTATCATCACCAAATTTTATGCAAATTTTGGTCACATGAGTCAATTTAAAATTGAGGTATTGGTGGCGCCACCTGCATCAACCTCTTTTGTACGGGGGTCATCAGTCATCAGTACATTAACCCATAATTTCTCAGGAACAGCAGAAGCTAGCATTCAAAAATTTCATGCAAAAAAAAAGTCTCATGTCAAATGTTGTGAGATTAAGCTTTTTGTCACACCACCTGCATCGACTAACATTTTATTGGAGGAAACGCTTGAAAACCTTTGAAAAGTTTCTTCTACCTAATTTCCTTGGCCCCATTGTTCAATATTAAATAGAAATTATTCCAGAGATAATTTCTCTCAAGTTTGTTCAAATGGTTTGGGTTTGATGACTTTTGGCAGCGTGACAGGAATTTGAACCTAGGCAAAATACGTTTACTCACATGACAGTTTCAGAAATGACAGGAGCTATAGCATCAACAAGTTTTGGGCAAATGTTGGCCACATGACTTATATTTGAAACTGAGGTATTCGTAGTGCCACCTACATTGACCTGTTTTTTACAATCAAAACCTCGTAATTTTAGTCTCTTTCATATTAAAAATGTTTTATGATGAAACTGTATAGCTGAATGGTTAAATTTTTCACAAGTATTTTCCAAGGCTAAGGTTCTGTCAATTGTATAAGAATAGACTGGGTTCATTGATTTCTCTTAGAAACATAGTAAGCTGAAGTTGGTCATGTTGCCATTAGTAAGCCTATTTCCAACTGAGAGCTGCAATAGTCTTCTTCCGCAAAATTGTTGTTGCGGATTCTGAAACATTGCACAAAATGATTCTTAGATTGCCTTTGTTAAAGTTTACTTCAATTATTTTGGCAGAATAATTGGACCTTTAAAAATAAAAGGACTTTGAGATACTTTGGTAAACGAAGCTAGTAGATTTACTGTATCAACAAACTGCTCTTTTTTAGGTATACAAGCATAGTTGTAGAGGCAACATAAATGAATAGTGTCCATATCCAGCTTTTGATCCACAGTGACACCTCAAACAATAAATAAATGTCATATGGTTTAACAGGTATGTGTACGATAAATCTATGAATAAATTTATCTGTATGCTGATTAAGCTTTTAATTGGCATATGTTTTAATTGTATTATTCTAAACATCTTTTGAATATGCTGCTTGAAGAAAGCCACTGTAGCCTAAGTCTTTCAGAATGTATCATCAGATTTGGCAACATGACAAAATTTTGTCTCTGACTATAAATGGCTTGGCAGGCTGCGAACTATTTCAGATTTGGCAACAAGCCAAGTTTCAGTCTGGATCTATTTATAACTTTGGCAGACTGCCAACTGTATCAGAGTTTGCAACAGGTCATGATTTCACTCAGTACATCCAGGGACAGGTCAAGAGTTCACTAAGTGCAGTAGCCGCAGCTAGCAATTAGCTAAGCTTAAATTGGAGTAACTGCCTGCCTCATCTGAGCTTGGTCAGCCAGGTGCAGTTTAATGTATCGGCCTGAAATTTTGGCCTGCCCATGCATCTTTGGTGGCTTTCTCATACACAAGACTGGTATCGTCTTCTACAATGATTATTGCACACTGTATATCCCTGCTAATAACTCAGGAGGGATTTGATATATCAGCCTGGAATATTGCATATCTATACATATCTGACAGCTTTATCGTATAAAAGACTTGTGGCGCCACCTACATTTTTTTTGCGCATTGTATGTCCATGCTTTTTTCTCAGGAGGGATTTATCATATCAACCTGGAATTAGGCATATGTATACATATCGAAAAGTTTCTTCGTATACAAGACTTGTGGTGCCACCTATAATTATCTTTGGGTTTCATGCATCTGTGCACATATCTCAAGAATGGTTTGAAGTATCTGCTTGAAACTTTGCATGTCCATACATCTTTGATTGCTCTCTGTTACACAAGACTGGTGGTGTCATCTACAATAATTTTGTTTCAGGAGTGATGTCACAGATTAACTTGAAAAGTAATGATCCAACATGGAAACATTATCCCTGATGTGTATCCCATCCCACAGGTTCACATTCGGCCTGTTATCGCTGTAGGTCTTGTTTTATGATATCCATTTTTTTTTCACTTTTTAAATTTTTAAATTGCATCATAATTTATTCCTTATTTTGCATCACATTATGCATTCCAATGAAATTTTTTTATTACAAAATATATTTATATTTTATAAAAATATCTAAAATGCATCGTTATTCATCCATAATTTGGCTCATATATTATCAAATTATGCATAATGATGGGTTAAATTATTTTCCAATTTTTTTAATAATTAAAAAGGGAATTGATTTTTTTAAACATGCTAAATTACCTATGGATTACTCCGTGAAATACCATTTCAGGTAAAGTTTTGTACAGTGCAACTGACTCCAGAGGAGTTTAATGTATTAGCCTGGAATTTTGGCCTGTCCATGCATTTTCAAAAAGCTCAAAAAAATCCTTATAAACAAATTCAGCTTACCCACGGGTGACCCGGTCCCTAGCATCATATCAACCTCTGGCATTATTACCAGATTACTGGCGCCAGAGTGTCTTTACATCTAAGTCTGAGGAACGCATTATAAGGCCTTATGTAGATGCAATTTTTTTCGTCATTTCTGACAACGCTTCATGGCCTACATTCACTGTCAATCAACATAAACCAGACCAATCGTTAGCATTGTTTTGTGTACTTTCTTATAATACCAAACATGAGCGAGAAAAGTTCCGTTTTAACTAAGCACATTGGTAAACCCCTCGGCATGTTTGTTGAATTTATGACCGCATGAACACAAGCATGGCTCGCACGGGTTACAGGATGCAGGCAGCTTGCAGGCGATACAGGAAATGACCCATGTCCAGTTTGGGTTGTGAGCTCACATGTTTACCATTGTGTAAATTCATCATTCTTAGCATAATATTGAGATTATGGGCTGTTTACCACAATATGAATGCAACCTGATGCAAGACCACTGTGATACATTCCTCAATATTACTTGTATCATGACTCGAATAGGCTTACCAGCCCAATTATCCGATTGCCTACTGAGTCTGGTTGTCACGGCTACCCGGTCCCTAGTAACATTCTGAACATAAAGATTGTTCTTTACTCTGTAGTTCTGTAGCTAAACTTAAATTTTTTCCAGTCTAGGTGATTTTATAAAGGTTGTAATATTTTATAAATTTATCTTTTTACGATTTAGATTTACACGAAAATTTCTTAGCCAATAAATGTTCAAAACATTCCGTTTTTAATATTGCTTAAATTTGCTGACTACATTGAATAGAAATCTTTACTGATATAAACTGAACATGTACTTTAGTCTTGTAAACTGAACGATGATCAAAATATAAATTGTAAAATAAATCACAATGTCAAAACTGAACATTGTTATAAAAAGTACTAATATGTGTAATGAAAAGGTATTCTGTATCTTAAGAGATATGCTGGAATATATTTACACACACTGAGACAGTCCTGGGGCCCTTAATTAGGTC
Organism: Sipunculus nudus; assembly: GCA_026874595.1. Classification (NCBI taxonomy): domain Eukaryota; kingdom Metazoa; phylum Annelida; class Sipuncula; order Golfingiida; family Sipunculidae; genus Sipunculus; species Sipunculus nudus. Next base: position 72,865,198 of record CM049314.1, read on the forward strand.
CTATGTTGATGCAGCTTGATTTGTTCTTTAAGTTGGGTTTCATTTCGCCTTATTTTGCCCATATATATATATATATATATATATATATATATATATATATATATATATATATATATTCAATTCCTGGTAAAAGTTGGCTGCATGGTAGTTTTTTTTTTTTTGCATTACATGATTTTATGAGGGACTTTTTTTTATTTTTAGATCTAAGAAGTCATTAAAATTTGATCAGGTTGTGTACAGGCATTGTCAATACCATAAAAGAAGTAAAAGTTTATTTCTCATGCATGCACTATAATATCTCTGTGATCATGCAAAGTTTTTTCTTTACTGGAGTTTTTTTACTGACATACACATCTCAAATTAGCAAACTGTTCAATATTATAGAAGATTTATCCCTGAACTACTTATATTCTATAAACATTTTCCGAGGATTTTTCCAGTGGTAATTAACTATTAGATATAAAAAAAATCCTGCATGAATTAAATAATTCTTGCTTTTACAGTTTTATCCTATGGAAACAATTCAGAAGTGAGCTATGGGTCCTTGAGCCCTTGTTTTATTTTTCCATTTTGAATATAAAGTGTTAATAAATTACAACATTCATGGTCACATTAGTATGATAGTTAAATGCTGGGATGAGAGGGAACAGATATGATCGCCCACAAGGTACATAAACATAAACTGTTCGTATCAGTAATATGGCGAGAAAGACACTAGTTCAGTTTGTGACAGCCAGCTCACTGCTTCAGGCAAGTGCTACTGACATAGGGCATTAATCAAGTCTGGGAGGACTGACTAAGCAACAGGGGGTGAAATCAGATCCCCTGCTCAAGTTGAGCCAAAATTCTGGGGTTATTTACCAGACTGCAATATCAAAGGAATGCAGTCTTTCATAAATTAATGAAACACCGAACTGAAGCATACTCAACTGGCCTCAGCTGGGGAATTCGATACAATATTGCATGATGTTGTGACGGCACTATGTTTATTTTATTCGATGCCAGTTTCATTATACGCCCGATTCATCTCAAGGCATGTCTCCCCGCAATAGCTATACACGATTCCATTTCCCCTGTCCACCTATTTTCTCGTGAAAATGTTTATATAATGTACTAAAGCTTACCTTGATTTACCCCATAATTAAGTCGAATTAATGTGGCGATTACCTAACAGCAAAATAATGCTTTCCAATATAAAGATTCATATGATTAATTCAGATAGAGTTATTAATTAACAGATTATGATTTTGCGACATATCAGTGACCACCTAAGCTGATGACCTTAAATTACATACATTAGGCGATTTGTAGTGATGACGCTGCTGTGGTATTTGTACGTCACATGTTTGTTACATCACACATATGTCCCCTACAAAAAACCGATAAAGATATAAGGTAACTTGAACTGACGCAATCATTCCTGTAGCTCTTTCTAGAAAGGTCAACACCGTCATGGCGCCACAAAGTAAATATATTTTATTTCCTGCTTATTAATATGATCATCATAGATCGCCAAAATACCTTCTGTGAAGAAAAACGTTAATTTTTAGTCCCCAAAAAATAGTTTGAAAGAAATAACGCGAAAAGAAGTTGAAATGGGGTTTGGAACAGAGTACAGTAAAACTGGCAGCTGGTAGAGCTATCTTACAAGCGCCGACTCTTTTTATAACAAAAAGAATCGGTACACGTATCGCTGATAGCACTGTCTGATAAATGTAGGTAAAAGGAACCGAACAATAAAAAATGACTTTGTTATACTGCCGTCTGTATATTCCAGATATTAAATGCACTAACGTTCCCTACCCGTTCGTTACCAGTTACGTTGTACCCCTAATACGTCATACTACAAAGAAGACTGGCTATATTTTTCAGTTATTGATCAATAACATAAACACACACCCGTGACAAGTGAACCTTGTGTGCCACTGGCCATAGGAATAACAAGTCTGAGGAAAATTTGTAAATTAATAAAAAACAGATCAGGAAAAACTTTGAATATTTCAAACCTTACTTACCACAAGTTGTATTGTAAGAATCAAATCGTGTTTGCTGATCTAGGAACAATTTGTAATGTCTGACTCTGTATCAACAGTGTAAAGTGAAAGAGAGCCTTTTGCCTTGATTGAGAGTAACAATCTACTATTTTACTTGATACACAATTGTATTTGCCGTCAGGTTCCGCTCCGATAGCCACTTCAAAAACATTTTTTAAATATGTCTAAGATTACGGAAATATAAGAAATTAGACCCCCTTAAGGACACAACCTGCATCATTCACGTAAATTCAAGAAAATTTTTCCCATATCAAAGGCGTGACCACAGGGGTGTTCCGTTACTAAAGTCAAGTGAGACCACCGTCAATTATCCTTTAGGCGATGCACGCGACTAGAAAAAAAATGCAGAACTATAACCGTGTTTTTTAAGACATTGTGCCATTAGCCTATGTATTTTTTTAATGCTCCGACCATTTGATACCTCCCAATGAAAACAAAATTATACGTGAATCAGTTCCTACGAAGTTCGTGCAAACAAACCGGGGAAGAGTCTGGCATATCAGGCATACGCCCGAAATTTTTATGGTCCGATGAGCCGAATTTCGTGTAGTCTGGTGTATTCGTCGGTATTAAAAAGTGTCGTATGAAAAATTTATCGAGATTCCTTAGATCTGCTTCCGACCAGCAGAATGCTGCGGATTTCCAAAATATAAGGTATTTGGACCATTACGTTTGCGCTGAATCGTTGAGGTTTCATCTAGATTCCACTAATTTACTTTTCGGTCATTAACCAGATCGTAATGTATGACTTTTACCACTGGAATAAACGCTTCCTCTTTTGTCTTATATTAATGAGACTATGAATCAATGAATAGCTTTACTGAACGCGGTATCTCTAGACACAACTTTTCCATTTCCATTTCCATGTCATGTACCATCATATAAATCATAGCACCATGCAGTGGCAAAATAATCAATGCAATCGCCTCATTCTGTGTGCAGGATATTAACAGAAAATATGTAGTGGTAGATACTTTCAAGCTGCTTTCAACTTTTTATCCTGGGACATATCTGGAAAAAATAACAAAGAATAGATGAATAGAAAAATGTGTCCATTTATCTAAAAATAATGGAATGAAACCTTGTCCGCCTCTTTCCTAACACCCAGAAAGTGAAACATTACGGACAGTAATAATAATAAAACGCGAAAACCCATCGTGTATTGTTTACAGGACAAATCGTAACCGCAATACTCAGTATACGCTCCCGAGGCAGCGGAAATCTTGCGCTTCTAAAGAAGCAACTGATTTTCACGCTGCCAGCTTTGACCGTTTATGATATATTTAGACACCAGATGGCGGTTCGTTGTCCGCTGAAAAATACGTGCGTATGATGTGACAAGCAGCCAACCAGATGCCAATAAACAAAAACTCGACAGGCATCATGGCTCCGCCCGTAGCTGCGCTTCAAGCGCCGCTTGATAAGTTTACGGACGAATTTTAATTGCTCCCTCTGCATTATGGCATCATCGACCGATTCGATTATGACATTATGACTGTGTTAGCGTAGCCATGTATCTGTTGTCTGCAGAACTGAAACCAGCCAGCGAGGTGTGCAAGTAGCCTTTGTTGTCAAGTTTCGTTTGAATTACAGCTCACCGGCCGGGCATCCTATGTGCCCACGTCTGGGGCAATTCTCTCTGAGCCTGTGGCCTGTTACCGGGGCGATGAGCTGTCAATCAAAATGAAATGATTATGATTGGCCCCGTGTATTCCTCGCTTGGCAGTGTCTTCCAGCACAAAGTCTTACCTGATTGGACAAAAATACAGTGCTCCCCTCTGGTGTAGCAATTCAGGATACGAGATCATAACAAACAGCGCTTGGGATATAGGTACTAGGCCTATAGTTAAAGCGCTGTGTAAAGAGCGTATACTCAGTAAGGTAAAATGTCCTGATAGGTTCACAGTGAGAACCAAGAAATAGGTCATTGTGACCTATATTCTTCTTGTTATGGATAGACATCCTGCGACGCACCGTCTGTCCATTAGCAGTAAACAAATCGTAATTATAAGATCCAGACCGTTCAAATTCACAAACTGGCAGGCCCTTGAGGAAACAAAAAAATACATCATCATGACTTAAATCTCTAAGTTATTTAGCTTAAACATAAGTAGCCATCCGTCCGTGAGTTAACAGTCAAACAATCGTAACCATGAGACCCAGGAAGATTGTTCTGCACTTTCTGAATCGTCTTGATGCGTCCCAAGTATCATTTTCTACGAGTTCGCGAGGAAAAACTTCAGAATTTGTCCATTTGTTATCAGGGCACAATTCATAACCGTAAGATTCAGACTTCATATTGTGACAGATCCAGATATGTCCTTGTGGAAAGAGAAAAGTAGGTCACTGTGAGCCATAGTCTCACTTGTACTAAGCAAAGGCTCCTGTCAGTAAACATAGAAAAAGGCAGATTGCTCAAAGGAAAGTCTCGTTAGATTGTCATGATATTCTGAATATAAACAGAACTTGCAGTAGTGCTGCAGGACACTGGTGGTGCCATCTGCAAACTCACTTGTATATCTGAGTAGCCTGTGGTCTAAACATCAACAGCGCAGAAGTTGAACCACGTACAATCGCTTTAAATTCAGGTTTTAGTATTTACATTTCAGAATGATGGTGGTTTTCGATAAGCAAGGCACAAAATGTAGCTGTTAGTCATCAATGTTATGTATATGTACATCAAGACATAATGAGATATCTAAAGAGGCCGGAAGAGACATCGTACAAAGACACAAGCTTTTGTTTTGCAGAAGCTCAGATGTCTGCTCAGGGCATAACAGGGTAGAAATGCTAACATTAGAAATGTGAAGTTAAGATTCTACATGTAAACTGGCTGATGTAACAGTTTCTTGGTAACTCTAGTTTAAGTTACTCTGGTGTATATGTATACAGTTCAATGGTATCTGGCAATTTTGCGTCACCTTAGCGTTAAGGTCCATGAGCCACTGGTTTTATTTGGGCACAAAGGCAGAATTTCCAATCAATTCCATTTCAAGAAACGTTTACTGCACATTCATGATTCTCCGATTATATGAGACAAAAAGCTTTGTTTGAAAACCGTAAATACCTCCGCATGGCGAAATAATCAGCTATATTATAATAATAAATAACATAGTTTAAAGTATAATAATGTATTTTTATTTTAAATTTTTACTCTTTTATCAAATGTGAAAACCCTGTTTGCCCATTTGCAAAACTCTTCTTTGATACTTAAAATAAGAAAGAGCCAAATTTAAGATTAATGTATTGCTGAAAACTTTTTTTAATTTGTTCATTTTTTTTCTGAATTGTTTCAAAAGAAGGTGTTTGGCAAATGCCCAATTCCCAATTTTCAAAATGGATAAAAAGCCATGCCCTGTGACTATAGTGACCTCAACCATACTATCTTAATCTTTACCGGAAATAAATCGATGATCCTCTCATCTTAAACGCATGCTTCAACAGGCCTTGTGTCCTCAAGGTCTGTCAAAGTGGTACACAGATATCAATTAATGGTATTGTTATCATCGTTTCATGGTGTTCATTATCAATGGCGTTCAGTCGGCCGAAAGAGCGTCAGTATATAGTCAGAATGGAGGTACCGGTTTATGAGTTTCAGCGATTTGTTTGTTTCCGATTTCACGACATGAAAATCCCCAAAAAGGAGGTCTTAAAATTTTAAATCAATAAATAGGGACCACCACGACCGCTGGGGGCCCTTGCGACCAACTTCTCCGCACAGCGACAATTTTTTGGTTCTATATTACGTCTATATTACGTTTTTTGCCGTTTGGCTCTGACGAGAGTGAAAGAAACACTTTCGGAGTACGCTGTCAACTTTAAACGGTTTGTTTCTTATTCATACTAAATCATTATATCATTCTGACTTGTAAAATAGTTGAATTACAATGAAATAAAGCCGTGGCGGTCGTTTAAATGTTTTCCACGATTGTAGCGCCCCCTTGTAGCAGGAGACAAGATGGTTGATATTGAAAGACCTTGCGCGATAATAAGGGTTTTTATCACAATGTATATGACGTATCTGAACAATTTTTTTTTTAATTGCCTTTTACTGGTTATATTTCACGTAACTGGATAAAACCGATGAATAGGTGATATTTGAATATGTAATCGGGATGATCTGTACCTATAAAACATGACCTGTATTATTTGTTGTTACTGAAATAATTTTTTATTTTTATGTCAATGTACTCTTTTTTTTACTTTTACTTCTTCAGGTCAAGGAATTGTATATTAGTGTACAAGTACTGTACAGTCAGTAAACATTGAAATATTTTAATGTTTTAGTTATTTCATGAATAAGAAAATAATAAAATTCAGTTATAACCTAGAAATAAATAATATATTTTTTTTTATTTGAAAAGATATTACTGTAACTTGAAAAAAGGAGGAACTAAGAATTCTGTAGGTCTTTAGAGGTAACTAGTTTTATTGTTATTTACTTCCATTTACTGTTAATAAAGTTGTTTTATCAGGTAAGATTTCGTTATATTGGAAATCATTTTATGTAACCCCAATTACCAGTGACTGGTGAGTGATATTTTTGCATTGACATTTTCTGTCATAATTCTTATATTTTTAATTTAAAAAATCATGTGTTCAGTAAGGGTTATACCTGCTTTAGACCTGTTATATTATTAATGCTTACTGCATCAATTTATCATCAAGGGGAATGACTCTCAGTTGGGACTTTATAATTTTCTTTTATGAACACATACACACAGACACACACAGTCACATATATAAATATATATACCCCTTATAGTGTGTGTATGACACATGACACGTATATTACAATTAATTATAAGGGTTTAATGAAAAAAAATTAGCTATTATGATCCCATTACAGATTTGTTCTAAACCATCTGAAAAAATATTTCATAGTATACTCATAAATATAACCAAAATCTATAATTCTATAATTTAAATGATTATGTCAAAATTTTAATTGCAGTAATCCTGTACAACATTTCATGCCTCAATATTAAAGTTAATTCATTTCTGTAAATTTACTTTTTTAATGTATATTGGAATTTCTTAAGTCCTTCCCTATTCATGTATATGCTGCACTCCCATGTTCGTGTTGTATTTGTCAACATGTATGTTGTTAGGTTGCCTATCAAGTGAAACATATCTTCACTTCCTCTTTTTGTTCTTATCACATATCATATTTAAATTTTGTTCGTGCTTGAGTTTTCTTATTGCATGTGAAACTAACCTTTATTTGCATGGCCTGTTTTAAAAGTAAGCAGTAGCAATAATTAAATAGTTCACAGTTTATGAAAAATACCATTGTAAATGTAATTATATAAAAATTATATAAGCAACACATATTTATTTTTACTGATTTGAGTTTTATTCACCATACTTCAGGTTCTTGTAGCAGCTCAGCAGTGACATCCAAGAACTTTACCCTGCTAGTGGACATCCTGAATATCCCAAGAGAGATGATTCATGTACTGGTCAAGGCTTTTGCCTCTCAGATATGACTATATCAAGCAGCAACACAGTGATTAAGTAATATTTTTCTGCTGCGGACTGTAAAAAATTGCAAATATGGCAAACTTTATGCTAAGATTTATGACAGTTTGCATCACATCTGACCAGTTTCCCTTATTTGTGGCAATGAGACAATGTCTGGAGAACAAAAGAAAACACCTGTCAAGCTGTCTGAATAAATGTTTTTTAATGTGTTGCAGACTGAACCAGTTTTTTTCCATAAATTCAATAAAAGCTCAATTTCCGAATGTGAATGCGTTTGTTTTCATGATGTATAATACCTAGGTGATTGTCAGTAATGATCAATGAATAATATTTTCTGATTACTGGCATCATTAGCTCTTTTGATACCCAACATGTGATATTTAACCCATTTTGAAAAAATGGTTGGCGGTCCCTACAATAAACCATGGATACGGCAGATTGCCGGAGCAGTTATAAATGTACCATTGCTATACTTTAGGCTTCTTTCTTGAGAATTAGAAAAAAAATTCCCTTAATTCATTTCATCTATGTCAATCATTCGAATAGCACATATTAAAAGTATTATGCTGGATTCCTGTATGATATACCAGCTGCCATCCTATATTTTAGCCTCTTTTTTGAGAATCAGAGACATTTCCCTAAATTACGTTTCATATATGGCAATCCTTCAAAACGTACACGTGCTGATAGTCTGCTGTAATGTGGTAATATAAACCAAGTTTCCCGATTTCGTTAAATAAAATTGAAGAAATAAAAAAAAAATCGCTATGATCACAAGAGAATTAGGAAAATATAACCTTAAAATCAAACATACCACCTAAATTCATATCAATCATTTGAGTAATACGGAACCAGGTTTCAGTGTTTTCAGTTTTTGCATATTTTTCATTCTGTATTTTTATAACTTTATGTTGCATTCATAACATAAGCCGGGAGTTTTATGTTTGGTCTCTATATTAAAATCATTTCACATAAGTACATTCTTGAGTCACCCGATACATGGAGAATGTAGCTGATTGATTAATTTATCATAATCTGGAAATGTTATGCTCGCTTGTCAGTTTTCCCAGCAGTTATGTATAACTTCCACAAAAGGAGATTATTTTTTTACCGGCGGTGATTCTTAGCTACATTAGTGAAATAGTTATTTACTGACTTGATGAACTTTCAGGATAGCTTCTCAATGATACAAGGGACAATTGATCAAATTTTAGGAGTGACTCGGAACACTTATTGGATCCAGGCATTTTTAAGGGAAAGATGACATTTGGATAATGAGCTGCCTTGGTGGATTTCTGAGCTCTCTGAGTGCTTTTCTTAGTTTGTTTAACAAACCACTAAAGCAACGTTTACTCAGTACAATTAGTAAGTGATGTTCTTGTTCATAATACCATATCAAGTAGACAATTTTCTTAACGAATAAATATGAGAAAAATGGAACCTTATTTGGACACAAAATAAAATAACATGAAAATTGTGTAAATACTTCTCACGGCTGATGAATGTTTTAACGGTGTCGAGGTTGACAGACACCCGTGGAAGAGTCCAGGAAAGTACATTAGCGGCATTGATACATTGTTGAGAAATCGATTTATCTTAACCCGGAAATGCACAAGCTATGGCCAGAAACTTAAGAAAGATTTGAATGTTTCACAATACTCTGTGGCTAGTCCACATTTCTTAAAACAAAATCAAGTTTAGCGGATTACTCAAATTGTCACTGTTCAGGTTATAAGGTAATTTTCAGCTAATTGAGTAGTAATTTTCAGGGATTGATTAGTTAATGAAACACGAATGACAGTTCTCCCGCTGAACAAGCGGTGCAGCATTAGTAACGGACTAATCAATTGAATCCTTTATTGTATCCGCCTCTGGTCATACGTGGCGCTCTATTGACCGATTAGCCGTGATAAATAATGTAATGATCTGAACTATATCACCGAGTATTTAATCCAACCAATCTTCTTCTGTTGTCCTGTTTTATGCTCTGTAGCCCGTGAACATGTAACTTGGGCAACTCGGTTAATGTTTCCGTGAGTGGGGGACTGCTCTTGTGTGCATCACTTTTTTAAGTTTCATTAGTTCCCAAAAATGGTATCTGGAAACCAAAAGATCTATTTAAAAATATAGAGCACATAGATATGCTAAAAAAAATTGGTCCAGAAATTATTTCATTCACAAGGGAAGACTTTCTTCACTGAAGATATTCTTTGTTAACTAATAACCAGGAAAGAAAAAGCATTGTCTCCTGGTCGTAAACCAGCAAATTCCGTGAAGAAGAGCTCGGAAAATGGTTTGTTAATCATGTACTACATCAACTTCTTGACTGCAATCCTTTTGTTGATTGGAAGATCACTGTTAACCAAAAAATGTAAGCATTTTTCGGATTCAGGATTATTAGCTGCTTCTCCCGTATGTACAACATATTCTTCTTTGACTAATTGATTTTCTTCTAGCGCTAAAAATCCAAAATGTAATTCCTTGGAGTGGCTTTCTGAAGAAAGCAAATACCGCCTCTATAACGAGGGTGAGGATGACGGTTCCTCCGTGAGTTCCGCAGACACCAACTTGTACATAGCTATAACCCACCTTGTTGATGGTATTTTATTTTTCACGCCACCGCTGATAGTGTCGACAATTAATGGACATCACAAGGAGGTACTTATCTGGCGTCTTGCAACGGGCAACCGTCAAATCCTGCCATCCAAGCAACAAGTCATTACAAAAATGGACCTCATGATGTTTGCCAATAATGCAATTTTAAAATACAATACTTGCTTATTGCCATTTGCTAATTCAACTGCTATGGGAACGGCCAACACTTTGGCGGTGTTTCTTACTTTTTAAATCTTTAACATGAATATCGCAGGTGTAAATTTTATATTAGGTTCCTTTAATTGTATACGTAAAGCTTCATGTGTAATCCAGTCAATAGTGTGGCAATGTATACATCTAAGTGCGTATCTTAATTATTATTACGATCAAAAAAGGTACAGTCAGACGGCTGACATTACGAAATGAGTTTTAATATTTTCGAAACATTGTTTTCACATCTCATTAAACATTTTAAGGTAGGATATAATTGTCTGCACCTGCCAAACCTCTCTATAACGTAAAGACACCACTATGCATCATTTTATACAATGTCTTGCTATACTCTGTTTCACAAACCATTGCCCATATATTTTAGAAGCAATAAACATACCTTATAATGATCAATAAACGTTAGGTTTAAATATAAATAGGATTCATGATCCTTATTCAAACCCAAAAATACTAATGTCACAGTATATTTAAAAACAGTTACTTGAATACATAAGGTTATTATATAAAAAAAAGTTTTCTTCCCTATCAATGACAGTCATGAGCAAGAACAGCTCGTGGTTGTCCAAAACAGAAAACGTACGGTTAAGGTATGAATTATTTATGCCGAATATTGATGCAGCTCTTTGTTAAATTTTACCAACATGTGGGCACTTAGTGAGAGTATTTCTTATACATTGTTGATAGTGTAGATAATATAGCAGTGTATGTTTGGCAGGTAGCATAAAGACATTAATACTGTTTGTACATGCGTCAGCGATTTGATGTGAATTAATGAATGGAAACAGTTAATAGTTTGTTAACATTTAAACAGAATATAAAAAGACATGTCTGGTACCCCAAATATGTATGTTGCACGCTTTATGTAGCAGTTTATGAAATATATTTTTCTTATGTTCTTTTATTTGTTATCTAATGGATAATATCATCTCACAAGGCCTCGAGATTCCAATCTAGCATCAAATCTAAACTCTGGTCCCATCTCATGTTAATAATAACTAATATCATGCTCAAGGTTATTTGTAACTCAGAGAACAATTTGTCATGACATTTTAGTCGTTGTGTATCGAATCCCGAACTGCACTCACAAAGGCGCAAAATATCATGGAGCTTGAGCGCAACGGACGTGTATCTGTCTACAGAACCACGCACGTAAATGTTAGCATTAACAGCATACATTATAAATGGCTGTGACACAAGTTTAATAGATATATAGCCATTGTGCAAGGACGGAGTGTGGATATGGTCGGTCAATGCGTCGGGCAAAATAATGTGGAGTCGCTCCATTTATGTTCTTGTTAAACTGAATCTTTTCAACTGCAGATACCTGAAATTAAAATTTACTATTTAATGATTATAAAATGCAAGTGGTCAATCTGGATAGGCGATTCCCATGAACCGGGTCATATCATATATATGGACGATGATATTAATGAACAGCTAACAGAGGCATTGACTTCCCATATCTTTTGCATCTTGTCTTTATAAAGTTAACTAGTAATATCGGACACTTTTGAGTACCTCGGCTTGCAGTTCCTTGACCAATAAAAACAACGCCGATTCGCGGTTATAATTTTAAACCACACGAACCAGGGATTTTATTAAAAATAAAACACGCATACGTCATGTAAAAAACAATTGCAATAGAGGCAGTGGAGGTCCATCTGGGTAATATAGAACACCACCCGCTTATTATCGGGCAACCCGCTTTACGGGGACACCAAGGGCCAACAAGATTAACAGTGATGTCATGGAAAACTGACGTTGACGGCTGGTTTAGATGCTCTGAAAAGCGCAAAACATGTTCATTTATGGGAAACTTTGTAAAAGCTTCCATGTTATCAGTTTATCTACCACTGTTAACTCGTGGCTGCGTCAAGTCTTTCATTGACCTTATTCCTTGATAGTGACTGAGAACATGCCAGAAGGGTTGTCACAGAAAGACCGTTTATATTGACAGCGCAAATTAGAAAACAAAATGTATTTTTTATAAAATACCAATAAACACCAATTCTAGATGAACTGTCGACATAATGTGTGTATTGTCCATGTTTATATAATGAGTCAAACATTATTTTTATTTCTGAAATACATCGAAGTCCAGGCCTATTGGTCTCTATATTAGGCCTATTGTGTAGTTACTTCTGTTGTAATTCTGATTCATGGGAAATGCCGGAACTTATATATACCCTATAAGAATAAAAAATAAGTACTTTAATACAAAACTGCAATTTCATATCAGTATAAATAGTTAAACAATAATATGTGTTAAATTTTATTTTTTTGTATACGTTTTTATTAAATGCTTAATTATATACAGTCACATCAAAGCAAGTCAAAAATCCCTATCTATATAGCAAATTTGTTACATTATTAGTGTAATATGAACCTATGTGGAGCTGATTTACTCTATATATAACTCATATCATTACAAAAATTATCAGCGCTTTAGAGTCAATAACCCGTTGTCTATCCTTCAAAGAGCCACTTTGAGCGATTGAAAATTTCCATGGTGCCGACTGTCAAAACAATTGTGCTCAAATTTATAAAGCAAATATATAATGAAATGTGGACCTCACAAATTTCTTTACAATCCACGAAACGCTTACTTAACCTTGTTATTACCTATCTAGACCTCAAGAAATATTTTATCATTGGTGGTGGTCATAAGGGTGGTAGTTAGGCTGATAACATGGGACGAGATAGTATCATCCAGACAAAGTCATCTTTTAGAGTTAAGCAACCTTACATTAGAGATTGATGCACTGAACTAGACCTCCAGGGAAAACAATAGATCAGGTTAAAGTTGTCGAGTTGAAGGATATCAGTTCTGGTCTTCTGAACTATCTACGTAAAGGACGATTCAAAACAATACAATAGAGTAGACAGTGCTCTGTTGCACAGAAGTAAAGGCACACGCATTCGTCCAAGACATCTTTTCGTGAAACCGCTGCTTGGTATGACAATATTCTCTGGACAGGAAGCCCAGGGTGTGCACAGATCACAGAACTGTAACCAGACCACTGAAAGCGTGGTATTGCATTTTGCATCTAGCCCAAATTGTAAACATGCGACACCGGCTCTCGTCGGTTTGATTACACCGGGACACGACCTTTCATTGGTCTTTTTCTTGGTCCTTTGCCAGAACGGATGTGACTAAACAATAATTAGGGATAATGCTCTGGGAATTGTTTCGTAATAGGCTGGTCAATATCTTTCTAAACCTATGTACATGTATTATACTTTATATATTGGATTTACGCTCAAGAAACGTAGTAGTCATAACAAATACCGTGAAACTGTATTCCAATATCTGTTTCCTTTCTATCTAAGTGTATTTAGTAAATCATACAAGTAGAGACGAATGAATACCAACAAATATTCTTAGGAACATTCAGTTTCATTTACGCATGCATTATATAATTTGTTATGGGTAGGAGTAATATAGTTTGTGAACAATAGCTTGATTGATATATCAATGTTGGGAAAAAAATTTCTCTTGTTGTTAAGTGTATCAATTTTATATAGATGGGGATAAGCTTATGTACTTACAATCTTGAACAATTTATGTCTGCCGTTTTTAGACTTTTTTCAAAAGAAAAGATAATGCAGATTTAATAAGAAGAAAACAATACCAAATAACCATCTAAGAAACAGAATATTTTTCTGAAATATCTTCCAAAAAGATATTGTAACTGTAACCATTCAACGTTTTTATACAGCGCGGCGAACCAGGTTGCGCGACATTTTGAAAATATAATTTTTATTGGAGTTTTATAGGGTTAAAAGGTTTCACTCTATAGAAAATGTCACTGTTCAAAGACGTTTCTTTTGACTCATTAAATGGGAATATGTTTGTCGATTACTCATAGTAATGACCTTTAGATTAATAAATGTTACCTTAGAACACCGACATCTGCTACTGGATTTGACAAGTTGCAACAGGTTCAGGAAAAACAATCCTTTTATTTTGCTAATATATGCCGTGCCTTCCGGCCATCTGGAGTAACCATTTGATACCCCGAGATCAAGGCTTCGCTTGTACTTTATCCCTGTAAAAGTTTCAACTGCTGATTGTGATCCAGTCTGCAATATCATCGGGAGAGACGAAAAAAAAAGACAATATAAGAGAGAAAAAGAAGAAAGGGGGTTTTACGCGATAATATGTATCATGATTTTATCCTAGTTTTCCCTTTTGAATTAATAAGGGATGCAGGATATTGTCTGTTGTTCTTAGTCAACCAGGGACCTCCTTGGACCAAAGAAAAAAGCTGTTAGTCATGCAGCGGGTAATGTGCTCAACTGTAATTCTGTTGCTGATTGAAAGTTCCGTCATGGCTAAGAAATTCAAACATTTTCAATATTCAGGATTGTCTAGAGCTTCTGCTTTATTTACAACAAACAGTCCTTTGATCTATTGCTTTTCCTTTTGCACCAATGATAAAAATTGTAATTCCTTCGAGTGGCTTGCTGAAGAAAAAATATGCCGCCTTTACAAGGAAGGTGAGAATGACGGGTCCTTCCTGAGTTTCGCACACACTGACTTGTACATAGTTATGAACCCGCCCTGTGGATGGTATCTTGTGTTTCACGCCACAGCTGGTATCTCTCAACATATAACTGAGTTATGGACGACGCCAGGTGCTACCAACCTACCTTCTTGGGATGGCGACCCGCATAACCCTGCAGCCCCCGCGTCAAGTCACTACAAGAGCGGACTTATAGACATTTGGAAATCTCTAAACCCTTCGGGGGTCAAATTGGCGTTGTACAAGGATGGCAGGGAGGTTGTTCATCTGAACTTTATAGGAACAGGAAGTGACAAAAACAACTGGTTTACGATGGAGAGGTATGAATCGGGGTCTTTTGGGAAAATTTCTACACATTTTGAAAGTACGATGATGAAAACATGTAGTGTAGTTAAGTGTTTCAATAACCTTGTCTTGCACGGAGATTTTGATCGGAGATTTAATATCTACTTGCAATATGACGGCTGCCCGGGAGACATGGGATGGATGGTTGTTGTCGATGGTACTGATGACTGTCCTTACGGAAATCCACGCGCTGGTGCCTGGCCCGCCTTCCTTTACTCAAAGGCAGGAAAACCGGTGATCTTCAGTGATTCTACCCTGACAGACAGCGCTGATACTATGGCCGCGTTTGTTAAATATTAGGTATTTTATTCTTAATTATTATTGGGGTTTCCTCTGCAGCGAAATTTATAAATTTTTCAAGTTATTCTCCAGACATCTGATCATATAGGTGTATGTGCAATGACTTAATACTAAATCAAGTACCAGGTTCATTGTGATTAATGTCCGTTCCACGGTAAGGTTTCCATTGAAATTTTGCAACTTCTCTTAAACTTAAATATTATGGCACAATTTGACACTAAGCTGATGAAGGAGCAAAGGCCTTAGACGAGATGTAAAACTACATAACAAAAACCAACATTTATATTTTGCAACCTTCTGTGTCCTCCAATTCTACAGGAAACATCTTGCCTAGTGACATGGCCTCTACCATGGGTCAACAACCTGGAGCTGACGATTACATTTTATTAGAATATTAATGACACACAACAACAAGTCAGCAGTTTTTATATGTTGCTGTTTGAGCATGTCAGCAGTTTAGAAACCGGCTTCTCTGGCTGATGGGTAGAGCACATTACTCAAAGCCGGGAGGTCGTGAGTTCAAATCTCAGTCGAGGCAATGAGAATTTCACGGTCGGTCTTCATTCATGGTGAGAGCTGTGCAGGCTAAATGGGAAGGCTGTGCCCAACCGCCGTTTATCACTCACATATGAGTGCGTCTTTGGGGGGTTATGACATAGCAATGGGGATGAGTACACACTGAAGACCCACAGGGGCAGTAGACACCGCGCCTTGGTGATACTAGGATACAAAAATAATATGATATGAAGCAAGTGCTATCGCCCTGTACGTTGTCCCCACCCGAAATGAAACTCTTCGTTTAAGATTTAGATAATGAAGCATAACAAATGGAGGCGTTTCCTCCACACAAAAAAATAAAATGAAATGTGACCAGTGACCTTGGTCTTCATCAGTTCGGCAGAGGTATTGTAAAATATTATTTTCTCATATATTGATATTAATGAATTGCTAAAATATTTACAAGGTACGGTTTTGGTTTAATTCTAGTTAATTTAACCTATGTCTCCATCTATCTTACTTCCTGGATCTGTGGGTTTAAGAAAAGAATTCAATGGGCGCCCAACTGTGCAACGATCTATAGCCCTGAAAATAATATTCCAATTTTATTGATTGTTTACATACTAGAGACAGTGGAATAAAATGCAAATTTGTTTAAAAATTGCTTATGGAATCACTCAAATGAGGTTCATAACACTTTTATGTGGTTAGTGTAATTATAGATTGAGAACACAAACCGGTTTCTATTAAACATTGTACGCTTCAGGAGAGCATCAACATTAATATTATATACTAATATTACTCAAGTTAAAAGTTAAAGACATAATAAAGCCCCCTCCGGTTTGAAGGAATGCTTATAGGGTTGATGAATTTATTTGTTAATATTTGGCACACGTTTTATGTAGGTGGACTAACTTCGGACCTTCTAGTGCAAACCATCGATTTCAATTTCTTTTTCATTTTTCTTTATCTTTATTTGTATTTCTTTCTGGTGTTTTGCTAGATCCCCAATATGGCGAATTTACATAAAAGAACCTTTTGGCAATATCTTAGTGTTTGATGATGAATTGCACCTTAGTTTTAATTTTTTATCTTGACCTAAATCCAAAGGTTGCACTCCTAAAGTCGATCACTAGACTCCCCTTAAGATCGCTCGGCGATTGCTGATATCTTATTGTATTTCTTTCTTAATAAACAAAAAATAACAAAAACGTAATCAGATATTTATATTTATATATATATATATATCACTTTAAATACAAAAACCTGTACAAAAAATAGAAAATGCAAAATTACAAAAATAATTGACAGCTGAATTGACAATTTTTTTCGTTTTGAGGTCATTTGTAGTGTTTCTAAGACCCATTTATTTGTCGTTTTTAAGTTATGTAACTTTTATCAGTATTTCAAAATTATGCATATCTAGATTGATTGACCAATGTTTAAGCAGACTCATCAGGGATGATATTTCGTTCACTGTGGTTGGAGATGTGTACATTATAGAATTTTGCAAATCAAGACGTCACAAACCAATGACCAAATACACTCCTGTAAATATCCCAGATCTTTTTTACTTTAACCACTGCTTTTTATAGCAAGATTCTCTGGGTTCCACCAAGCACGGCTGGCAAGGTGCAAAGTCTTGTAATCAGACCTATGAGGGAGTGGTACCGCATTGTGTATCCATTTTAAGAGTGTGGGTACCGTAGGTTTAAAATTTGGAGACGGATGCTCTTTTGATCAAATAAATAACAATATATTTAATTTGTAAATATTGAAGATATTTTTAATGCAAATCTGCATGTTTATTCAGAACATCTATATCATTGAGACTCTCATGAACTTATTTTTATGTAAAAATGTTGAAAATAGTGATAAAAAAATGGCGAAAAGTGCACATTGTGTCTTATGCACGAAACAAAATGTAGATAAAAATACCCAAAAAAATGAACCGTTGGCACAAAAGAGACAATACTTTATCGCTGTTTAAGACTGCAGATTGATCAATGAAAACACTTTGGCACACTTCCTTTGGTTTATAATGGTCGTTATTTTGAGGTGGTCCCTAAATAAAGGTGGCCGTTAAAGGAGGTTTTACTGCATATATTTGTGTAATGTTTATAAGTATTTGTCATATTATAAAATCTTTCATTAATATGTCATATATGCATTTCTCATTATTTGAATAATGTATATATTGCACTAAAAGTATGAAAACTAGAACACAAATTACTCAATGCAACAAATACCAAAGAAGGACTAATTTCTATTTTTTGTGAACATTTGTTATGTTATCAGTAACTTCTTCTTTGTCGTTTTCAGTTTTTTTCATGCTTTTATCAATGTTGCAAATTTTTTCAATTTTAAAGAATGTTTTATTCCCTAAATTTGCCGTCACTAATTATCGCCATATTTTTGGATTTTTCTATTTAAGAATTTTTCATTTCTAGACTTAAATCGCTCAAACAAATACCGATACACATTTTTTGAAAATAAATTGAAATATTCATACATTCTTATGTATAGAATAAATAAAGAGAAGATTGCTTTTGTTTTTTTCGGCTGTTATAACGTTTCTTGCACGCTTTACAAAGAATGGGTTCAGTTAAACACTAAACACGACGACAGCCACCCCTCTCGGATGGTTACCTAGGTGGTAATGCACTCTGTCTCACCGGCAATACGTGTATTTATGATACATGTTTATGTTTTTTTTTAATTTAAGCGTTTATGCCATAACGATAAATTTCATTTTTCCGAGGTTGTATGGAAAATATGTCAAATAACAATGAATATCATTGTAAAAAAGATATAAAACATGATATTACAAATAAATACTTTTACAGCTACTTGATATATATTTAATTTTGTTTTCATTTGTTATATTGACTGGGTCATTTTTACAAAGGTTTAATTCAATTTGTACACAATGAACAATATATGAAGATTATATGAATGAAGAATAAATGAGAGATAGCAATGCAGATTTCTGCCAAAAAAAATTTAAAACATTATAAAAAAAACTTTGACAGCTACTTGATATATATTTCATTTTGTTGTAATTTGTTATGTTAACAGGACCATTTTTACAAAAGTTTAATTCAATCGGTGCTTTTTGAAGAATATATGAAGAATATGTGTACGAAGAATAAATGAGAAATAGCACTGCATAATTCTGCAAAAAAAAAATAAAAATAGAAAAAAGTTTATAGCTTCTTAATATATATTTCGTTTTGTTGAAATTTGTAATGTTAATCTGATCATTTTTACAAAAGTTTGATTCAATCTGTACATACTGAAGAATATATGAAGAATATATGTATGAAGAATAAATGAAAAATAACAATGTGTATTTCTGCAAAAAAAATGAAAAATGAAAAAAAAATTAACATCTTTTTAATAGATATTTCAATTAGTTGTAATTTGTAATGTTTACTTGTTTGATTAACTCTGTACATATTTGAGAATATATGTAGAATATATGTATGAAGAATAAATGAGAACTAAACATGCATATTTCTGAAAAAAATACAAAAAAATGGAACAGCTACTTGATAAATATTTCATTTATTGTAATTTGTAATGTTAACTGGATCAGTTTAACAAAGGCTTGATTAAATCTGTTCATGTTGAATATTAAATGAACAATATATGTAGGAAGAATATATCAGAAATAACAATGTATATCTCTGCAAAAAAAAATTAAATATAATAAAGTAAAAAATTTAACAGCTACTTGATAAACCGTGGAACCTCCCTAATGTGGTCACCCTTGGGACGTGGCCAAACTGCCCACTTTATAGAGGTGCCCACAATATGGAGGTAATAGCTGCACATTCAGTGCTGCCACCTACTTGACATATTCCCAGAAATGCTCCTGGTTTAAGAGGACTTCAGGACTTTGATGCATGTACTTTCACCCTGTTTTCCAACATAAGGATTAACAAGAAATAAATATAATTGTTAATATATAAATCTATATATATATATATATATATGTGTGTGTGTGTGTTATAACATAAATCGATGGGCATAAGCTACAAGCATTGATCCTGTCATTTAAATCTTTCTAATATTCAAATATGTTTCACAATGCATCCATAGTTATACCATGCTATTCTACAAACTTCCTCTAGGACAAGCCACTATCAGAATCTTTGAACAGGTACACTTTAAGGGCTATTGCCAAACTTTTATAATTCATTTTGTGGAGGACATTTAATAGGTGAACAGTAACATTGAATAATGACAGATAATGCATGCAAATGATCAGTGTTTGGTATCGATATTTAGTGCGCCTGGTAATTAAGTAAACATTGCACTTGGCCCAGAGGACCTTACACGATTATCTTATCTCAGATTAACAAGTAATTGGATGCATGAGCAGGATGGCCACTCATGGTATTAAATACAGCATATTATTTGTTTCCTCAACATAAGAAAGCCCAGTGACGGTCAGATCAATTTAAGCTTGTCAATCCAATAAGAATAGCTACTGGGTGGTGCATTCACTGCTGGCTATACACCATCACAAGAACAGCCAGTCTCAGATTACGTCTGAGTTGGGCATGTGCAGTAACATCAAAGTAATCTTATTAGTATGCATGTATCCCATGCCTATAGCCTTGAGTCAAGAAGGCTATTATTATGATTATGCAATCAGACAGTAAAACACCTCTAAACTTTCTTGGTCTGTTTGATCATTATCATTTATAGTTGAAATATAAATATTTAATAATTAAAGTTTACTCTGATTGTTAATAATTACAAATTCACAATAAAAGAAGCCCCTAAGGTTTAAATAGGAAGATACTTCAACTGGGAAAATCGATGAAGTGCCCCAATAGCGTGGGCAAGTGCCCACTTTACATAATATAGAGGTGCCCACTTTAGCAAAACATAATAAAGAGAAGAAACAAATGGGAATGCCAAAAAGTGCCCACTTTCTAGAGGTGCCCACCTAATGGAGGTGCCCACTAAGAGAGGTTCGACTGTATAATATATATTTCATTTTGTTGTAATTTGTAATGTTAACATGGTCATTTTTACCAGTGTTTGATTTACTCTGTATGTATTGAAGCATATTCATGAGGAATGTTATATTGTAATTGTGTAGTGTGTAACTGAATGTTCAACATATTAGTCATTTGTATATGACACTGGAACAATTTCACATATTAAAGTTAACACAGGTAGGTGATAAAAACTTTAAAAAGTACAATAGGTTATATTTATCAGAATTTTAAAAAAATGATCATGAAAATGTGTCTTCTGTTTCTTCATAGAATTGTCATGGATTTCCATCATAAAAACAGATGAATTGTTCTCTGATAAAAAAAAAGATATTATACAGACAGCTTTCTATACATTTCTCCGTATGGGTGTTTTTTTTTCATGAGTTCCAATGTTAAAATATCACAAAATGATCATGAAAGTTTGTCTTCTGTTTCTTTATAGAACCTTCGTGAGAAAAAGTTTTGGATATGAATTAGATTTACCAATGTAAAAATAAACAAATAATTCCCTGATGAAAATAGGTATAATCTAGAGAGTTTTTCTGTTTAAAAAAATAATACATCTCTGTTTGGGTGTAATGTTTTCTTCTTGAGTTCAAACGTGAACAGATCACAACCCATATACGTGTATGTAACATTGTCTCAATTTTGAGAGAATTAAAATTAAACAATTTTTTTACAAGGCGATGTGACCATATTAATATATGGTGGTGTTTTTGGTTTCTAAAAATCGTCTAGCATTTAAACATAAAAAAATTTAAAATTGTTAACATTTCATCAGAAAATTAATGTAATTACAAATAGAAGTAACACTAGACCAGGTTTAAAATCAAATCATATCGACACCACGGAACTTCTACATCATGCTTACCATGCTGACAAACAAACAAACAAAAAGAGCAGCAAACAGACAAGTGTGAGAACATACCCTTTTGTATGAGGAACTGCATTACTATGATCTCTTAATGGTAAGGCCAGTTTAATGGATGAGAAAAAGTAATGATTAAATATTTTTCCATTGATTCCAAAAATGTTTGCACTTTGTGTGTGTGTAACATTACGGTTTGTATTTAGTGTGAGCACTTGTTGTATAAATCTTTAACGAATAAAAGTTTTTGTGTAAATCGGTTGTCATTGAATTGATATTTCATGCATGAGCAGTTGATCATGAAATTTACACATGATAAAAAAAACGACGAAGAAAAGTTACTAAGCAAAACTCACCACTAATAGCATATTAGGTGTATCCTCATCACGTGACCATAATGGAATACATAGGTTCACGAAATGAGCCGACATCTCTTTAGGGCGAAGTATACTGGGTTAGGGTTTACTGATGTTTTGATCCTTTCTGTTGTTTTTATATCTGAATATCAGTACATTTTACAATGAGTTGTGTTAAGCGAGAGCCGCTTTTCAGCAGGCTCATATTGTATAAGCATGATTCATAGATTATTTTAACCATGTAGACTCATCAGGACATATCATTTGATTTTACGCCCTGCTAGGTTATTCCCTTATTGTGTCGATAATTCATTTCCACCACGTTTAAACTAATTTTTAATCGTGTTTTACATGACATGCTAATTTTATGGAAATGTTACCCGAGGAAGGAATACCATAGAACGACGAAGAGGACTGTTAATCAATCAGTGGCTGATATAATGCAATGGAATCCTGGTCTCCAATATTTCAAATATCTTGATTTTATACGCATGAATATTACTAATTTTCTGTTGAAAAGATGATGAAGAAGACAGAGAAATAATACGTCTTACCATATAAATACTTTTTAATATATAAAGGACTTCTAAATTGACATTGCTATTCACATGATAGCTGAATTAACTGTGAATATTACTATCAAGATGCCTACCGCAGGATGACAAAATAAGATCAATAAAATACCGCATGGGAGCCGAAGTGTTAAAACTCGGTATGGTTCGCTTTATTAAAACTACATGGCTATTCATAAAACCCAGTAGACTTGTCACAACTCATTTTCCATCTCACCAGCGCCTTCTGTGACAAACACTCGTATGACTGGAATACGCCCGATGCACATGTTCGACTTTTTCTTTTCTTCTTTTTATTTTGCTTTTATTTTGTTTATAAAGGAAGCAGATTCCATTTTTATTGTCTAATAATAAACATAAGCATGCGCATTTCCATTACGGATTTTGCCTTCGTGGCAGGGTGGCAGCGATCTTTTCCTGTCATTTTATATTATATAACGGTGTCATCAAGGCCCGGTGTCTTCCCTACCTACAGGTCCTAAGTGTGTAATCATCCCTATTGATTTGTCATAACACCCAGGAACCCCCCCGAAGACGCACTCGTTTTGGAGTGATCCACGTTCATCCTTCACTTGGAGCCTGCATGGCGTTCACAATGGGTCTGCATATTACTACAATTCCAGTGATTCACTTGTGAAGGTGTGACCTTTTCCTCGAAGTGAACAAACACACGTTTTGTAAGACGTCTTGTAAGGATCGGGAGGGTTGATGAATTTATTTCTATATTAATGTGAAGACATTTTTAAATAGGGGGTTGACCCCAACTTTACCCCCCCCCCCCTCGCCACCTCCGCCTAGTGCAAAACCATTGATTTCATTTTTTTTTTTTTTATTCTCCCATTTATATCTACTCTAGATATCTAATACGGCTGAATGTCAAAGCTGAAAATTGGGCGCAATATTAGTCCACGCTTCACAAATTTGCAAAGGGTATTCATTTTATTTTTACATAAAACTTATTCTCAAGGTCCTACAACCCGATTATCGCTCAGTTGTGAACAAGGGGCTTCCATTGGTTTCATACATTATATTAAATATTTTTTACTGTGTTAAAAGGCCCTTTTACACAGCTAACCAACGCTAACATATGGCCCTAAAATCTTCATTTATATTTAGATATTAGATTGAGGATTCAGAGGTGCGAGAGCCGACCTTTTTCGACTTAAATAAAAGGAAAAGCGAATAACATATACTTAATTCCAAAAAGTAGCGTCGGATTTTGCGTCTCACCCCGCTTTTACCCCATACTTCTGCATGCAAACATCTACTAGCACGCCGGTCTTACTTTTTTTTGCAATGTAAGGGTGCTGAGCCCCAACAGCCCCCCCCCCCCCCACTTCGAAGTCCCTCCTGTATCCGCCATTTTGGTGGTACAATGTGCGGTATGGTCGATATGCCGCCACTTGACTAAGTCTATATGGTAATGATTAACTGTACGGAAACCGCATTGCATCATGGTAAGACATACGTGGGAGTGGTCGCCACCTTCTTGTGTGATGTTGAGATACTCAAACTCGCAAACCGTGTCTTACAACAGAACGTATGTCGTACAGAGCAGGATTAAAGCCTGTGGCGAAAAAGGTTTCTATTAGAATTCCATGCTGAAATTTTCTTTCCTACGTCATTTGTTGCCGGATTATCTAAAGTGATACCTTTCTGGGCTGATGTTTAGGTTGCAGAAATTTTAAGGTTAAACTGGTTAACGGCGTCAATAGATATTTTGTGTAGTAATTTGACAGGACTACGCGGAATGCAATACCGTAATTCCAGGCTCTCGTAAATATTACATAACCATTAAGGTATATAATAAGGGATTTTTTTCTAATTTTACATCTGCTTTGTCAAATCAGAGCGAGCAAGAGAGAAAGATGAAAAAGACAGGATATGATATCCAATATCTATGAATTGTGTAGCCCTGTGGTGTTGTTTAGGGCTTCCATTGGAAACAAGTTAATAATGGGGAAACTGATCACATATGCTATGATTTTCTGGGGTGGATTATGTTATAAAATATTGTAGGAGCTACAGAAATATGAGAAATGTGTCTGAATTAGGGTAGATATACCAGAGTGTAAACATAACAAAGAGGCTGCAAAACAGGGCGGTCCAGCCTGAACAAATAAGTGCTGACATCTGGTGAGTAAGGAATAGACTATACTGTGCCTCACATCTCAACTATCATTAGGGAGGATTAAGCCGTTGTGGAAACCGTGTTAAATTTCCAAGTAGAAACACGCTTTAGTTATTGAATAACAGGTGCAGACAGACTAGTCCGGAGCTGAATCCTGGATTAACCCCCCTCCAGCCCCCACGCCCGGTCATCCGGCGTCTAGCACCACTGTGACATATCCTGTTCTACTGGAAGTCAGACCCCACTATACACTCAAATACCAACCCCAGTGACGGTACATTTTACGTCGGTATCATGATATGTATTATGTTTTATCTTCCGGGAGCGATATCATGCCTGTCCTTCAAAATTTTCCAATATTCCCGAACATTGTATAAGGACAGGGTTCGCTGGTACATTTACAATACAAGGTGAGCGTGATTTATGCATTGCTGCCATGTATAATTATGGGGAATATTTTGAGAGAGAGAGTTGTTTTACAGGGACAAGCATGATATCACTCACAAAGGAAAAAGCATGCTACATTTCATATTTCTGAGTTAAATATACTATTGGCGCCGATACGATATAAGATTATAGCAGGACAAGCGTTCCGGTACGATATGACGGCCGGTAAAACAGGATGGGCCCGGGGGGGCAGATTCCAGTTAGGACCCAGTGTGTCTGGTATGGGACATCATTGTCCAGGCAGACATAAATACAGGCTTGCATGGGCTACACACAAACACACACAGACAGGAACAAGGAAAGACATAATATCGCTAGTATTCTTCTTAGGATTTCTCACGCATCATGAAATCCCTTTAAACTCAGTCTCAATTAATATATGCTGTTGATATGAACCGTTATTTCTGTTGGTTCGCTAAGGTTCCAGCAAAAGTTTTAGGAAAATTAATGTACCCTAAAATGGCAAAACATTACCAGGTACATTTAAATTAAATAACGAAAGGTACCAGTTTGTCAAACTATAACGATGAACTATGGGATGAATTAACCGATAAAACTAATAAACGTAAAATAATTCAATGAGCCAGTCTTTTCTTCTGATGTCATCACTCTTTTATAACATGAAATCTGCATTATAAGGAATGCAAGCCTCCTCTATGTAGGAGTCCCGATTGCCGGATGTTCCCAAACCATATTTGCATTCAATTATTATGCTCATATACCCAGGTTTATGAAGTAACATTTGTGAAAATTGCTTGATTACGTTATTTCACCCGGATCACGAGTCGGATCCACACCAAAATCTAATCGGTCCGTCATTGGCCAATCCCAGAAATTTCATTGGGTTCTGAACGAACACACAAACACACACACACACACACACTCGAACAGGGATGAAAGCATACCCTCGTAGAGAATGTAACTACGGCTTCTGCTACGGGGCTGATCGTGAAAAATCCCACGATCTCCCTGTGCTCAATCACTATATCACAGAAGCGGGTCAGGTCCCCACATATACCTGTCTTTTTTGTATAAAGTTGGCAAAGGCGTGGTATTGAAGCTGAGAATATATTTAAATGATACAAAAACATAAGGCGATCGATCAATTCGTTGGTAGACTGAACACGACATGTTTATGTAGAGACGCCATTCAACAAGTTTCGTGTTTAAATATGTGTAAATATTTCATGAATCAGACCATACAGTTCCATCAACTGGTTCTGTTTGCGTGTTGCATAGCAACTGAAAAGCAAACTAAATGTCGTCCTTGATAGGTAAAACCTGACTCCTGACTGCTCTCTACTAGTTACATTTTTTTATATCTATATCTTTTTGAATAGCACTCTCACAGAAACTCCATAACATGGTTATCTGTTGAAGTCCACCCACAGTTTCTTTTTCTTCGTCGTCGTATTATTATTATTATAATTATTATTATTATTATTATTACATTTATAGGACGCAACATATCTAAGCATGAATGCTTAATAGACTGTATATAGTACCACATTTTAATGAACAAAATTGATAACAATTATAAAACAAATTATTTTTAGCGTCACCCAAAACATCAAAAGCCACTATAAATACACTTTCCTAAATAGATGGGTCTTTAACCAACACGAACATTTGACTGTGGCTTGTTTTATATTTCCGTGTCAGTATTGTCTCTCTGTACGCTTTTTGCGCTAGTCGGGTTCCCACGGGAGATCAGGAGGACGCCATTTTGAACATTTCAAAAAACGCTATGTGACACATTGCGCAGACTCGAACTCACAAGAGTTTATAGGCGTCACAATCTGACCCACAGAATATACTGTTGCTTCTGCAATCACCAGAGGCGTAGGTTATGATAAAGTGAACAGGGTAGTGTAGTCCACTGAAACCTGAGAATGAGCACGAGTGCTTTATTCCATTATACAAACGTACACGAGTACATGAGTACCTTAATTATGTTTTTCTACTTTTGATGGGACACAAGAGGAACATGCCGCCCGTCCCCCATCAAGGGTGACAGACCATAATATATTAACCCCCCCCCCCCCCCAAAAAAATAATAATAATAATACAAAGACGCGTACATATTTTGCTAAATAATCAAATATCATTTTATCATTAAAATATACTCTTAATTCAGTCCCTTAAAGAATTTAATAAATCCACAAACATTAACAAAATATGTCACATGACGTGGTGCAAAGTTTCTCCAATATCAATGGATTGCAGCCTTCCATAAATTAATAAAACACCAAACTGAAGCTTACTCAACTGGCCTCAGCTGGGGAATTCGATACCATATTGCATGATGTTCTGACGGCACTATGTAAAATGTTTATTTATTCGCTGCCAGTTTCATTATACGCCCGATGCATCTCACTGCATGGTGTCAAACTAAATAGTCATACACGGTTCCATTTCCCCTGTCCACCTATTTTTCTTGAAAATGTTTATATCATGTACTAAAGCTTACCTTGATTTACCCCAGAATTAAGTCAATCAAATGTTGCGATTTCCTAACAGCAAAATAATGCTCTCCAATATATGGATCCATATGATCGATTCAGATAGAGTTATTAATGAACAGATGTATGCTTTTCCGACATATTTGTGACCACCTTAGCTGACGAACTTAAACTGCATACATTAGACGATTTGTAGAGATGACGGTACCGTGGTATTTATACGTCACACATTTGTTACATCACACATATGTCCCCCTACATTAAACCTAAAACCATATAAGGTAACTTGAACCGACGCAGTTATTTCTGCAGCTCTTTCCAGAAAGGTCAACACCGTCATGGCGTCACAAAGTAAATATATTTATTTCCTGCTTATTTATATAAATGATCATAAATTGCCACATTACCTCCCGTGATTAAAGGTAACTTGTAGTCCCAAACAAAACAGTTTGAAAGAAATAACGCGAAAAAGCAGGTGAACAGGGGTTTTGAACAGAGTATAGTAAAACTGGTATCTGATAGAACTGTCTTACAAGCCCTGAATTTTTATAACAAAAAATAGGTACACGGATCTGTCTGATGGCACTGTCTGATAAATGTGGATAAAAGTAACCGCACGATAAATGACTTTGTTATACTGCCGTCTGTATTCAGGATATTATATGCACTACCCGTTCCTTATCCGTTCGTAGCTAGTTAAGTTTCATTCCAAATACGTCATACTAAAATAAAGACAACATGTGTTGTTAATAGATAAAAAAAAACACACCCGTAACAAGTGAACCTTGTGCTCCATAGGCCATAGGTATATCAAGCGGGAGGATAATTTGTAAATAAATAAACAACAGATCAAGAAAATTATTATTTTAAACCCCTATGCCCAACATATATATAACAGAATTATATCGTGTTTGTTGAAGCCCTAGGAACATTTTGTAATGTCTTACTCTGTCAGTAAGAGAGCTTTGCCCTGAGTAACAAGCAGCTTTTTGACTTGATACACATTTGCCGTCAGGTACCGCTGCGATAGCCACATAAACTTTGAGAAATGTATTAGATTATGGAGGAACCACCTTAAAGACACACTTTGCATCATTCACGAGATTTCAAGAATATAATTCACATATCCAAAGGGTGATCACAGGGGAGTTCCGTGACAAATGTCAAGTGAGACCACCGTTAGTTATATTATAGGCGATGGACGCGACTAGAAAAAATGCAGAATTTTTACCGTGATTTTAAGATATTGAGCCATGATCCTATATATCTTTTTAAATGTGCCGACCAATTGAATTCCTCCCAATGAAAACACAAAATTAGGTGAATAAGTTCCTATGAAATTCGTGCAAACAAACCGGGGAAGAGTCTGGCATTTCAAGGATCCCCCAGAATTTTTGAGGGTCCTATTGGCCGAATTTCATATGGTTGGTGTATTCGTCGGTCGTAAAAAAAGTGTCGTATGACAAATTAATTGAGATTCCTCAGTTCTGGTTCCGACCCGTAGAAGCTTTGGAAATGCTGCCGATTTTCCATAAATAGGGCATTTGGACCATTTCGTTAGAGATTATTCGCTGAGGTTTTTATCAATATTTCACTAATTTACTTTTCAGTCATTAACCAGATTGAAATGGATTACTTTTACCTTTGGAAAGAAACGGTCTCTCTTTTTTCTTGTATTAATGAGACTCTATCAAACAATGATATGCTTTATTGAACGCAGTACCTCGACACACAACTGTAAATTTTCCATTTCCATGTCTAGTACATTCATATTAATTATAGCCCCATGCAGTGGCAAAATAATGAATGTAACGCCTCTATATGCATGATATTAACGGAACATAAATGTTTTGCTAGATATGTTAATACAGACTGTATATACAGCTCACGATTTTGGTGAATCTTCTGCTACTTTCAACTGTTATCCTGTGGCATATATGGACAGAAATAACAGAGAATATATATAAAAAAATGTCATTTTATTTAAAAGAAATAATAGAATAAAACCTTGCCCACTACTGTCCTAATACACAGAACGTGATGCATTACGGACAAAATTGATAATAAAATGCAAAAACCATCGTCTATTGTTCACAGGTGAATACGTAACCGCAATACTCAGGAAGTTCAATCTTCATATGGTAAAATGTCCTGATTGGTTCCCAGTGAGAACCAAAAAGTAGGTCAATGTGACCTATATTCTTCGTGTTATGGCTAGACATCCTAAAACACACCGTCTGTCCTTTAACAGCAAACAAATCGTAGTTATAAGATCAAGAGAGTTCAAATTCACAAGCTGGAAGGCCCTGCCATGTCTTTTGCTGAAACAAAAAAAATAGCTCATCGACTTTGATTCACTTCGTTAATTAGCATAAACTTAGGAAGCCAACCGTCCGTATGTTAACTGCCAACAAATAGAAATTATTAGAACAAGGAAGGTCATTCTGCACTTTCTTAATCGTCCTGATGGGTCCTCTGGGGAAACCAAAGTGTAGGCCACGATATCCCATATTCTACGAGTTCGCAAGTAAATACTTCAGAATTGGTCCATATGTTACCAGGGCACAATTCATAACCGTAAGGCCCGGAAAGTTCAAACTCCATACAAACTGCTGACAGGTCTAGATATGTCCCTGTGGAAAGAGAAAAGTAGGTCACTGTGAACCATAATTTCACCTGTACTAAGAAAAGCTACTTTCAGTAAAATAGTTAAGGCCAGATTGCTCAAGAAATGTCTTTTTGGATTGTCATGACATTCCGAATGTTAATAGACCTTACAGTACTGCTGCAGGACACTGGTGGCGCCATCTGCAAACTCACTTGTATATCTGAGTAGCCTTCCATCTAAACTTCAGTAGGGCAGAAACTGCACCTTGTAAAATTTCTTAAATTTTATGTATTTATATGTGTTTCAGAATGCTAGTGTTTTTTTATCATAAGCAAGGCAAACATTGTAGCTGTTAGTTACCGATGTATATACATCAAGGCATTATGTAATAACTCAAGAGAACAAAATAGACATAGTTCAAAGATACAAGTGCTGTTTTTTCAGAAGCTCAGAAGTCTGCACAGGACATAGTAGGGTATAAATGCTTAACATTAGAAATCGGAAGTTTAGATTCTACAAGTAAACTGGCTGATGTAAAAGTTAATTTGAAACCCTAAATTAAGTCACTCTGTTGTATATGTATAGAGTGTGTCATTTTTGGGTCAGCTGAGCGTTAAGGCACAGGGGCCATTTGTTTTATTTAGGTACAAAGACAGAAATTCCAATCAACAATTCAATTTCAAGAAACATTTACTGCACATTCAGGATTCTCCGATTATAAGAGTCAAAAGGCAGTTTTCTTTATCCTGCTCCAAGTAATCCGTAAATTTCCTTCGCATGGCGATGTAGTCAGCTCCATCATAACAATAAATAATAAAATGTATTATTATTCTAAATTTTAACTCTTGTCAAACATGAAAACCCTGTTTGCCAATTTCCAAGTCTCGTGTTTGATACTTAAAATAAAAAGAGGGCAACATTTCAGAAAATAAACTTATTAATGCATTGTTGAATACTTTTGTGTATTGTGTATTTCTTTTGTTATTTTTATATAATTTGTAACCATTTGAGCTAGGATAGACTTTACAGGAAATGAATCGATGATCCTCTCATCCAAACTGCTAGCTTCGTCCCAGAACAGAGTCTTTCTACCTCAAAAGGCCTTGTGTCCTTAAAGTCTGTCAAACCTGTCAAAGTTATACATCAACTAATGGTATTGTGATCATCTTTTCATGGTATTCATTACTGATGGTGTTCAGTCGGCCGAAAGAGCGTCAGTCTATGGTTAGAATAGAAGTAAATGAGTTTCAGCGATTCTTTTGTTCCTTGCAGCTTTCTGATTACACGACATGGAACCCCATTTAGCAGTGGAAAATTTACATCAATAATTCCTGAATACGGCAGATAACAGGAGCAGTTATAAACATTGTACTATCGTATTACTATCGCAATAATATGGTTAGAATGTAAGTAAATGGGTTTCAGTGATTTTTCTTCTGTTCGCTGCAGCATTCCGATTTCACGACATGATAATCCCCATTGAGCAGGTCATTATTAAGTGGAAACTTAAATCAATAAACCCGGAATACCGGCGATTTCCGGAGCAGTTGTAAACGTACCATTATCATACTTGAGGCTTTTTTCTTGAGAATCAGAAACAATTCCCTTAATCACATTTCGTCTTTGTCAATATATCGAAATTGCACATAATAAAAGTCTCCTGTATTCTTGTATGATAAACCAGCTGGCATCCTCATAATTTTTGCTTCTTTTTTTGAAACCAAAAAAATACATTTCTCAAATTTTGTTTCATTTATGTCAATCCTTCGAAACTTATACGTGCTGATAGTCTGCTATGATCTAGTAATATAAACCAAATTTGCAGATTTCCTTAGGAAAAATTGGTGATATAAGAAAATTCACATTTCAAGAACATTTTTGAGTCATCGTCTACATGTCTAATGAAACTGACTGGTGAATTTATCATATTTCATAAACCAGTGTACAATACAGGGTGTCGTTATACCAGCAGCTGTTATTCTAAATATTTGACGTGTTTATAATATAAACCAATTTAGTATAATAGACTGAAGAGAACGGGGAAACCGATGAACCTGGAGAAAACCACGGCCTTGTACTGGCAACTACAATCCACTCTTATGGCCACGCCGGGGATCGAACCCTGGTCGCCAGCGGAGAAAGCCGAGCATTTTACCAATTCGAATGCTTGGTGAAGTGTTTCATGAATCTGCATCTGGCTAACTCACAAAACGCTATATAAACAAATGTTATGCTCTCTTGTCAGTTTTTCCAGCAGTTATTTATTACCTCCTTCAACAGGTTTGTGTTTTTGCCGGCGTTGGTTTGTTTGTTTGTCTGTTTTTTGTCAAACATGGTCGGATAACCATCTGGATCCAGGAATTTATTAGGGAAAAATGCTACATTCCTGACAATGCCATATGGGGGTACTGAGCTGCCTTGGTTGATATTTACGCTCTCTGAGTGCTTTTCTAGGTTTGCACTCTGCGTTGTTAAAATCTACCGTTAAAGTAACGTTTCATCAACAAAATTAGTAAGTTCGGTGTTCTTGCTAATTGTACCATGGTAAGTAGACACAACATTGAACGAACAAAAAAGTACCAGAAAAAAAACTACAACCTAATCCGAACACAATATATAATAAATTGAAAAAGGTTTGTAAATATAGTCCAAAACAGGTGATTTTTTTAACGGAAGGAAGCCACGTTAGTGTTAAAGACTAAGCCAAAAATGAGTTAATTTCACGGATTAAGTGGTGTACTCTTTTTTTTAATAATAGTTCTCAAGATTTTTACAAACAATCTCTTACTAGATGGACCGCAATATTATTACAATGATATGTTATTTCTTTAAAATTATAATTATTATTTGTATGTCAGCTTTTCCATTTAAGGGTCTAGTAATATCCTATGGTCAGAAACTAGAACTTTTCATAATATAAGATGACATTTCCACAGATTTTAAAACAAAATAAAACTATGGTCGATTGCTAAAACTGTAACTGTACCGGTAATGAGGTATTAAGTAGCAAACTTCAGTGAGTAATGGGCCCACGGAACGATTTTCCCGCCGAAACAAAAAAGTGCAGCATTAGTAACAGACTAATCGATTGAATCCTGTATTGTATCCGCCTCTGGTTATATAAGGGGCTCTCTTGAGCGACGAGCCTTAGTAAATAGTGCAAAAGATGTTAACAATAACACCGATTATTAAATCAATCAGTCTTCAAAAGTTTGAAAGAATCTTTTTTTTGTCCCCTGTTATACCATTCGTGTCCGTTAGCATGTGACGTGGACAACTCGGTTAATGTTCCCTTAAGTGCGGGACTGCTCTTGTCTCCACGTTTCAGCCCGGTAAAATATCAGCACGATAAAATGGGAACTGGATACCAAGAGAACATTTTGCAGTTTATAGAGCACATTGATATTTTTAAATAACTGGTCTATAAATTGTTTCATTAACAATAGGGGGCTTTCTCCATTGAAGATGTTCTTCGTTAACTAAGAATCAGGAAAGAAAAACATGGTAAATTTTTCTTTATCAAGCAAAGTTCCTGAAGAAGAGCTCGAGAAAAATGGTTTGGTAATCATGTACCGCATCAACTTCTCAGCTGCTGCTGATTGAAAGATCCCTATTGGCCAAGAAATGAAAGCATTTTCCGGATTCATGATTATCATCTGCTTCTTGGGTACTTACAACAAAGTCTTCCTTAACTAATTGCTTCCTGCTTACGCTAACAATCCAGAGTGTAATTCTTTCGAATGGTTTTCTGAAGAAAAAAAACATTGCCGACTCTTAAAGGAGGGTTAAAATGAAGCGTCGTAAGTGAGTTCTGCACACACTGACTTGTACAAAGCTATAAACCAGCCCTGTAGATGGTATCCTATGTTTCACGCCACGGCTGGTATCTCTCAACGTATGACTGAGTTGCTAGGTACAGCTATACCATAAAATATATAAGAGGAGTAACGAAGTATTATGTTTTGTTTTTCCTCAATTATCTTTTGAGATGATTGTTCCAATAACGTTCTACATATTGATCGTAAACTTGGGTCTCCGTGAAAATGATTTGGCTCTTTCTAAATTATTCAATACTCCCTGGTACGTCTTACTGATAAAATAGTTGGATTCAAGTCTTGTCGCCCAGACCATTGCCTTGGCCTCTGCCAGGAAAGACCAAAATGCAACACAGTGGAATGGACTGCAGCTGAGATTATGTGCCGGTTTTACAACAACAATGTAAATGATACTACTTTCTTCAGCTCTGATCAGACCGACCTGTACATTGCAATGGAACAGGTCTGTGAATGGACTCTTGTGTTTCATGAAACGGCTGTTTTTTCAGCGTATAACTGAGTTATGGACAACGCCAGGTGCTACCGACCTAACTTCTTGGGATGGCGACCTGTCAAATCCTGCAGCCACTGCGTCAGGTCTTAACAAATGCGGACTTATAGAAATCTGGGAATCTCTAAACCCATGGGTGATCAAGTTTGCGTTGTACGAGGGTGGTAGGGAAATTGTTCCTCTGAACTTTAACGGAACAAAAAGTGATAAAATCAGCTGGTTTACGTTGAGAGGTTTGAATCTGGTACATTTGGAAATACAGGGAAACCTCGTTGTGTCGAACTCTGTTAAGTCGAATTCCCGCATGTGTCGAAGTCGAACGTTGGGTCCCTGCAAAAAATAGCTAAACCCTTACTAATTTAACTCCGCTTGTGTCGAAGTCGGATGTGTCGAAAAACCGGATGTGTCGAGGTGTTTTTGTTGGTCCCCAGCTTGTATTTCTATCGCTTAACTCGAAGTCATGATTGGATAACAGTTGTGCAGGGCCCGTCAATCATGATTGGGCCGTGATGACCGGTCATAATTAATTAATACCGACCAGGCTCTCACTCATTAAGCGCGATGGCTCTGTCGACTTAAGGTCATGCCGCTTGAATGTTTGGACAACAGTTGTTCACGGTCCAACAATCATACCTACGGCCGCGATGATTAGTGACACAATTAATACCGGCAAGGATCTTACTCATCAAGCGCGATGGCTGACATAGACCTAGTCCGTTGTTTACTTGTTTGGCCTATTAGTCACTCATGAACATGTATTTCTTCTCTGGCTGACAAAGCATTAATGAGAAGTTATTGATAAACCAAACATTATCCAATCCTTACCTTTGATGTGTCTAGGATAAAGTTGAACTGAAAATGATCTGAGGCAATCATTTATTGAATTTGGTGTTTTTATACACGTATACATGTATGTGCTCTTATTTCACTTTTTTTTTATCAACCTTATCCTAATTTTGTGGTACTTGTGTGTTTTTATCATTAATAATAATGTATATAAAATTTGTGTTGTTCTTTCATGAAAACATTTGTGAGACCTAAATGACATAGGCCCTATACATGTGCAGTATTTATTGATAATAATCGAGGCTGAAGAAGGTTGAATATAATGAACAGCGGTTGTTTTGAACTCCGGTTGTATCGAAGTAAATACACCAGTCCATTCGACTTCCACACAACGAGGTTTCACTGTATTTTGACACATTTTGAAAGTACAATGTAGTGATGAAACGTGTAGTGTAGTTCAGTGTTTCAAAAACCTTGTCTTGCTCGGAGATTTTGATCGGAGATTTAATATCGATTTGCATTATAACTACTGACCGGGAGACATTGGATGGATGGTTGTTGCCAATGGTCCTGATGTATGATCTTACGGAAATCCACGCGCTGGTGCTTGGCCGGTTTCGTTTACCCAAAGACAGGAAAGCTAGTGATCTTCAGTGATTCTACCCTGGCAGACAGCGCTGATACTATGGTTGTGTTTGTTAAATATTAGGTATTTTATTTTTAATATTTATTGAGTATTTCTTCAACAGCGATTTTTATAATTTACTCTTTAATTTTCATTTTTTATTTTATTATATCATTCCCCAGGCATCTGATAATTTGTTTTGTACAATTACGTAATATCAAATCAAATACCATGTGCATTGTGGTTATGGTCTGTTTAACGGTAAGGTTTAACTGAAATTTAGCGATTATTCACTCTAACTGAAATATTATCACACATTTTGACATAAAAGCTAATGAAGGAGCAATAACAAAAACCAACATTTATATTTTGCAACCTTATGTTTCTTCTGATTCTATGGGTTACGTTCCGGCACGTGACATGGCGTCTTTCATGGGTCAGCAGCCTTCAGCTGACATTAACATTTTTTTTTAAATATTTATAACACACAACAACCAGTCAGCAGCGTTAAAATGTATCTGTTTGAGCATGTGACCAGTTCAGAAACCGGCTTCTTTTGCTAAGGGGAAGAGCACATGACTCAAAACCCGGAGCGCGTGAGTTCAAATCTCGGCCTAGGCCGTAAGGATTTCACTTTCGGCCCCATTTAGGGTGAGCACTCTGCAGACTTAATGGGAAGGCTGTGCCCCCCAGCCGTGTATTACTCACACTAGGGCTGGGCCAATCTTGACATTTTTCTGAATACTTATTCAAAACTAGTGGTTTCTATGACCAAATATTATGTAGAATTCAAAAATGACCATTATTTTTACATAAAATGATGTCTGATGTCTCTAAATTACAAAAATTCAAATGGCCGCCAAATTTTCAAATAATTGCTTATGAACCGAACATTTCCATGGATGTATTGCTTCCAATATAATTATTCAAGAAATTGGGGGGGTCAAAAATCCCACATCTGACCATTCCAACGTGATCAAACTGATCCAGTATGTCTTATATGCCTTATTTGGTGACTTTAATACTTTTAAAATATCTTTAAATAACTTTTAACACATGTTTAGTAGTTTACCACTTTGCCCCCCAATTGCCGACATATTTACAGAAACACATTTCTTAACCACAAACCACAACCAGAAAGAGCTATAGTAGCCTCCATAATCATTTGGCACTGTCAGTCTATTCTCAGTGCGTACTGTGGTCCATACTTAGTGTCATCACTGCAGTTGTCCCATGAAAAGATGATAATTATATAAACATCAATAAATCGACCAGTTTTGCTTCCCTCTTCATTTCAGATCAGTTATGTGAAGTGTTTATTGTACCTAGCCTCTTTAAAACATTGAAGGAATAGACTAGTAGTAGTATCAATAACCTAGTATCATATTAATTATTATTTTTCAATTACACTTTGACATATGCTGCAGTTTTGTTTAATCTCTCTTGTTTCATGGAAATTCCGCAGACATTCTGGAATGATGTTGATGAGCTGTTGATAGATGTGTCAATCTAATTCACGATTTAACTTTTTCTTATTATTGGCAATATTGCTTGTAGACCTACCACATAAAGTGCACATAAGGCTTCCGATAAAGTTGAACCGAAGCCTACCACTACACGTAAAGGCACATTTACACGAATATTGGTTGACACGAGTTACAAAGAGCAAGTTAAATTTTTCAGCAGTGCTATGCTGCCAGATGGCAAATCTGTAATTTAACGTACGATGAACTTGACTAAGAAGGTAAAGAAAGGAGAAAAACAAATATCTATCTATCTAATAAATCTATGACAAGAAATGCTTATGATATTAGGACAAAAAGCCAAGAGTATCAGAAAATGTTGGAAGACCAGTATGGTATTAAGATGTCAGAGGAAGGTGACTTGCATTACAGAGACAATTGTCATGGTGGTGATCAGCAACGAGCCAATCTTCAGTCTCCAGCAGCTGGGTGAAAAAGAAAAAACGTGAAGATCAAAGGCATCAGTCGGCTGAAAGAAAGAAAGGTAATTTAAAGCAGGCGCGTAAGAAAAAAGGTATTCAGAAATAGCTTGAATAAACTATAGCACTATCAACCCTGTCAGAAGATGAGAGCCAGAGCCAAGAAGACTCCACATTTGAAAATCCGTCAAGTTGTAGCTCTTACTCAGACACAGACTTTAACATCAAAACAAGAAGTAGTGCATCTTCATCGATCCTAGAGACTTAAGTTAACAGTTCCAAACAAGACACCACCCACTTTCTAAAAGTGAAAGTTCGCAGTAGCAGAAAAAACATAAGTGATCAAATTATCAGATGCACAATCCAATATTAAGCTGACTACAAGATCAGTCCAAGTGATTTATCTGGAATAATTGTTCACAGAGCAAATATCATTTTCAGGCAACAGTGGAAACTTCCTGAAGATAAGTCATCTGATGAATACCTTATTATTATGAAATATTACTGTTCTGAAAGTCATAGTGAAGATGACGAATCTTCAGAACGAATTGCAGAATCATTACAGCGTAGAAAAGGAAAGAGGAACCTTGACTTTGTTTTTTTCCATGTCGCCGTACTATAAACAGAAGATGCATCCTACATAAACTTTTTGATGGTAGCGAAAGAACTATTCAACAAAGGGGAAAATGTTGTAGCTGTTGGTCTAGATGATACAACAAAAGCCGCGGGTCATAAGTTATATGATGTAAAGGCTTACTACATCACGATCGCAGGTCCTCATCCAGCTCGCAAACAATGACAAATGGATACACGGAGAATGGACTTATGCAGGACCTGATGATGCGGCAAGTTGAAATGCCTGGCAGTATTAGCCGATTGTGAGGTAGAGGACATTAAAAGTTCTATCGACTTCTTGATAACTGACCCTGCTGGCGATTGTGCTTCACTCATAGAGAATCTAGGTGTTAGTGAAGATAAGGTTTGAAATGCATTGCTCATGTCATTCTTGGGGCTGATAATGCAGCGAACAAAGTATTCAGAAATGCTGAAGAAAAAATAGGAATGTAGAAATTGCTGAATGTAACTGCTTGAGAGAAAGTATTTACATCACTAGGATCGAGCATTCATACATTGGCCCTTATTACAGTTTTTAAGTTACTCACTCTACCCACTCTGTTTCACTCTACAATGAGTAAACATCATGGATGGAATCTCAAGGTGTTGACCATATTGGATTTAACGGCTTCACGGCCAACAGATTTGGCAGGATTGCTGAGATTGCTAAAGAATTCTTCTGCTGTCAGCAGTCTATACACAATGTCTTTGATGCAGTGGTTAACATCAACTCAAACAAGCTGGTTCTAGCAGTTTCTACACACATTCAAAATGATTGGTTTTTGTGCTGTGCAAGGATTTATTTTCATCTTGGTGACTTTTTTATTTTCCCATTGATGCATCTCCTTGGAATTAATGACAGAGGCAATGATACAGACAAGAATAATCGGAACTGGGAAGGGATACGTTCCTTTTCTTTAACAAAGGCTACCTGACCTAAAGCAAACAAGAGACAATGCATCTAGTGCTGATGATGGTCAGAGTAAACGCTTTGCATCTGTACTTGATGAAGTGATTGACACACTCGAGAGGCAGCTTTCTGAAATGTCCTTTCACGTCAGCGACGAAGTAGGTCCTAGTACCATTGATGAATTCAAATTGAAATATGCTCCTCTGACCAATTTAGGTTGTGAGTCAGAATTTGCTAAGCTGGATGTCCGCATTACAGCTAGTGGTGGATCAACGTCGGTTCAAATTCATTCACGCAAAAACATCATCTCAACAAATCGCCTGCTTGAAGATCCTTCATTCACAAAGCTTAGTAACATGGAGAAGAACAAACATTGGAAAATGTGCACGGATATCTGAGAATGTGATAGCTGTGAAAACAATAGAAACCAACTACATACACAGAGTTAAGATGTCCAAAAGACTAACTCTTATCAAGAAGGAAGAATTGAAAAATAAGAAAATAGCCAGGACAATGAAACTTCTAAACCTATGCAAGGAACACCAGGGACCCGTTACACCCGACTCAGCCAATCTGTTAGAAAATCGGACAGAGAAGGAACTAATGAATGAAATATGTTATCTCAGAGCTACAGTGGCTCCTGACATCAGACAAATGCGTCGTGAAAAAAGGTTGATGGCAAGTTTAAAATGATTCGATTTACGTGCAGTGAACTCAGTCTATACGAAATGCCGTTAAGCCAGAGTCAAACTTGACAAAAGACATAGACTCATTTTTTAAGCAATCTATGCACAAACTAAGTAAGATATTCCCTAAGCTTTCCCAGTTTAAGGTAGGCCTACATATGATAATTTATATTGTAGGTGTTTGATTTATGGGTTTATCACTAAAAAAAATGGTTGAAAGGATAACGAAATGCTCATAGTTGAGCAAAATAAGGTGATAATTGTTTGAAAACAATTTTATAAATTACCAAAATACACACCAAACTCATTTTAAGTAGGGTTTATCATGCTAGATAGGTCAGATTTGAGTTTCTTGACCCTCAAAAGCCATATATACACATATAGAAAGTGGTATCTCCCTAAAAAAAGTGTGTAATAAGTGGGCAAAATACGTCATTATGGCGGCCATTTTGATTTACTTTTTTGTAATTTAGAGACGTCATATATCATTATATGTAAAAACAATTGTCATTTTTGAATTCTACATAAGATTTCGCCGTAGAAGCAACTAGTTTTTAAAATATTTTTGGTGACTTGCCCAGGTCTACTCACACATCTGTACATTTGTGAGTATATGGGAGTTCCTCGGTGTTATGACATAGCAATGGGGATGATTACACACCAAGGACTCACAAGGGCGGTAGACACCGGGCCTGGGTGAGACCAAGATACAAAAATAATGTAAAAGGAAGCGAGTGCTACCGCCCTGTCAAGTAGTCCACATGTAGCTTCGATTAAGATTTAATAAGGGAGCATAATAAATTGCGTTTTCACCATAAACAAAAGGAAAATGAAATGTGACCAGTAACCTTGGCCCTCATCAGTTTGGCAGAGGTATTGTAAAGAATAGACAGTTTCCTCATATATTTATGTTAATAAATTACTGCAATATTTACAAGGTAGGGTGTTGGTTTCATTCTGGCTAATTAAACCTGTGTCTCCATCTATTTTACTTTTTGGATCTAATCTGTGAGTTAAAGAAAAGATTAACAAATTTTAATGAGCGCTCAGCTGTGCAATAACATGTAGCCCTGAAAATAAACAGGTTCCCATCTTATTAATTTTTTACATACTAGAGATAGTGGGAGAAAATGCATTGCATTTTCATTGGTTATGAAATCACTCTTACGAGTTTCATTTCACGTTGTTGTGGTTATTATATTTTTAGATTAAGAACACAATTTGGGTTTCTATTAAACATTTGTATGCTTCATGAGAGCATAAATTTTAATGATATTCTAGCATGACTCAAGACAAAAGTTAAAGACATAATCAAGCCTCCGGATTGAAGGATGGCATAGAGAAGTTGATTAATTTATTGATGTAAATATATGGCAGACATTTTTATGCGATTGGAATTACTTCGGGCCTTCTAGTGCAAACCATCGATTTTCATTTTTTTTTGGTCTTGATTTGTTTTTGTTTTCGATGTTTTGTTAGTTCCCAAGTGATGGATTTGCACCTATGGATTTATCGTTTTGTGGTCATTTGTATTGTTAATACCCATCTGTTTACCGTTTTTAAGTTTTGAAATTTTTATCCTTTTTTTCAAAATGATCCATATTTCGTAAGTTATCGATTGGCAAATGTTTCAGCATACTCTTTGGAAATAAAGGTTCGTCCACTGTGGTTGGAGATGTGTATTTTCTAATTTTACAAATCAAGACGTCAAAAACCATTGACCTAACACGCCCCTTACTTATTTACTGCAATTATCCAAAATCTCCTTTGTTTTTACCGCTGCTTTGTATAGAGCAAAGACTGAAAACAGACAAATGAGAGCGTGGTACAATTTAGAATTGTATCAATCAAGACGTCACAAACAATTGATCAAATGAGCTCCTCGCGTATAAACTGCTGTCATCCTAGGTCTCCTTTGTTTTAACCGCTGCTTTTAATAGCAAGATTCTCTGGCTTCCACCAAGCACAGCTAGCACAGAGCATTCTACATCGATTTAAAAGCTGCGAAATCACCTCTCGTTTATCTGATTACACCGGGTCAAATATCAGGAAAATGAGAGCAGGTGCAGTAGGTTTAAAATTTGGAGACGGACGATCTTTTAATCAAATAAATAAAAATATATGTATATTGTAAATTTGTAAATATAGGAGATATTTTTAATGGAAATCTCCATGTTTAATGACAGTTGATATAATGTAAATGATATAATTTTAATGACTGCTGTTTATTATTTAAGGGGATTTTAGCAAGGATGCTACAGTTAATGGTTTCTCAGTGAGTAATGTTCCTTCCCTCCAAGCAGTTTCACGGAAATCGGGTCAGTATGTTTATTTTCTAACCCTGATGACAAAGAAACTAGATGACCAATGTCACGCGCTTGCCGGAAATGACTTAAGTTAATCAGATGAGCATGCCAAAGTTGAAGAAAATAAGCTATAGTTTGCAAAGAAAGGACCAGTTTTGACAAAGTAATGAAGAAAATAAGAATTTGATATGTTTTGATCACCTTCACCTTTGACTTAATTGAACATGACACAAAGGACTTCCAGATATCATTGCGATATATGACAAGTGTAAGTTACGAATCAATTCCTGCAAAACTCTGGTCTTAGAATCCTATATGTAAGACGCAAGAACCAGCAAGTAGACGAAATCGAAGATAACTGACAAATAGACATACTGACAAAGTGACACAAGATTGAGACCAGATGTCTTACACAGGTAATGGAGAAGACCCAGAGGAAGAAAATAAGCTATAGTTTCTGTAATTTGAGGTTTATATTTTTGAGATATGGCCCAAAAATGATATGTTGGGTAGGCTCGAGTGCAGCGCCCCCTAGCGGCCATTTCCGGATGAATGAAAAATCCGTTTTGGGATATTAGTATAAGACATAACATATATCAGTTTTAAAATGATTCCTGCATACTTGTAGACTGTTGGCTATCACTAACGATATCTTGAAATGACCCGTTTGACGAGATATTGTACGAGATTTTGCGAGACTTGTAAATAGCACTACTTGTATGCTACCTGATGCAAAAACAACCAGACCTCAGTAGCTTTAAAACTGACAGAGTTAGAAAAGTAAGACCCCTTATTTTTGAATATCATGAGTTTTTCCCAAATGCGTAACCATGGTAACAGTGAATTTGAGGCACCTACATACCAGAAGAAAGGTCTTAGAATGATAATTAAAATGAGCTACAGCTGAAGTAGATCCGTCAAAGGTGACTAAGAATACCGATTTGTATACTTTTGATAACCTTGACCTTGCCCTTCGACCTATATTGACCAAAAACAATAGGCTTCCTGGAAATATTATTTTCTACCATCTTTGATAATTTGAAAGCAATTTTTTGCAAAATTGTTGCCTGTAGAGAGTCAACAGACAAACAAACAGACAGATATACATGCGGAACTGACCAACCAACTTGCCGATATAAAAAATTTTCGGCAAGCAACAGAAAGAGCAACAAACAGACACGTATGAGAACATACCCCCTAGGCTGAGGTACTGCATTACTATTTTCTCTTTAAGGTAAGGCCAGTTTATTGGATGAGAAAAAAAATAATTTAACTTTTTTCCATCGATTCCAAAAACAAACGTTTGCACTTTGTGTTTGAGTACCATTACGATTTGAATGTAGTGTGAGCATTTGTTGTATAAATCTTTAACGAATGAAAGTTCTTGTGTAAATCGGTTGTCATTGTATTGATATTTCATGCTTGAGCATTTGAT
This sequence comes from Sipunculus nudus, assembly GCA_026874595.1. Taxonomy (NCBI): domain Eukaryota; kingdom Metazoa; phylum Annelida; class Sipuncula; order Golfingiida; family Sipunculidae; genus Sipunculus; species Sipunculus nudus. Next base: position 72,909,321 of record CM049314.1, read on the forward strand.
CAGGAAATTTTTACAGAATAAAAAAAAGAGAGACGACGAATGAAGGTTACAAAGCGAAACTCGTCATTAATGGCAAATTAGGTATATTCCTCTTCATGTGAACATAATGAAATACTAAGATTCACAACGTGAGCATCTCTTTAGGGCGTAGCATACTTGGTTAGCGTTTAGTGTGTTTTTATACTCGAATTTCAGTACATTTTAAAAAAGGGTTGTTTTCTGAGCTCATGTTAAGCGAGGTTTCAGCAGCTTTTCAGCAGGCTCATGTGATATAAAACATGATTCATAGATTATTTTAATCATGTAGACTCATTAGGACATATCATTTGATTTTACACCCTGCTAGGGTTCCAAAGGTAGGAGTACCATACACGGTAATTGTCATGAGTAATATAAACCAATGACTGGTCGATGGATGCTTCTACCACCGCAAAAAGACGGACATAAGAGTAACAATATAAGTCTCAGGTCCCGACGGAAGGAATGTAAATCGATCACTGGCAGTTATAATGCAATGGAATCGTGGTTTCATATATTTCAAATTTCTTAATTTAATAAGCATGGATATTACCAATTCCCTGTTCAAAAGATGATGAAGAAGACAGAGGAATAATATGTCTTACCATACCAACACTTTATATATATATATATATATATATATATATATATATATATATATAATATATATATAGATGTATGAGTAGCCATGCTGGTTCATTGTTTCATAGATGGAAAGGGTATACACAGAAAAGTGGTTCACTGCCAGTGGGATTCGAACCCACGATCTTCCGATTTCCGGTGCGGCTGCCTTAGTCCACTTGGCCATGACAGATTCCCAACCTCACTGTGTATTTGTACACTTTTATCCAGCGAAGTGACGTCATGGTAGTGACGTCATAGTCTCACCCACTACACGTGTCGGCACGGCGACTTTTGCATGCAGCAGGGAGAACTGATGGCTTTATTTGGTGTACGGCATACATTATATATATATATAGATGTATGGGTAGCCATGCTGGTTCATTGTTTCATAGATGGTTCACTTCGCTGGTTCCTATAAAAGTGTACAAATACACAGTGAGGTTGGGAATCTGTCATGGCCAAGTGGAAGATCGTGGGTTCGAATCCCACTGGCAGTGAACCACTTTTCTGTGGATACCCTTTCCATCTATATATATATATATATATATATATATATATATATATATATATATATATATATATATATAAATCGACATTGGTATTCACAAGATAGCTGTATTCAATGGGAATATATTACCATAAAGTTTATTAATGAAGGATGACAAGATAAGATCAATAGAATACCGCATGGGACGAGAGGTGTTAAAACCCGGTATGGTTTGCATTATTAAATCTGCATGATTACTCATAAAATCCTGTAGACCAGACCCAACTCATTTCTCATCTAACCAGCGCTTTCTGCGACAAACACTCAAATGACCGGAATACTACACAAAAGTATCGAAACGCCTGTTCGAGTTTTTTTTTTTCTTTAATTTGTTAACAGAGGAAACAGCCTCCATTTTAATGTCTAATTCTTAACCTACACACGTGTAGCTTCATTTTTATTTGGGCCGACGTGACAGGGTGGCAACACTCGCTTCCTATCATTTATATTATATACTGGCCACACCAAAGCCCTACATCTACCTCGCCTGCAGGTGTGTAAGCACTCCAATTGATTTTGCATGACAGTGAGCAATCTCTCAAAGACGCACTCGTTTTAGCCTGTTACACATACATCCTTCACCATAAAAAAACTACAGGGCGTTCAAAATGAGTGGGGCTCGACCCTGAAATCTCACTACACTTTGGCTGAAATTTGATCTCATATTCGCCCAGCTTGAGAAGTCTTGTGCTCTAGCCACTCTAGACCACAGAAACCTGCTCGAATTTAGATTAGAGTAGTTTATGAGTTTTGGGTGCCATGCCTATGCCGTCAAGTTCTACTTTCGAATAGGAAAGTGACTGACTTCTGTTGATATTCATGAAATAAATAAATGATACTAGTCTGCATATTACAACAATTCCATTGATTCACTGTGAAAGCATGAGTTTTAATTCAGAAGTAAACGAAAACATGTTCATTTATCCCCCCCCCCCATCCCGACCATCTTGAGGGTCATAGGGGTTGATCACTTTATTTCTATATTCATGTGTAGGCATTGTATTTTTGGGGTCGTCCTACTTTGGTTCTCCCTAACCCCCCAACTCAGTCCAGTACAAAACCATCGGTTTCAATTTTTTTTTCTTCTCCCATTTTTGTCTCCTCTAGACATCTTATTTACAAAGCTGAAATTTGGCTTCAGTATTAGTCCTGGGTCACATTTTGCAAATGATATTTATAATTTTACCTTCACATTATTCTCAAGGTCGTATACTCCATAGCTGATCCCCGATTATAGCTCGATTGGGTAAAAGGGGCTTCCATTGGTTTCATACATCAAATTACATTTTTTCTAAATGTAGATAAGACGCCCTTTTACACACATTGCATAAAGAACAATATTGACTGCTACCCAAAGCTATTATATGACCCTCCAATCTTCTTTTACTTTTAGATATGCTATATTTAGATATATTTAAGGGAAGATGAATATGGCCAAAGTATTTATAACAATGAAGTCACAACTCCGAGTTTGGCCGTGTCGAATGTAGCTGACGGGGGTCATAAAACTCGCTCAAAGGCACGGAGAAATGCCGCTGGTAAGCCCGGTGCTAATTAATTCAGCGCGAGAGTCCCCCCTTTGTCATGACTTCGGAACGGCCCGTTAGTTTGGGGAGACTCCACGCGTGAGCTAACGCGTAAGTTTCTCCTCAAATCAATCTTGTGTATTTAACGTAAATATTTGAACAATCGTGGGTGTACACAAGATATTTTCATATAAACATCGTACCCTTCTTATGATTTCATAACTGAAATGAGAAAAAAAAACGAAAAGCGTAGGAAGGGTAATTTAGGATTTTTGCCAAATAAAAGGATAAAACGGAGTAAAATATACACGAACCTTATCGATAACAAATGAAATTCTTATCTATACCAAATATATTTTTTATACACTTAGCATTAATAAGAAGGCCAGATCAAAGGTCAGATCCCTGGTGACAAGAGTTTATGCCTGGGCAATATGGCTCCGACCATGACGGTCTTCTAACTTTACAACAATAAAATGGTGTTATGTCAGATAATAAATGCCCAGGACATCCCACAACTAAGACAACTGCTAAATAAAGAATATTTAAGCCGAGTGCATATAGTTAAGGCAGCATCTTAGCTATATTGATTCATTATTTGTTATTTCCGGTCTACCAAAAGGGTTTGTTGCCTGGTTTCCAATTATCATATTGAATGCCTAGTATGAAGCCTGGAACCAAGATTATATGAAATGCTTGGTAATTCATAGCCTTGTACCACGAGGGGGCCCCTTAACGTACCTTACATAAATAACTTATTAATTCTTAGTTTTTACTTAATATCTTTATATGAAATTGTAAACCGTGTTTTTGTTAATAATGAAAGTCAGTTATATTACAGACGCGGGGAGGTTTGGCGTGAACAGTACTACACTGCATTGGTCGATATAACGTTTCTGTTTTCAAATGTATGTTTCCCCTCTCCCTTGGTTTCGCTAAATCATGAATCTAATAAAGAATTTATTATGCAACCATGACGTCATATATCATTTTAGGTTTCCATCGCAGTAAGTTGTCTGGCCTAAACGGTTCATGATTCATCATGATATTTATCTTTTTTTTCATTAAATGCGACACTGGGGGGCATCCCTCCAGCTGGACGATACTGGCTACGCTCCTTTTTTTAATAAAGGAAAAATTAAAATTAATTTCTGACAGGCGTCTGTGGCTGAGGGGTAGATCATAGGTCTCAAAGCTAAGAGATCAAAATGAGATCGAATCGAAGCCGAGTCAGAGACATTTTTTCACGGTCAGCCCCCACCCAGGGTGAGTACTCTGCGGGCTTGATGGAAAAGCAATGCCCATGCCCGTGTTTCATTCATAAACGAGTGTGCTTTCCGGGGATACCTTTTTGGTAATTTAGTGTCCTTATGGTAATGATTAACTGTACGGTAACACAATTTCATCAAGGGTCGACATTCCTGAGTGGTCGCCATTTTGTTGAGTGGTGCAGGATAATCAAAACTCGCAAACCATGTCTTGCAACAGAAAGAAATCCATATCTACTGTACAGTGCAGAATCGAACCCTGTGGCGAAAAATCTGTTAAAAAATTGGCTAAGTTTCTATTGAATTCCATGCTTATTCCTTGCTTTCTTTTCTATATCATTGTCGCTGGATTATCCAAAATATCTTTCCTTAGCTCTTCCTTCATATGTTGCTAAGGTTTTAAGGTTCACTGGTAAAAGGCGTCCATAGATATTTGGTGTAGGAATTCGACAGGATAGCGCGGAATGCAATACCACACCTCGGGTTCTTGTAAATATTATTAAAGAAATAAGACGGTTAACCATTAAGGTAAATAATAATGGATACATTTTCTCAATTTTAATCTGCTTTGTCAAATAAGAGCAGGCAAGAGAGAAACGGTGAAACCGACAGGAAAATTATATCAAAATTCTATGAGTTGTTAAGGCCAGTGGTGCTGTTTGGAGCTTCCATTGGAAACAAATTAATAATGGGAAATCAGGTCACACATGCTTTGATTTTCTCGGGTGAATTTTGTAATAAAAAGTTCAAGAAGCTACAACAATATGAGAAATTTGTCTGAAACAGGGTAGATATGCGAGAGTGTAAACATGCCAAAGGGGGCTGCATACGGAGCCTAACATCTGGTGAATGATTGATTGATTATATGTAGGCAGTCAGATACATTTTTTTTTGGTAGAGGTTACCGCCTCCATTTTTTTAATGCTGACTTAACTAAGTCTTAACTAAGTATGTACATCTGCAGAGTTTCCATTCCGATTCTGGACTACTTGACAGGGCGGTAGCACTCGCTTCCTATCATTTTTATATCCTGGTGTTACCCAGGCCCGGTGTCTACCGCACCTGCGGGTCCAGGGTGTGAAATCATCCTCATTGCTGGGTCATACAATCCAGGAACCCCCCAAAGACGCACTCGTATGTGAGTGATACACGGCTGTAGGGCACAGCCTCCCTATTAAGCCTGCAGAGCGCTTACTCTGGGTGGGGGCCGACCTTGAAAAACCCTCACCGCCTCGGCTGAGATTCGAACCCACGATCTGCCGGCTGTGAGTCCTGCGCTCTACCCCTGAGCCACAGAAGCCGGATACATGTCAGATACATATAAAAGAACATTATCTTGACATAACCAATGATAACACTAATCAATTTTTTTAATATATAAACTTATTTCCATAGTCGTACTTTGATCAATATTAGTACAACAGATAAAGAAATAATTATATAAGAATTAAATTATATGTAGTGATTTAGAATAAATCGTATTAAAAACAGATGTGAACGATAATTAAGGACTACAAAAACATAAAAGTATTGCTATATTTTTTAGAAATAGTGTGTGTATAGGACTGATAATAGCAAGCATATCTAAAAATACAGAACAACATTGAATTTATAAAAGACTAAGTCATGACCAGACACAGTATCCATCGTAAAGAAAAGAAAAGAAAAAAAAATCATCAATTAAAATAAATATAAATAGAAGTATGGACCTGCAATCGGGACGTCAATATGGATGAGTCTTGCATTCCCTATAATGCAAATTTCGAATAATAAAATGAGTGATGGGTTATGAAATAAACGTAAAATAATGCAAGTGACCAGTCGTTTCTTCTAATGTCATCACTCATTTTATTATTAGAAATCTACATTAAAAGGAATGCAAGCCTCATCAGTGTGGAGGTCCCCCAAAATCGTATTTGCATTCACTTACTCTGCCTTTTTTCCTTGCTGCATGACCGTACATTTATGAAAATTCTTTCATGACATTCCTGGATCCGTCTCAAGTGTTGGATACATACCAAAATCTAATCGTTCCTTCATTGGCCAATACCCATAATTTGTAATTGTAAACGAACACACAAACAAACACACTAACGATGATGAAAGCATGTCCTCCTAGAGAAAGCAATCACCGCTCCTTGGTTGGGCCCGATCATGAAAAATCTTACGATCACCCTGTACTCAACCAATATATCACAGAAGCGGATCAGGTCCCCACATGTACTATACCGGTACAATTATTTTTGTTTTGTATAAATTGGGCTGAGGTGTCGTATTGTGGCTCAGAATATGTTTAAATGATACATAAACAAAGGACGATCGATCAATTTGTTGGAAGACTGAACACGACATATTCTTGTGGAGACGCCATTCAACAAGTTTCGTGTTTAAATATGTGTACATATTTCATGAATCAGACCATAAGTTCCATAGCCTGCGTCTGAATGCGTGTTGCATGGCAACTGAAATCACCCAAAACCCGACTGCTCTCCACTAGTTACATTTTTTTCATCTCTTTATCTTTGTGAATAGCACTTTTAGGAACTCCATAACATGTTAATCTGTTGAGGTCCACCCGCATTTTTTTTCTGTCTTCTTCGTCGTTTTATTATTATTATTTTTATTGTTCGTATTATTATTATTATTATCATATACATTTATAAGACGCAACATAACTAAGCAAGAATGCTGAATAGATTGTGTATACTAACAACTTCAAATGAATAAAACTTATAAAACAAATTATTTTAGCATTACTCAAAATATTAGAGTCCATAAAAAATACACATTCCTAATAAGATGGGTCTTTAACCGACTCAAACATTTAATTGGGGCTTGTTTAAAATTTCTGTGTCAACATTATCTCTCTGTTCGCTTGGTGCACTAGTGGGGATTATTTCGAAAAACGCTATGTGACATATTGCGCGGACTCGGACTCACAAGAGTTTAGGGGTAATTGGCGTCACAATTTGGCCCCACAATACACCGCTGTTCATGCGTACACCAGCGGCGTAATTTATAATATAGTGAAGAGGGTAGTGTAGTCCATAGAAACCTGAGAATGACCACGAGTGCTTTCGTTTACTTTACAAACTTACACGAGTACATTATTACATTAATTAGTAATTCTACTTTTGACGGGGCACAACAGGGACATGCCGCCCAGTCCCCTTTAGGCAGGGTGACAGACCATAACCTATTAACCCTCCCCCCCCCAAGAAAAAAATAATATGATGCAAAGACGCGTTCTTATTTTGCTAAATAAACAAATATCATTTTATCATTAAAATATACTCTTAATTCAATCCATAAAAGAATTTAAAAAATCCACCAACATTAAAAATATGTCATATAACGTATTGCAACGTTTCTCAAATATCAAAGGAATGCAGTCTCTCATAAATTAATAAAATACCGAAATGAAGCTTACTCAAATGGCCTTAACTGGGGGTTAGGTATCATGTTGCATGATGTTAGGACGGCACTTTGTAAAATGTTTATTTTATTCGCTGCCTATTTCATTATACGCCCGATGCATCTCACAGCATGTCCACCGCAATCTGGTGTCAAACTCAATAGCTGTACATGATTCCACTTCTCCTATCCACCAATTTTTTCGTGAAAGGTTTTATACAATTTACTAAATTCACCTTGATTTACACGAGAATTAAGTCAATCAACTGTAGCGATTACCTAACAGCAATATAATGCTCTATATTGTATGAATTAATATTAATCATTAATTCAGATAGAGTTATGACTCAACAGATGTATGATTTTGCGACATATTTGTGACGACCTACGCTGTCTATCTTAAACTACATACATAAGACGATTTGAAGTGATGAAGCCACTGTGGCATTTGTACGTAACACGTTTGTTACATCACACATAGCTCCCTACCGCACTAAACAGATAAACATATAAGGTAACTAGAACTGACGCAATTATTTCTGCAGTTCTTTCTAGAAAAGGACAACACCGTCGTTGCGTCGCAAACTTATTTAATTCCTGCTTATTTATATAAATCATCATTAATCGCCACATAACCTCCTGTGATAAAAGCAAATTTGAAGTACCAAACTAAATAGCTTTGGATGAAATAACACAAAAAGTAGGTGAACAGGGGTTTGGAACAGAGTATAGTAAAACTGACGACTAATAGAGCTGTCTTTCAAGCGCTGCCTTTTTTTTATAACAAAAAAAGGTACACGGATCGTTGATGACACTGTCAGTTAAATGAGGATAAAAGTAGCCACACCATAAATGACTTGGTTTTACTGCCGTCTGTTTATTCCAGAAATTATAGGAACTAACGTTCCCTACCCGAACGTTACCAGTTAACTACCAGAAACAAAAAAATAGCTCATCGTGGATAAGATTATCTGAGTTATATAGTTTAAACCTTGGTAACCATCCGTTCGTCAGTTAACAGTCAACAAATCGTTATCATAAGACCCAGGAAGGTCGTTCGTCAATTTTTGATACATCTTGATTGGTCCTCTGGGGAAACCAAAGCGTACGTCACAATATGCAATATTCTACGAGTTCGCGAGTAAATATTCCAGAATTTGTCCATTTGTTATTTGTTATCAGTTCAAACTTCACATGCTGATAGATCCAGATGTGGAAAGAGAAAAGTAGGTCACTATGAGCCATAGTCTCACCTATACTAAGCAAAGGCTCATGTCAGTAAAAATTTATAGATAAAGCCAGAATGCTCAGGAAATATCTAGTTGAATTGTCATGACATGCAGTGCTGCTGTCGGACACTTGGTGTGCCATCTGCAAACTAACATGTATAATTGAGTAACCTTTGAACAAAACTTCAGGAGGACAGAAGTTGCACCATGTAAAATCTCTTATATTCTATGTATTTATATTTGTATTTCAGAACAATAGTGGTTTACCCATAAGCAAGGTACAAATTGTAGCTGTTAGTCATCAATGTTATGTGTATACATCAAGGGATGATGAGATATCTCAGGAGACCGGAATAGACATGGTTCAAAGACACAGGTTTCAATTTTCAGAAGCTCAGAAGTCTGCACATATTTAGCGAGCTAAATATTAGAAATGGGAAGTTCAGATTCTACATGTAAACTGGCTGTTGTAAAGGTGTCTTGGAATCCCTAGATTAAGTCACTCTAGTATATGTAAATGAGCGTTAAGGCCACGGGCCACTGGTTTTATTTAAGTACAAAGGCAGATTTTCTCAATCAACAGTTCCATTCCAAGAAACGCTTACTACACATTCAGGATTCTCCGATTCTATGAGACAAAAGGCTTTGTTTTCCCATCGTTCCTCAAATAATCCGTGGATCACCTTCGCATGGCATTATAATCAGCTATAATATAAAAATAAATAACAACACATATTTTTATTCTATAATTGTTTACTTCTTTTATCGGATAAGGAACCCTGTTTGCCATTTGTATAACTTTGAAATTTAAAAAAAAAGTGCAAAATTTCCGAAAAGCAACTACTTAATGCATTGCAGAAAACTTTATAATTTTTTATTTCTTTTGATGTTTTAACAAAATAATATGTTCCATTTTTTTCTGACATTGTCGTTCCAACAGATAGTGTTGAGCAAATGCCCAATTTCCAATTTTCCATACGGATATAAAGAACCTGCCTAGTAACCATTTTGACCTAAACCGCACTTGCTTAACCTTTAGCGGAAATGAAAAAAAGAGCCTTTCATCTAAACTGTATGCTTTGTCCCTGTACAGGAATTATTTCTAACTCAACAGACCTTGTGTCCTCATAGTCTGTCAAACCTGTCAAGGGTTGCACAGACATCAACTAATGGTATTGTTATCATCTTTTCATGGTATTCATTATTGATGATGTTCAGTCGACCGAAAGAGCTTCAGTCTATGGTGTAATGGGAGTAAATGAGTTTCATCGATTTATTTGTTCACTGCAGCCCTCTGATTTAACGACATGAGAACCCCCATAAAGCAGTGGAAATTTACATCAATAATTCCTGAATACGGCAGATCATCAGTTATAAACATTGTACTATCGTTATACTTTAAGCTTCTTTCTTTAGAACCTAAAACAATTCCCTAATTTACATTTCATCCATGTCAAACTTTCAAAATACACACAATACAAGTCTGTTGTATTCTTGTATGATAAACCAGCTGCCATCCTCATACCTTTTACTTCTTTTATTGAGAACCAGAAACACTAAGCAACATTTTGTTTCATTTATGTCAATCCTTCGAAACGTATACGTGCTGATAGTCTGCTATGATCTGGCAATATTAACCAACTTTGCTGATTTCGTTAAGTAAAATTGGAGATATAAGAACATTTCCCTTTAATTTCAATTTTACTGTTTTGCTAAATTTGTAAAGTGTATGATGAATCTGTGTCTGGCTAACTCATAAAAAACGCTATGCAAGCAAATGTTATGCTTTCATGTCAGTTTTCAGAGCAGTTATGTATTACATTCGTCAAGGAAGTTCAGTTTTGCCGACGTTTGCTTATTTGTCTGTTTGTTTTTTATGTTAGCAGCATTACTCAAAAAGTTCTTCAAATATTTTGAGGAAATTATCAGGAGAGTTTAACAATGATACAAGAAACAATTGATTAAATTATAGGCGGTGATCCGGATTACCATCTTGATCCAGAATTTTTTAAAGGAAAAATGCTACATTTCTTACAATGCTATATCGGGGTACTGAGCTGTGTTTTCTGAAGGCTTTTCTAGGTTAGCACTCTGCCTTGTTCAAACAAACCTTAAAAGCAACGTTTATTCAATACACTTAGTATGTTCGGTGTTCTTCCTTATTTTACCATATTAAGTAGACACAACATTGAACGAAGAAAAACAGTATGAGAACAAAAGCAACCTAATCTGCACACAAAATACAATAACTTGAAACAAGTGTGTAAATATTGCTCGAGGCTGATGATTGTTTGCCCGCTGTCAAGCTTGACATACATCCGTTCCAAGTCATCCGTGCTGATTATAACTAATAATATGTTTACATTCGAAGGAAAAGAGAATGGAAATTTATAAAACGAAAAGAAATAATAATATTACCCTGATGTGATGCTTCCACATTATCATAATATGGAGTAAAGTATTAAGAAGCCTATAGCAATTGACAAATTCTTTGATAAAAAAAATGATAATTATAATTACAGAAATTATATAATAAATTCAGTGAGTCCTCACACGTAACAGTTGGGTATCTGACATCCAGTTTGATTTTTTTTAAAATATTGTTTGTTTATATAAGTTGAGAAACCTTGGAGGCTATGAGTGTATACCTCTTCAATAATCAGTACATTGGTATCGTTTACGTTTTAAGTCATATTTGCTTCGTTTATTATACGGCACACTTCATTTCTTGGTGTTATTTTCAAATTGTAGAAAAATAAAGGTTACTATGGATTTACGTATCTAATGTGGAACTTTTAGACATTAAGAGTAAAATTGTCTTCCACTCGCAAAGTTTCCAGTGCCTTAAAAAGTGGTTCTGAGTGAGAATTATATTTAATGCTTGTCACCGTAAGTACAATCCTTTATTGCAGCTTAAAATATTATTGCTTTTAAGCCCCCATGCTAATATACCGTAATTCACGTGTGGTAAAATCAAACTATTGTATAAAGTCGTGAGTATGCGTACGGGTAAGTAATGTTTTAGCTTAGTATTAACACCAATACATTTAGACTTTTTTGTTTAAATTTCGAACCAAAATGTTCATCGAGAGTGATCCCAAGAAAATTTAATTCGTCCACTCTTTCTAACTTCAAAGCCATTAATTCTAATTTTATGTACTTTTACATTATTTTTCTTTTTCTTTTGCTGTGAAATATAATATAATTAGTTTTCTTGATATTCAGAGATAGCTTATTTACACATACCCACTGATATATGTTATCTTATTCCTGATTAATTTTATGCGTGTCTTCTTGTGAATTAAAACTTGTGACGGGACACACAAGAGTCGTATCATCAGCATACATTTTGAATCGAAAGAAGGAAGATGACCTCCAGATATCTTTAATGTATATGGTAAATAATAGGGGACCTAGGACTGAACCGTGAGGCACACCTGTTGATAGAGAGCGTGTGTTTTATCGAAACAATTTCAATATAATATTTACGGTGCTCAGAAATTTACGAACCATGTCAGCGAAGTGTAACTTAGCCATCTTATTATAAGTTTTTGAATAAAATATTATGATCTAGTGTGTCAAAGCTTTTGACAAATGAAAAAATAAGGCGAGAGGCGAAAAAGCATGATCTATGCTGCTAGTAATAATACTATGACCCCAAGTACTGCATAGTCTGTAGAATAAATTTTTATTCCAAAGCCATATTGACAAGAATACATCAAGTGATGTTCAACAGAAAATGGAATAGCTGATCATAGACGATTTTCTCAAGTACTGTTGACATTAAAGGTAAGATTGAAATCGGACGATAATTTTCTGGAAAATATGTATCTTGTTTCTTCAGTAGAGGGGCAATTTTTGCAAATTTCAATTTGTCAGGGACTATGCCAGTGCGTATGGACCTATTAATGATAATTTTTATGGTTCATTGATGACAGGTTCCAGCCTTCTCAACAACTTGGTGGACAATCCGTCATATCCACAACTTGATCTTGTAGGAAGACATGTATTGTATTATTAATCGCCGTGTTTGTAAGAGCCTTTAACACAAAATCCGTTGTTCCACGCTGTTCAAGATAATATGTAAAATGTACGTTTCCTGTTCAAACTATACTATCCGCAAACTTACAACCTATTTCACCAAAATATTTGTTTAGTGATTTGTAATTGAGTATTTATTATCAGCCGCTTTTGATTAACATTGAAATAGTCTGGAAAATGTTCACCATTCGATCTGTGCATGATGTCATGTTTGCCAAGTTTGTCTCAAGTGGGGATTTATCATACATGGTTTAAGCATTGCGTATTAATCTTTTGAGTATCACATTGTATGCTCTAAGGTTATTTTTGTGGCATTTTCATAACTACATGGTTTTGTTATTTTAATAGACTTGTACAACTTATCCCTAAACTTGATAGATCTCATAATGCCAAATGTGATCCAATTAGATATTTTTTGTTTATATTTACAATGTGGTCATTTTTCTAATGGCATATGTTTATCTATTGCTGTACATATTATATTTTCGAGAACATCATATGTTGTATTCAAATCGGCTGGATCATCCACATTAAGATTGCGTACAATATCCATTGTGCTTAATTCATTTTATAGGGACATTATCGAGGCTTCATTAATTTTATGATACTGAAGGAATTCCTCTGTCATGTCATGCTCGGTATTTATTTCAATCGTAAGAAAATAAGGCAAATGGTCAGTTATCTGGCTGATAAGAATGCCAGCAGAGCACAAAGACATATCAGATATGTTGGCAAATGTGTTGTCAATATGAGTAGCACCAAAAGTGCTAAAGCGGGTTGGAAATTTGACAGTAGGCATTTAATTTTATGCAAGTTTCCAGAAACTGACCGTGACTCTTCTTGTCTTTAATTTTTTAATAAATCAATATTAAAATCGCCAGTTGAAATAATGTCAGACTTGCAACGATTAAGTTCCTGAAGTAACGGATCAAGGGATCTATAAAAGCACACACGGTTGTATTGCTGATGTTTTCTTTCGGAAGGCGATAGATATTAACCAATGAAATACGTTTCTTGCTATTGCTTTTATTTTCAACGATAATTATCAACCCTTCCCAAAGTTCAAATTTATTTAAACAACTCCGAATATTAAACGAATGTTAATAATGCAAATAAATTTAAAATTATATATAATGTAATTTTCTAGGTGCAACAAAGATATATCAGAGCTATCGTCAAGCCAAGTTTCTGGGAGGCATATTGCATCAAATTCATAGCCACATTGTTTCCATAATTCGACAAAAATATGAAGCTTATCAAACTTAGCATTTATACTTTGGCAATATAATGATAGAACCGAAAATATAAATTCAGATTTCTAGATAAAATATCATTTAAGGTCATTACGTGGTCCGACAAAGAACAAGTAAATATATGAAGATAATAAAAACTGAGATGTTTCTATACGTCACAATAACCAAACTAGAACATATTGCATTGTTTAGAAAAAATATACAATTTTTAATACAAAATGTGCAATTGAAACGTTAAAAGAAGCTATAATAATAAGTGAGTTTTTATCCAAGATAATCAATTGTACAAGAAACATAATACGAGTCTGATTCGTAACATGTGCTTCATTATTAAGAATAATTTCTAGAATTTTTGGAATTAAATAATTCTTTCCAGTTAAAGGTATGCTTAAATAAAAAATGACATAAGAAATATAACATGAGCTACAAGCACAATAATCAAAGTCTTGGCATGTTCCAAGTCATTTCCGATATGTGACAAATGCACATGTGGGCCAACGTTTTAGTCGTCAGATTTCGGGAACATGATATAAAAGTGCTGGTACCTGTGTCGATGGCTGAATATAAAGTCAATAAGTTAATCACGGAGGGTGAAACGCTAAGCCAGGTACGGCACTGTTACAGGTGTTTGGACCAGTGTTTCCTTTCAAAAATCAAGATACTTTTACATAATGGTGCCTCTGTCGACAGCTGAATGCCTTGACTCCTGGCCTTTCATGGCGAGTGAAACGTATGGCCAGCAAGGGTAATATTTCACTTGCGATTTTTGTTTTAGTACCTTTGGGAGTTCCTTTCTTTGTCATTAATAACAGACTAATCGATTTAGTCCTGTATTGTATCCGCCTCTGGTCATACATCGGGCTCTCTTGAGCGACGAGCCATAATAAATAATGTAAAGATTTTAACAATAACATCGGGCATTAAACCCATTAATCTTCAAAAGGTTTGTTATAATCTTTTGTTGTCCCCTGATATGCCATGTGGTTCCATTACCATGTGACGTGGACAACTCGGTTAATGTTCCCGTTAATGCGGGACTGCTCTTGTCTCCATCCGTTATAAAGTTTCAGCCCGGTCAATCATCAGCACGTCAGAATGGGAACTGCATACCAAGAGTACATTTTGAGGAATATAGAGTTACTGGTTATCTTAAAATGACTGGTCTATAAATTGTTTCATTAATAATATGAGACTTTCGCCATTGAAGATGTTCTTCGTTAACTAAGGACAAGGAAAAAAACATTTTATGTTTTTCTCTATCGTTAACCAGCAAAATCCGCGAAGAAGAGCTCGAGAAAAATGATGTACCACATCAACTTCTCAACTGCAATTGTATTGCTGATTGGAAGATCCCTGTTAGCCAAGAAATTGAAACATTTTCCGGATTCAAGAGTATCAGCTACTTCTCCCGTATTTACAACAAAATCTTCATTGAATAACTGTTTCTCTTTTTGCGCTAGCGATCCAAGGTGTTATTCCTTCGAGTGGCTTTCTGAAGAAAACATATGCCGCCTTTACAAGGAGGGTGAGAATGACGGGTCCTTCGTGAGTTCCGCACACACTGACTTGTACATAGCTATGAACCCGCCCTGTGGATGGTATCTTGTGTTTCACGCCACCGCTGGTATTTCACAGAGTGTCGCTAATTTGTGGACGTCACAAGGTGGTACCAATCTCACGTCATGGGACGGAAACCCGCCAAACCTCGCCACAAAAGCGACAAGTCATTACAAAAGTGGACTTGTGGACATTTGGGAAACTCTGAATCCATCAGAGGCTAAGTTTGTGTTATATAAGAATGGCGATGAAGTTGTTCATTTCTTATTCAATGCTATCGGGAGTGACAAGATGAACTGGTTTTCACTTGATAGATTTCGCTCTGGTACCTATTCAGATATCAAAGTAAAAATGTTGTCACCATCCTGCACTGGTCTGGGATGTAAGTTTTCCATAATGGGCCACCCTGAGAACCCAGGAGGTGCACATCGAAGATTTCTTGTAAGCTGGTATTACAGCGGCTGTCCTAATGACATAGGCTGGATGATGGTGATAGAAAAAGATACGCCTCATGATGTTTGTGATTTTGCAACTTCCAAATATAATACTTGGCCTGCGTTCATGTATTCTAAAACAGGACAAGCAGGGCGATTTGCTGATTCAACTGCAATGGAAACAGCCGACACTCTGGCTGTGTTTCTCAAGTTCTGAATTTCTTAGTAAATAAAATTCACTATATATATTTATATGAAATATTTTTTAGTGTATATCTATTATACTTAAGATATTCCAGTAGTTATATATATAAGATATATTTGTTTATATTATAATAATATCAAAATATTTTTTTAAAAATGTATTGTTTGTTCATTAATTTCCTGTGTAAGCTTCTCCACAAAGCACATGTACAGTTATTGATTTTTGAGTATACTGTTACTGCCAAGCATAACAAAATGTGATATGTTTGGACGTACGAGCGAAGCCTCAACTAGTGAGGTCTCATCTCATATATATATTATATTTCCGATGATTAACCGAACAGCTAATGAGGTTTAAAAATAATTGGTTATCATTCTGAGAGGCCTAGCTGTTTTATTTTACATCGTAAAGAATTATCCAGACTTTAAGACTATTATCACATAATCCATCGTAATATTTGACCTTTTTAGAGGTTGATACAGAATCATCATCAATCATTCAATCTTTCAGCTTGACCTGACTGATAGATTGTGGAGGAGAACTAGATTTTATCTTCACTTTTACTCATTCTTGATACTACAGGTACGCAGAATAGTAATTAAGTTATAGTTTTGTATTAGTTGTATTGTTCACTGGTTGCATGTAAAATTCTAACGTATAATTTAATCAAAAAAGCAACACTGTGTATCACATGCTACAGATTTTTACACTAGTTGTGTCTTTTGGCAATTATCGAATTTACATCCAAGTATATATATATAACCAGGGATGTAGTAAATGAAAATTTTTTGAAAGAAATATCATTTGTTTCTTAAATCCATCTTCCTTTAGGTCTTTATGTGGCGTGAAATTTCCACTGTTATTGGTTTTTGATCGGACTTTGATACTTAATTTTTAGAATTTGTATCGCACTAACATTCTAATACGAACTCTTAAATGTAGTTTCGTCTTCATGTGACCAATAACCTTGGCTATCGGCAGTTGTTTGGATATATTGAGAAATATGATTTTTATATTAATTTTATATTAACTAGATTTATATCAACTGCTACTATTATATAATAGCCTGTCATTGTAGATGTACATAGAGTAAAACTTATTTATTATTCTAATGCATATGTTGTACTCACTATATATATTATTTAGGTCTATAAGAACAGAAGTTTTGGAGCTGATGTACTTTTGCTTGTAATGCCAGTAGTCTGTTGACATTTACTGTTTTTACTCAAAAATAAATATTACGAAATAAACACTAAAGTGGACAAGGGGCTAAGTTATCATATAATAAATAATTTATCATTATATGATGGCTTTCCTGTGTGTTTACTTAGTTTCTGGCTGGTTTCGAATCACGCTTGAGAAACGGAGGAACTCATCCTGTCAATTCAGCCACTACGACTGTCTGTACCAGACTGGCATTCGTCGAACGGTAGCATACAATAGACCCATCGACATCATAGAGTAGTGTTAGACACAAACAAATTGATAGTGTAACATTTATCAAACCAAAGGTCTTATAATAAAATCAAACCACAAATTGTTGTGGTCCTGGATGTATTGTGGACCAGAATGAAATATATTGTGGCTTAATTCCTGTTCCAGTTGACATATTCTCATGCATACCTAGGCCTAAAACGTACCACATCGTTTGACAACCATGCGAAACAATATAAGAACCAACATTTATACTTAATATGACTTTGGTTATTCTGGAACTGGTTGCCAAGTGAAATGGCGTCTGCTATTGGTTTGCAATTTTGGTGTTTTAATTTTCAGAATATTCGTTACAATAACAACCAATCTGTGGCATTTAAATGAAGTTCTTTGTGACCAATAATTTTATTCATCACCAATGGTTTTTAGATGTTATGCATTAAACATTTTTATTTAGTTACTGGTTTTTATGGCTCTGTTCCAGCCGTGGTTGCCATTTTTTATTTAAACATAAAAATTATCTTACAGTTTCTCATTCAGGTATATGAGGGACTGACGGCACTGAGCATTTCATGTCAAAAATCAGTATTTCTATTTCTTCTATATTATGGAACTGGTAATTAAGTGACACATCCTGTCATTTGTTGCAAACCAAACTGTGATGCTTACATGTGTGGAATATTCATGACAGTAAACAATCAATATACAGTTATTGATGTATGTAACTGGCCTTGACCTAACCCAGATATTAATAACTATCATTTTTTTATAATTATTTGGCAATATATGGCTTCTTATTCTAGGTTTAAAGATCTATGCATCATTCCTTCATTGTAGCATATTTCAGACCCGATCTGATGAATTATAAAAAAACACTGTAAAATCTCAATAAGCACCCTATGGTATGTGAATAGCCTATAATGACAGAAAAATCTTCCAGGGATTTACATAACATTTAGCGGTTGCATATTATGTTCTATTTCTTCAGCCTTTAAGGCTTTTTGAAAACCAATTTTCATTTTATTATTAAGCATCATTTAACAATATGTACTTTCAACATATATAGTCATTTTACAAAGCATGTCCAAATTACAATACATCCATTTGTCGTATTCATAAGCTTGTAACAATGTCTTGATTGCGTCACTCTACCAGCAGGTGTCTAATTTTAACACAGTAATCAATTTAAAGTGATACATTTGAAATTATATGTAGAAACATTAAGCGTAAATATTCGTATGTTCAAGTGGTGCCAATTTGGTCCTCCGTCAGGCGTTTCCATCTGCATTACTTCATTCATGACGACCTATTTTTTCACCTATCGCTATCGAGTATCGCCTCCAGAACCTTAAGGTCTTCATTTGTTTCATCAAGTTTATAAATCTGACATTTAAAACCTGTAGATTCATCGTCTTCTTCTACTCATATAAAAGCTTGCATTTTTAAGTCTTTATTTTTTGTTTCAATATATATACCGGTTGTTTTGTTCTCGATAATACATATTTAGACTTGTTTTACGAATCTTAAGGTTGATTTCTTATATCACCATATCATGTGCTAAAAGACAATAAAGTTTTAAAATTTATACTACGTAAGAGTAGATATTATTGTGAACTGTTTGTATTACAAACTGTGTATTTGTATATAATGAAAGTTTTACCTTTTTTCCTTCGTTTTCTATAACCCGAAATGTTTTTCAATTTAATTTACCGGCATATACATAAAAAAATAATAAATTTTCAGTTTTTTCTAAATATATTTACCTCCAGCTATTTTATCTAATTTGTTTGCATGCATAGTAGAATAAATTATTTTATATGCTTTACCTCGAATATAACTCTTTCTTCTAACAGAGTTACAACAAATGTTAACACCAGAAATACATTGATCTTTATGGCATACAATGGGCTGTCTTACACAAAATTTTTAAAAAAATCTATGGCGCTATATATATTTCGTGTTTCAATGGAATTTTAATAACCTGCATCAAGAGAGACTTTAATTTCATGGGCTTTTTTATCATAAACAATTTAGAAGCCCAAATATATTTCCCATCAGTTAAATGGACAGGTCTGGGATGTGTGTATTGACATATAGCAATCTAAGCATTGCGGGGAATTTTTATTGGGGAAGGGAACTATTGCGAGAAACTTTCACCATGATCTTGTGTTTAATATTCAAACACAAGTGTTTGTGTTGTAACAGCCATGATAAAAATAAAGTACAGATACCTACCTGAAGTTGTACTTTTTAAGCTGGACCGAGTTTTGATCAAGGACAGAGTCTTAATTCTATGTCCTCCTCTGTGATGTCGGCTGCCACATCCTACAAGTTGTTAAACAATGCTGTGAAGTCCCAGGTCGAAAACACTTTACGCTGGACCAATGTGTTTCATTCTGAATGCTGCAGGCTTACCGACAGGTACAAAACAAGTATATAACAAGTATATATCATTTTATTTTGAATTAAATATACAACATATAACTGCTTTAAATTAACAAAATATGCCAAATAAAATATGAAGTAAATTATGTATCAAATTGCATATTTTTTTAAATATATAACGTTAAGAATGTTAGGTATATGAACGTATTTTTTTTTAATTTGGCATTGCACCATTGTTTGCACAAACAGAATTCTGTAGTAGGTAAATATATTTGTAGTAATTTTACAATAGTAACTGGTATTTATCATTCATCATTCTATAAATAAATTCATAAAAAATGCAAGATTAAAACAATTTATCACAGGTAACAAAACGTAATTAACTCAAGTACGCAATTTAAGCCAGGCTTTATTCTGAATCTTAAAACTGTTTCCACTCCCATTAAATGAACATTTCAAATATTTTTTTTTTATTCAACTGTAGTGCATCAGTCAGAAAATATTGATGACATAAAT
Organism: Sipunculus nudus; assembly: GCA_026874595.1. Classification (NCBI taxonomy): domain Eukaryota; kingdom Metazoa; phylum Annelida; class Sipuncula; order Golfingiida; family Sipunculidae; genus Sipunculus; species Sipunculus nudus. Next base: position 72,929,772 of record CM049314.1, read on the forward strand.
AAGCATTTAAAGGTTTCTAAATGTCGCACGCATGTTATAATATACTTTCCCAAAACACAATGAAGCTCTTCTGGCAATAATGCATGTTATAAACATACTTTCACACAACACAATCGCCTGAATGCCATTTAGCATAGCTGGAGCATATAATCTACCGAAGCCCAACTGGTATTACTAAAGAAAGCAAACGCATTAATTATTGTTTACATCTAACAATGCAACATAAAATAAAACGGGCAAAGGGCATACTAAAGTTTCACAACAAGGCCCTTCTGAAATTATTTGAGAACGCAAACACATTTATTTTTACATCTAACAATGTAACATGCAATGAAAGGGTAGAAGGCATACAATTGGGTTTAGTCATCGAAAAACATATTTTTTTATGTTTCAGCGGAAATATATGACGGTATTAAGTAATTAATAATAAGTGATTCTCTTTCAGACAACATATACAACAGAAACAAGTTCTAGTAAATGATTAAGAGGCATAGTCTTACCTTTTTATTTAATTAAGCCATATGTTTTAACGGTTCTGAAATCAATTGACCGCCGAACATTTTGAAAGGGTTGCACGCGGCCTGCGGTACAATGACAAAATCATAACTAAGTCATTCAAAGGTAAGGAACAGGAGTCACCCGCTGCTTTTTTTAACCTTATATAAGGTCCGCTTGTGCAGCACCATGTTTTAGACAATGTGAATCGCCTTCTGTTCATACTTTGACTTTGGCCTATTTTAATTTAAACATATTATCTACACCAATACGAAATAATACATTTGGTCAATGATACATTATACAAATTATATATTACTTTATATGATGGACAATTACAGATTATATTGGATACAAATAATCAAGGTCTTGGACTGTAGATGGGAGAATACCTCTCACGTGTCCTCTAGCCTGCATTAAACTCTTCCGTAAATTAGTCTTTTTTAAAATCAATTTAGTATATCCTAGGGAAAATGTAACTGCCATATATTAGCCTCTAAGAGTTGCAACATATAGTTGCGACTATGCGTTTTCCTGGGAAATGGAGTGCTTTGTCCCTGAACAGGGAAGTCTTTATACCTCATCAGGCCTTGTGTCCCCAAAGTCTGTCAAATCTATCAAGGTGTTGCACAGACATCAACTAATAGTATTGTTATCATCGTTTTATGGTGTTCCTTATTGGTAGAGTTCAGTCGACCGGCAGAGCGTCAGTCTATCGTGAGAATGGCTGTAAATGGCAGTAACTGAGGTTCTGCGATTCTTCCCCCCCCCCCCCCCCGTTCCGATTTCATGACATGAGAACCCCCATTAAGCAGGTGGGTAAACAGTGGAAGTTTACAACAATAATCATTGAATACGGTAGGTTACCGGAACAGTTAAAAACATTGTACCATTACCGTACTTGAGGCTTCTTTCTTGATTATCAGAAACTACTCCCTTAATTACATTTCATCTGTGTCATTTTTTTCGAAACTTCACGTACTGAAAGATTGCTGTATTCCGGTAAAATAGGCCAGATGTCATCCTCATACGTTTAACTTCATCTTAATCTTTCAGAATCAGAAACATTTCTCTAAATTACGTTCCATTTATATTAGTCCTACGAAACTCATAGTCTGCTGTGATCTGGTAATATAAATAAACTTAGCAGATTCTGTTGAGGAAACAAATAGTCATATAATGAAATTTTACTTTTATCAATAGAGCTTAATGAAAATATAACCCTAAAACTCAAACGTATCACTTAAATCCATATCAAAGTTCAGCGATACGGAACCAGGATAAAAACTGTAATCAGTTTCTGCATTTTTTTCGGTCTGTATTTTGGGAATGTTCAGGTTGTCGTCATTATATTTTCTAGGAGATTTATACGTTTGGGCTCTTTATTGAAATCGTTTCACTTCTTTATCTACATTTTTGAGTCATTGGCTGCATGTCCGATGAAGCTTATTGGTGAATTCGACATATTACATAAACCAGGATAAACACTTGGCGTCGTTATAACAGCGGCTGTTCTGCAAAGTCGATGAAGTGTATGATGAATCTGCATCTGGCTAACAAAACGCTATACAAAGAAATGTTATGCTCTCTTGTCAGTTTTTCCAGCGGTTATTTATAACCTCCGCCAAGGAGGTGGTATTTTTCCGGACGTTGGTTGTTTGTCTCACTGTTTGTCTGCTAGCAACATTACTGAAAAAGATATTAATGGATTTTGTTAATATCTTCAGGATAGTTCGTCAATGATACAAGACACAATTGATTAAAGTATAGGGGTGACCCGGATCACCATCTCGATCAAGGAATAGGAATAATGCTACATTTCTGATGATGCCATACGGGGATGCAGAGCTGCCTTTGCGGAGGTCTGCGCCCCCTGAGTGCTTTTCTAGTTTTGCACTCTGCGTTGTTAAAACAAACTGTTATAAGCAACGTTTAATCAATACAATTAGTAATTGTGATGTTCTTGCTTGTACCATATTAAGTAGACAAAACATTGGAGGAACAAAAACAGTATGAGAAAAAAAATGCAACCTAATCCGGACACAAAATATAATAACGTGAAACAGGTGTGTAAAAATAGCCCGGGTCTGATGATTATTTTAAGGAAGTGGCTAAACAACCGGCAGGGTGCCGGCAGTTCAGTCCACAGGCTAAACAGCCGGCAGGGATATTGACCTTGCCAGCAGTCTACCCCACTGGCTAAACTGCCGGCAAATTAATGTATGCTCTATTAAGACTATTTCAGTCTATTTCAGTGTTATACTAATACTCTGTACTTTCCATTATCATTATTATTTGGACAATGAGCTGACAATATAGTGATGACTTACCAAATTATCTATTTTGCTGGTCTATATGTAATTAATATATTGAGTAATAATGAGTAGGTATTAAAAGTACACATTTGTGATATTTACAGGGTACTTTTATATAAATTTTCTGATAAAAATTGTAATATTTACCAGATAGTTTATAGATTTTGTCATAAAAATATACCAGAAATGTGAATGTGTGTCCAGAGACTGTTTATAGTTTGTACACTAGTGTGCTTATGAGCAAACAAATAATTAGTGTGTGAAAACAAACTCAGGTTATGTCAAATTAATGGCCAAAGGATCAGCTAATTACTTGATCAAAGGTATAATCACACAATCTTACAACACACCCATTTGACATTGCTGAGCCTAGCTATTGTGTTGTGAGATGATGCAAGAAATATCCACACCAAATAGCATTTCTTAAGAAAAGGCTATCAAAATATCATATCTTATTTGGTAAGTCAGCATTATATTGTCAGCTCATTGTCAAAATGATAATGAAAAGTATAGAGAATCACACTGAAATAGAGCATACAATGTTACATTCATTTGCCAACAGTTCAGCCAGTGGGCCATAGACTCAAGGGCAAGGTCAGAATTCCCTGCCGGCTGTTTAGCCTGTGGACTAAACTGCCGGCACCCTGCCGGCTGTTTAGCCACTTCCTTATTTTAACGGTGTCGAAGTTTACAGACACTGGTAAAAGTCAAATTAAGAGTCCAGGAAGTCACGTTAGCGGTATTATACTTGTAAGAGACTAAGCCGATGATGCGGTACTTTTCACAGATAAACTGGTCTACTCTTTAAAATAATAGGTCTTCCGATTTTTACTAACAATATTTTACTTGATTGAGCACAAAATTAGAATGACATATTGTCTCTTTAAGTATCTTATTATTATTTGTATGTCAGATTCCCTATTTATAGTTATAGTAATATTTAAAATCGATCGCTTTACCAATCAACCTTCTTGACAAAATTGGAGAATTTTTACCCGGAAATGCACAAACTATGGCCAAAAAGTCAGTGAGGAGTAAAATAGTTTAAAAATATACCGTGGCTATTCCATAGATATTAAAACAAAATAAATTTTGGCGGATTCCTCAAACTGTAATTGGTCAGGTAATAAATAAAAATTCAGTCAATTTAGTAGTACTTTTCAGAGAGTAATTGGTCAACGAAACACGAGTGCCGGTCTCCCTCGTGAATAACCAGTGCAGCATTAGTGACAGACTAATCGATTGAATCTTGTATTGTATCCGTCTCTGGTCATACATGGGGCTCTCTTGAGCGACGAGCCATGATGAATAATGTAAAGATGTGAACAATAACATCGGGTATAAAATCCCTCAGTCTTCAAAAGGTTCGAAATAATCTTTTGTTGCTTCATTTTATGTCATGCGGTCCATTAACATGTGACGTGGGAAACTCGGTTAATGTTCCCTTGAGTGGGGGACTGCTCTTATCTGCATCCGTTTTAAAGTTTCAGCCCAGTAAATCATCAGCACGCATAAGTAGGAACTGGATACCAAGAGCACATTTGCAGAAAATAGAGTACATGGATGTCTCGAAATATCTGGTCCATAAATTGTTTCATTAACAATAGGAGACTTTCTCCATTGAAGATGTTCTTCGTTAACTAAAGATCACGAAAGAAAAAACACTTTCTGCTCTTCTCTATCGTCCATTAGTAAAATCAGTGAAGATAAGCTCGAGAAAAATTGTTTGTTAATCATGTACTACATCAAATTCCCAATTGCCATTCTATTGCTGATTGGAAGATCACTTTTAGCAAAGAAATTTAAACATTTTCCGGATTCAGGGTTTTCAGGTGCTTCTCTGGTATTTACAACATAATTTTCCTAGGCTTACTGCTTCTCTTCTTGCGCTGACAATCCAAAGTGTAATTATGGACACACCGCAGGATATTGTCTGTTGTTCTTAAGCAACTAGAGAACTGGGACCAAAGAAAAAGCTATCGGTCATGCTGTGGATAATGTTTTCAATTGTAATTCTGTTGCTGATCGGAAGATTGGTTATAGCAAAGAAATTTAAACATTTTCCGGATTCGGGATTGTCCGGAGCTTCCGCTATATATACAACAACAGCTTCTTTGACGTTTTGCTTTTCATTTTGCACCAGTGATAAAAGTTGTAATTCGCTTGAGTGCCTTTCTGAAGAAAACAAATGCCGCCTCTATAACGAGGGTGAGAATGACGGGTTTTACGTGAGTTCCGCACACACAGACTTGTACATAGCTGTGAACCCGCCCTTTGTATGGTATCTTGTGTTACATGCCACCGCTGGTGTCTCTCAGAGAGTCGTTAATTTTTGTACGTCACAAGGAAGTACCAATCTGACGTCAACGGGAACGGAAACCCGTCAAACCCCGCCAACCAAGCGACAAGTCATTACATAGGTGGACTTGTGGACAATTGGGAATATCTGAATCCTTCAGAAGTCAAGTTTGTTTTTTACAAAAATGGCGGTGAATTTTCTCATTTTTTATTCAATGCTATCGGGAGTGACAAGATGAACTGGTTTTCACTTGATAGATTTCAGTTTGGTACCTATTCAGATATCAAAGTAAAAATGTTGTCACCATCTTGCACTGGTCTAGGATGTAAATTTTCTATAATGGGCCACCCTTATAACGTAGCAGGTCCACATCGTCGATTTCTTGTAAGCTGGTATTACAACGGCTGTCCTGATGACGTGGGCTGGATCATAGTCATCGAAAAAGACACGCCTCATGATGTTTGTAACTTCCAAATACAATAATTGGCCTTCGTTTATGTACTCCACCACAGGACAACGGGACAATTTGCTTATTCAAATGCTATGGAAACGGCCGACACTCTGGCGGTGTTTCTAAAATTTTAATGTTTCATAATATTAATTATCGTCGGTATGAGCTCCCTTTATATTCATACGTAAAGCGTGTTAATGTACACATCAATAGGCGTATTTTAATTATTATTACGATCGAGTAGAGTCAGAAGATTCAACATTACGAAATGTGATATTATATATTGGAAACATTGTTTTACATTTCATTGAACATATTTAGGAAGGATATAATTGTCTGAGACAAAATGCCAAACACCTTTATAATTATCATCATGCACCATGTTACCTATCAAGTGTTTAGCTTTACTCTGTTTATCTAAGTAGGATTCATGATCTAAATTCAAACAAAGAAAATACTAATTTCACAGTGTATTTTAAAGGTTAAGTATATAATAACATTTCTACCCCAATGATGACATTCAGGAGCAAGAACAGCTGCCGATTGTCCAACACAGAAACCGTACGGTTAAGTTATGGATTATTTATGCCGAATATTGATGCAGTTCCTTGTTAAATTATACCAACATGTGGGCATTACTTCGTGAGAGTATTTCAACTACATTGGTTGTGGTATAAGTAATATCGCCTGGTAAACGTGTTAAAGTCAATCTGAGGTAATAAGTGAGGACTACCCTAATAAAAGTATGCACGTTTGCGGCAACATGGATTTGTGTGGATACAAGAAATTGCATATTTTTTTAAACATTATAATTATACAATTGTTGTGTATATGACCTATTTATGCATTAAGAGCATTGTAAATGTTGCATGTGTTTTGATAATAAGTGTCTGCACGTCTTTTTCCTACAGGCTTCCTTTAATCTTTGTTATGAATATCCTAACCATCGTTTACATGTTGTTACAACATTACAATATAATGGTGTTTCTTCGAGGCAATATTCAAAAGGCCTAGGTTATATATACTTCTATGTATTACAGTGCATGTTTGACATATAGCAGAAACAAATTCATTAAGGATGTGATGCGAATTCGTTAATGGAATCACTAAACAGTTAATTGATATATTAACATAAAATCAGAATAAAATGAGACATGTCTGATACCCCAACAATGTATGTTGCAAGCTGTATGTAGCAAGTTATAAAATATATTTCTTATGTGTTTATTGTTGTAATGATTATCTATCGGATATTATCACCCCACAAAGCCTTAATATTTCAATCTAGCATCAAATCTTAACGCTGGTCCTATCTCATATTGATGAATAGATTATGTCATGCTCCAGGTTAATTATCACTCAGAGAGCATTTTTGTCCTGACGTTTCAGTTGTAGTGTATCAATTCACGAACAGCGTTGCACTCACAATGGCGCTAAATATCAAAGAGCTTGAGCGCAACGGACGTGTATCTGTTTATAGAACCACGCTTTGTGTATACCGTAAATGTTAGCATTAACAGCATTCGTTATAAATGGCTGTGACACAACTTAAATAGGTGAAAAGCCCTTGTAAAAGGACATTAAGTGAATACGGAATGTCAATGCGTCGGGTAAAGTGGAGTTTCACCATTTATGACCTAGTTTAATTGAATCTTTTCATCTTTAGGTACCTTAAATTGTAATTGCTTTTATTGATTATAACATGCAATTGATCATTCTGGATAGGCGATTCTCGTCAACCTGGTCGGTCCATGTAAATAATGGACGATTATATTAATGCACAGCTAACAGAGGCGTTCATTTCCCATATCTCTTGCATCTTGTTTTATAGAGTAAACTGGTAATATCGGACACTTTTGACTACCTCAGCTTACAGTTCCGTGACCGATCAACACAACGCTGGTTTCCGAATATAAATTAAAACGTCACGGACCAGATTTTTAAAACATCATACACGCATACGTCACGTACAGAAAAAGTTTAGAGGCCGTGGAGGTGCACCTGGGTAATATCGGATACCACCCGCGTATTATCGGACACAACCCTATACGGTAACACCTGGGGCCGCCGGATTGACAGTGATATCATGGAAACCCGACGTTCACGGCTGGTACAGATGCTATGAGAAGTGCAAAACGTGTTCATTTTTGGGAAACATAGGAAAAGCTTCCATCTGATCGGTTTTCCTACCAAAGTTAACTTTGGCTGCGCCGTGTATGTCATAGACCTTATTCCGCCATCGTGATAATTTGACGCAGGACGAAACCCGTTTACTTTGACCGCGCAAACTAGCCAACAAAATGTATTTTGTTTTATAAATTTTGTTTTATAAAATAATAGTCAATATCAATTCTAGATGAACTACCGATATAATATGTGCATTGTCCCTGTATATAATTAGTCAACTCGTATCTTTTTTCTGAAATGCTTCGAAATCTAGGCGCTTAAATGGACCTGTTGTGTAGTTATTGCTGTTATAAGTCTGATGCACAGGAAAAAGTCGGAACTTTTATATAAATGAATTAAATGAATAATATATGAATAGAAAATAATTATTGAAATGCAAAAAGCAAGTTCACATCATTATATATTAAAGCAATAGTATATTTGTTAACTTATAAGTTATAATATTTGTTTATTTTTTAGTAAAATGCTTAATTGTATACAGTGACATCCAAGCAGCTCAATTTGCCGATCTATATAGCAAATATGTTACCTTATGAGGATTAGTATTTTGAACCTATGTACATCTGATTTACTGTGAATATGACTCCAAATATCATAACAATTAATTATAAGCGCTTACGCGGTAATGTCCCGTTGTTTATCCTTCAAGGAGCAGCTTTTCAAGATTGACAGTTTCCATGGTGCCGACTGTCCGATATTACCTGTGTACTTTTTGAGACAAAAAAGTGCCACCCGGGTAATATCAGACATTTAACAAAATACAGAAAATATTTAAATGTCTTAAACAAACAAAATGCTACAAGTAAAATAAACTGTCTGACTTTGATATAAACAGGTCGTGACATTGCTCTTAATTCTCAGAACTTGAACTACATTAGTGGACAAGCCGACCACGTGTGTCGTACCTGAACTTTTCATGATGGCTGATTCCGGTCATTGGTTAAGTGGTAGCCGTGTTAAACAAATACAAAATCACTATTATATGATATTGACTGTGTTTGAAGTTAGAAATATAAACAAAAACGAATCATAAACTTAAATTTCTCATATGCTGTCGATCGGGATAACCGAAAATGGTCGATTCCTGATGAATTTTGGGCATGTGTCCGATATTTCCCCGGTTTCCCGGGATATTTATGGGTTAACTGTATCTCTCTCAGATATTAAATAAATGACATGACATGACAAACCAAATAGTTTTTCTTTTCTTAAATGACTAGCTATTCTAAAGACCGTTGAGGATACACGCTCAAGTTGTATGCTCTCTCTGTATATAAAAAAATATATCTTAAATGTTTATTGTCACGAGGTCTTAACTATCTGAATACTAAACTATGGAAAGTAAACTGTTTTACATCTTAAAAGTTGGCAATAGAGAAAGGCCATTAACGTCCAAATAGTAGTGCAGAGTGCTTTTAATGTAAAAAAATATCACATTACATGTATTTAAATAACATGCAATATTTCAATGAACTTACTACTTGTACGTGTTACATAAATTACATTTCTAATGCATTTAACTGAATAGATATGTTGCCTGTAATATCAAACCGGACTGTTCATATTGCAGCCATATTGACCAAACAGGAAATATATTTACTATAAAATTATCCTTGTTTTTATATTTTATATCTCTCATATAAAAACGCGAATATATAATTAAATGTGGACCTCACAAATTTATTATCCGCGAAACGCTTACTTATCATGGTAAATACTTATCTAAACCTCAGGATATATTGGAATAATTCCGGTGGTCATCAGGGTCGTATTTATTGGATAACTTTGGACGTTATACCGACATCCATACAAGATAGGTTCAATCATCTTTTAAAGCTGAACATGTAATTACCATGGCCACCACACAATGAAAATGGATGCACCGAACTATACCTCCAGGGAAAACAATAGATCAGGTTAAAGTTGTTGGGATGATTGATATGAGTTCTAGTCCTATCAAATTACATTGGTAAAGGACAATAAAAATGCACAAATGTAATCGACTATTTTTTTTATACAAAATGGAAATAGAACCGTACCTGCCCATTAGAAACACTGGTAAAGCAACAGAAATTAACTTTGAGTGTTTGAGAAATTATTCGCTACGTTATCAATCGGCTTGACTTAGGCTGAAACGAAATCAGAGGAATTTCATGCAAGAAGTAATTCAAATATATGTTATATATGCAATAATTGGTCAACTGGCTATTTCATCGCTTAGGATTGGGTATTGTTCAGTCGATACAGATATTGCTACTCCAAAGGTAGCGGGTGTGTTTATTCGGAAACATATTTTTCAATTCTTCACTAATACATAATACAATACAAAAGTCATGGAAATACGGGGTAATGTGTATATTCAAGAATAAAATATCTTATAATGTTTCATGTATACCTTTAGCTCTTTTGTTAAATGTATGAATACAAGTTACTAAAAATAGGGATAATGCTCTGGGAAATGTTTGGTAATAAGCTGGTCAATATCTTTCTAAACCTAAATATTATTCTTTATCTTTAGATGACAAAGCATAATTGATTACGATATAATGAGGTGAACGTTTACGAGACCAAGTCGTAATAACAAATACCGTGAAAAAGGATTCCAATATATTCAAAGCATATTTGTAAAGTATACAGACAGAGACGAAAGGATTTCATGAAATATTATAGGAGCATTCCGTTTGAATTAAGCGGGGATTATATCAACTGTTATCGGTATAAGTATTTTGGTTTGTGAACACTAGTGTGATCCCAAACATATACCAATATAAATGTCGTGCAAAAAATTACTCGTGTGGTTAAGTGCATCAGTTTTATATGAATGCGGATTAGCCTATGTATTTACATCTTCAACAATTTATTTTATGCAGTTTGCCTTTTTTACACTGGGTTTAAAAAAAAGCTAATGAAGATTTAATCAGAATAAAATATCAAATAACAATCTAGAAACATAGTATTTTTTAACGGTATCTGTAGACGAACCAAGTCACTTCCTTGTCTACAGTTCTATTCTGGTTGCCATGCTACATACAATTTTCAAAATCGTATACGATAGCTTAACGTCTGCTGAAGAAATATCTGTGTTCATCTGAACAAGCAGAAATGTTCTGCATCTATATTTCAACGTTATATTGTAAATGAAATTATTCAGCGTTATGTTGCAAAGTTAACTATTACGTTTTAGCGCAGCAAAACAAGTTGCGTGACATTAAGAAAATATAAATATTTTTGTTTTTGAAAGGTTTCACTCCACTATAAAATATTGCTGTACCAACACATTTCTGTTGACTAATTAACTGGGCCTTTGTTTGTCGATCACTCATAGTAAAGACATTTAGATTAACAAATGTTACCATAGAAGCGGCGCCAAAGGCTGTAACTGGATTTAACAAGCTACAACAGGTTCGGGGGGAAAAATCCTTCTGTTGTATTAATAATTTGCCACGCATTTCGGTCATCTGGAGTAACCAATAAATACACAAACTCGTATTCGAATACAATCATTCAGTGATCCCTTAGTAATTTTTGGTTTATCTGTGTCGATAAAAAGTTTTGTAACAATTCAGTTCCTGTGCTATAGTAAGAACTGGCATGTTTTTGTTTTAGTTACAGTGGATTATTCTGTGTAAAACCTAATTTGCCTTGCATTTGCTTAGCGATTCCTCTCATTATTTTATATGATGGTGTGATATGATTACACCATTGTGGCTGGCGGTCTTTAATAACTACTTTTTAAAGGGAAGGTGAAAGTTCTGTACTTGGTTGTCTACGATGTGTAAAGAACAGAATATTATATTTTAGCCAGACCAATTTCATAAAGTCATGAATTATTTTTTTATTATTATCATAAACCTTAAATAAGGCCCTAATATCTTCCCGATCATCTAAATGGGTAAGTCTAGGATGTGTGAATTGACTTATGGTAAATGTAGAATTGCGGGGAATTTTTATTTGGGAAGGGAAATGTTGTGTGAAACAAATTTTGTGTTGTAACAGCCATAATAAAAAAACAGAGTACAGATACCTACCTGAAGTTGTACTTTTAAGCTGGACTGAGTTATGATCAGGGACAGAGTCTTTGGGATGATTTGTGAATTTGGTCCGGAATTTCCCTTAATTCTAATTCCTCCTCTTTGATGTCGGCTGTCATATTCTATAAGTAGTTTAACAATACTGTGAAGGTCCCAGGCCGAAAACATTTCGCTGGACCAATTTGTTTCATTCCGAATGCTGTGGCTTATCGACAGGTCCCCATTTACGAAACAAGTATATAATAAGTATATCTCATTTTATTTTAAATTAAATGTACAATGTATGCTTTCAGTTAACAAAATATGTCCATATTTCATTCCAATTTGTTTCATTCCGAATGCTGCTGGCTTATCGACAGGTCCCCGTTTACGAAACAAGTATATAACAAGTATATCTCATTTTATTTTAAATTAAATGTTCAATGTATGCTTTCAGTTAACAAAATATGTCAATTAAAATATGAAGTAAATTATGTTACCAAAAGAAATATATTATCTGAAATACATTACCTTAAGAATGTTAGGTACGTACACGTAACATTGCATTGCACCATTGTTTGCACCAAACAGAATAATGCAGTATATAAATATATTTGTAGTAATTTTTCAATAGTAACTGGTATGTATCATTAATCATTTTATAAAATGATTTCATATATCAATACAAGATTAAAACAATTGATCGCAGGTAACAAAACGTAATTCAACCCCTGTTGCGCAATTTAAGCTAGGATTTATTCGGAACCTTTAAAACTGTTTCCCTACTCCCCTTGAATGAACATTTCAAATAAATTATCTTTTTATTCAACTGTTGTGCTGATTCAGAAAATGTTGATGACATGAATAAGCATTTAAAGGTTGTTAAATATCACACGCATGTTATTAATATCCTTTCCCAGAATACAATCGTTGCCATTTACCATAGCAAGATCGTATTACCTCAACGAAGCTCTTTTAGCAAAAATGCATGTTATAAATATACTCTCATAGAGCACAATCGCTTAAATGCCAGAAAGCTAGATCGTATTATGTTTCCTAAGCCCTTCTGGTATAAATAAAGAACGGAAACACATTTATTGATTTTTTACATCTGACAATGCAACATTCAAGGGCATATTAAAGTTACATAACAAGGCCTTCTGGAATTGTTTAAGGACGCAAACACATTAATTTATACATCTCACAAACTAAAATGCATTGAAAGGGTTAAATCATACTGTTGGGTTTAGTCAAAAAACATAAATGTTTGTTTTTCTAGTTTAAGCTGAAATATATGACAGTTTTAAGTAATTAATAAACAGTGATACCCTTTAAGACAACAGATACAGAGTGCTAGTACTTAATTTAGTGGCAAAGTTTTGTCTGTTTTAATCGAACTTGACCCAGCGATATTTTCAACAGTTCTCTAAAATCTATTAATCTCCGGACGTTTTAAAATAGTTGGACACCGCATGCAGTTTGAAGTACAAATACAAAATGATGCCTTTTTTTAACTTATAAGAAGGCCTCAAGTGCAGTACCGCGTTTTAGACAATGTGAATCGCCTTCTGTTCAAACACTGGTGTATTTTTATTTTCATCATGCTATCTACACCAATATGAAAAAAAAGGTTCGATGATACATTATACAAATTAAATATTATTTTATATAATGGACTGACAATTACATATTTTACTGGATAAGAATAATCAAGGTCATGATCTTGCTCTTACCTGTATTGTTTTGTTAATCTACTAACTCTTAACTAAGGCTGCTCTGAGGGCTCTGTTTTGTTGAGCTTTCTGTTTTTTATAGGTGTGTCTTAGCTACACCGAGGAAAGCTGTGGAACCATATATGCCAATAAGGATCATCCACTGTTTCAATAAGTATGTAGCTGTTTCAAGTTCAAGCCCGCCTTTCTCATATCACACAGAGCATCTAGTGCTGAGTACTTGAAAAGTAGTTGAGCATGAGCACGAGTGCTTTAGTCTATTTTCAGACGTACATGAGTATACGAGTACCGATAAGACAATAATATACCAACCCCCCCCCCCCCCCAAAAAAAAAAAACAAATAATAAAAAACACAAATGTGTTTTTTATTAAAGCACTACTGGAATGTATTACTATTTTGTATTTTTTTATATTGTATAAATAAGTAGTATTTTTCGACGATGCGGTTTCCGCAGATTGTTTTGGACAAATCATCTCAACCATACTAACTAAGCCATTACAGGGGATATCTCGCTGGGTTTTCGTCTAAACGGCATGCTTCGTCCATGAACAGGGAAGTCTATTTATCTCATCAGACCTTGTGTCCTCAAAGTCTGCTAAACCTGTCAAATTGTTGCACGGACATCCACTAATGGTATTGTTATCATCGTTTCATGTCGTTCATTGAAAGTGTCCAGTCGACCGACAGAGCGTCAGTCCATTGTTGGAATAGTTGTAAATGACAGGAAATTGAGCTTCAGCTATTTAAATGTTCGCTGGAGCTTTTCGAATTTAAAACATGAGATTCTCATTAAGCAGGCTGATACACAGTAGACGTTTACATCAATAATCCCTGAATGAGGAAGATTACCAGAGCTGCCATAAACATTGTACCACCGCTATAATTCTGGCTTCTTTCTTGACATTTAGAAAAAAACTTCATTACATTTCATCTGTGTCAATCTTTTGAAACTGCACGTATTTAAAACTTGCTGTTTCCTGGTAAATTCGACCATATGTCATCCGTATACATTTCACGTTTTAGAGAATCAAAAACAAGTAACAAATTGCGTTTCATTTACGTAAATCCTTCGAAACGTGCACGTACTTACAGTCTGCTGTGATCAGGAAATATAAATCAACTTTGCGGATTCCGTTATGCAAAATTGAACTTGTTGATATTTGGGAATCTGAATCCATCAGGGGTCACTATTTTGTGTTATACACGAACGGAGGTGAAGTTGTTTATTTGTTATTCAATACTATCAGGAGTGACAAGATGAACTGGTTTTCACTTGATAGATTTCAGTTTGGTACCTTTTCAGATATCAAAGTAAAAATGTTGTCACCAGCTTGCACTGGTCTGGAATGTAAGTTTTCTATAATGGGCCACCGTTTTGACACAGGAGGTGCACATCGAAAATTTCTTGTAAGCTAGTATTACAGCGGCTGTCCTGTTGACACGGGCAGGATCATGGTGACCGAAAAAGACACACCTCATGATGTTTGTGATTTTGTAACTTCCAAATACAATACTTGGCCTGTGTTCATGTACTCTACAACAGGACAAGTGGAGCCATTTGCTGATTCAAATGCTATGGAAACGGCCGACACTCTGGTGGTGTTTCTAATATTTTTAATGTTTAATAATATGAATCATCGTCGGTATAAATGTTATATGAGACCTCTTTATTTGTATATGTAAACTAAATGTGTAATTCAGTCAAAAGCGTGTGAATGTACACATCAAATGCGTATTTTAATTATTATTACTACGATCGAATAAGAGAACAGTCAGAAGGTTGAACATTACGAAATGTGATTTCATATGTAAAAAACATTGTTTTACATTTCATTAAACATTTTCCAAATACTATAATTTGCCATCGTTCATGTACTCCACGACAGTACAACGGGGCGATTTTCTGATTTAAATGCTATGGAAACGGCCGAAACTCTGGCGTTTTTTCTAAAATTTTAAATGTTTAATAATATGAAATATCGTCCGTATGAGCTCCCTTTATATTCATTCATAAAGCGTGTTAATGTACACATCAATAGGCGTATTTTAATTATTATTACGATCGAATAAGAGTAGATTCAGAAGATTCAACATTACGAAATGTGATAGTATATGTTGAAATATTGTTTTACATTACATTAAACATATTTAGGTAGGATATAATTGTCCGAGACAAAATGCCGAAAACCTTTATAATCACCATTATGTGTAATGTTACCTATGACGTGTCTTGCTGTAATCTGTTTCACTAATCATTGAAGCAACGCATATACCTCATATGGATCATCAAACGTCAGTTTTTAAGATAATTAGGATTCAAACAATCAAAAAATACCAGTTTCACAGTTTATTTAAAAGAACAATTATTTGAATATATTAGGTTTGTATATAATAATATTTCTACCCTAATGATGACATTCAGGAGCAAAAACAGCTGGCGGTTGTCCAAAACAGAAAACGTACGGTTAAGGTATGAATTGTTAATGTCGAATATTGAAGTATCTCCTTGTTAAATTATACCAACGTTTGGGCAGCCCTTAGTGAGATTATTCCTATTACATTGGTGATGGTTTAGGTACTATCGCCTGGTAAACGTTTTATAGTCAGTCTCAGGTAAAAAGTGAGGACTACCTTAATAAAAGTATGGATTTGTGTGGATACAAGAAATTGCTTTTTTTTTCAAACATTATATTTATACATTTTGTAGATTTATTTATGTATATGTAGCATTGTTAATGTTGCATGTGTTTTGATAATTAGTGTCTCCATATCTGTTTTCTACAGGCTTCCTTCAAGCAGTGTTATGGATATGATTACCATCATTTATATCATTACAATATAATGGTGTTTCTCCAAGGCAATAATCAAAAGACCTAGGCCATTTATACTTCCGTGTAACACAGTATATGTTAAATTGTTTGTACTTTCCTAATTGATTTGACGTGAATTCATGTATTTAATCACTAAACCGTTTATTGATATATTAGAATGATAACAGAATTAAATAAGACCAGTCTGTAACCCCACCAATGTATGTTGCAAGCTGTATTTGGTATGTTATAAAACATTTTTCTTATGCTCTTGTTTTTGTATGGGTTATCTATCGGATATTATCATCCACCAAAGCCTTGCGATTTCAATCTAGCATCAAATCTAAACTCTACTCTCATCTCATATTATGGAATAGCTTTTGTCACGCTCCAGTTAATTTGTTACTCAGAAAGCTTTTTTTGCCATGACGTTTTAGTCGTTGTGAATCAAACATCAAAGAGCTTGAGCGCAGCGGTCATGTATCTGTAAATGGAACCACGCTTTGTGTGTACCGTTAATCTTAGCATTAACAGCATACGTAATAGAATATACGTGACACAACTTTAAAAGGGTGAGAGCCATTGTAAAAGGACGAAGTGTGGATACAGTCCGTCAATGCGTCGGGCAAATCAAAGTGGAGGTGCTCCATTAATGACCTAGTTTAACTTAATCTTTTCTTCTGCAGATACCTGAAATTGCAAATTACTATTTAATGATTATAAAACTGATCATTCTGGAAAGCCGATTCCCGTGAACCCCGTCGAACCATGTACATAATTGATGGTGATATTAATGAACAGCTCACAGAGGCATTGATTCCCTATTTCTTTTGCATCTTGTTTTTATAGAGTTAACTAGTAATATCGGACAGTTTTGACTACCTCTGCCTACAGTTCCGTGACCAATCAAAACAACGCCGGTTTCAGGGATCATTTCAAACCTCACGAACCAGGGATTTTTTTAAATCAAACACGCAAACGTCACGTACAAAAAAATGCAACAGAGACAGTAAAGGTTCATCTAGGTAATATCTAACACCACACAGGTATAATTGGACACCCTGCTATACGGTGACACCTGGGGCCGTCGAGATTGACAGTGATATCATGAAAAAATGACGTTGACGGCTGGTACAGATTCCATGAAAAGCGCAAAACGTATTCATTTATGGGAAACATGGTAAAATCTTCCATTTGATCGTGTTTTCTACCAATGTTAACTCTTGACTGCGCCGTGTTTTTCATAGACCTTATTCCGTGATCGTTTATGGCAGCATGACAGATTGGTTGTCGCAGAAACGCCGTTCACATTTAATACGCCAATAAACCGACATAATTTGGGTTGTTTATATATAATAACAATAAATACCAATTCTACATGAACTGCTGACGTAAAATGTGTATTTTCCCATTGAATAATCAGTCACCTCATATCTTTATTTCTGAAATACTTCGAAGTCCAGGAATAAAAAATAATTATTTAAATGTAAAAAATGACACATCAGAGCAACCCAATAGCAAATATGTTACATTTTGATTTTCTGTACCATGAACCTATGTACAGCTGATTTACTGTAAAAATAACACAAAATATCATAACAATTAATTTGTGCGCTTAAGTGGCCATACCCCTTTTGTTTTCCGTCTGACACAAAAATGGCTACCCGGGTAACATTAGACCCTTCACAAATTACAGAAAATATTAAAATATCTTATTCAAACAAGCAAAATGCTACACATTAAAAGTAGACAGTCTGTGATAAAAACTAGTCAACAGGTCGTTACATCCCTCCTTTCGTTCAAAACTTGTCCTATATTGGAGGACAAGCCGTCCACGTCTGTCGTACCTGAAAGTTTCGTGACGACTAAGGCCGTTCATTGGTTAGGTGGTAGCCATGTTAAACAAATACTTAATCACTGTTTTTTTATTTTGGCTGTATTTAACTTAAGTTATAAACCAAAAGCAATCATAAACATTAATTTTTGACATGCTGTCGCTCAGGATTACTCATCCTGATCGATCCTGTTGAAACTTTTTTTATTGACTTTGCCTATTTTACCCTATCTCTCGCAGAAAATAAATAAATGACTAGACAGAACCATTTGGTTTTTAAAGAGGATAAGTGTCTCCCCTAAAAAAGGAAGATGTAAATTTAAAAAAAAAAATCTTTTCTGAAATGTGTATCTATTTAAAGAACTGTTCCAGGATACACTCTCAGTTGTATGCTCTCTCTCTCTCTCTCTCTCTCTCTCTCTCTCTCTCTCTCTCTCTGTATATGAAATACCTTTTAACTGTTCATTATCAAGAGGTCATAACTTTCTGAACATTATTAAACTTAACTATCGTCAATGTATCATATATTATATTTTCCTAATGCATTCAAATGTTGCCTGTAATATCAAATCGAACTGTTAACAGTATAGCCATAATGACCAACGGGGAAACATAATCGATATAAAATCTCTCATAGAAACATTTGTTTTCATATTTACAACGCAAATATATAATGAAAAGTGGACCTCACTTATTTGTTTACGGTGGTCATCAGGGAGTAAGTTATTGGATAACTTGGGACTTAAACCTGTCATCCAGACAAATTAGGAGCAATCATCTTTTAGAGCTCTGCATGATTTTACCGTGGACACCACACAGTGAAGATTAATGAACTGAAATATACCACCAGGGAAAACAATAGATCAGGTTAAAGTTGTTTAGGTGATGGATGTAAGTTCTGGTCCTGTCAGACTATCTGTGTGACAAAACAAGATGATACAATAAATTCTGTAGATGGCGCTCTGTTGCACCAAAGTAAAGGTAATAAACCAGTTTTTTTATGTAACAAAAATAGAACTGTACCTTCCCAACACCATCAGAAACATCAGTAAGGCAACAAAAATTAAATTTGAATATTTGAAAAACTATTCGGTACGTTATCAACAAGCTAAACAAAGGCTGAAACGAAATCAGATGAATTTCGTGCAATAGGCGATTAAAAATATAATCTATATGCAATCTATGGTCACCGGGTCATTCTGTTGCTTTGGACCGCCTTCTGTTTAGTCGACACAAACATCTAACCAGGCTGATATTGCTGTTGTAAAGGTACCAGGTGCGTATGTATCGGAAACCTGTATCTCGATAATTCACTCGCACATAATACATAACTTAAGTCTCGGGAATAATAATGTGAATATTTAAGAAGAAAAACCTATAAATAAGATATTCTATACTGATTTCCTGTATATCCTTAGCTATTTTTAAAATGTACAAGTAGAATATATTTAAATAATATGAAGGGATAATGCTCCGGGAAATGTTTGGTAATAAGCCGGTCCATATATATCTAAACCCAAACATTATCCTTTGTGTTTAGTTTATAAACCACAATTGGATTAGATGGAGGTGGAAGAGACAAAGTCAAAATAACAAATACCAAGAAACTGGAAAACAATGTGCCCCTTTACTCTCAAAAAATATTTGTGAATCATACAGACAGAGACAAATGGATTTCAAAAATATTCTTAGGAACATTCAGTATGACTTAGTATCACAGTCTGTCCATAACAGCTTGATTCCAAATATATACCTATATAAATGATGGGAAAAGTTTCTCTTGTTGTTAAGTGTATCAATTTTGTATGAATGAGGATAAGCTTATGTACTTTAAATCTAGAACAATTTATTTCAGCATTTGCCGTAAAAAAAGTATTGCTTTCAATAGAAAAATGAATGCAGATTAATCAGAAAAAACAATGTCAAATAACCATCTAGAGACAGAGTATTCTTTAACGGTATTTGTAGGGCCAAACATTTGAGGCGAACCAGGTGACTCGCTCGTTCACAGATGTATACTGGTTGCCATGCAGTTTCAAACTTGTGTACGATAACTTAACGCCTGCTGACGAAAATGCCGTATTCAACTGATTAATCTGAATTGTTCTGTATTTATGTTACAAAGTTACCCGCTACCTTTATAGAGCAGCAAAAGAATTATTTCCGTGATATTTTGAAAATATATTCGTTTGAACTTTTTACAGGGTTAATAGATTTCACTCCACCATGAAATGTCGCTGCTGCAACACGTTTCTTTTGACTAACTTACCGGGGCTTTGTTGTCCCATTACTCATTACAAAAATTTAAGATTAATAAATGTTGCCATAGAAGCGACATCTTCGGATTTAACAAGTTACAACAGGTTCAGAAATAAATTTCTTTTTTACTAATATATGCCAGGCCTGCCGCCCATGTGGAGTAAACTTTTAATACACCAAGATCGAGGCTACGCTTGTATTTTGTATCTATAAAAGTTTAAACTGCTGGTTCTGATTCAGTGTGCAATATCAACTGGACGAATATAGACGAGACCGAATATAGGCAATCACTGGAAGAGGAAGAAGAAAAGGGGGTTGGAATGAGAACATCGGCTATTCTAAGTTGATAACCCGGCCAGTTGTTCCATTTTAACACGCCGCAGGATATTGCCTATTGTTCTTATTCAACCAGAGCACTCCTGGGACCAAAGAAAAAGACATCAATCAAGCAGCGCATAATGTGCTCATTGGTAATTTTGTTGCTGATTGGAAGTTCCGTTATAGCTAAGAAATTCAAACATTTTCCAGATTCAGGATTGTCTGGAGCCTCTGCCGTATATACAATAAAAGCTCCTTTGATTTATTGTTTTTCCTTTTGCACCAAGGAACAAAGCTGTAATTCGTTCGAGTGGCTTTCTGAAGAAAACCTATGCCGCCTTTACAAGGAGGGTGAGAATGACGGGTCTTTCTTGAGTTCTGCACACACTGACTTGTACATAGCCATGAACCCGCCCTGTGGATGGTATCTTGTGTTTCACGCCACCGCTGGTATTTCACAGAGTGTCGCTAATTTGTGGCCGTCACAAGGAGGTACCAATCTGACGTCATGGGACGGAAACCCGTCAAACCCCGCCATCCAAGCGACAAGTCATTACAAAAGTGGACTTGCGGACATTTGGGAATCAATGAATCCCTTAGAGGCCAGGTTTGTGTTATACAAGAACGGCAGTGAAGTTGTTCATTTCTTATTCAATGCTATCGGGAGTGACAAGATGAACTGGTTTTCGCTCAATAGATTTCAGTCTGGTACCTATTCAGATATCAAAATAAACATGTTGTTACCATCTTGCACTGGTCTGGGATGTAACTTTTCCATAATGGGCCACCCTGAGAACAAAGGAGGTCCACATCGAAGATTTCTTGTAAGCTGGTATTACAATGGCTGTCCTGGTGACAAAGGCTGGATGATGGTTATCGACAACGATTATGATGTTTGTAAATGGGCTCAGTCCAGGAATAGTAGTTGGCCTGTCTTCATGTACTCAAAATCAGGGGAAGCAGATCTGTTCAGCAGTTCAACAGTCATGGAAACGGCAGACAGTCTTGCAGTGTTTGTAAAGTTTTAAATTTATAAGTAGGTAATTTTTGCATACTTCAAATTTTACGTTAAAAAGTCTGTGTATTGGTGTAACCACTTAGCTTAATCCAGCTATTATGTAGACCTTAACGTCCAAGAATTTCTGTGCTTTGGAATTCAGAATATAAACTTTAAGGACTCTACGCCATAAATAAACTATTTTATACCTGGTACCAAAAGTATCGTTAAACATTACAAGATAGAATATGTAGGACTTCAGCTGTTTAATGTCTGTACATTATCATGTAAGATACAGTACTCTATGGTTCTATTATTCTAAGCTAGAAGGTGAATTATGAAAAGTTACATTTCAAGGATAGCCTAAACCAGCAATGTATGCTATATTCAAATTATTCACTGAACAGATTTAAGTCTGGTGCCTACTCAGATATAAAAATGAAAATTGTGTCATCTCGCACTGGTTTGGGATGTAAGTTCAAATAATTGACCACCCTGACGACACAGGAGTTGAGTATCGAAGAACTTTGTAAGCTAGTATTAAAGCGGTTGTCCTAGTGATGTGAGCTGAATGATGGTGATCGAGAAAGAAACGCGTTATTCGGTCTATGATTGGACGATTTCCAAATAAAATACTTTGCCTGCGCTCATGTACTCCACAACAGAACAAGCAGAGCAATTTACTGATTCATCCACTATGGAAACGGCCGATACTCTGGCCTTGTTTGTCAAGTTCCGAGTTTCCAAGTTAAATCAGATTTACTATATAATTAGAAGAAATATTTTTGTATACATATATTATTTAAAAATATTTTAGTATATATATTATATATAATTTATACATATTAGAATATCTTTGTACCTTTATATATAATAATATTATATTAAGTTGAATTCCTTATTGTTGGATCATTAAATTCTTGTGTGTAAGCTTCACCAAAAAGGAGATGCAGTTATTGATTCGGGGGATACTGTTTCTGCCATGCAAGAGAGAAACATGGTCAGTTTTGACTAACGAACGAAGCCTCATCCCGTAAGGCCTCAGCTCATTTATATTGCTGAGATATATATATATATATATATATATATATATATATATATATATATATCACCTCATGTATATCAATAACATCAACACGTTTCAGTATGAATATGCATTTTTAAGCAATGTTAAGAATATTTCAAATATGATGAATAATTAATCTGAGAAGCCTGACTGTAAAATTGTCAAAAAATTATCCTGAACATTAGGCTATTATAACATGGTCCATCATAAAGAGTCATGTTTTATAGGTTAATTTTCACGTGACCGATATGTTTGAGAAGAATTGGGTTTTGTTTACACTGTTATTCATTCTATAATAGTAAATTGACGTACAGGTACGTAAAGTAAATTGGTGTATTATATTTTTGTTAGGGTTACCGCCTCAATCATTTTTATGATAGCTTATCTAAGCATATATACATTCGCAGAATTTCATTCTGGTTTCAGAACAGGGCAGTATCATAAGCTTCCTCACATTTGATATCCTGATGTTAGCCAGGCCTGGTGACTGCTGCACCTGTGGGCCCATGGTGTGCAATCATCCCTATTGCTAGGTCATACCACCAAGGAACCCCCGAAATGCGAAATATTTTGATAGTGAATTACGTCCTTTGGGCACTACACCTGAGCCACAGAAGCCGGTATCTGCATGTTATGTTTATGTATACGTTGTACTAATCACAATTACCAGTATAATTCTAATGTTTAATATAATCAGAAAAATAATACCATGACTTACGTGCTACAGCCTGTTCCAATGTTTGTTACTTTTGAAAATAATCGTATTTTCATCCAAGCACATATATATATATATATATTACCAAGAATTTTGACACTGAAGAGGATACAGGTCTAAAGGACTAAAATAAAATGGAAATGTCTTGAAGTAACCAGCATTTGTATTTTAAATTCACCTTGTTTTTCTTGGTCTTTAGGCCAAGGGAAAGGTTCTCTGTCATTGGTGTTCAACCTGCTTTCGATTCTCAGATAATAATTCAATCTGCAACTCTTACATGTAGTTTCCTGTTCAGGTGACCAATAACCTCGGCCATGTCAGTGGTTTGAATATGTTGTTAAAAAAGTATATTGTTAACTTATAAATCAATTTTATTTAAACTAGATTTATATCCACTGCTACTTCTTCTGTAACAGTCTGTCGTTGTAGATGTACATAGAGTAAAATTAATTTATTATGTTAATTATATGTTGTACTCATTTTATATATTATACAAGTCTATAAGATCAGAGGTATTGTTGCTGATATACTTCAGCTTATACCACCAGTAGAGTCTGTTGCATTGTTTTTTCCCCTCAAAAGTAAATATTACGATAAAATATACACTAAAATGGGTAATCGGTTAAGGCAGTAATAAAATGAAATATTTTATTACAAGAATCAAATATTATATTTAACAACCTTTGGTCCTGCTGTAGCCGAAGGTACGTGACATCTGACATTGTTTCGTACATAACTTAAATAATTATATCTATTTTACATCCTATGACAATGACCAAACAGTCTGCAGTTTTAGAGTGTATTTTGTTGTGCATGTGATCAATTACCTTGTCCCTCAGCAATGGTTTTCAGATTTTGTGAAAATAGATTTTTAACACATATATTTATAGAAACTAGATGCGACTTCATTGAAACTGCGCAAGTTGTTCACAATAACTGATTGTCAGTATTTGTTGATTAGTGGTTAACGTGTCTGACTCCTGAGGCATTTGTCTGTTCGCGTCGAACTTTCAACCAGAGATAATTTTTTTTCTGTGTCATAAGTCAGCCATCGTATATTACCTCCTGACGCTTTGTAAAATACGATTTTTTGTTTACTTGTTATTTTCTCACCCTGTTGCTTTGTGATGCGTTAAGGCTACAACACTAACAACAAACCTGTCACTTTAATATATTCTATATATAGTATGTGTGGCGATTCTGCAGTACAGTTCATTTGTTGTTTTGCCTTACTGTCAGCATGTATGCATTTGCCTTGACTATTTTCAATAAATGTCATAATTTTTACCAGAGTTCTGTTCTGTGTAGATGGTGATTTTGATTTATATCTGATGATGATTCTACTTGTTTATATTTAAATCCTGGTCCTGATTAGGGGTAGTCTCGTCGAACCTCAGAGATTCGCTCATGTTTTGAATTTGGATTATTCCTAACCCCTGTTTGCATATTAACCTGAAATCCAGAAATCCTAATAATTACATATCATTCTTATCATATGGATACCTTCATACTCAATCAACAAACAGAGCCACCAAGAGGCCATGGGCCAATAGTTTGATATATAAAAGATTATGATACTACTTGTTAATTATTAGAGAATGACCCTATTTGTTTATTACAACTCAGTGACAGTACTTACTAATTACTAGAGAATTACGTTACTCGTTAATAATTAGAAGGTGACCCTACTTGCTAATTATTACAGAATAAACCTTCTTATGAAATATTAAAGGCTGACTTTACTTATAAATTTTTATAGCATTACCAAACTTGTTACATATTACAGGATGGCCCTTCTTATAAATCATAATAGGATGACCCTAATTGTTAATATTAGTGGATGACCCTACTTATTAAATATTAGAAGATGACCCTACTTATTAAATATTAAAGGATGACCTCACTTGTTGATAATAGAGGATGACCCTACTTGTTAATAACAGAGGATGACCCTACTTGTTTATAATAGAGGATGACCCCACTTGTTAATAATAGAGGATGACCCTACTTGTTAATAACAGAGGATGACCTCACTTGTTAATAACAGAGGATGACCCTACTTGTTAAAAACAGAGGATGACCCCACTTGTAAATAATAGAGGATGACCCCACTTGTTAATAACAGAGGATGACCTCACTTGTTAATTACAGAGGATGACCCTACTTGTTAATAACAGAGGATGACCCCACTTTTTAATAACAGAGGATGACCCTACTTGTTAATAATAGAGGATGACCCCACTTGTCAATGATAGAGGATGGCCCTACTTCTTAGTAATTGAGGATGACCCCACTTGTTAATAATAGAGGATGACCCCACTTGTTAATGATAGAGGATGGTCCTACTTCTTAATAATAGAGGATGACCCTACTTGTTAATAATAGAGGGTGACCCGTTTGTTAATAATAGAGGATGACCTCACTTGTTAATAATAGAGGATGACCTCACTTGTTAATGATAGAGGATGGCCCTACTTCTTAATAATAGAGGATGACCCTACTTGTTAATAACAGAGGATGACCCCACTTGTTAATAATAGAGGATGACCCTACTTGTTATAATAGAGGATGACCCTACTTGTTAAAAATATATGATGACCCTACTTCTTAGTAATTGAGGATGACCCCACTTGTTAATAATAGAGGATGACCCCACTTGTCAATGATAGAGGATGGCCCTACTTCTTAATAATAGAGGATGACCCTACTTGTTAATAATAGAGGACGGCCCGTTTGTTAATAATAGAGGACGACCCTTCATGTTAATAATAGAGGATGACCTCACTTGTTAATAATACAGGATGACCCTACCTGTTATTAATATATGATTACCCTTCTTGCTAATAACAGAGGATGACCCTACTTGTTAATAATATATGATGACCCTACTTCTTAATAACTGAGGATGACCCTTCTTGTTAATAACAGAGGATGACCCCACTTGTTAATAATATATGATGACCCTACTTCATAATAACAGAGGATGACCATACTTGTTAATAATATATGATGACCCTACTTTTTAATAACTGAGGATGACCCTTCTTGTTAATAATAGAGGATGACCCCACTTGTTAATAATAGAGGATGAACCCACTTGTTAATAATAGAGGATGACCCCACTTGTTAATAATAAAGGATGTCCCTACTTCATAATAACAGAGGATGACCCTACTTGTTAATAGTACAGGATGACCCACTTGTAAATAAAAGAGGACGACTCTTCTTGTTAATAATGGAGGATGACCTCACTTGTTAATAATACAGGATGACCCTTTTTGTTGATAATAGAGGATGACCCCACTTGTTAATAATAGAGGATGACCCTATATGTTAATAACACAGGATGACCCTACTTGTTAATAAGAGAGGATGACCCTTCTTGTTAATAATAGAGGATGACCCCACTTGTTAATAATAGAGAATGACCCTACTTCATAATAACAGAGGATGTTAATGGTACAGAATGACCCACTTGTTAATAAAAGAGGATGACCCCACTTGTTAATAATACAGGATGACCCTTTTTGTTGATAATAGAGGATGACCCCACTTGTTAATAATAGAGGATGACCCTATATGTTAATAACACAGGATGACCCTACTTGTTAATAAGAGAGGATGACCCTTCTTGTTAATAATAGAGGATGACCCCACTTGTTAATAATAGAGAATGACCCTACTTCATAATAACAGAGGATGTTAATGGTACAGGATGACCCACTTGTTAATAATAGAGGATGACCCTACTTGTTAATAATATATGATGACCCTACTTCTTAATAACTGAAGATGACCCTTCTTGTAAATAATAGAGGATGACCCCACTTGTTAATAATAGAGGATGTCCCTACTTCATAATAACAGAGGATGACCCTACTTGTTAATAGTACAGGATGACCCACTTGTTAATAAAAGAGGACGACTCTTCTTGTTAATAATGGAGGATGACATCACTTGTTAATAATACAGGATGACCCTTTTTGTTGATAATAGAGGATGACCCCACTTGTTAATAATAGAGGATGACCCTATATGTTAATAACACAGGATGACCCTACTTGTTAATAAGAGAGGATGACCCTTCTTGTTAATAATATATGATGACCCTACTTCTTAATAATAGAGGGTGACCCTACTTGTTAATAACAGAGGATGACCCTACTTCTTAATAATAGAGGATGACCTTTCTTGTTAATAATATATGATTACCGTTCTTGTTGATAATAGAGGATGACCCCACTTGTTAATAATACAGGATGACCCTACTTGTTAATAATATATGATGACCCTTTTTGTTGATAATAGAGGATGACCCTACTTGTTAATAATATATGATGACCCTACTTCTTAATAATAGAGGATGACCCTACCTGTTAATAACACAGGATGACCCTCCTTGTTAATAATAGAGGATGGCCCTACCTGGTAATAATAGAGGATGACCCTACTTGTTAATAATAGAGGATGAACCCACTTGTTAATAATAGAGGATGAACCTTCTTGTTAATAATACAGGATGACCCTTCTTGTTAATAAAATATGATTTCCCTATTTGTTAATAATAGAGGATGACCTTACTTGTTAATAATAGAGGATGACCCTACTTGTTAATAATAGATGATGACCCTACTTTTTTAATAATATATGATGACCCTACTTCTTAATACTAGAGGATGACCCTACATGTTAATAATAGAGGATGACCCTATTTGTTAATAATAGAGGATGACCCTACTTGTTAAATATTAGAAGATTACCCTACTTGTAAAATATTAATGGATGACCCTACTTGTTAAATATTAGGTTCATCCTTCAACAATGATAAGTAGGGTCATTTCCTTATATTTAACAAGTAGGGTGACCCCTAATATTTAACAAGTAGGGGCATTTTTTAAGATTGAATATAAAAATCAAAATGATTTTTAAACGAAATATAGTTTTTTTTGCATTATACAACAAATGTTGATTTTAGTAAAACAAACATGTTACTATGGTAACCAGAAGAAGCTAGTACTCTAACGGCAGCTATAGGGCTGGTCACACAAGTCTTAGACTGGCGTCTGTTGTATTATACAAGGATTGGTACTGGCAAACAAACAAACATAATCTAAGTCATGCAAACTCTGTAATTTTCAAAGTAATAGAACAATTTTTTTCATTAGGGACTTGGGTTCAAAGCCACGTTTCTCATCTTACCTCATTGCAATGCCAATATTTACCAGCCAAATCGCCAATACGCAATTGGCGTGACTCGTCCACCTTGCTGGCTGGAATACCGTAAATAATTGAAAGCTGTGAACAGTTGTTAAGCGACACTGTAAAAGTACATCCTCTCAGCACATACCATTATTTCCCATCAAATCACTGAACATATTGACATTTACTTCCACTTAGGGGTACGTAAAAATGGAACAGTGGGAATAATGACAACGCTTCTGAAACATATTAAGCTTCAGTGACTTTGAAAGAGACGGTTAGACGACAAACAAGTACGTTATGGATTATTTCACGCTGTGTGTTAAGTGCATGCGACAAAAAATTGGAAATGAAACGCTCTGTATATAACACAAAGAATTTACCTGCTTTCACCAACACAGAGTGAATATTTTTTTATTTGCAAGACAAAGGTTATTTCTAATCCGTGGTAGAATTGTATATTCGTAACAGCAGGTTACTACCCAGATGTGTAAAAATCTTTATATATATTCATTCTGGTGTCATAGGGAGGGCATATTTTCCTGTTGTGTGTGATCAGTTCCGAAAAACGCATACTTGCATATTCTCTTCTAAAGTCATTATTTACAATTCACTTAAAATGTAATTTTTCGCATGATGTCCAAGTACATACATTTCTTTACAAATATTATATATATATTATATGTATATATTATATATATATATATATATATATGTATATATATATCCTTTATATCTGTCATTAAAGGAATTCCTTAGATGTTTATGACGCTGTAAACTAAATGAGAATGAAGCTACCCATAAGAATGATATGTTATTTTTCATCGAATTTTCGTTTTTAGGTTTTACATAAACGGGTTTAGGGATATTCAGAAGTGTTAAGCTCCTTTACCTGGCGCGGGGTATCTGATATGCATATTTCCTGTGTATAGATGGTATATAGATGATATATGTATATATAACTAGGGATGTTTGTGGACGTGTGTCTGTTAACACGTGTTAAATCTCTGTATGAGACAGATTTGATTCGCTCACAAAATCGAGTATATCATTTTGATTTCAAATAGTTATATTAATAACCGGGCCTTATATCGGGCTTGGGATGTATTAAATGATGAGGAATTTTGGCTTAAGACCTGCCCCGCCTGTTCCAGCCGTCGCCCCCTGGACGCTCCCCCCCCCCCTTCCCACATTGGGTTTTTTATTAGGTTTTGCCATTCATTCCCATGGATTCGATCCCTCCGTTTCCTATATCAAGAGACACATGTTTTTTTTCACATTTACCGTCCATGCAAGCGACCGATTGACTGGATCAAATGTCAGGCCAAACATGCTTAAATAAGTCACTGACAGCAGGGGTTATTTATATGCACAATAGACCCTAATCGATTAACCCTAACTGATTGTGATGATCAGCAAGTGAGCACGGACGTATTCCAGATTTTGCCGAAGGCAGTTCGGCTGTTTTCGGTGGTAGCCTCGACGCAAATTTAAAACCATGCACAAATCACTCAAAATTATGTGTACATTAAAATTATTAATTCTCCTATCGGTGAAGTCACTGTGAAAACAATAACCTTTAATATGAGGTAAAACACAGTGTCATACAAAACGGGGTTTCAGAGAATTGCTGACAAATGTGGACCGAATTCTCTTTATATGTATTAGATTTATAACAGTCAGGTGGCGTGGTGGTTTAAAATGTTTATCTTACAGATAACCCAAGGATAAAGATCGTTCCCGTATATCCATGAACATGAGTGGATACTGGATCTAATAAAGGGGGGAGTCAGGATCCTGGACCGGATTGATAAGAGTTAACAAGTATGCCGGGAGTGAAAATATTCTTTATACACAACTTTCAGAAATATACGGAAGAAAACGGCGAGAGACGCAAAATCCAGATGTATAGTTCTAACAGCAAATTAGTGTGAACGCTGGCGCCTTTCTCTACAAGAAATAAAAAGTTTCCATGTTTATATAAAACTAATGAGCTGCCTTCAGGAAAGGCCTCGGTCATCGCAGTAGGCCTCTGCAGTCGTTCATGCACAGAACGATGATTTTTCCAATTCAACAGGGCCTGTTAAGCTGACCCCTAAATGTTAAGTTGTAATTCTCTCTTGTGCAGTGCTAAATTTACAAGTTTTTTCCCGGCACATTCTAAACAAATGTTACAGTTTTATGATTGACCATTAATAAATGATTGAATTTCATCTAATACATAAATATATGTAACACTCAAGATCAACCGGAAAAAAGTTCAGACTTAAAATAAAAAGGACACTTTCCCTGATGGCAATGGTCCCCTGGCCTTAAACTGCATTGTATACCTCATTTAAGGCTGACTAGGAAACCCTTGATTACAAGTTTTTGTGACTCTAAATTTCCTCAAATATTATAAAAAGCTAATTTCTCAGAAAGTTTAGGTTTTCCGTGACGTCAAAAAAAAAGTGTTTAAACAAAAGAATTGATGTGTTGAAGAGATTAAAAAGCTAAACAAATTAGAAAAGTCTGTATAATTGCCGATAGATATTGATTACTGTTAGCTGTTGTTTGAAGACCCTTGGAAATGGACTATGATAATCATGTTAAGAAAGACTTTGCTGTCACCTGTCGACTGGATCTCGAACTAGCTAAACTTCATCCACCGTCTAGCAGTGCCATCTATTGGCAATTGATAGAGACAAGAACCATCACTGCGCTGTTTACCTTGAATTTTCTCCATAGGGCACCAATTATTGTATATAACACAACGTCCTTTAAAGGTCCCGGGACTGTCTAATGAGAATGCATAAACATTGTTTTCGTTGTCCTTGATGTTTTATAAATTACTGCTCTGGGACCGGTGACATGGACATATTCGAAAAGATAAGAATGTGTTCTACATGTTGGTATATAGAAAGTATAACATTTTTTAAGGAATTTCATATATTCGACTAAAAATCATTTTATCTAGCATATTAAATGTAGCTACAGAATATCTCTGGGTGTCATGTAAAACATGACACCTTTGACTAAAAATCTAAAGGCTTTTTTACTTGAGGTGTTGACTATCAAAATTATGATTTCATAGGGTATTTAAGTTTTTAATATACAAAAAAAGCTATTTTCACCTATAAAAAATTTCATTTAAAGTAAGCAAACAATGGCCGAGAAATATCGATCACCCGACATCACTTGAGCGTCTTTTTATAGACTAGATCCACAGTACAGTTTATACTTCCGCCGGTTCTCACACAAACGCATATGGAATCAAAGTTTATTATCTATATAAGGTCCTAGTACTGGGGATATAGAGCTTAACAATATTCATTTTATAATGTTCAGATGTACACACTCTATAAATAAACTGTTTCCTCCAGACATCTGTCAGGAGTTCAGTTTTACCGTTTCTGACTACAATAAGACGCTATAGACTTAGAATCAGCCTTAGGAAAGACTCGTTTTATGTGATTGATTTGACAAACTTGTCACTGAAGTGGAGACTAATTTGTGCCCGTGAGTGTAAACAGAGTTGGCTGGTCCAGGGTGACACTTTGGATACGATACTGATACCGATATAACACTAATGCCCAACTGGCTTTTGTGACTCGGAGGTAGTGCACAGGACTCAAAGTTCGGAGTTCGTGAGTTCAAATCTCAGCCGAGGAGTGTTGAGATTTTCACGTGGCTCCAACACAGGGTGAGCTCTCTGCAGTCCTAATAGGAAGGTTGTACTCCGCAGCCGTGTATCAGTCGATCCCAAACGAATGCGTCTTTGGGGGGTTCCTCGGTGTTATGACCCATCTATGGGGATGATTACACACCCTTGACCTGCAGGTGCAGTGGACACTGATAAAATGATAGGAAGAGGGTGCTACAGCCCTGTCACGTAGCCCTAAACCTAAAACGGAACTCTGCAGGTGTAAATATATAGCTTAAGAACTAGATAAGTCGACTGTTAAAAAAATGGTGCCGGTTACCTCCACACAAAAAAATAATTAAAACTCTAAAGCCCATAAAAAAATAATTCTAGGTATAGTAGTTCATACACAGGTGAGGTTTCATAATTGGCTTTTATTATGAACATATATGTTTAGAGATACACCAGGACAAGTATCAGCACACCCCATTTCACACTTTCACTGAAAGGGAAAATTATTTTGCTGAAACATGCTCATATTGATCTGATTATATCATTGTTTATTTGCTACCTGACAAGGAGAGAGCCACATGAACAAAACAGGATAATGATCTTGGAAGGCTGGTATCAATGCATGGCCTATGAGGTAAATATTTAATAGCAAAAGTGTGTTAATGACTAATCAACGTCCGTAGCCTGCCCAACAATTGGTAACAATCATTTATAAGAGAAAGTTAAATAATACGTCTGTGACTGACTCAAGTACAATAATATAAGAGACAAAAATCTCTGTTTCTATCAAATATATTGACTGACGTAACAGGAGTAAAAAAGATCCATGCCTGAAACTAGATATGTAGTCTGAGCCTACACGGATACTTCCGCAAGATCCTATTCAAACTGTTCTGTGTTATACGCAACAGTTCACTTATGTGTTTCACAGGTTCCGAAATGTTAAGTACTGTCCCTTAGGTGTTACCCTAACTCTCCTCAAAATTACATGATAATCCGTTTATAACTTTTGAATAAACCCACTAACAGTCAAACTAATCCATCAAGTAACCACTCAAGGGGGAAACCCATAATACCTCGCCACCTGGCGGTGGTATACTGATCACTTATGACTGACGTTGATTGTATGTGGGTACCATAAATATTACAAAATGCATCACTAGTGATGTTACTTCATGAAGAATCGTTTTGATATCGTACAGTTACGAATTTTTAATTAATATCTGCTCTCTCTTGCCGAAGTCTCATACTGTTTATTATGTACCCTGATAAAGAAAAAAGTAATTCGTTTCATGATTACCGCCGCCAAACAGTCAGAAATCCTGTTGTTGTCAGAGAATATATACATATAGAATCCAACGCTTATACATATATTTAATACATATATTTACTTATATATTTACACATGTTTATATACATATATATATAATATCTCGTCAGGTCTCACCACCCCCACCGCCCCACCCCACCCCCAACCCCCTTCAGACGACCTTTTTGTTCCAAGAATACTGCAAATTATTATAAAATCTTCCGCTGACATGACCACGTTATCTGGTGCCTGAGATGGCCATATTAGCAAGAATAAAAGTATATAGACTTTAAGTATAAATGCCTTTTGCTCCTTTCACTCTATTAAGAGGAAAATCTCAATTCTTCCATCCACTTTTCCCTCTACAACTTATAAATGTTGCGCCTTATATTTGTGAAATTCGGGATAACGTATTTTTCAATTGCCTCATCGGATCGTGATAAGTCTTAACCTAAGTCATGAAGTATATTATTGAATGTTTGTAAATCAGATAAGTAAAATCATTCTTAAATCATGAAAAATAAAAGTGTGGTAAATTATTTGTTTGATTGAAGAAAATTATAATATATTCTGGGAGGGGAGCTTTTGTCATTTTTGTCGTTTATTAATTCATTTATTTATTAAAACATAGGTAGCCCGTTCAGACAAGATTTTCTGATCTGCCACCGGGGCCTTTGGGATATACAGTTTATTCAATGTATAAAAAACATGTAAAATGCAATCAGAATTAATAAAAGTGACTAAGGTGTCATAAGAGGGCTGCCTAGAAGAGATTTTTAGGAGATCCTTATTTCGGCAGAGGCTTTTGCACGGGTTGGGGGGGGGGGGGGTTAAGCAGTATTCCTGTGGATTGTCCCCTCTCATGTTCTCAGTAAACAAGGTAAATTCAATAATTTCGGCAATTTCAATATCTTATGTTTCATCTATGATGAATTATATATAATGCGATAATACATCCTGAAACTTTCACCCTCACAGCACGAGTATTATTAATGGTTTTACCTGGTAAACGACACGCCTGATAAATATCGTTTTTGTATGTTGCATCAGAAACACCCATCTTCCATTGATACAACAGATAAACAACTTTAAAACAGATACTGTCCTCATGTCACGACCTGAGCGGAATCACCGTGGTTATACGTATACTTATAGCATAGCTTTCAGGAACGGTAAGCGTCTGTGATGCTCGGAATCTCTTTTGGACGATCGGTTCTGGGGGAACCAAGCGTCCGTAGGGAAGCGCGAAATTACGGCTATTGAACCGAGAGAATCAAAGCTTTCTCTTCTAGTGGTCACTGACCATAGCTGAAATCAGTCAGTTTTTTGTGATCACCTGTTGACAACTGAACTTTTCTGTAGAATCAAATATTCATACTATAAAGACGACAACACAAACAACAATTAATCAATTTTACATAATATTAATTATTTGACTCAGATATACCGGGCTCAAAAATTCCACGTGACTCTCCAGAATTTTGGCCCGAATGTACATGATTCTTCACTTTTATTTTTTTTAATGAAAGCCCTGTTATAGGTCAGAAGCTGCATGTGTCAATTATGCTTGTGCTTCTTTTAGATAAGACCATACCAAAAGATCAAAACGTATCAAAAAGGCTAAAAAATTTGGTTCGCAATCACTTATTTTCAGATATCGGTGCACGAGGGCGATTTTTTTTTTTTTTTTTTTTACCTTTTTTGTATGGTTCGATTAAATGTCATATGATCATCTTAAAGCAAACTAATAACATAATTGCTTTGCTAAAAGGAAAAAAACACTACATAACAAAGGAAATCTGATAAAAATTGTATTGTCATATCTTCTTGAAAGAAATGTCCGAGCGGCTGGTCTTCAAACTTTGTAAGTTTCTGATGAAAATCAAAATAAAAATAGTTGATGGTGGGGGGGGGGGGTGTTAAAAATAGGCGCGCGATGCCTGAGAACCATACCTTTTTCTTGTTTTGGCCTAACCTGCATGAACTATGGAAGGCCTAATATAAACTTATTTCGAGGCGCTAATTAAAGTGAGCGATATGTGAGGTAATGAGGTATGTACGTATGACAAAATGTGTTCCCTGATGAATAGATACTTTTTCACCTTTACAAATGTTTTTACAAATTGACAATAATTGGTGTTAATTCAAACAGACGACGATTAAACAAGCAGACACCGGTCAAAACACAACCTTCCGCGGATGTATTAATTGCAAATCGCAAAAATCATTGAACTCATTTTTTTTCCATTTTATATTTTATTTTTAAATGTAAGTGCATTTTCTGTCTGTACAAAGGCTTATTTAATGGTGACTAATGAAAAGGGTTGATTGATGGACAGAAGTTTTACAGTAATGGTGTTTTAGTTTGGGTCGATATGATCCGAGTTGATGATTATTGATAATCCCTATATCAGATAAACTATACTGTTGTAGTAACAGTGAAGTAGTTGATGGAAAGTGAAGATAAAACAAGTAAACATGAATGTACAGACACCTCACTAAAAGTAGCTTTATTTATCTGGGAGAGGCTGGCATTGTGCAAGAACAATAACGCTAGTCTTCATGAAACCAATGTGGATGCATGTAGGTAATGAACAATGGAAAATCATTTGACCGATAGCGTTAGTAGTACAGCTACTCTAGGTTTTATAACTTAAGTTAACTTTATTAACTTTAGAGTCAATGGGTATTTCGATGGTTATTTCTCTCTCTCTCTCTCTCTCTCTCTCTCTCTCTCTCTCTCTCTCTCTCTGATAATGGGAGATAAAGAAAAAAAGAGCAAGAGAAATAAAGGTAGACATGTATTTATGTATTTATGTATATATATATATATATATATATATATATATATATATATATAACATAAAGACAATGCGAACATAATGACATTATACGTATGCACAATGGTATAAGTATCTTATTTATAGGACCTGAAAATTAAACTGCGAAAAATTGGCTTTTGTCTCTGTTATTGTGTATTTTGGTCCAAAAGTAACAAGCCGTACTGCAAAAAGCAGAATTGTCAGAAGATATAAGCGATTTCTTGTGTATTACTCTTCTTGTACATTTACGGTTCATTCACGCATTTAAGATTTTTACACATTTAAGCTTATCATATCAAAACTATGATTACAACTTTACCTAGAGTGAGATACCCGTGGTTATAGCGTGTTCACTTTCTCTGTCTCTCTGTCTCTGTCGCTCTTTGTCTCACTCTTTCTCCCCCTTTGTCTCTCTTATATATATATATATATATATATATATATATATATATATATACATATATGTATATATGTGTGTGTGTGTGTGTGTGTGTGTGTGTGTGTGTGTTAACCAACATCAATAACCCTTTGCTGTTGATGGCCCGCTTGCCTAGACCCCCCCCCGGCACCTATCAACACACACACGCGTATTTTCTCAAAAGAACGGTTTGAATGTGTGTGTGAGAGAGAGAGAGAGAGAGAGAGAGAGAGAGAGAGAGAGAATCGCTGATGAACGGACAAACCACATGAGCGTTCCCGTTTGGCGCTTATCAGGTGATCTCGCATGACGTCTTGTTGTTTTATCCAATACAATACGGTTTCGCGGTTTTTGATATGTCAATCAAACCAGTGCAAACATATATAGCTGGTTCAAGTTTCATAACTCTTGGGGGAAGGGTTTCTGCCAAGGTTTTCGCAATCCCGCATCGTCCATTCAGGTCTTACCCAGTGTGAAACTGGGCCGAAGAGAGTGATGTTTCCTCTGTAGTTATTATGCGAATAAGCTTTCTGACAACTGCCGAAGTAGTTACCAAAGGGATTTTCTGGTCACTTCAACAGACAGGTATGATTTTTGTTTTAAAATATGATTGGAGCTAAAACGGGCGCATGTTTATAATTTAATTAGAAACGAGGGGTTTTAATTCATTCATTGCATTTTTGGAGTAATCATTGTACTTCCTAGAAAAAAGGGTTACAACCAAAATCAATTTTTTCTTGCGTAATGAACAGTTAGCATGGATTGCAGGCCGCAGCACCCGCGAAAAGCAAGGTGTGACCAAAACAATACAATTAAACTTAAATATTATGATATTGTGTAATTATTTTATACCATTTGCTAACTTGTCTTTCGAGGATATTTTATAATTTTTAACGCTCCCGAAATTTCTCACTTTCTGTGTAACTGTGGGTTAATTAAGCAGAGCTAATTATAATTACAAGGGATGAATGAATAGGTCATCAGAGATTTTGAATTAATAATAAAATAGAAAAGCACGCGGAGAGCGCAGACCTCCGCCAAGGCAGCTCATTACCCCTGTCTGGCATTGTCAGCAGTTTTCCTTTTTAAAAAATCCTGGATCCAGAAGGTGATCCGGGTCATCCCCATGATTTAATCAAATATTCCAAGTAACAGTGCCGAGCTATCTCGAAAATTTCTTCAAAATCCGTTGATAAATTTTTTAGTAATGGGGCTAAAAGACAAACAAACCGACGCTTGCAAAAAAATGACCCCCTCTTGGCGTAGGTAAAAATCTTGCTAATTTTCAGGACATTTCAGCTCAACTGGCTGGATCATTGGTGTTATCCAAGCTGAAACTAGTGTCCTTCTAAATTTATTGCATGGCCGTAAAACATTTCAGCTTCACAGTTATTTGATTAAGCCTTGAGTCTTCATAACATTTAGTTCCTATATACTACTGTAAATGTTTAGGAACAGTATAACGTCTCAACAGACACACATCCACACAACTTTCGCTCCCCATCTCAGGTTCAGTCCCGCCAGTAAACAATTATTTCTGTTATTTTCAGGTCATTAAACACAGAGGCCGGTTTTGGACAAACGACGGAAAATGGCGCTCCTTCTTATGGTGGTGGTTCTAATCTTGGTGGCGAAAACAAATGGAACTCCTTGTCAGGTAAATGAAACAAATAACTGGAAATATACATTCTGAAGTATGCAGGCCTCCGCCATGTGGGGTGTCCCCATTGAGTTGTGCTCCCCGAAACCCGTGTTTGCAATCACTTATTCGGCTAATATTCCATGGTTCATTCGTGTATAAGTGACTGTACATTTGTGAACATACCTTGACGACGTCCCGGATTAAGGATCATACTTTTCATTAGCTTCTTTTTATGGGACCGCCCCGCCCCATGCACACACACGCTTTTACACATTGGCCGGTGGAATTTGGAGTGGTAAACTATTCCGCTTTCTCCGCTGACTTCTCGGCTTCAATCCCCTGCGTGGATATGAGAAGGGGTTGTAGTGGCCCGTACAAGGTCGGTGTTTTTCTCAGTCGTTCTCTGGTTTCTCTCAACTCTAGACACTACCAAACGCCACCATCTGAGCCATGGAGAGTGCCTTGTGTAGTTATAATAACTATTTCTACAGTCCATGTCATTTTAAAAAAAAGTTTGAAACATTTGGGTAAGAAAGGTTGGGTTCTCAGTCTCTTTCTGTTGAGAAATCAGTTCTGTATAGTTCGTTTAAAATGTCATATGATGAGGGAAAATTAAGCATGAAAATAACAGAATTGTTTTGCTAAACAGGTAAAATCACTACATGACAAAGGAAACCGTATCAAAATTGTATAAATTTATCTTCTTGAAAGATTTGTCCACTGGAGCTCAAAATTGGTATGTTTCTATTGAAAATAATAATCATAAATATGCGGAGGGTTACAATGCCTGAGAACTATACCTTTTATTTTATTTTTTTATTTATTTATTTTATTTTTTTTTTACCATAAACATTGTTCCACAATCGAAAACATGCATATATTATTTTTAACAGAACGGCGATGTGGTTGTGGGGCAGACATCTTGCGTTTTGTCAGATGAACTCAACCAGGATGCCCCTGTCCAGAAAAACATCACGTTCAACGAACCTATGAGCGCGGCACATGTCTTCCAAGGCCTAGAGAAAGATATGGGTGAGTTCTTAGACGCTACTTAAAATTATCATAATTTATCTATAACATGACTATATTTATATTGACACGCAGATGTATTGTAGCATGTTGTAATGTGCTTTGCATTATATGCTAAACATCTAGTCACACACACATGTGGATATGTATGTTTAAAATCATACGTTAATACGTATGATTACGCTCCTAATTATGGACAACCCTGATGACGTCAGACCATCATGACCTAAAGACCAAGGTGAATGACGTCCGTAATGACCTTATGTAGCAGAAACGACGCCCTGGTGGGGTCATGGGTCCTTAATGCATAATGGTGAATTATCTTATCTACATTAAATCATCTGTCCAGCTCTCGGGGTAATCTCAGTTGACAAATCACCTCATTCTCATGTTGGTGGGGTTTTTTTTTCTTAAATAAATACATATCGTTTTGTTTAATTTCTCCAAACGAGACCAAAACTTTAGTGATTTAGTTGTTTTATGCGGAAAATCCATAGGACTAAGAACTTGCGTTAACCAATTTTTACATTAACATTTTAAATTTTTAATTTTGAAGGAGACCAAGAGCTGAAGATAGAGGGCGCCAGTCATCGAAAGCTCAGGGCTCTCTTGGAAACCTTAGTCAAACCTGATCGCAAAAAGAAGGGAGACACGACAGCTCGATTTAAACGGCAAGTATTTTGGATTGCCTTTTATTTATTCATTTGAAGATTCTTTTGGCGTCGCGTGTTTTTAAAACTATAGGGTTAATGCATGTAAATTCAATCAACAATACCCGTTACAAATACAACATGTATTGGTGCAAATGTTCTATTATATGAAAAATAACGAGCAAGAT
This sequence comes from Sipunculus nudus, assembly GCA_026874595.1. Classification (NCBI taxonomy): domain Eukaryota; kingdom Metazoa; phylum Annelida; class Sipuncula; order Golfingiida; family Sipunculidae; genus Sipunculus; species Sipunculus nudus. Next base: position 72,970,154 of record CM049314.1, read on the forward strand.
CAAGGTCACCAATGTCCATATATGACGGAGACTTCGGTGGAAATAATCTGTGTACCACATTTGAAGAAAAAAAATAATTATTATAATATGAAAGGAATCTGTCCATTAGTTTTTGGCTTATGGTGCTCATATATATATCACTGTCAAGTGGCAATGATGGGGGGGGGGGTATGAACAGGCGCGAATACAAGAAAAGGATAATAGTGGTAATATCAGTCTCCCGTACTAGACAAAACTATTCAAGACCTTAGGTCGGCTTTAGTTTTGGATCAATCCACGCAAGCGTTCATGAGATATTTAAGATTATGTGTAATTTCTAATCAGGATATATCCAAATGCAAGGTCACTCTCCTACTAAAGGTCATGACCTCATTTTAATTAGGCTCCGTCCTTTCACCCATATCCAACACGTCATATGAAACATTCGTTATCTCGCAGACAATATTTTTCTGCGGCGGCTGCGGGACCGTGCTAAATCATAGTATCCCCGACTTTGTATTTGATTTATTTAGAATTTTTTATTGTTAATATATATATATATATATATATATATATATATATATATATATATATATATATAGTATATTCTGTTACTCTGTATAATTCTCCGTTACTTCATGCATCTTTATCATGTTCAAATACTAGTGAAAGCAGAGCCTCTATCTGGAACTTTATATTAGATAAACTTCCCTTCACAGTTAGCGCTGCACTAAGTATTCTGGGTGAGTTCGACTTTGTTGCTACCTTGCTTGGTAAAGATTTGACAGATTGTCCAGACTGAACATATGAACTTCTATTCTGTATATTTATCGGGCAGCTTTGTTCTTTAAAGAAGTAAGACCAGTAATAGAAGCCTTGTAATTTTCAAGTGAGATGTTGCCTGATCTTTCTCATTCTATAAAGAAAAAAACAATAATTTATGCCTCTCCTTGCTATGACAACATATAAATTGTAACATTATTACATCCTTTTGTAATCTTGTATTTTTCACGTTGCAGAACCTTCACTGATTTAATCATTATTTATTATTAGTTTTCTTGTCATGTTTACATATGTATTACATTTGATTGTACTCTTCGATCTTTCGGAGGAAATAAAGATTATCAATCAATCAATCTTTGCACCGTCAAAACCTAGTGAATCCCCGGAGCAAATCGAAATTTCAAAGTGTGCTGTCTTAGTGATTTCATATCACACACACACACACACATATATATATATATATATATATATATATATATCCAACAGGCTCTGCAGCTCCGTCGTAAATTCAGAGACATTGGCAAGGATCTACAAGAACACAAGGGGTTACATCCATGTGATCGTCAAAAATCTGAGGGTCGTCTGTCTAGAGTTCATGACGTCACCCACCAGGACCGGAATCAGAAGGTAGGGGAGAAAACCAGTCGATCATTATAATTTTTATTATCATTATTAATTACATTATTATTCCTTATTATTATTCATTCTTATTATTATTTTTTCATTATTTAAGACACATTAACTGGACCTAAATCTGTTTTACTCATAAAATATATACAGTAGATTATATTACTTAAATAACATAAATCTTCCTTTTCATGAAACTGCATGTGCATCTTTCGGGATATCTTATTCCTACAAAATTGTAGATTAATTCAATTAAATCATAGAATCATATGTTGTCCTATGTAAATATTTCATTCCCGTGTCACCCTCACACGTATTACAACAGCAACCTAACATAATACTATTCTAATATTATACCAAAAGATAACAGCGTATACAGGGGCGGACTGGGCCGCCGGGACTCCGGGAAGTTTCTCGGTGGGCCGATGACTTGAGCACATAAATGCGGGGCAGCAATTTAGTCACGCTATAATCTGAGTGTCCTTTACACCTTCGTCTGGGCCTCTGTAGGAAAAGGCCAGTTTATGAAACAGACAGACCAAGCTGGGTCTCGTTAAAACAATATTTCTAAATGGTTTGGTGGTAATGTGAGTGTAAAGTCATCATTAGCCTAAGGCAAAATTTAGCAAGAAAGGGCCCATAGCATATCTAACTAAGGGGTTCATATTTAAAAAAAAAAGCCGATGCAGTTTTCTGGCAAAAGTGGACTTTTTGGACGAGCTTCGGCCGGACATTGTTTATTCGGACGAGCCTGGTCAGTATTTTAACAGCTCGTTGGGGTATCGGAGTTAAATAGCGACGAGGACTCGCTAGAAAATTTTGCTCGACAGCAGCTCGCTTGGGCGTCTAGCGTGCATCGCTGGTGTGTTTTTTGGGTCGTCCTAAGTCTGCTCGTTTTTTAGGCTAAAAAAGTCCTTCGTGTCCAGAAGGGCCCGAAAGATCCCAAGGATGCCTGCTAGGCGCTCTGACGTGCGTCCAAAGATTATTTTGCGATGCTTGGCCGACATTTAGGCGGACCACTGAACAGTTTCGGTGGAGATAAAAAGCGTCGGAGGAGATCGGAGCAGGTTCAGACGTCCTGTCGGGCCCCTTCACATTTCAGGTGCAAAAAAAAATCTGTGAACTCGGCCGGGCCTCCAAACTTATGTGACCACAATCTATAAAAATTGACGTATCTCCGCCGGATTTTTCTCCCCCGCCGTCGCCGAAGGCGCCGTTGGCGGGGGACATAGAAATGGTGAGCGTCCGTCACACATTTGTTAACTAGGTGACTCAAAAGATGTTTAAGATACAGTCACCAAACGTGCAGCGTTGCACCTCATCAACAGCTAGGTCAAGTTCGAACATGGATGACCCTGACACATTTTTCAAGGTCCCAGCAGCAATAATGCTCAAATGATGATCACGCAAGAACTCAAAAGGATTTGAGGCACAGTCACCAAACTTTCAGTATTAACGTACCACATGAAGGGCCAGGTCAGGTTAAAAAATAGATGACCTTCATGCAGTTTTCAAGGTTGCAGAGGTAATCTGGCTGTGTGATATTGACCCATATCATATGTCATGCATGTATTCACATTTTTTTTTAAATATTCCCATATCAGGCGGAGGACATACTTTGCCTTTGTTTCAAATAGGTAAGGAGCTCGTTGCTCGGGCGATTTTAAAATCCACCGGAGCTCGGCCGGTAATGTGACTTAGACTTTACTTGCATTATTAAGTAATCATTTTTTACTTGTCAAAGATTTAAACGATACTTTTTGAAGTTTCAAGATGAACAAATTCATTGATAATGCTTGATTTTTCTATTCTACTCCAAAAAAATGTTCAATGTTCACTGATGTCAATGAATTTAATAATTTTGATCATCGTGCCTTTAGTTTATTTACAATTATCTGCTATCTCTGTCAACAACATAGGTTACATGTGAGAGGAGTTTCTCCACTCAGAAGTTAATCAAAAACAGATTGAGGAGCATACTTTGTTAAAAAAAAAACCTAAATGCATTCACGTTGATAGCAGTTGAGAAGGTTATTCTGCAAATTCTAGAAGGAGACTCTGTAATTACTGCATTCCCAAAGAAGAGTTCTTTGCTAAGACCAGAATTAGGTGACTAATGGATGTTACATGCAAGAAAAAAAGAAATATGAGTTATGTAATTTAAGTCTTGCAATACAAAAAAAAATATATATAGTTTATGTGTTTAGTCTCATTTTAACTGCCATGGGCCGCTTTCATTCAAATTTCCAGGGCCTTTTTTTTTTTCTTCCCAGTCCGCCCTTGAGCGTATATGTTTTATCATATTAATAACAGACCATGGGGAACCAGTAAGAGCATTTTCTTGGGAAATTTTGAAAAACAAGTGGAAAAGAACAAATCTTGGGAACTGTTCCTGCATGATATAACGCATATTTACTCTCCCTCTCTCTCTCTCTCTCTCTCTCTCTCTCGCTCTGTGTGTGATGGTGTGTGTGCTGGAACTTTAATTACCCTTTCTGGGGAATGATTTGTTTGTGTGCGCTTGTGTGTTTGTTCACAATAAACACGCAGACATGAACGGAATCTCATGAAATAATCAGGGCATATCAGTAATGGTCCAAAGAGGAATCGATCAGATTTTAATTGCCCGGATTCAGGAAGTCATCAAGGAATTTTCACAAATGTACATTCATTTATACACGAGTAAACCTGGGAATATGGGCTGGATAAGTGAAGACAAACAGAGTTTTTTGGAGCATTCCACAGTAGACGGGGGCTTGCTTGGGAATGCAGATATCTAGTTATTTACCTACATATTTATTTTTGTATTTAGACTTGAGGATTTGGAAGGAGAGATGTCGATGGAATTAATCTGTCTGACTCGTGGTCAGACGTACGGCCCTCGCTGGAGGTGCCGGAGTCACCGGATCAAGCGTGACGTCATCAACACAGAGCAAGATGGGGATTCTAAGAAGGCGTCCACTGTGCCAGAGCAGGAAGAAATTCGCCAATTCAACAAAAAGCTCAGAAAATTTTGTCGTCGGAAAAATGAATCCAGTGCGTAAAACTTATTGATTTCGACATAAGTCATGTAAATACAGTGTAACCTGTGTTATGAGGCCACCAGTGGGACTAGCAAAGGTGGTCTTAGCTAAAGGGGTTTTTTTTCAGACAAGTACATAATAACCCATGTGAAGGCTTTTCGGTTCACTCAAAGGTGGTCTTAAGAGACAGGTGGTCTATTATCCAGTTGGTCGTTCAGAAAGGTTTCATCGTTTCATCAGCTCTACACCCAAACCTATTCCCCGCTTTACAAATTGTTTTAATTTTCACTAAAAATTTAACCAATTTTGAGTTTCAGTCGCCCTAACATTTCTTTAAAGAAAAGAAAATATGATAACATTTCGATGAAACTTCGTCCTTTATGATGGGCTTTTTCCTGTTTAGCAAAACAGTTCTGGTATTATCATGCTGTCCCTCGATCAAATGAATTATTTTATCGGGAATTTATGTTAAAAATGTATGTACCTGTAACACTTAGTTCAGAAAAAAATGCCTGAGATCCTAAATTTTGTAAGGCCGACGATGTTACAACACGTATAAAATCATTGTAGATGTTTAATTGTTATCGTAATAAGATAAATCCGCCATCCATCTATATATTTATGAAATATTTAATTATTTTAAAATAACAATAAGTCAGAAATGCACGGACAGAATTGTAAACGCAGACTACTAATATGAAGATGACACGAATAAGAAAACAATAGTTTTACTTTCCTTTCATTTATAAAGGGAAAGTTATCTGAAATGCTCAGATAAAAACTGCGTAATTTCCATGCAAAACATCCATAAGGAAGAGATCGCTATTATTATTTATTTTTACCACTGTCATGTCATGTCATGTAAAGCCATGCGATATGTGACATATGTATTTGTATCAGAACCAAGGAATTCTCTATAAAGGTTTCTTTATTCACATGACTGCATGTACGAAAAACACCATCAATTAATAAAGACCAGACGTTATGTAATTAAATTATTGACTACATTTTTGTTATAATCAAATCGATATGTATATGATGTCGAAGATGAAAAATTGAGATAATACATGCAATTTCAGTTCTGAGACATCATTTAAAAAGATTTGTAAAAAAAATGTCACATTACCGATGATTCAAAATGATTGTCTGAACTCTGACGATTTTTTGTTGGTATTTAATATTAAGTTGTCAGATTTTATTCAAATAAACCTTTATCAATTTGCCTAAAAGACATACTGAAAGTCTACATGTAGTCTCCAACACAAAACGCCGTTTAGTGCTGGTCATATAGACCTATATTTTATCATTATATAAAACATGTTATACAAAACTGTCATCGGACCACGGCACCTTTAGTTTATTCCTTTTATTGTAACCAATTCAACCATTATCCAGGAAACCGCCTGTGCAAGAAGTTCTGAATAGTTACTACACGCTACTTTTTTTTAGTAAAGCTAATTTTTTTTTTAAATGGCCGACATAATTCAAATTATACTGTATTTTCTACAGGCGCTTCGTATGACAGGCGTGTGCGGACGTTTGCCAAAACTACTTTGACCTACATGATGTGTTTGTGTAAAGGCAAAAAAAATTGTGGACACTTTGCTTACAACGCCGCACAGTCTTTCAGGAAGACAATAGGTAAGACAAATAAAAACAACCAAGGTTAGCACTTTTGTTGCATAAGCAGTGATAGTGAAATCTGGCTTTATGATCACCCCGTATGACGACCATCCCCGCTAAGCTTACACCTTTTCTGGTCCCTGACTAATAAAAATCATCATAAAAAATCATCTATCACTTTGGATAGTCCTTCACGTGGTCGCGTTACCGAGATTTCGTGTTAATGAGATTATATATATATATATATATATATATATATATATATATATATACATATATATATATATATATATATATATGGTCTAATTAAAACAGTCTAATTCTGAAAACATTTCAGTCCCATAATTTATGCACGATCACTGATGATGCTAAAAAGTATGCATTTCAAAGCTTCTGATTGGTTGTTGGATGTCGTAAAAATTAAGTTAAGAGTATAATAACCAGATTTCTTTGGGCACCCTTGGTATAAGGGCATTAACAGCATATACATGCAGAGAATGGAAAAATGGTTGGGTTGGTCCCGTATTTTATAATTTGTTGACTTTAAATGTTTGGACTTAGCAGGGGTATTTGTGCTCTGTTGACTGCCTTCTACAGTTTAATTTATCGTTAATTATCGTTTGTTTTTTTTTTTTTTTTTTTTTTTTTTTTTTTTTTTCACAGCCCCCAGGATGGCTAATTCTCTGAAGAAAGATATTAAAAAGGGCCGGAGAGCCGAAAAGAGAATGGAAAGACTGGAGAAAGAAAATCCCAAAGTCGAGAGCGAGGTCATCGTTCCTCGGAAGATCCCATTCACGGATGTCGTAAAAAATGTGACTAGACTTACGAGAAAGAAGAGGTCTGTGACGTCTCTCTGGTCTACTATAACGAAAGCGATTGGTTGTTCTGTCTCTTTGGAACTCAGAAAACAAAAATTCACATGCAAAATATTTAAAATAGTAAAAGTAACGATTGCACTGACGTGGAAGTCGACTCTCCCTAGTTTAGATATGTCGGTCAGCATCTGCGTACCCGGTGTATCCGGTATAGTCTCAGCCCTTCAGAAAATTCCTTTAATTGATTCACTGCTTAGAAAATTCAACATCATAGACGGGTGTCTGCAGCTTTTCACTGCCTCTGCCGATTTCCATCTCGGCATATTTGAAGCACAGATGAAATACCCTTTTATTTATCTTCTTGTGGTGCGAGTCACACTAGTCAGCGATTTCCTGTTCCGGTTTGATACCCGTAAACCCTTGAGTCAAAGTCTTCCACAGGGGGGTTGGGACTCGAAAGGTATACTTTCATGTTTGCGTAGTCTGCCAAGAATGTCAAGCTCACGTAGCCAATATTTCAGAGGCTCCTATTCTTGGGATGATAATTGCATGAAAAGAAAAAAGTTGAACATACGCGGAACTCAAAAGTACATAAGACTGAAATGTAGAATTGACATAAAGTATTATGAGGTATGGAAGTTATTCTGGGGTTCATGGAAATGCGCATATTGCAAAACATTTGTTGATAAGATTTGGACTGTATAATTGCCAAATTTTGTTTGGTATGGTTATGGGTTGGATTCAGTTGGGATTGCCTTTAAATTTGTTGTCTTAACTTTATTTTTGCAAATGTGATTGAATATTTTTAAATATAAATTCAGACGAGGTGAAAATAATGTAAATTATATTTACAGATGTTTTTTTTATTTGGGTTCTCATTGGTCGCATATTATGCGCAACAGGGTCCAACTTTCCCTGTAGCTTTAGGTATATTTTCATAATACAGGTACAGTAGAACTTCTCCTAACGGGCGCCTCTGTACTAAGGGCACCTCCTAATTACAGCCACTTACGGGCATTCTCTTGAAAGTAAGTCCCGAAATCTATAACCACCTTACTAAGGGCACCTCTCTGTTGCAAAATGTCCGGTCCCTTCAATGTCCGTCATTCGGATGTTTTTCTGTATATAGTGATTATTCATAAATGCCTGATCAAATAGTAATAGATAGGCCTAAGACCAAGATTTTTATTTTACAATATATGTTAATACTGTATAGTACAATAAGTAGTTAATGATCAATTTAATAAATTATCAGCAACAATTTAAAAACAAAACAAATTGCGACAGTATAGTAGCTAGAACAGACGTTCTTGAATGAGTGACATCTGTCCAAAGAAAATGCACTCTTACCAGAAAATGAGAGTGTTTCCTGGGTCGTTGTCGAAATTGTATTAAGTTATTTTCAAATGGAAATTCATTTACATTCAAAATGTGAAAAATGACGTGTTTTTTTTTTTCTTTTCTTTTAAGTTTACATTTAAAACACAGCTACCAGTAACTCTGCCTTTGTATTTGCATGTTAGTCTGATCTTAAGTATGATCTTCAAATAATAATGCAAATGCAGTTATTAAAATGCTATTATCTTAATTGTTATAACCAAAACAATTTTGAGAATCATGTAACCTTCACGTGTTGCATGGTGAACTGCATAATGGATATAACGAATGCTTATTTATACTCAGATATTTATTCAATCTTAACTTATTGAAATCTTGCTTTTTCGCTCAGTATTTATATAATAATTGATATCCTTAATGCAGGAGCGGGAAACGAGTCACTGTCCACAAGTAATGCTGTATCTGAATATTAGTTTAAAAAATCGTTCGTTAAGTCTACTTTCCGCAATCATAATTATTTTTAATAAACAGTGCAACACATAATTAAAGTCTCTGTTTGTGTGTGTGTGTGTGTGTGTGTGTGTGTGTGTGTGTGTTGTTACTGCTGTCAAGGAGGTTATGACTTCACCCGTGTTTGTCTGCCTGCATGTTTGTGTGTGTGCGAAAAATTTTAATAAATATGAGGTAGGTAAAAATTGGAACATTGGCGAGGGAAGATAAATATACGGATACTTATAAAGAGGTGAGTCCCGTATTTTCCCCCTGAATTATATACACTGCGGCTATTAAGTGACTTTCTACATATTGAAAGACATTAATTACTACAGACTGAGTATTTTGTCTCGATTTTGTAATGTTCAAACAAAAGTCATGATACCCTTTGCTGGTGCTGACATCTATCAGTGATTATCAGTATTAAAATTGATCCGTTACCACACTGAGGGAAATCCCTGTTTCTATAAATTCAATAAACATGGTGCAACCGGTAGAACATACACTGCAAGAGGGACCGGGCTAAAATGTATGCAGTTCTGTCACTTCCAGACTAATATCAACCAACACGCCCTTTTATTCAGAGATACACACACTTCTGTGTACAAAGACATTTCACAGGTGGGATCCTGGAATTTGGTTTATCATTTATAATTTTTAATTTATCATTTATAATAAATTATAATTATTTTGACACTACTGTAAGCAAAAGGTCTTAAACTTAGCTCCGTTAGAACGAAACCAGGTATATTTCTCTGGGAATTTATTAATGTATTTATTTTTTGTTTATATATTTTTTTTGTTATTATAGGTTTACGAATAGATTTCCTATTTTTATCAAAATTTTATTTATTATTTTCTCGTTTTCACAGCCATGTCCGAGAGACTGGAGCTTAAAATCGGTAAATTTTTACTAAAATTAAAAACGAAAGTTTTCATGGAGGGGTACAAAATTGATGCCGGTGTTGCCTGAAACAAACCTTTCTTTAGGCCCTATATGTTAACAGATTATTAATATCATACCTTGGTAGGGGACACTCCTTCCCATACATACCCCTTAGATATCGAATGAGCGGATCCAAATATATTCACCTAATTTTCGAGCAAATTCCTCTAACCCTTTAAGGGGCGTTCATTCATATCCGGTTTTTTTTTTTTTTGTTTTTTTTTTTTTTTTTTCCTCCCGCACCCGCATCCGTCGCCCGTCAAATTTGAGTCAGTTAAAAATACATTAGGCATCACGCCTATCCTGGGACGGATCCAGGATTTATAAAAAGGAGGGGTCAGGTCCAACAGGACAAACCCTAAAGAAAGGTCCCCAGATCCAAACAGCAAAACAAGGGTCTGAAACCCTTTAAAATGTTTGCGGTGGCTGAAAAGGGGCGGGGGAGGGGGTCCGGGCCCCCTGCACCCCTCGCCTGCATGGATCCGCTTCTGCTTTCCGCTTCCACACTCACATCGAGGTCCACAAAAATCGGTCTGGGGCCTATTTACGGCCGATGGGGACGACGAAGGCGGACGGGAATCCCTATAGTGACCCTTCTTGTCACCATGAGTTTAGTCATGCAGTAAAATGCTAAAACCTTACCTGTGGTAGGTCCGTCGGATCCGGGTTTATCACACTGTATGCCAGCAGCCCTTGAGGCTATAATTTACAGTGAAATAATTTGAGAGGGGGGAATAAATACTAAATGGCTGTGATAGCAGTAACATATACATATATAAAGTTTATAATTGTATACATTGATTCTGAGATATATGTTTCAACATTTATTTATGGCCTAGCCGGTAGTGGTAAGTCTTTCTTAATATTAGCAATTTCACAAGAGTAAACTAGTGGTTTAACAATCCTAGAAATATATATGGCCCATCTTTATAGGGTTGCCGTGACGTCTCGGATTAGAGGTCGGAAAGATGCAAGATGACAGCACCAATTAATACAGCGGTTAATTCATTCCTGAAGATAGATGACTGCATGACTTACATTGAGCCTATAGACACCGTCACCCTGTATTTATAATTCCAATCCAGCCAATGTAAATAAAAGGTAAGGTTTTGATTCATGGTATACTGTCTCTATATTATCAATATATAGGTGTTTTGTAAGATTAGTGCTGATGATTAGACCAAACTTGCTTCATTAAACCATGCACTTACGCTACATGCCAGTAAACATTGCAGTGTATTGCAATGACCTGCCCTCAGAAACGATGTTTGTACACAAAGTGCTAAATAACCTTATTAGGAAAGACGATCACAGAGATTTACACATTTTACATTTATATCAGAATATAATTAATCATCCTAACTACATATAAATAAGTTATACAGTGAAACTCCTACTTGCGGACAACTCCGTAAGGCGGACCACTCACTAATGCGGACACTAAATCTCAGTCCCTTACAATTTGCCATTATATTATGTTTAATGTAAACTCAGTAAAGCGGACAACTCACTATCCCGGACAACGGACAAACTTCCCAGGCCCCCAGCATATTCAGAACATATTACGACCCTCTAAAGCGGACAGACATCGTGAGTTCTAATTGTTGTTCATTTATTTCCGGGAGATGGCGCTCTGAGGTCATGAACTCGTATGACGTGTTTTGGTCAAAGCGACGGCCCGGGGACAAGCGTTGTCCCCGGTGAACCATTGGAATATACAGTCGAAATTGTTGTTTATTTCTATAAATGTGTAGATTACACAATCATTATTAAACTAAGATTGACAGGTCAATTAGGAAGAAAATCTTTCAAACTGAAACCGCTTTTAATTCGACAAGACTACCATCAAAGATTGCAGTTCTTGCTTTGTGATCGGCGTCAGGCCCGGGGAGCCGTAATTAGTTTGCGAAGGTACGCCCTTTGTATTGTGAATGTGTGGTTAAGACTATCCTTTAAAAAGTGATCATGCTGTCCCGGTGCTGTCAATTATCAATCTTCCATATGCCTAGTGCAACCATACGTGAAATGTCGCTTGCTTGGAAGATGAAGCATGGTAGGCCTACGTCGAAGTGAAACCTCTAAGATTAGTTTGCGAGGACTAGCTGATGTTAGTCTTCCTTTTTTTAAATAATTATATTTTATAAATTGCAAGTGCATATTTAGGCTATTTTGAAATTGATTTTAATCAAATTTATGTAGCCTACTTCAAATTAGGCATAAATTTGAACAAAACATAGGATATCAGAAACATTCAATGACAAATTGACGCAATATGCCATATTCCTCTAAACAGGACACCTCACTAATATGGACAAAATCCTTCAGTCCCTTGAGTGTCCGGCTTAGGGAGTTTGACTGTATTCTTAAAAGATATATATAAACATATATATATATATATATATATATATATATATATATATATATATATTGTATAGAATTAACTAAACTAGGTTTCCTGCAGGCATTTCATGACTAATTTGTTTCGTACCACACGCTCAGAGCGTGTGGCACTCTTCAGATGTTGTAGCCTAATATATAGTGCTGTATCAGTTGACGGGGGTCTCTTGTAAAGTCACTGGGGTCAGGGCCAACTGTAGGGTGTCATTCATCTTTGTTGAGGGCCGGCATCTAGTATTTTCACTGGTCCGAGTGCTGGGGGCTGCGTTACCCTTGGAACACTCTGCCATCAGTTTTTGCAACTGTATATATGTGTATATATATATATATATATATATATATATATATATATATCTTAAGATCATATAAATATATAGGTTAAGTTTTGTTCGCCTTCGTTACTCTCCAGCTAGGTACCTCCCCCCCCCCCCTTTGTTAAATTCTGGATCCGCCCCTGATCGGTGATATTCTGGAATGTCCTTGTGTTGCCGCGTTGCGGTACGCTAATCTTTACTTATAATACTTAATATACTTATATATTTATAAATATATAAACATATTAAAGTCACAATAATTAGCTCGTATAAATGTTGACTAATTTAGACATCCTTATTTAAACGGTGTTTTCGGGGTGAATCCGATCATAGAGACTCGTAAGTGAACTTGGTCCATTTTAAATCACAGTTCTAAACTTAGTTACAAAACCTACACGAGTTCGGTCAAATGCAAGGTATAGGTAGGTAGGTACAAATTCCGAAACGCGGTATAATAGACAATTTGTTTTTAGATTTCGGATCTAGAATAAAATATCCTCATTTTTTATAAAAAAAACCTGTTTTAACATTAATATATTTTACAATAAGATGATGATCCAGGGGGTTCGGATAAAGATACAATGTAACATTGTTCTCATTTGCTGATTATAACTAATGATATGTTCACATTCATCAGCTTTGTGAAAATAAACCATAAACTAAGAAAAAGAGACATTCATCAGCTTTGTGAAAATAAACCATAAACTAAGAAAAAGAGACATTCATCAGCTTTGTGAAAATAAACCATAAACTAAGAAAAAGAGACATTCATCAGCTTTGTGAAAATAAACCATAAACTAAGAAAAAGAGACATTCATCAGCTTTGTGAAAATAAACCATAAACTAAGAAAAAGAGACATTCATCATCTTTGTGAAAATAAACCATAAACTAAGAAAAAGAGACATTCATCAGCTTTGTGAAAATAAACCATAAACTAAGAAAAAGTGACATTCATCAGCTTTGTGAAAATAAACCATAAATTAAGAAAAAGAGAATACATGTTACACATAAAACGAAAAGGTCTTCCTGGTTGGACCCCTCCTTTTCCTAAATCCTGGATCCGTACCTGCTAATTCACATTTAATTACCAAGCTGAAAAATAAATAAATCGATGAGACAAGTAAACGGAAGCGGTTAAAGCGGGTACGGGTGAGGAAGGTAAAAACGGATAGATTTGAAGGCTCGCCAAAAGAGAGCGTTTTATCGAGGTAACGTCACCTGGTGCCTATTCCCAGAATCATGGGACTCATAATTGGGTATATTTCTGGCGGGATATATGGAAAAAGAAAGAATACAGAAAGCAAAAATGGATTAAACATGATCAATAGCAGCAAATGAATACACAGGATGACAGCCATACTTACATCTTGCTAACTCAATAATTGGTAATATATTTGATGACAAACGTGCATATAGTGAAAAGAAACGAAATTCGAATGAACCAATAAATGAGAAAGGAGAAAAGAATATTTCTCATAACGTGCTTATGAATGTTGTGTGATTTGTTCCATTATGGCTGTGTAGGCCTCAGAATTAGTGAGAGTATTTGGTTGTAAAATCATGTCCAATTATTGAAAGAAGGAAAACGTCCGATAGGCCTTAATCGATTAATTAGGCCTATTAAACGATTATTTTTATGTATATTATTTTTTACCATGAAATTTTGTGTATTTTATTTAAATAAATATATTGTCCGATTAAATTCAGCATTTTTTTCCCATTTATCTTTAAGGTTGGGGGGGGGGGATGAATGACCCTCAACATTTTATAAACACACACATATATAATAATATTTAAATTAAGTATTCGATTTTACATCATAAGTTATTACATGTTTCCAGTATGTGCTAATCCTAAACCAGATTTAAATATATAATAATTCAGAGTAAAACCAGAAATGGAACCAAAGTCTAATTCTAATTATTATCATATTTCATTACCAATATATAAATATTATTCTCTGCAGTGAAAAGCAGGGGGGTGACCCCCCCCCCCCCCCCTCCAATTTGTTTTAAAACGTGGTTGGGGGGGGGGGGGGGGGTATATCCCCCTTCCCCCTGAATTTACGCCCCAGAACTTCAGTCTGACATGTACATCACGCTGTTAGTTCAAGGTCACAGCCCGGGTTGACTCTTGATCAAGGGTTCAGTTTTTAATGCTGTCCGATACTTTGTATCCCGTTTTCTTTTATACCTCTCAAAGGATTAGAATACATTGTATTTTTCTTCTTGATAATATGACTACTTTGCAAGTGCAAATATCATCGTTTGTGATCGATTATTCAAAAGTGTCATCGATTTAATTGATCATGAGAGAAAAAGAAAGTGAAAATAATATAATTTATAAATAAAATTTATAATAAATATACTAGCCAACCTTCACTTGAATAACATTTTTAAAATATCAAAATAAAGATTATCACAATTTGCACAATTTGTTATATTTTTTTTTTAGTCTTAATTGGTGTGGCGCCACTGAAATTGCGCGGTAAAAAATTCAGAATATTACAGAATATATTACACTCCTGTATATCCTCTTCCGGTGACATAGAAAATGGCGGATAAAAAGGCGTCATGGCTTTCCAAAGGCGACAGCCTGCGACCTGGGTCCAAAAAGGTATAAAATAGCGTCACGTGTTAACTAAAATAACATGCGCAAAGTCATTTTAATTAATCCTGCCCCTTTACTCACGCTGTAGTGTGAAAAAGTTTCCATTCTTTGTTTTTTTTTCAATGTTCATGATGAAGTCTGAAAAAAATGTGAAATGTCTGTAATCACTAAATCAGTCGGTCCGCCGGTCCTCCTTGTCATATTCAGTGAGCTTTGGTGTGTTTATCACACCCATGCCATCTATCTGATTTACTTGATCCTTACAAACGTTGATTATATTAATGTTATATTTATCCTGAAAAACTGTAGACTGTACCATGACTGAGACGGGCTCCGACTTGGTTGAGCATGCTACTAAAGAAAAATCATCTCCAGTGCAAGCCTGAACAAGGGTCATACATAAGGAAAAGAGAAAACAAATATGAACTGTTTAGATGAGTAGGGGCTGAATAACTGCATTCAATGCGGCAATATCCAGGATCCTGGATACCGCCGCATAAAAAGCTTCATAGTGAACTGGAGACCTTAAAAACCCTTGTTGGAAAAAAAAAAAAATTGTGTAAAATCAAATATTGCAAAGGAAATTTTAAGTAATCAAAGGAAGACATAGTATCATATCTGAATGACGGGTATATCTAACACCCGGAGATCTCCGGCCGGAGATCAAAATAAACCCGGAGATCGCGATATCTTAATTAATAAGGCAGCAATAAGTATTAAACGTTCCCCTTGACATTTCTAAATGACATCCGCATCGAATATGATACTTAATTTGCAAGTGCACAAAGTATTTATTCAGTTATCCACAGAAACCTCACCCGGAGACGACCCGGAGATCGTCCGGAGACGGCCATCTTGCCAGGACGATCTCCGGGTCGTCTCTGGGTGAGGTTTCCGTGGATAACTGAATAAATACTTTGTGCACTTGCAAATTAAGTATCATATTCGATGCGGATGTCATTTAGAAATGTCAAGGGGAACGTTTAATACTTATTGCTGCCTTATTAATTAAGATATCGCGATCTCCGGGTTTATTTTGATCTCCGGCCGGAGATCTCCGGGTTTTAGATACACCCCTGAATGACCAAGAAATTCGGCTAAATATTATGTTTTTGTATATAAACAAGACTAATTTTTAAAACTTTGCAAACCTGGCGCTTGAAACTCTCTCAGTATCTGAAGCAATGAACTGCGTGACCTTTGCTAGCGCTCGCTGAGCCAACAGGACCCGTTACCACTGGTTACACAGGCGGCTGCCGGCCAGCCCAGGCTGGGGGAAACCAGAGCTGACATTATTCCCCATGTATCACTGTTTATTAGGACAACATACAACATATATTCTTCTAATCAACATTTAAATTGGACAAACACTGTCTAAGTGGTATGTGATATGCGTATTTGATAAGAATATCTTGATTTCATCACGAATACTACGAAATATAAGAATTAAATTGTCTTGTGGAATGTCTCCAGTTTCCTCAAATCATCTTCTAGGGCTCTCGCACAGCCTAGTGTAGTAAGAGTACAAAGGAGCTAGGACAAGGATGAAGTGCTACTATGACATGGTTTGCACACCCCAAGGCAGGGTACAAACCATGCCATAGGTTAATAAATTAATGGAGAGGATGTATAAGCCAGTTCTCAGCTGATTGATTGCATACTCTTCTTTGCCAGTACCATATTTTTCTACTAGCAAAACCTGAAAATCATCAGAAAATTTCTACTCTGCTAGCAGGAAATTTGAACCCTGCGCACTTTTAGAAGTTTAGCTTCCCTGGGCCTGACAGTTGCTACTAAAATTGGGACAATCACAAGGTGGCGAATATGATGCTTCATTCTCCATACAGAAGATTAATCATGAATGTCAAGGATAAACACAACATATCTTGACTCTGCACTGGAGGTTGATGGAGGGAATGACATTTTATGCAGGGAGAACCCAGGGAAATCCCCCCACTAGACAAGTTTGTTTTTACCTTGCAACTTGATATTGAAACCTACCTGATCCAGTCCTTAATCTTTAAAGGACCTAACAATGTTAAAGTGGTATGTTTTGCTACCAAATGATAAAGATATGTTTGTAATCTAATATCTGACACTTTTTAGCCAGGGTAATTGGAAAGTGTCCAGTTTTCAAACACCTTATACTAGGGCTCTCTCACAGTGTAGGGAAATGAAACATTGGGAGAGAACACGGAAGCTAGGGCTAGTACCAGTATATAAGCCTATAAACTCTCTCCTCTAGTTTAATAGTCTGTGACATGGTCTGTACCCTCCCCTCGGGTGCAAACCATGCCATGGTAATACTTAAGTTGCTATTAGTTTGGCCTGGATAATTAACTATGAAGAAAACATCAAATCATAATATATAAACTTTTATTAAATAATAGGTCAAATTTGCTCCCTCTGAGTTCATGCTCCATCAACCTCTTATGACACTGAGACTAGTTTATCATAGCCAGAATATCTGATACCAGCCCAGCAAGGAATGCCCAGAGCCAGTGCTGTTACATTTCATTTGACTGACAGCTAACCTGCCCAGCAACCATGCGATGTGTCGGGCTTGTCTTTCTGAGCCTATGGTCTGTACAAGCATGGTTTAGGCCAGTTGGCTGTCAGTCAAAACGAAAATCCATACATGGTCTAGGCCAGTTAGCTGTCAGTCAAAACAAAATATAACAACAGTGGCTCTGGACACTCCTCGCTGGGCTAGTCATCATTTTGAAAAAGTTGCTGAGCCCTTCTTTCTGAATTTACAGATATCGGAAAACAAAATGAAGGCATTCAATATTGGGACTATGAATGTCTCGAAAAAGGGACTTTCCAAACGAGAGCAGGAAGAGCTTAAAAAGAAGGTGAGTTTCAGTGAGAGTTTGATTATTGAATAATCGGTCATAAATTGTATAGGGCATATTTATAAGCTAGCCCAAACTTTTTTTATCTGAATGTGGCAAATTCCAATCATAGTCGAATTTGACTGTACCTGGATTGAGCATTTAACACTGAATACCGCCTGTCCAGTTTCTCATGTAAATAGAGGAGAAAAACCTATGGCTGCCACAGCCAGAAGCCCATTTATGCAGGCAAGCTTGATTCAGCCAGATAATCATTACCATTGTCATATATGACCATCCCAACTATATAAGCTTATGTAGGCTAAGAACTCTATGTGATCATTGAACAAGTATTGACCTAATTTCCATAAAGTAAAATAACGTTAGATTCTTCTTACTCATTTAACTCCCAGTTAATTCTACACAACAGACAATATACATTTATTCTTTTGTCTCTTTAAATTAATCCCACCTTGCAAAGGCAGTTGTATTATAATTTATATCTTATTGCTTGAAATCAAGTGACAGTTATGAATAAAGCACTAAACAGGATTGCTTGAATATTTTGTGACAGGATTCTAAAACAGGATTGCTTGAATATTTTGTGACCCAACTTTGTGATATATGTGAAAACCTATTAAATTATTAATAGGTGATCTTAAAAATATTATAATATTTGATTATTCTTTAGTGATGATGACTTTGCACAATAATTTAAAACTGATTTTCTTAAATATTTAAATCACTTGGTTAATTTTAATGTAATGTACTCTGTTAATTAATTTTCCAGCAAGATGAGGCTGAGGCAGCAGAGCTGTATAAGGAGTTTGCCGCTTCGTTTGAAGAAACGAGCAAACTCCAGAAATCCTGGGTCAAAGGTGGCATCGTCAACCCGGAAAAGAAAGACAAAGGTAATTATCTTTAACGTAAAGAACTCCGCTTTAGATAAATGCAATTTATATTATGATGATGCATTATTCAAAACTTGACAAACTTCATTTGAAGAAACAAGAAAACAACAGGACTCCTGGATCAAAGGTGAAGGGGTCAACCTGGACAGGAGAGAGAAAGGTAACCATCATCCAAAGTGCAGAACTGTCCCCAGAGTGTCTTTTACACATTGTTCAAGTTTTTCCGTAATATTTGTATTACTTAAACCATTGTCCTGGGACCACTTGACTTGTACTCATTCTGAAAGCTAAAAGGATTCTATGATATAATGTATGATTTCTTAGGAGATTGTCAAAACTGGTTATATTTTAAAGATTACAAAACAAATATGAGTTTTATCATATACTTTTATATTTAACTTTAAATCAATATTTCTCAGACATTTATGGTTCAAAGCATAAAGTGTTCATTACCAGCATGTATTCAGTTGTAAACTTGTTTATTGCTTTAAAATCAATGTCTCAGAAGAAATGCTCAAGTGAAGTGGAAATGGGCGACAATAGGTCCATTAAGGGGAAATTTTCTGGCGAGGTAAACTCCTGACAGAGAAAATTCTGATTAATACAGGAAAGATCAAATAAAATCAACAACATCGCCATTCATGGGGAGGGAATGGGGGTTTCTGAAATGCATATTTTTTTTATTTTTGTCTCACGTCAGTGGAAAGCCTTTTAATTATAGTTAAAAATTATTCTTTTCAATTCAGTCTTAAATTACCTAACAAAATCACTACAAAAGTTAGTACCTCAAATGAAGAAGGGCATATAGGGAAGGGTGGCAGGTTTACCCATATTTCAAAATGATGTCCAAAAGTCTTCTGTATCTTCTGCTGGCATGATGGAATAAAAGAATTTTTCTTGAGATGCTTGGAATCAGTCAAAAATGTTAAAAGTCTAGGCAAAATGCACTTGCACAAAAAAACTCCAAAAGTTTCCATTCAATATACCAAAATGTTGAGTATTTCCTGTGGTTGATGTATAAGTAAATGTGTCCCAAAGCAGTTGTTTGTAAAATGTTATGGAAAACCTGAAACAATGCTATCACACGCTTGGGAGACAGTTCCAAGGCATTTATGTAAAAAAGTTGCTTTGCATATTACCTTATGATGATGCGTTAAAACGTGACAAAAATCCCTGCAGTATTCTCAGTCACCAGATCATCTCAAACTGGCGAACATTGAATGCTTTAGAAATAGACACCACATTTTGAAATCGACACTTAAGGTTACCCCTAATCATGTGATGGATGATGGTCTCACAACCATACAATCTTAAAACAAAATATATATATATGTAATGGTGATCCTAATTGCCACTTAAATTCAATAGATCAGCAGTTTCTTCCTAATAGTCAGTGTAATTTCATCATAATTTGTCCATAATTTTTTGAGTAACTCACAAACAGAGAAACTAGCTCTGGAAAAAACGTATGGGGTCCTGGCAGGGTTAAAATGAGGGATTCGCAGTACAGCAAACTGTTATGTTTCCCCTATCCATCTTTTTTTTTCAAGATAGTTTTTAGCTCAGCTGACTTTCAGTCATGCTGGTCTATAGCGATGGGTCTTTGTCCAGCGTCCTTCCGTCTGTCCGTCCGGCCGTCCGTCCGTTAGCAGGGCACAAATCGTAACCGTAGGGGCTAGGGCCATGAACCCTATGCAGTCTTAGAGGTTATAAAAAGATCTCCTTTTCAATCTGTACCTTCAATCTGTCATGTATGGCTTACTTACCAATAAGGGAAGAAGCCTATTGATGTTGAGGTCAAAAAGTCAAAGGTCAAGGTCACAATATTTAATTGTTCTAAATGCTTGTGAGCATATTTCAAGTGTAACTGTTCAATCCAAACCTTCAGTCTTTCACATATGCCACATCTATGCATCACTCAGTTTGACTCAAACTTCATATTTATGGGTCTTTTTGCTTGAATAAATAACTTATTGATTTTGGGGTCAGCTGGTCAGCAGGTTAAAGGTTGCAGGTCAAAGTTATTCACCCATTGGTTGCAAAGTAATTACACCAGATTTAAGTGGTTAGTAGTTACCCATCATTTAGAAAGAATCCAGTTGATATATGGGCAAAAGGCCAAAGTCATAGGTCAGGGATGTTCACAATTACTTATTTTATAGACCATCTCTATTATATAACCATATATATAACCATCCCACTCCAGCTGGTACATCTCCCTGTGTGGCTTTAATTGTGAGTAACACTGGTGACATATGACTCCCTTTTGTATCAGCCTATTAAGTGATAAGGCTCAGTGATAAGTACCTCGTTGCTTCATAACAAAAACACTGTTGTCAGAATGCTTCAGCCAGGCATTAAGACTATGAGAGTATAGTATTAAGGTTTAGCTACTGATTTATAAGATGATGGGAACATTTTGCAGTTTATTTTATGGAATCCTAGCAATAAACTTAGTTTCCTAGATATCTGAATATTTTAATTTATATCACCACATATAAAAGCAAGTGTTTGTTCTCATAATATGTGGATGTGTACCTTGATTTAGGATGGCTTTTTGTTTTATTTCAAGACTCTTAGTCATGCTTTCTGCATTTCTTTTCTTTCAGGTTTGGCAGTTTACCTACCCTGCTGACCCCATTGAAAAGCAGAGTGATAATAAAAAATATTGGACTTACACTTTTTACAATTGCATATCTATAAATCTGATATGAGGGCTTGGACATGCCTTTTGAATTATTTTGGGCATCCATTACTAGATAATTTGCCCCAAGTTTGGTCTCTTATTGGAGAATGTGGGATATCAAATGTCATACTTGTCAGAAATCCATTATGTCTGCCAGTTAGCCACCTTAGAAATTCTTTCTTCAGTGCAGTTTCAGTAATTTTTCTTTAATGTTTGGTCCGATTTAGAGAATGTTTGTTGTCTGATTTCAGACTTGTCAGAAGTCCAATATGGACACCAGGCAACCATCTTTTAATTCCTTTTGATCATTTTATCTCAAGAACAGTTAAAGTGAATGCAGTTGGATGTATATTTATGTAATCTTGTAAAGGATTGGGTCAAATATTTCTGAATAAATATTACCATCATTTATAAAAGTGCAGTACAGTTGGCTTGTATTGAATAAAAATTCACACAGAAGCACCTGTTTCTCAATAATTCTTGCATGTATTTCCTTGATTTTTGCTATATATTTTGATCTTATATTTGCCCTTTGTGGTGTTTCTTTTGAGACTGACAGGTTTCAAGCAAGCTGTTGGAATAGTTCCTGATAGCTTAACAATCATGCATTTTCCTCAGACCATCAATTCACTGTGTTTTAACCAGACATAGGTGATATATATTTCTGTTGTCACAGAAAATTTTCAACAAATTGGCAAATTGGTTCTTCAAAATTTGACTGGAAGTTGTGAATCTCAGTCCATGATGTCACAGGTCATGCTTGGCAGCTGAGCGTCATGACCCATGGGTCACTTGTTGTAAAATGCATGAAAGCTAAACTTTATTTGCCCCCGCAACAATACAAGACAAAAGTAGTGATTATGTGACAGCCAAGTAATTGGAGAAGGCTCTCAAAGAATATAATTTTTATCTTGGCTGACTTTCAGTCATGCTTAGCTATAGCAATGAAGCTTTGTCCAGGCTTGTTCTGTTCAGTCTTTCATTAGCAGTTCGCAAATAATAACTGTTAGACTGAGAACATTCTTGCTTAATATCAACACAGGTCCTGGTAGGTTCTCTTTGGAATCACAAAATTAGGTCTCGTTGGTCAGTATTCTGAGAGTTGCACAGTGAAATCATTGTATAGGTCACCATAAAAATCAGATTGTTCTAAGTTTCTTAGGCTGTTGAATAGAAATTTGCCTCGGCATTGGAAAGTTAAAATAATGTTGCTCAGGTACACATACATCTCAGACAGCATGCAAACTGTTAAAAAAATTGCCATTTAAGTTCTTCAGAAATGTCATTTATAATTAATAAATTTAACCGCTATTCGCTTTAGGCAGAACATCATACAAGACTTCTGATAGGTGAAGTTTTGAAAGCAGTGATTGTCCTGAAATATGCTACATCAGCTGAGCATCATGAACCAGGGTCACTTGATTTTATCTTTTATTATGCACCCATCTAACGGACAGATCTATACCATAATACAACAGTGTTAATTTATCAGGAATTTGATGAATATTCATGAAACTCTATAAATATTTACCAGTAAAGTATCTCGCCCCAATTTCATGCACAGCAAAATATGAACATTTTAATTAAGTCAATGGTCACCTGACCATGATGTTGCTGTAAAAATTTACCAGGAATTTAATGGATATTCATGAAAATGCTACAAATATTTACCAATTAAATATCTCACCAGAGTTTTTTATGGCAAAATCTGCACATTTTACTAAGGTCCGAACTCGCCATAGTGTGATGTTTCTGCGATAACTTGCCAGGAAGTTTTAAGGATATTGATCCAAGCCACCTCGACAGATAACAAGCAAAGTATATTGCCCGAGATTGATTTTCAGTAAAATCCATGCATATGTAATGAGGTCAGAGGTCACAAGACACTTATGACATGTATTATGCACTCTTGCGGGTGCTCTTCTTTCCTTTCGCAGATTCTAGTTCTGGTGGTGGTTTATACAAACCCACATCCAAGTTAGCGGAGCTGGCTGCCACGTTCCAGTCCACTAAAATGTTGAAGAAAGAAGACGATGAAAAACAGAAACCTGACAAACCTGTAAGTGTGCAGTCATATAGAGGCAGTGAAGGGGGTTTATATGCCCTTAAATATCCATTAAATTACCCAATTTGAAATGTTAAAAATAAAGTCCTTAAAACTGAACAAGATTTGCAGATTGGTCCTAATCGTCATGAAAGTCATTATATTTATTTTTTTTTAGAAAGTTAAAAAAGTGCAATTGTTCTCCAGTTATAGAAATATATATGAATATACACATGTCACCCTAGAAAAATGGAAATCCTTTTTTTAAACTGATTAAGACTTGCAAAAATTAGACAATAAGGTCTCTGAATTTTTAAAATCCATTAAAAAATAAATTTTTATTTATGTGTTTGAAATATGCACTCATTAAGGGCAACACCAGAGGATCAAGATGAAATTAACATTCAATCCAAGGCAGTCATTTAGATTTGGATATTGGTATATTGTCCTGAAATAATGACAGTTCTTGCTAATCAGAGCATTTTACCAGTAAGGTTCTAAATTTTACATGGGAATTATTTAGCCATTTTATAATATGGTTGAAATATATGTGTAATGTAATATTTTTAGCTCAGCTGACTATAAGTCATCTGAGCTATAGTCGTGGTCCATTGTCCATCGTCCGTCCGTCTGTCCGTCCGTCCGTAGATGTGGCATGTTTTGAAATTGTAAGACCTAGGAATAAAAAATTCAGCATAATGTTAGATGTCCCCAAGATCTCCTACCAAGCCGAAAACTGGGTCTTTGCGACTTTGTTCCTTTGAGAAATTAAGGAAAAACCTCAATTTTTTATTCAAATCCTATTTTCACACTTCAGGACTGCCTAATATCAAAACCACTTATCTGTTTTTCCTCATATTTACCATAAATATTCCTCTATATAGTTCCTATGTACATGCCAGAAATTAAGTCTGTAAAGTATAAATTCTTTAAGTTATGGGCCCAAACATAATGGACTTTGTAAAAAATCAGGAAAAATAATAACTCACTTAACATGAAAAATTTTGAAACTAGAGTCTATTTTCTCAAGTATATAACTATTTTTAATTAAGATTCAATTGTTTACCCAAAATTAGATCTGAATTTTGTAAATTTTTTAAGTTATTAGCATAAAAAAAATCAGTACCTTAAATTTTGCCCAACTTTGACCATGGCACGTTTTTTTCCTGTAAGCACCATTGATTTAATTTTCACAGCATGTAAACATAAATATTTAGTTTGTCTAAATCTGAAATTTGAAAATAAAAGCTTGAAAATTAAGCTAGTTATTGATTTTTTTTTCTGTAGTCACTTGCTTTGATTACAGATGCAGGGTCCCACTCCAGGTCACTGGAAGTCAGCTATGCCAGGGTTTCTGATTTGTTACAGTCACTGGGGGAGATCCCCTGCTGTGACAGGTGTACAGTTATTCTCATATCACCACCCCAATCAACCCCCTCCCCCCTCCCCCCGCAAACCCAACCCACCTAGTGTTATGCAGTAATTGTATCCGCCAAAACAGAGTTTTGCGGATACTATGTTTTCAGCTGCACGCCGTGGCCGCGGCCGCGTAGGTGTCCGGAGAACTCCTCCGTAACCGCTGGGCGGAATTTTACGAAACCCGGGATTATGTTTGGGTCACATGTGAACTGCTGCGCCCCGATTTTGTTTTGACCTCTGACCTTTCCTCTGCGCTCTGCGTCCGTTTGTGCATCTGTTTCCACACATAAACCCACATATCTTGGGAACCGTTTGACAGATCAGGAAAATTTTTTTGCACAAATGTAGCCCTTGGAGAGCTTTATAACATACACAAAATATGGTGGCGCCACCTGCAACCATGTTTGCACAGTGTCCATCTGTTCGTCTGCCTTGGGTTAAAATCACTCATACTCTGCAGTGATTTGACTAATTCACCTGAAATTTGGCATGCGTATACATCCTGGATAGCTTTTCTGATTTTATGACAGGTGGCGCCACTTACATTCACGTTTACGCTGCAGACATCCAAGCTCATATCTCGGGAACTGTTTGACCGATTGGGCCAAAATTTTGCATGTGTATAGATCTCACAAAGCTCTTTATCATATGCAAAACTGGTGTCGCCACCTGCAGCCATTTTTGCACAGCTACCGTCTGTTTGTCTGCCATGGGATAAAATCACTCATATCTCGGCAGTGGTTTGACATATCTGCCTAAAATTTTGCAGGTTTATACATCCCCGACAGCTCTCTTGATTTTATGACAGGTGGCGCCACCTGCATTCTAGTTTATGCAGCAGACATCCAAGCTCATATCTTGGGAACAGTTTGACCGATTGGGCCAAAGTTTTGCATGTGTATAGTTCTCACATAGCTCTTTATCATACGCAAAACTGGTGGCGCCACCTTCAACCATTTTTGCACAGCGTCCATCTGTTTGTCTGCCACGGGCTAAAATCACTCATAAACATATAGTGGTTTGACTTATCTGCCTCAAATTTTGCATATGTATATAACTTGGACGGCTTTCTGGATTTTGTGGTAGGTGGCGCAACCTACATACACCATTTGGTTGCAGACATCCATGCTAATATCCAACACCTCACTCTATTTCCCCTTGCCACTCAATCCATGCCTCACTTCACCCGTTCCACTCTGATTTAGGCGGATACACGTAGTCGCTTGTCGACTACCCGTATTCTACTTGTTATTGTTTCACTGTATCTCCTTAATTGTAATGCTGTTTCCACTCCGATATGCAAAAACTTTCCTTGAAAAAATAATTGCTTTATTGTGCTATATTTCAACTGTATACATTTCATAATAAAAAAATACATATATATTTAATAATATATATTATACAAAAAAATAGATTCAATTGAACAAATGTGTAAACTACTAAAGTGTCAACAGTTAATCGATAAACCAACTAATGATCATGGTAATAATACAGATCATTTGTTCACAAACTGCTCACATGCTTAAGTTTCAACATTAGGAAACACATGGCCAGGTCACAAAATATTTTTTGCAACAATTTCTTGCTCATCAATACAAACCAATCATATAAACCAACCATGGCCTTTATAACCTCTTCCTCTTACACTTTATCTCCATTTGATATTATTTTAGATTTTTACCTTCAAGGTCAAGGTCAGCTGAGCACATAGGTCCCATAGGTCCCTTGTTTTTAATGATTTTTCAAATCATATTTAATTCATTGAATTATTCTTGTAACAGAAAAAGAAGGAAGAAAGAAAGAAGAAGAGCAATTTGGAGCTGTTTAAGGAGGAATTGAAGATGTGAGTCGTGATTTTTCAACCAATAGATAAATCATGTGGAACATGTTGTGCATGTGGCAGCAAACACTAATTTTTGTAGGACATTTAAAAAGTCATAAAGAGCAGATAAAAGCTAGATATCACATTCCTGACTTTGCAAATACTTCAAAATTATTGTCAAGTCCTGCACACTGTGCTAATTGGTACTTTACAATTACAAGTATCCCCCTATATAATACAAGCTAGTATCACCCTTATACCAGAAGTTGATTCTATTCATTGTGAACATAAATGTTGATTTTTGTTATCTACAGCATTCAAGAAGAACGCCAGGAGAGGCACAAATTTAAAACCAGCATCTTTCAGCCTGAAGAGAGAAAATCTCGCTTTGAACCAGTGACTGAGGAGGTCCCCCCCTTGTTACCAACACCTGGTAAGGGAATTCCTCTCGTCATGGAATTTGCATGTTATCAAAGAAATATTTTTACCACATAGATATCATACATGATAGATTTACAATAAGAGTTATGTCAGATTTTTAGCTCAGCTGACTGAAAGTAAACTGATTTATAGGTATGGCGCTTTGTCAGTTGTCCATCCAGCCTTCTGTTAGCAGAGCAAAAAAATTACTGCTGGACCTAGAAATTTCTAAGTGTACATCCAGGGAGGTCAATAAAAATTCTTCTGGGGAACCTGAAATTAGGTCACTGCAGCTTATATCCTTCGAGCTAGCGGGCTTGTGAATAACCCCCCCCCCCCCAGAATAATTAAAAATTTGATACAAAACCGCAAGAATCTTGATGAATAATGCATAATTTGGCATGAATCTTATATTGACCATAACTAATTGATCATTACCTAAAAACTCGCAGAGATACATGTATTTTTTTCTAATTTAAAAATTTTTATGCCCCCGCCACAAAGTGGCCGGGGAATATAGTTTTTCCCATGTCTGTCCTTCCGTCATTCTGAAATCGAACAGTTGTACGGACTTTTTTTCGCAATGCCTGCAGATATTGGCCTGATTTTTGGTGTGTGGGCAGATAATGACCAGTTACAGATCAATTTCGCGTTTCATCCCAGTTGACCTATTTTTGACCGTTTTACGGCTCCTAAACTTAGAAAATTTCATGAAAAATAGAAATTTTCATGACAAATACACATGTACGGACTTTTTTTCGCAATGCCTGCAGATATTAGCCTGATTTTTGGTGTGTGGGCAGATGTTGACCAGTTACACATTGAGTTCGCATTTCGTCCCAGTTGACATACTTTTGATCGTTTTAAGGCTCCTGAACATAGAAAATTTCATAAAAAATATAAATTTTCATGACAAATACACATGTACAGACTTTATTTCGCAATGCCTGCAGATATTAGCCTGATTTTTGGTGTGTGGGCAGATGTTGAACAGTTACAGATTGAGTTCATGTTTTGTCCAGGTTGATCTACTTTTGACAGTTTTACGGCTCCTGAACATAGAAAATTTCATGAAAAAAACAAATTTTCATGACAAATACACATGTACAGACTTTTTTCCCCAATGCCTGCAGGTACTGCCCTGATTTTTGGTGTTTGGGCAGATAATGACCAGTTACAGATAAATTTCGCGTTTTGTCCCGGTTGACCTACTTTTGATTGTTTTACAGCCCCTAAACATAGAAAATTTCATGAAAAATATAAATTTTCATGACAAATGTACATGTACAGCTGTTTTTAGCCCTCAGCTCATAGGCTGATGGGCTATTGTCATCACCCAAGCTGTCTTTATGTCTGTCCGTCTGTCTGTCTGTCCGGTGTCCATCCGGCGTCCGTCCGTCCCGCGTTTGTTAACTTTTACCTTGTGAGCGGGATATCTCTAAAAAGATTCCCCGTAAGAGTTTTATTTTATCAGTGAAGATGTATATGGATAAAATCTCGGTCAAGTTCGAAGATGGTTGACCTTGACCCATTTTTCTACATTTTAGAGCTGATTATAGAAAAACACTCAGAAGCTTATATCTCAGGAACCATTGTGTGGATTTTCACAAAACTTACTATGCTCATTGGGACTGATGGTCTGTACATGCTGCACAATTTTGGTGGCGCCACCTGCAATTTCTGATTTTTTAATCAATTTTTATCGGGTTTTTCAATTTTGGCCCTGTGAGCAGGATATCTCTAAAAGGATTCACCATTGGAATTTTATTTCATCAGTGAAGATGTATATCAACAAAATCTTGGTCAAGTGCAAAGATGAGTGACCTTGACCTATTTTTCTTTGTTTAAGGGCTGATTATACAAAAACACTCAGAAGCTTATCTCAGGAACCATTTTGTAGATTTTCACAAAACTTACCATGATCATTTGAAATGATGGTCACAATTTTGGTGGCGCCACCTACAATTTCTGAATTTTTAATGAATTTTTATCAGATTTTTCAATTTTGGCCTTTTGTGCAGGATATCTCATAAGGTATTCAACACAGGAACTTCATTTATTCAGTGCTATTGCATGATATTTACATAATCTTGTTCAAGTTCAAAGATGGCTGATATGACCTACTTTTCAAGGTCACAGAGCTTAGTATAGAAAAAAAACTTAGGAGCTTATTTCTCAGGAAGCATTTGGTGGATTGGTGTGAAACATGGTACATTCCGCTCCAATTTAAATTTATGACTGATTATCAGCTTTTGCTGATATTCTGGTTTCGCAATGCAATGCTTACAGATACTGGCCAAATGTTTGGTCTGTGGGCGCATAATGACCACTTACAGATTGAGTCTGCGTTTCGTTTCAGTTGACCTATTTTTGACCATATGACAGATCCTGAACATAGAAAATTTCATGAAAGACAGAAATTTTAATGAAAAATGCATATGTATGGACTTTTTTTCACAATGCCTGCAGATACTGGCCTGATTTTTGGTATGTTGCTTGCTAATGACCCATTTCGGATTGAGTTTGCATTTTCCCCTTGTTGCATTTTTTACTTATGACCATACCATACCTCCTGAACTTAAAAAATTTTACAAAATTTAACAAATGTTTCTAATTTCCCCCAGGTGGGGGCATTCGTGTCGTTCTGACACATCTAGTTTTTTTCTGCTGTTGATGACAAATGGCAGCAGTTGTGACAGTTTCTCAGCTGTGATTTCATCCAATGTCCTGAAACCCAGTGTGTTTATTGATTATGATTTGTGTCTTCAGTTCCTATTGCCTGCATGGTGGTGCCACCTGTATTTTTTCCATTTTTGGTGCATTTTTTCCTTTATTTTGAGACTACCAATTTATTTTGATACTGTCAGATTCGCAACTGGGGTTTTATCTGTCCTGAAACCTTGGGTGTTATAATAATCACCCTGGCTGTCTGTTGGTCTTTCTGTATGTCTGTAAGATTTGAATTCTGATGATAACTTCAGTTTGGATTGACATTTGGAATTCAAACTTGACATAAATATGGCCCACCTCTATCACAAGAACTCTATCGATTTTTGGGTCATTAGGTCAAATGTCAGGGTCACAGGACTCACATATTTAGAAAGAATGTGGATGCATTTAAGCCAAACTTTCTTCCCCAACCTTCCATCTTGGATTTATAGCTGACCTGCAAATACGGGAAGAACTTGATTGATTTTGAGGTCGAAAGGTCAAGGTCACAGAGGCCATGTGTCCACATATTTGTTTCAAATGATAACTCCAGTTTTGGTTGACATATTGGTTTCAAACTTGACTTATATATGACCCACAAATAATGCAAGAACCCTTTTGATTTGGAGGTCAAAAGTCAAGGTCTCAGGAACCACTTATTTAAAAAGATTGTGCAGGCATTTTAAGCTAAACTTTTTCATCCTAAACCTTCTGTCTTCCAAGTAGTGCATTTGCAAGTTTGGGGAGGTTCCTCTTGATTTTGGGGTCACTAGGTCAAAGGTCAATGTCATAGTGTCCATCCATTCAAAAATTAGTTTATGGATGATAACTCCAGTTTGAGTAGACCGGTTTGCTTCATACTGATCACTGGACTCATATTTTGAAAAAGCTGATAAACATATCCTTATAGACAAATTCAGCTGAGCATCAAGACCCATTGGTTCCTGGTTTCTCACTCTTCCAAGGAAAATGTATTTAATGGAATTAATTGCCATGATTTTCAAACATAAAAATATCTATTCCAGATGTGGTTGTCATGTTCCTATTTTCTCGGACCTGAGATGGCTTTTATGGAATTTGTCGTGAATAAACAGCTCATATTGACAGGGAATTAGCTTTCAAGAAATATTTTATTTCAATTTTAGGCATATGCATGGCAAAAATATTCAGATGTTTAATGAAGAAATATATGAAATTTGTTGCTTCATTTATGATTTCCACATCCTAGCTTTATAGGCGTTACATCCAACATGTATTTTGATTTTTACTTTCTTTTTATCAGGTGAAGACTACAAAGGCAGCTATCCCAACTATGATGACAACACAACCACCAATCTATACCTGGGAAACTTGAACCCTAAGGTGAGACAGCCAAACAGTGGTCCTTTCTTCAGTTAACTGAAGTATAATTCTACCTCAGGGTTTTCCACAGCTTATAAATATTGACAGGTGAAGAGACTTTTTACAATAATTAAGAATTCCCAAAGGAAAACATGAATATTATCATATACTTAGCCTAGACATTTACCAGACACTGATGGTGCTTTTTACATTTTGTAGATGACAGAACAGCAACTCTGTGAGTTGTTTGGAAAATTTGGCCCATTAGCGAGTGTGAAAATCATGTGGCCTCGGTCAGAAGAGGAGCGACAACGAGGCAGAAACTGCGGTTTTGTGGCATTCATGAATCGTAAAGATGGAGAGCGGTCGATGAGCGCCCTTCAATGTAAGTAAACACAAATATTCAGTTAAAACTCACAGCATTTAGTTTTGTCAGGCATCTGGTAGGATCTGTAACTACTGGTGTTTGTTAAGAAATGTGGTGTAAATGAGTTAAGGTGTGACCTTTTTCCCCTCTCATAATAGAGAGTTCAGGTTCACAAAGTCTGCATTTTTGTGGCCACCTCAGATGACTGTTAAAGAGTTGGCTGTAATAGACTTGTGTCTGTAATAGGGAAGTCTGTATAAGAGACATGCCTTTAATTGAAACATGTTCTAAAAAAGAGGTGTGTAATTTAGTGATGTCAGAAATAAAGGGGTGGCAGTTATAGAGAGTTGTCTGTATTATATGGTGCCTGTGATAGCGATGTCTGTTATAGAGACATGTCTAATGGAGTAGTGTCTGTAATTGGATGGTGTATGTCATAGATGACTGTAAAAGAGAAGTGCCTGTAAAAGAGAGGTGTCTGCAATAGAGATGTCTGTTATATCGGGGTGACTGTAACAGAGAGGTGTCTGTAATAGAGATGTCTGTAATATCAGGGTGACTGTAATAGAGAAATGTCTGTAATAGAGTGGTGTCTGTAATAAAGATGTCTGTAATAGAGATGTCTGTAGAAGAGGGGTGTCTGTAATAGAGATGTCTGTAATAGAGAGGTGTCTGTAATAGAGATGTCTGTAGTCGAGGGGTGTCTGTTATAGAGATGTCTGTAATAGAGAGGTGTCTGTAATAGAGATGTTTGTAATAGAGAGAGTGTCTGTAATAGAGATGTCTGTAGTAGAGTGGTGTCTGTAATAGAGAGATGTTTGTAATAGAGAGATGTCTGTAATAGAGAGGTGTCTGTAATAAAGAGCTGCATGTATTGGGAGAGATGCATGTAACAGAGAGATGTCTGTAATAGAGAGAGGTCTATAATAGAGGTGTATCTATATTAGAAAAATGTCTGTTATAAAGATATCTGTAGTAGAGGGGTGTCTGTAATAGAGATGTCTGTAATAGAGAGGTGTCTGTAATAGAGATGTCTGTAATAAAGAGGTGTATGTATTGGGAGAGGTGCATGTAACAGAGAGATGTCTGTAATAGAGAGATGTCTATAATAGAGGTGTATCTGTATTAGAAAAATGTCTGTTATAAAGATATCTGTAGAAGAGGGGTGTCTGTTATAGAGATGACTCTAACAGAGAGGTGTCTGTTATAGAGATGTCTGTAATAAAGAGGTGCATGTATTGGGAGAGGTGCATGTAACAGAGAGATGTCTATAATAGAGGTGTATCTGTATTAGAAAAATGTCTGTTATAAAGATATCTGTAGTAGAGGGGTGTCTGTTATAGAGATGTCTTGATAGAGAGATGGCTGTAATAGAGGTGTATCTGTATTAGAGAGGTGTCTGTAGTAGAAATGTCTGTACTATAGGGGTGTCTGTAATAGAGATGTCTGAAGTAGAGGGGTGTCTGTAATAGAGAGATGGCTGTAATAGAGAGGTGTCTGTAATAGAGATGTCTGTAATAGAGAGGTGTTTGTAATAGAGATGTTTGTAATAGAGGGGTGTCTGTAATAGAGATGTCTGTAATAGAGAGGTGTCTGTAATAGAGATGTCTTTAATAGAGGGGTGTCTGTAATAGAGATGTCTGTAATAGAGAGGTGTCTGTAAAAGAGATGTCTATAATAGAGAGGTGTCTGTAATAGAGATGTCTGTAATAGAAAGGTGTCTGCAATAGAGATGTCTGTAGTAGAGGGGTGTCTGTTATAGTTTGGTGACTGTAATAGAGGTGTTTGTAATAGAGATGTCTGTAATAGAGAGGTGTCTGTAATAGAGATGTCTGTAATAGAAAGGTGTCTGCAATAGAGATGTCTGTAGTAGAGGGGTGTCTGTTATAGTTTGGTGACTGTAATAGAGGTGTTTGTAATAGAGATATCTGTAATTTTTGTATTAAAATGGTGACTCTAAAAGAGAGATGTCTGTTATAGCATGATATATGTAATGGAGAAGTATGTGTAATAGCAAGATATGTTATAGAGATGTGTCTGTAATAGAGACAGTCTTTGTAATAGAGAGATGTCTGTTTTCAAATTAAATTATTAAAACTGTTGCTATGTTAACAGCCAAGGACATCATGGACTACGAGATGAAGCTCGGCTGGGGTAAAGCTGTTCCTATTCCTCTGCATCCCTACTATATACCCCCTGCTCTGCTAGAGTTAACACTACCCCCGCCCCCATCAGGATTACCTTTCAATTGCCAGCCGACGAGGAGATGTACAAATAGTTCGGGGAAACAGTACGGCAGCGTCCCACCACCTGGACAAGGGTCACTCCGCCACAACAAATCAGAGTTTGAGAACCCGCAGCCAGGAACGAAAGAATTTGACAAGGTAACCATAGGCAGCCGTCATCATATACATAATGTCTTGTACAAGTGGTCACTCGCTCACACACATGCATCCGAACAGACATACAATCAGAAACAATTTATTGTAAATATTCCGTATTTTAACATAACGCTCTTTGTGTAAATGATTGAAATGTTACTTGTTAGTTTTGTGTGCTCCATATGTCACATACAAAATATGATATTTCAACCTGTTAATGCTGACAGGGTTGCATTGACTAAATATAAAATGAATATAGAAATGTCTCCTACTTATTAAAGATTATAAGATATAAATTTATCTGAATTAACACTACACAATACATATTTTTATTTTACTGTGATGTGTAATATGATTAGAATAGAATGACATGAAGTTGCAAGAAAAAAAGTATTTATATTAAAACAATATTCAGGGTCTGGTTTCAAGAAGACTTAATTTGTTGATGTGATGTTTATTGATTTATAATCAGAGCTCAAAATATAAATGGGGAGAGGGGGGGATGAGGCTGCCAGTGAATGTTTACTAAGTGTAGACATCTTTGTCAGCTTTACTAAAACTTAAAATATGTAAATATATTAACTGTGATAATTTAAGAAATAGAAGAATCATATAAAGCTTTTGTGAAAATTTATTTCTGACAACATGTTCACATTTGAGTTCATTTACTTTAGAGCACTAATGGTAAAATTTTTCATATTTTGAGCCTTGATACATTGCTAGAGGGAACTGTAAACCTTCAATATAGAGTTCTTTAATGAGTACAACATTATTTTGAATCATACATTTTTAGGCTGTACAGGTCATTATTTATTTTAACAAAGCCAGCTTAATTATCTTTATTCATGAATATTCATACTCGCCTGAATATACATTTGTATATGATGATATTCAGATGAGTTATAAGTTTAATGTGTCCCCCTGACGGGGAAAGTGTGAAAATAATTTATCTCTCGTTTTGCTGGATGTTTTTAACAGCTGTTAGCCAATGCAGTTGTGAAAGTCGTTATCCCAACTGAAAGGTATTTCAATCTTTTTGACTCCTATCTTTATGTAATTAATACTGGTAACTGTATAAAGCAGCTATCTGTTTATTCCAAATTACTTTCCTCTGAACATCTCTTTGGGATTGAGATTTTGTTAAATGAAAACATGCATTGGCTAAGAATATAGGTTTACCTGGAACTGTGCCGTGTGCGTTTACATCCTATGCGAAGGCATTCCCATAAGCAGACATGAACAGGCAAAGCTCAATGGCTGGTGGAGATGGTAGCACAACACACGACCTCTGATCTTGGGTAACAGAGAGGTAACACAGGTCTCAACACCCGGAGGTAATGAAGAGAGAAAATGCCCCACCTCTTCGTGAAAATGTGAAGTGTGGCGTTTAGCTGCTGCGCTTGGTTTCCCAATAGGCTTGTTGAAACTTGGGTATATACTTTAAATTTTGTTTATTCACTGTCAACCAAACAAAATATTAAGACCACATTTTCTACTACTCACTTTTTTGGAAGTAATTAATTGAAAAAAAATTCCTTAAATAACTTGATGATAAAATTTAATACCATAATTCATGCTCATTGTTAAAATTTGTATTGCAGATTTGTTGCATTCTCAAATTTTATTTGTTAGCATAGTTGTCCATTACAAGTTCTCATTTCTATTCTCTAATTACATTCATTAAAGTCTGTGATAATGGCTTCCATTCATCAATTTTCTTGACTAGGTATAATGAGTTTTAGAAACACCATGTTTGCATAGAGAGTAGAAATCTATTTTTTTATGTAGTTCTTTGGATGGTACCTTTGACATATATATCAGTAAATGAAGAGTCTGATATACAGATCTTTTAAATAATAATACTTGATAGTATGCAGGTCACCATGATGTACTACAGATTTTTTTGTAATCATTTCAGGAAACCAATTATCAAGAATGATTCCTCTTCTGGAGGGTCATCTTTACCACAGTAATGGCAAAAAATTAAAAAAAAATAACACACATAATACTGACCATGATGTAAGCTTAGATAGCCTGCGAAACAGTGTCAGATTAGAGTTAATTTATATTTCTCGTAATATATATATGATATTTTGCTGGGTACAATCTAAATCACAATATTTTAGTGTTGACTTAAGTAATATTTATGTGAGAAATATTAATATAAATCGGTCTTTCGGGTTTCAAATTCCTCTTATCTTAAAAATGAATTACAGCTTCAGCCCATGATTAAATTCTACAAGGCTCATTTATCGGAGTTATCCCATATGTGATGTTCATTAGAGTATAATGTTAGTGATAACTCAGCACTAACCTTTATCCAGAGTTATCACAATTGTGATAAGTGTATCGTCAAATTCAGTTACATCATGATATCATGATAAGGGGTTTTTCTTACAGTTTAGGTACACAAACATGTCCTATGAGGTTTTATTACCTTAAGATAATGACATTCCCAGGGTCCTTTTTAGTTTATAAAATTATTTATTTTCAAGATAATTGTTTATTATAATGAATTGCATGAAATTTGGGAATGTACAATCAAAGCATTTTAGCAAGAATCAGATATGAATCTGTTAATTAAATATTTTAAATATTTTGAAATTGGGGCGATGATCATATATCATAAAACATCTGACAAATAATTTGTGCATTGGAAATTGCTAGATATTTTCGGTTTGTTGATCTTTTATTTTATGGATCAATTAATTAATGATTGGCTGTCCCAGATATATCACATTTTAAAAACTTTATCATTTGATAATGATAATCTGTATTTCTTGATACACCATTAATATTTGATCAGTGACACAAACGTACAAAATACTATCATAGGATATAATCAGTTGAAATTCTTTGACTAAACCCATGTGTGATTCAGAAATTTTACTTCACTCGTACACAGGGTTCGATATTAGCAGGAAAGTAGCATCAGTCTAGGGGACCAGTAATGCCAAAAAATTGCTGGTCCTCCAAGAGAACAAGTAGTCCTCAAAATTTATCTTATATTCATTCTAACAAATTAAAAGGACTAAGCAATAGAAAAATCGCAAGTATCAGCTACTTGTAGTTTCTGGTTTGATGTTATGTATGTTGTCTTTATTAAATATGTCTATCTTGTAATTATTTTGTTATTTTATTATTTTGGCATAGTCCATAAAAAAAATAATTTCCCTAGGGAATGAGTTCTAACACCAGTGCACTCACACACAGAAATTTTATCCACTTCATTTGGGCGGACAAGTGATTATGTCGAACCCTGGTTGTACAGCACTTAATAGACACTAACTCTATGATAGACACAGATCATGATTTTCATAGTGTTAAGTTTGTACTGGTTGGTGCTACAGTCAGTGACAGGACGTTTTCATAACGAGTTGTTATTTCAGGAACCTTCTGTGTCTCATACATCGAATGGTGGAGTTTGTGGTGAGAGAGGGCCCAATGTTTGAAGCCATGATCATGAATCGTGAGCTAAACAATCCCATGTTCAGGTAAAATACTTATCACAATAAACAGTATTTGCGTCACTTTGTATAAGCTCTGCCCCTTTATGATTGTAACAGGATTTTGAATTTTATGCCATCATGGCTGGTTTTAGAATAAATTTTTATGATGGTATATGTACACCACTCCACTTGGTCTTGATTCTTGGCCCTGTGCAGGAAACGGTGTTATCAGCCAAACAAAAGTGGGTGTGGCATGTTTAAAATTGAGAGCTGGATGCACAAAGTAATCATGCTCTCATTGGGCTTATTACAATTGCTCTTGTGTACACCCTAGTGTTCTTACCCAGAAAATCTTGCAACGCAAAGCAGCAGTTATACGGAAGGAGACCTGGGATGACTGTAGAGTATATCGACTGAGTGAGGAGTGTGGCTAACATTGGGCATTTAACCATTTATATTGGTGTGATATCTGTACTTTGCTCCGCATAATGCAAAGAAAATCAGAATTCTAAATGATATGTAAAGCAGTGTCATTTGGTTAATTACATCTAAGTCCATTCAATAGACATTGGTATGGGCCATAGACCTAAATTTTTTTAACTGCTCATTAATGACATTAATGATGGGAAAAAAGGACATACAGTTATTATATTGTGTAGCAAGTTTGTATAACAATTGGGGCACTATGATGTTGCTCTGTATTTACAGTAAAAGGTAATTTGATTGACTATCACTGCCATCTGGTGTGTTTTCCTGACAACCATTTGTTTTAGACTTCTCTTGTGTCTGTTAAAATAATGCTTATTATTGTTCATGCCAGTATACTCCCAATCCTCTACTTTATTATGTCATCCACCTTTATAATAAAATGATATTTTCCCGTATCAACATCTGCCTTTAGGGTACTGGTTTACAGAACTGATACCAGATGGTGCTGTATGTCATGGTATGTTTACTGTATTAATTAATTTTAATGTATTATCATACATTGTGTAGCATTTGTACTAGGTTTCTTTAGAGTTCTCATTTGTTCCAAAGGTTCCTGTTTGAAAACCAGAGTCCGGCCCATGTCTACTACAGATGGAAACTATACTCCTTACTACAGGTATTGTAGATTTAATGTATTATTTAAGAAACATTTCTTGATTTTTTCTGCTTTAGCTGTTTAATTTGTCTAATGCATTGACATCCATCATTATTTGTGAAAAGACATACACCTTATCATTCTACCAACAATGATCTGGCAATTGAACCAATCAAATGACTCACATCCACTTGCTCAACATGGCTCCTGAAACACATCTGTTGCTATTATCAGAGCAAAAGTCGGGCCGTAC
Source organism: Sipunculus nudus (assembly GCA_026874595.1). Taxonomy (NCBI): domain Eukaryota; kingdom Metazoa; phylum Annelida; class Sipuncula; order Golfingiida; family Sipunculidae; genus Sipunculus; species Sipunculus nudus. Next base: position 73,008,822 of record CM049314.1, read on the forward strand.
AAGCAGGTCATGTGTAATCTGACCAATCAAATAAATCCTTTTAAACCCATCCTTTTTTCTGGTGCATGTGTTCTGATGCATTTTGGGTGTTAACAGTGTATTGTTTACACGTGGTTTCGTTAGGTTTGATTGTCAGTAGGAATTTCAGCCAAAATACTCCCAACTTCTTCAATATTCATTAAGTAGATACCAGATTGGCTCACAGAAGCATTTTCTTGTAGGAAAATGATACACTATAGACAGAGTTTGCAATATAAGTTGCTTCCTTGAAGTAGCTGTAATCATTGTATCTGCCATAGCAAAGTCTAGACACATCGTCTAGGCACAGAATGCCCAGTTTAGAACTAGTGGAACTATATCTTTCAACTGTTCCATTCAGGTTTCAGATTCATGACAGGGGCTTATACCCGGTTATCCTAATGTCAGCCAGGCTCGTTGTACCACTCCTGGGGGTCCAGGGTGTATGTCATCCCCATTGCTGGGTCATTTCACTAAGGAACCCCCAAAAGGTGCACTCGTTTGAGAATGAAACATGACTGCTGGGCATAGTCTTTCCATTAAAGTTACAGAGTACTCACCCTTAGTGGTGGCCTACCGCGAAAAATCTCACCGCCTCGGCTGAGATTTAAACTCGCGTTATTCCGGCTTTGAGTCCTGCGCCACTCCCTCTGAGCCACAGAAGCCAGTCACTCATTAAAAATTTAATGTTTGGTATTGTACTAACTTATAATAGTACAATACCAACAATATATTCACAATATATACAATATTGTCAATGAAGGAAACCAATGGTATATTGGTCATTTTGTTCAGTTTTTTTTTCTACATTTACACAGGGAGACTCACCATACAAATGGAGAACTGAAGAATTCCGCATGTTTAAAAATGGGTCAATATGGAAACCACCACCAATGAATCCGTACACACAAGGTATGCCAGAGGAACTTGTTGATCCAGACAAAGCCCCAGTGGTCGTTGAGGACCCAGCTCAGCCGCCAAAGAGAGGCCAGCTCAGTGAAAGGTGAGAAAGCAAAAAACTAGAGTTCTGAAAAAAGTGATCATCTTTAGGATTTGCTGTTTCTTCTGTTTTAGTCAGTGTAATTGCATCTCAGGATTTGTAATTTTTTGTATTTTAGTCAGCATGATCATCTTTGTAGATTTAGTATTTTCTTTATTTTATATAAGCGATAACTTTGGGGATTATTCTAGTCAGAGGTTTCAGTTAAGGGGATCTCTTTGACTATTTGCTATTTTTCTGCATTTTAGCTAGGGCAGTCAGTTTGAGGATTTCTGTTTTCTGTGACTGACTTAGTCAGCTGATTTGCTTTGAGGATATTGTACCTTCTCTGACTTCTGTATTGTTCAGGATTTACAAATTTCTGTATTTTAGTTAAGGGGGTTGCTTTTGAGGATTTCCTCTCCTGCATTGTTGAGGATGTGCTACTTTCTACATTTTATTCAGGGAGATCATAATGAGGATTTTCTGTTTTCTGTGTCTTAGTCAGCGGGATCGTTTTGAGGATATGTTGCGCGAGTTAACACCAGAAAGGAACAAAATTGGGGACACCATGGCCTGGTGTCTAGAACACGCAGAGTCAGCTGAAGAAATAGTGGAGTGTATCGCTGAATCTCTATCAATACTACAAACTCCTATACCCAAAAAGGTGAGCAAGGTGTCAAGAAACTTTGTGTAGAATGTTATACCACAGTTTATGTATGTCTAGTTTCAAATGTGAAATTATTTCAACTTGGGCTACACAGAAAAAATATTCTCTACCACCTCTGGGATTAAAAAATGAGATGGGATTGAGCAAACTTGTAATTAAATTTTTAAAATTAATCAGTGTACTCAAAATATGTTTTTGGCCAGTTTGCAAGAAAAATAAAAAACGTAAATTTTTAACTGTGAATATAAACATCACAGAGTTTTGTCCATTTTCTGTTACTTATCACGTTTAAATGCTTGGAAAGGATTGTTGCGAGAACACCTGTGGAGGACTTCATACTTCATAAATTATCTCACATGAGTTAGATTCTTAACAAAATCTATGCATATTTAATGAGGTCAGAGGTCACCAGGCAACTTCGTGGTGTTGCTGTGATAACTTACCAAAATCTTATGGATTTCCATGATACTTATTGTATATATTTACCAATCATCATTCATCTTAATAAAATTCTTGGCAAAACCCATGCATATTTTATGAGGCCAGAGGTCACAGGACATATGATGGACATATCATGCACCCTTGCATTGTTCTTGTTAGATTAGTTATGATTTCAGTGTTCTAGATTGTGGATTTATGTAAATATGAAATAAACTTATAAAATGTATCTTTGACATGTTCAAGGTGGCCAGACTGTTTCTGATCTCCGACATTCTTCACAACTGCAGTGCTAAGGTGCCCCACGCGTCATCATACAGAAAATAGTAAGTTTGTTACTTATTATTGCAGCATTTATTATTATTAAATAATACAGTAAAGGGGCCCATTCCAGTATCTTACATCTATTAACTAAAGGGAATCCCTTGAACTCTGTATAAATATAAACCAGAGAATGCCAATCCCATCACACACAGGCTGTTAATAGTGTTATTTTTGTTTATATCCCTGTGTGTATTATATGTAGGGGACCATCAAAATAATCAAAACACATTTAACAAGTACATTTGGGGTAAGTCAGATGAACCATTGTTTTGCTGCTAGTGACTTATAAACTTCAGCACATACGTTACATGGTTTTTCTATTTGTCAACATTGCTATATTTACCAACATCCTGTGGATATGCAGCCTCGTAAATCTGTCACTAAGGCATTAGAAGAAATTTCTTTGCAGGTAATTTATATGCACAGGGAGTAAAGCCAGAATTCACATATAATCTATTGAAATGGTTGGCAATTAGCTGGTTTTAAATAAAATTTGATTCGGCATGTTTTTTGTCCACTCTGACATTATAATATTGTAAAAAAGAGAATTCGGTGTTATGTGATGCCTTAGGAATGTAGTAAAATGTATAACACGGAGAAGGGTATAAATGTGAACTTTAACTTTCAGAAATCACATAAAAACACCCAAAAATGAAAGATAGCCACCTTTAACATTCACCTTAACAAGAGTATAATTCTTTTGAGGTAAAATTCCATTTGTGAGACAATTCATTGGCATTTGTTATGATCTAAGACTTACATATTACTTGTAAGTGGCCTGTTTAGTTCAATCATTAGCCTTTAAAAACTTACACTCTGCATGTGAAATAAAAGTCTGTGCATGTTGTCAAAGGTAGTAGCTAATTAAAGCAACTGTATTATTGGTACTCAGGCATTTATCATCAGTCAGCAGACGTTACCTGATCAGTTATTAGATCCTGACTGTAATTACTAATTGGATGTGTTATTCTCGTTTGCAGTTTTGAAGCCAAATTGAAAGAGATTTTCAGTGACATCCATGAGTTTTATGAAAAGATTGATGCAAGACTAAAGGCAGAACAGTTCAAGGTAAGAGCCAGTCTTCATTGTTACATTTTGATCTCATATTTCTCTAATCTTCTTCAAATCCCCAGTGACTAACTTTGTTTCAATGCATTAATCATAAAGGATGTTAGTTAAATACATTCCTAATAACAGCTCTCTTTTATGAAATATTTTTAAAACTTAAAACATTAACAAACTTGTGACAGCTCTACATGGGTCAATATTACTAGCATTAACTGGCCTGTGTGGTCACAGAACTAAACACTTGGACATAATGAGTACTAATCTCAGCAGGGGTGTGAGAGCCCTCACCCCAGGTCAGTAAATTGCAGGTGAGGATGTGACAAACGAATGCGCTTTTCAAGGGTTCATAGATGTTATGACCCAGCTATTGGGCTGATTTCACACCAAAGGCATGCAGGTGCAGTAACCACCAGGCCTGGTTAACACCAGGACATAGTATGAGAGGAAGCATGTGCTACTGCTGTGTTCGTAGTCCAAAATTAGAATGGGTTTCAGCAGATGCATATACTTTGATAATCTAGCATTGAACAAAATTTTCCAAACAGAAATAAACACTTCTATAAGCCTATTCTAGTCCATGTGACTATAGTACCAGTTCCAACATTAACATGTTAATAACTTGTTGATTAGGAACAAGTACAAGTAATTATTGCAGTAATGTCACACTTGTTAGATGCTAATGTTAAAATTTATACCTGTTCAAATGCTACTTGTAAATAATTAGTGTATGAGATCAGGCATGAATTAAGCAAGTATTATAGTAATATCACACCTGTGAGATATGACCTGTTTGTGTTTAATTTCAGCAAAGAGTGATGAACTGCTTCAGGGCGTGGGAAGATTGGGCCGTCTACACTAATGACTTTCTAATTAAACTGCAAAATATTTTCCTTGGCCTCGTGCCCACAAAGGTTAGTCATCAGAACTGGCAAAATGGCCATTGTGTACCTGTTGATTATTCTGTGTATAGTCTGTCTTAAAATCGCTTAATATTAATATGGACCCCTGTCCACCTGTTTTTGTCCCTCGCTTACTTGGAAGGAATTGGAGACATTGATTTGGGTTTGTCTGTCTGTCTGTCCATCTGTCAGGTTTTCATTTCCGTGCGATAACTTTCCTAAATATTATCTGATTTCATTAAAATTTGGGCCAGTGATTGCTCTCATGCTTACCTTGGTTTGGATTGTTTTTTAAATGTCTTGTCTCACAAGATAATAATACAATATGATATTTCATTTATGATATGATGAATCGGCACAATTAGTTTCACTAATCACCAACAGGTGTCGCTAGTGGTAGACATAAATATTTGCAGTAACTGCCATGTGCTGCCATTCTTTGAGCATGGTTAAAACTATTTGCACTTAGTCACCACAGATTTTAAAATCATCCCAAACTTGAAGGCAGAAGCTGGTGACATAAAATCCTTGAATTTGCTTGTTTCACAATTATTTGGGGGCAAGTCAAAGAATGCGAAAACTTTTTGCAACTAAGGGCAGAAAGAGGTAAAATGCGTAATTAATTACTGTGGAAATAATAACCTACCTTCTGTTATTCTCCTGTGAACAGTTTAAAACTATTCTATGAGAAACTGGTATATTCCCCAGGGACATTTTCCACCAACCAATGAAATGAACATGGAAGACAATGCTGATGACATCATAATAGACATTACGCACTTAATCATGTACCAATTTTCAAGAGCTGCCAACCTGACTTAAATGTGAACCAAAGACGGATAACACCTTACATGCTGTTTTAATTGTATCCCCAGACAATGTCGGGGGATACTATGGTTTCATACCGGTCCCGCTGCCCCCGCCGCCGCATATAAATCTTGTTGGCGCGATAACCAAAAAAAATATTTCACGGAACTTTACAAAACTTGGTATATGTATAGATATGGGTAAGAGGACGACGCCCGTATAAAATGAGGTCATGACCTTTACTAGGAGAGTCCTTGACCTTTAATAGGTCCAACTTTGGGGAAAATCACACAAATTCTTTAATATCTCAAAAAATCTTGCATGGATTTATCCCAAAATCAAGTTGATGGAAGAATATGAATAGGGTTGTCATGTTCCAGGACCTGGTAGAGCCACCTATTATTCTTTACTTGTTTTCGTGCCTTTAATACCCCCAAAATTGCCACCTTACAGTACTGTGAGCATTATAAGTCAAAAACTAATGAACAGATTTCTTTTATATTATGCATGTACATAGGTATGGGTTATGGGATGATGTTTATTTAAATTGGGGTCATGACCTTTCCTATGAGAGTGGCCTTGACCTTGAATATTGCCATATGTGGTGAAAATCACACACCTCTTATGATATCTCCAGTGTTGATAGCCATATGGATTTCAAACATGACTTATGTATGGCCCACCACTAAAGTAAAAACCCCTTTAGGTTCTAGGGTCACTGGACTGGCATCTTAAAAGATACTGTGGATGTATTTTAAGCCAAACTTTCATCCCAGGTCTTCCATCTTGAATATATAGCTCACTTGCCAATAGTGGATGATCCATATCAGTTTTGGGGTAACAAGACCAAAGGTCAAGGCCACAGGAGCTATCTGTCCAAAAATTAGTTTCTGGATGATAATTCCTGCTTTTATTGATGTATTGATTTCAAACTTGACTTATATATGTCCCATTGAAAAAGCAAGACTCCAATTGATTTTGGGGTCATGAGGTCAAAGGTCACAGGACACATCTTTAAAAAGATTGTGGATGCATTTTCAGCCAAACATTTCATCTCAGACCTTTCATCTTGCACATAGAGTTCATCTGCCAATAGAGGAAGACCCCTATCAATTTTGAGGTCACAAGGACCAAGGGGAAGGTCACAGGAGCCATCTGTCCTAAAATTAGTTTCTGGATGATAATTCCTGCTTTTATTAATGTATGGATTTCAAACTTGACTTGTATATGTCCCATTGGAAAAGCAAGACCCGAATTGATTTTGGGGTCATGAGGTCAAAGGTCAAGGTCACAGGACACATCTTTAAAAAGATCAAGGTCACAGGACCAACATCTTCAACAAGATTGTGGATTGATAGATGGAAGAAACAATAAATATGCCAAGTGTCAGTATATGCTGCTAAAAATGAGGGCCTATTCTTAAAGGGGGGGGGGGGGGGCTACTATGTCTGGGGATACTCTGGCACCTGCTGTGCCAAGAAATGTCTAGTTAACACTTTGTTTTTATGGCTCACAGATTTTAGAAAAAGAAGAAGGCATTGACCTTGATGGTGCACCACTGGATGATCTAGATGGAGCCCCGATCAGTGAACTGGACGGAATGCCACTCGATCACGCAAGAGAAGAAATCCCAGAATCCCTGCCTGTACGCATGGAGGATAGTGAGCCATATATAGATGATGTTGATGGTATACCATGTAAGTATGCAAAAAATAATTAATTTCTGCATTTTTGATATCATCTTATCATCTCTTATCAATTTATAATTTTTATCAATTTTCTAAACTAATTTAATAGAAATTTAATAGATGTACTTTGTTATTTTTACACTGAGGAATCCAGAGTCTTTAATATGAATTTGGTATATATGTATAGAGTCATATGGATATTAGCGGTAGGAATTGATTGTGAAGTCATATTTGATGACTGAAAGATAAAAAAAAGATTGATGATCAATTATGAATCAATTATTTTATGTAACATCTATATTACCGTGAAATATACTGTGGAATTTTACCAAAAATATTGACCGAGTAAATTCAGTTTGACACGTACTTGCTGAAAGGTCAAGGTTATAGCTGAGTTGTTGACTTGTATTCATTGCACCAGATTAAGTTTTAATGCAGCTCACTGTATGTGCCAAATATTTGTTATAGATCTCTGACAGAAGAAGAACATTTTATCAAGATAATATGACTTCTTTGGATATGCATATATAATTGTTTATGATAGATTAAGCAAAAATGCAGTTGATTTAATCGGTTATGAAAGAAACCGACTAATCATTGATATAACTAATTAATTGGCACACAATTAATAGAGTTGGTCTTTTTTTATGATGGTGTTAATAATTACACATTTACTTGCTGTAGTGGACAAGTCAGAAGAACAGAAACCAGAGGAGCCTGATTCATCTTTCAAAGTGGCGCCCTCTAAGTGGGAGCAAGTGGATGAAACGGAACTTGAAGCACAAGGTTAACCAGCGCAGCTTGTTTTATTGTTAAACATGTTGTTACCTTAAATGATTATCTTGTTATAGGATGGTTTGTTGCATATATCAGAATTGATGAAGGGTCTGTCAAAAAATTACGTTGGTTATTGTGGTTGGCTCCATATGTGTGGGGTTAGAATTTCACGGTTTTCACATTATCATTGTTTTGTAAGGGTTCAATTATTGTTCTCTGCCCATAGTGTGAACTACATAGAGTATATATCAATAAAAATATGAATTAGTTGTAATAAATAATCTATATGTAAATCATATAAACTCCTCAAAGCAGCAACTAATAAGTTGAAATTCTTGTTCATTGTCGGCAAATCATTTGAAAGAGATCATATCATTTATCATAGCCGTCTCAAATTAAGGGATAACACAAAATATCTATTGTTATTTATATGTCTGTATTTATTTTACAGCTTCCCTTTGAAGATTGGCCTCATTTTCATGAGGGTTTTATTTTTATGATAATTCTAGACCCCCAGGAAAAAAACCAAACCTCAGTGTATCATATCTCAAGATAAATGGAATAAGCACATTATGAGGAATACAGTTTTTGATCACTGCCACATATTGTTTGTTATTTTGCTTAAAGTATTGTTAAGTGTACACATCAGTTGAGGAAATTTCAGATATTTAATATATTGCTATATTTGTGATACTGTGGCTGATTTTTGTATGGATTGTCATGTTTATATGTGTTATAGTGTGCATGAGAGACATTATTATCAGTGAGTTTGTGTGCATACATACATGAAAAGGTAGAGTGATCAAGGGAACAAGAGTAGAAGAATTGACATTGCTGGAAAAACAGAGGTAGAAGAATAGGGAGGTAAAAAGAGAAGGGTAGAGAGGAACAGGAGAGAGGGATGAGAGTAACATACTAGAGAAAACGGGGAACAGAGAAGAAGAGATGGGGGAAGAAACAATACACAATTAGGAAGAGGGGGCAAAGTGAAAAAAAGGGAGTGTGGTTTACACTTGCAAAGAGAGAGGAAAAGAACAGAGGACAAATGATTGCAAGAATAGAGAGAGAGAGTCTTCCTACTATAGTTTCAACTGAAAAAAAATATAATATAAAAAAATATATAAATATAAAATCTCACAAACAGGACCACCTGGGGGACCAGCAGGTCATGTTAGCAGGACGGTCATGTTAGGAGGTGTTTGATAATTTACATTAGTGCCGGACCAAAAAAGGTGGACATAAAAGCATGGTTGGTCATGATAGTGGGATGGTTTTCAGGCTATATTTCACCGAAGTATACTGATATTGTCTGTACTGTCAGTTACATCTCAGGATTATTCTTCATCTGTAGCCATGACAACATCCAAGTGGGAGCTATTGGAGCAGCAGGATGAGAACCATGATGGAGAGGTGATGGAGGAGGACGGAGAGGAGATGGAGGACATAGATGGACAGTAAGCTCACCCTTCATCATGCCGGATTAACTGAAATAGTGCAGAAAATTATGTTCTGCTCCCAATTGTTCCTGCATGTATAATCAATTACATCAGTAAAACGAAACAATGTGAACATCTTAAGGCCAGTCCAAAGGTCTGATATGAGATGGGAAAGATGTGGAAAAGACCCTGATTTTACCATTTATGTTCCTGTTGATCCTCACTGTCATGTTGTGTTTTGATTAGTGTCCTCTTTGCTAGTTGTCTTTCATAATGTTTATGCGCCAATCAGTAACTGTCATATTTCATTGTATCAGTGACCTTGGCATGTTAAGACACCTCAACATGTCATATAAATTGAAAAAGTCATCTGTAGATGATTCTATGATAATTTTTTTCACATTTTAAAACAGTCAATCTTAACTTTTCAAAGGACCTGAGAAATTCCTGATATTTTTAGCGAACCTGTGAGCTTATGCGATGGCGCAGCGTCGTCCGTCCATCGTCAGCCGTCCGCCGTCCAGGGCTGGCTTTCCGCCGTCCATGGCTGTAAGTCAGAAACCATCAGAGCTAGCAGCTCCAAATTACATGTAAGAATTAGTCACATGTGAAACTTGGTGCCCTGGAGCTTATTATTGGGTATCTGCATTAATTTAGATATTATAGAAAAAAAGCTAAAAACCTTTAATAATTTATTTCACAGAAATGATCCCTGGAACAATCTCTCTCAAGTTTGTTCAAATGGTTCCAGTTTGGAGATTTTTGGCCCAGTTACAGGAGGTTGAACTTAGTCATCTGTCCAAAAAAGCACACTAAAATTAAAATCTCAGAAACGGCTTGAGCTGTAATCACCAAATTTTATACCAATGTTTGTCACATATGTCATATCTGATTTTGAGGTATTGGTGGCGCCACCTACATTGATGTGTTTTTTACAAGTGAAAATGCAATTTTAAACTCTTCTAGCTTATACACTGATTTATGATGAAACTGTTAAGCTAATTGGTTTAAAGAATTATTCTACGGTAGGGTTCTGCCAGTTTTATAAGAATAGATTGGGTAAATACAGTTTTAAAAAAACATTGTAGCCAATTGAAAAAGGGTTTCTGTATTTGAAAACAGATTTGACAACATGATGAGTTTCAGCAGCCAAGTCAAGAGGTCACTCAGTACAAACAGGTGGGGTCCAGACATCACCGTGACCAGGCTCTTGGGGGTGTCTAGACACAATGTTTAGATGCAGAATTTCAAGATTATTGGAACTATATTTTTCAACTGTTTGAAAAAACTTGGTTTGCATTTTAAGCGAATTGGGTTTATCATCAGGTCACATGTGAACTGCTGCACCCTCATTTTTGGTTGACCTCTGACCTTTCCTCACTGCCCAGCATCCATTTGTGCGTCTGTTTCAACATATAAACCCGCATATCTTGGGAACTGTTTGACCGATCAGGCTAAAAATTTGCACAAATGTAGCCCTTTGATAGCTTTATAACAAACACTAAAACTGGTGGCACCACCTGCAACCATTTTTGCACAGCGTCCATCTGTTCATCTGCCTTGGGATAATATCACTCGTATCTCAGCAGTGGTTTGACTTAATCACCTGAAATTTTGCAGGTTTATACATCCTGGACAGCTTTCTCGATTTGGCGCCACCTACATTCATGTTTACTCTGCAGACATCCAAGCTCATATCTCGGGAACCATTTGACCGATTGGGCCAAAATTTTGCATGTGTATAGATCTCACATAGCTCTTCATCATAGGCAAAACTGGTGGCGCCACCTGCAACCATTTATGCACAGCGGCCATCTGTTCATCTGCCTTGGAATAAAATCACTCATATCTCAGCAGTGGTTTAACTTATCCACCTGAAATTTTGCAGGTTTATACATCCTGGACAATTTTCTCGATTTTATGACAGGTGGCACCACCTACATTCACGTTTACTCTGCAGACATTCAAGCTAATATGCAACACACCTCACTCTATTCCCCTTGCCACTTAATCCATGCCTTACTTCACCCGTCCCACTCTGAGTTCTGCAGATACACATAGTTGCTTGTCAACTACCCATATTCTAGTTTTAAAATGTCCTAGTCTGAAACTTGCAGGTCCGAAATGTCCATTTTGCTGAAATCATAATGACTAAGGTAGATATGCAGGACTTAAAAGGATCAATATTAAATTTTAAAAATAAACCTCCATTCATACTCCCAAACTTTGCACAGGTTCCCATTAGGCCTGTAGGCCTTGTTATATATTTTCAAGTATATTAACTTTGAATGGAACACTTGTGATGTTGTTTGACTTTATCCAGGCCAATCGAAGAAGGAGAGGAGGAGTCGCAGGAGAGTGAGATAATCCAGGAATCCGGAACGCCGTCACGGGACAACAGTCCGGATAACGATACGGGAGGCAGAGAATCCTCACAGTCCATGCAGATGACAGAGGAACGGAGGGCCAAACTCAGAGAAATAGAGGTGGGAATTTCAGTTGGGGGATGAGGGGCAATGATTGCTAGTAAATTTAATATTTAAATGTTGATAGTTATGTAAAAATAGCATTGCTGTGCTTGAGCAGCAATGAAAAGTGTGCAACAGTAAAATGTCTTTGTGAAGCCAACTGAAAAAAAGGCTACTGGTTTACCTGCACTGTATTTATCTGCATTGACTTTATATTTGACTGTACAGTATAATTATAAAGAAGATCATATGAGACCATAAAAATGCCATATCACTAATCGTTGTTTGGAGATAAAGTCATGACTGTATTTTCAAAGCATTTAAAGTTGTGATGGCTTTGTAATTTTGGTTGGTCAACATCTTTTAAAATTGTATATTGATTGTTTTCTTATGAGGCATCTACATAACTATGGTGTAATATTGTGAAAATTGGAGGAAGTTAAAAATGATAACATTATGTTGATGATAATAACATTATAATCTTGATAATAACAATATAATTATAACAATAACAGTATAATCATGATAATATTATAATCAGTATATAAAATTATAATCATTATGCAATTTCTAACATTACAAGCATGATAATAACTGGATGATTTTCATTGCAGGTGAAGGTCATGAAATACATGGATGAACTTGAAGCAGGGAAACGGTCTCGAAAATCAAACATGACGATTCAAGAACAGGTTCAACATTACCGCAAAAAGCTGCTGGCCAAGGTAGGGTCAGAGGTTAACACAGCCATGTGCTAAATTTAAGTTTTAGTAACTGCAGTTGAGATGATGATTGCATCTTACTGTAAACTGACCATTTGATTGAATCTGAAATGTACGAATTACCAGTGCGGTCATATAATTTCTGTTCCTCTAACTGTGAAATTAAGTTTTCTTTTTAGAGTGAAGTGCATGAAAAATAATTGCAAGATAATAATCTTTTTCTGATCCTCCACTGCAATTTGCTTCCATAGCACTGACCAACTTATAACCTGCTATTTTGAAGTTCACTTGATTTGTGATAGATGGCCAATTGCCCAGTGGTGAAAAAATGTAAAATTTTCAAGGACTGAGGTGAAATGGGAAATGACCACCCAATAGGACACACTTAGGATCATTCTAAACATATGTAGCCGGACACACAAAAGCGTTCCTACTGGCCTTGCTAGTGAAGCTTGCTTTATTAGCGAAGCAGTAGAACGTCTGACTTGTGTGTCACAGGTTACGGGTTCGAACCCACATTCGGGCCTGGTTACTATTTTCACCCGTTACAATGGTGGCAGCGGTGGGATCCGGGGAGTTGGTGTCGTGGCATGATGCCCCACCCAGTTCACGTGTGTGACCCCCGGGATAGATCCCACGTTCTGGGGACAGAACGTTCCCGGAGAGGGGGTGAATGTAGCCGGACACACAAAAGCGTTCCTACTGGCCTTGCTAGTGAAGCTTGCTTTATTAGCGAAGCGGTAGAACGTCTGACTTGTGTGTCACAGGTTACGGGTTCGAACCCACATTCGGGCCTGGTTTCTATTTTCACCCGTTACACATATCACAGTAAAAAACACATTTTCAAGGTATGACTACAGAGGAGGTGTGGAACAAAAGTGGAACAGTTCCACTCTCAGGGATCACAGGGCTTCCAATTCAGTTGGGTGATTGCTATTTGTGCCATGAGTCCAGACTATTCTTCAGAGTTTGATCTGTCTGTTATAGGAGGAGGAGAAGGAGAAAGAGAAACACAGAGACAAGAGGAGGGAGGAAGAACGCGAGAGAGTGAAGGAATGGGAGCGAGCACGAGAGAAAGAGCGAGAACGGTCAGCGAGGAAGGAGCGTACATACAACCTGGTGGATTACGCAGACTCAGACAGCACCCCTCGCAGCAGGGTTAGTATAGAACACTAACAGGGGTAGGGCAGGATGTAGCTGAGGAGTTAAGGCATTTGGCTAAGAACGTCTTCAGTATGAAACTTGCAGTGCCTGACAGGGAATGTAGTGAAACTCAATAGAACCATGGAGATTTTATCCAATGTCATGTTTACAGGTGTTACATAAACATTTGGCTCAAACGAAATTATTTTTCTGATTCCTGGTTCAAACCCATGTCGGTGGTGCACATGTCTGGCGTTCCAACCGCTGTGCTAGAAAAGCAAGCTTCACTTGCGAGACATTTCGGTCTTGCTTTTATATGCACTCTGTAACACAACCCCTCTTATGAGCCTTCTGCTTTCAGAATGAGATTAATAAACCAAGAGGTCACATTTACAGTGAAGTAGGTTGCGGTATTTACCAAATTATTTCAGACCACCATCCCCTAACCCCAAAGGTGGGTGTCATTCATTTTGGTTAAGCCCCCATTTGTTACTATACAATTTGCTCAGGGGAAAATATTGGTCCAATCCCAGATTCAAACCCATACCAGAAGTGCACATCTGGTGGTCCTACTGGTTTCGCAAGAAAAGCAAGTTTAACAAAGAAGAGAGATTGGTCCGCTTTTATATACATAACACAGGTTATGAATGGTTTATTTCTAAATTATTCTAACCCTGTGCATACAAAAATCTGAAATACAGAAGGCTAACCAGAAGCAATAACATAGCATCATATGATAAGACTGTGCCTGCAACAGGCCACAAAAAACTGGTCATTCTGTTTACATTCTGGTACAAAATTGTAACCAGGGGTAGAATTTTAGGTGAATCTATTTGTGTGAATCAAGCATGATTTGTGCAAGAGAATGCTGTAACATGGCATTGTTCTTTCCGGAAAGTGATATATCTCAATCTTTGACGCTAGTCCAACTTTCCCCTTGTGCTTTTACCTGTGTTATGTGTGTGAGCTGCCAACTATAGTAGTTGGTAGTCTGATCATCATGGCCAGGCTTACCCTTATTTATCATGTATTCACATAGAAAGCTCCCACCCAGCACTGCATTTGTCCCTATTGGATGCACATGTCTCATGATTTGAATAGGGATTCCCATATGAATATTGGAGCCAGATTGCCCTGTGACCTCATTGACCTGTAAAGGTTGTAAAGGGCCCTCTGCCCAAGCCTGCTTTTAGAACCAAATATCACATAAAAACTTTTATATTTCTCTCAAAATAACAATTCGGTCATTTGTTTGTTCTTTATGAATGTTTCAGTTGACAAGCTTTTACTGGAAAGATTTTATACATTTTCTGGATTGTCACATGAGCAATAATAGAGTTATTAACTGCTTTGCCAGCGACCTATTGACAATATTTATTGCTCTCCAACATTGACTGTCTTGTTATGGCTCATTCAATATAAATAACATTATTTATGTCATTAAGAATAAGTATGATAGTGTTTCAGCTTGTAATATTAAATAAACATATGTTTATTAAGACATCTATTCAAAATCAGCGACATGTTTCTTTAAAATTTATGTCACAGTATTAGTCTATTACTTTAATATTGCAGTGCAGGAATGATACAAGAATATTTTTTTAAAAAGATGAAACTTAGAATATTTTACATGATTTATAACACTAAACCAAGTAAAGGATTAATTTTCAGTACAAATAAAAAAATATGTATTTATATTTTATTCATATTCTAAAAATGTGTTTGGCAGCCGGAAAAAATATCCACAGGCACCATTACAGCTTGTGTGGCTTGTCTCCTGGTAATGCCTCCATTTTGATTCTGTGAATCATGTAAATCTATTTTGTGAGAAAAACCAATGATTCTCACAAAAACCTGCACAATATGACAAATATAAGATATCGTTAGCAGATGAATTATGGTGCAAAGATCATTCAGGAATTGGTTGTCAGATTTGTCTATTGTTGTTTAATGAAATCAACTATATTTTGTCTGATACAGAGGAGACGTTCAGTGAGCCGTTCACCAAGCCCAGGTCGAAGGTCATTGAGTGCAAGGTCACACTCCCCACCAACCGCATATAGGGAATATGAGAACACGCCACCAGAACGTAAACGATATCGATCAAGATCACGGTCACCTAGCAGGAAACATCGCAGGTCAAAATCACCGAAAAAGTGAGTTACATAAACAAATATCATATACCTTCAAAAATCTTTATGACATCAGAAATGAGGTCATGATGACCTACATTACCAAAGTTTTGTCTGTAGTTTTACTCTCCTTAATAGAATCATCTATTGATCTTTAAAATGTTTTATTTTATTTAACAAATATATTTGAAGTACAGTAAAATCCCATCTGAGGTATAATTCATGAAAAATGTGTAGAGAAAAAGAGGTTAACTGAAAACCTCTGTCAAATCTGTAGTCTGATGTAAAAAAATATTATGTTTATTACGATACAGTTGCTTCTAAATACTGCTAATGATAACAAAACTAATCTTGATCTGAAATAAGGTGAAACATAGTGTTGATATTGGAGCAATAGTAATTGTTTATTTCTATCTTATATCATTTCAGGTCAGTTCGCAGCAAATCCAGGTCAAGGTCAAGGTCACCAAGCAGACAAAAACACAAGCACAAGAAGAGCAAACGCTGAATTGAAGACTTAAATTGACATTTCTTTGTATACATTTTAAGTACAGTATTGAAATTGAGTTTTTGGCCAGATAAACTGCTACTCAAGTTCATAGCAATCCAACTGGGAAAGTGGGTCTGGACATAATATCGGTGTTCCTTAAAGGTCACTGACCCCGACCTCAGGTCATGAGGAATAACCCTTGCCCTTTGACCCTGTCAGTGACTGTTGCTTCCAGCTGCTGAAAGAACTGAGGTTCTGGTTACTACAACTGCCAGCCAGATACTGCAGGCTGTTTATATCATTCTTTTACAATATTCTCTACTATATTATGGAAGCAACCTGTGTTTGAGGCCTGTTTCAGGCAAGTATAAAAAGAGCACTTATGTGTCTGCTTTTTATAATATTAACTAAAATCAAATTTCTTCTAGTTCCAAAAGTTATAACAGCAGGTGGTGTAAAATGAGAGAAATTTGTCCCCTTAAACAGTGGATTATATTTCAAGATTATGTGTGTATTGTATAATTAGAGGAGATGCATTCCATGCTTTAAAGCACAAGAGGGAATATTGTATTAGTTTCATGTTTTTTTCATTTGTCTTTCTGTAAAAATGGAAAATCAAGATGAACTCTGTCATGTAATGAAAGCAATGCACTGGGAAAGATAAAGATAGTGTAAAGTGGCACACTTGTTTCTTAAGGTTGGCCCCCATCATGTGAATGAGAGCTTATGCACCTCTTATCTTTGCATGCCTACAGCAGACTGTTGCTCCTTATTGGTCAGTTTAATAAAACTACACTGCTGATTGGTCAGTTTATTACAACCACAATTCTGTCTTGTTAGGAAGGTGATATTGCAAAGTTGAACGAGACAGCAGTGCTGATTGGTCAGCTAAATGAGACGGCAAAGTTGATGGGTCAGGTCAATAGACAGTGAAGCTGATTAGTCAAAGACATTACAGCTGAACACTTAGTCCACAACGAATTTGAGCAGAGGTTCTGTGAACTGGTCACTTTAATAAGACTTTACTTTTTGTAAGAATGATAACTGTCACATTTCTGTATGGCTAAAAATAACTCGCTAATTTCAGACAGGATAGGGACATAAAAAATGTTTTAAGGTCTGTAAAATGCAGGGGTGTCAATACGGGGGGGGGGGGGTAGATATCAAAACTGGTTTCTAGAATCATAACTGGTTAAAATCGTACTGTTTAATTGGCTTCAGAGGAAATAAACTAGTTGAACAATCTACCTTCAGAGGTCTATGTCTGGCAATGTGTGTAATCTGAGAAGCCCTGAAGCAAATTTAGTTTCCTATTTATTTAATTTAATGAGCAATAAAATTTAATGTTTGAATGGTGTCTATAATCAGTGCTTGTTCAGATATGCTGGTTCTGTTTCTTCACTGGATCTGGCCATAAGAAAAATTATGTAAAGTTAAATTATTTCTACAGATGTAATGTGAGGGCAGTTACAAGCATCAACTTATATAATATAATGTGCTCTCAGTTGCATGTCAGATGCTAAAGGTCAGTGAATAAGTTGAATAAAAGATTATTTTGAAGCATGGGTTTTGTATTTTCTTGTATGTGTGTGTCAGAGTGACAGAAAGGCACCAGTGATAAAGGGAATCAAGTCCAAATCTCATGAAAAATAAATTTAACAGAGACTTTTGAGATTACATTGTGTTTTCATGTTAATCTATACACGTAATTTTAACGTTAATTATATTTATCTCTGGATGCAGAGCTAAAGTTTAGAATATAGAGCCTTTTTGTCATATTCTGTTAGTAGTTGTATGGGTATATAATAGAATTTGAAAGAGCTCTTCATTTTCTGGTGGACTCGAGATGAATTGGGCCTATCTGTCAAGTCCTAGATCACTGGAAGGCACAATGTTTTCAGAAATCCAGCAGTACAAAATTAGTCTGAAATTGCAAGGGAGGGGTACAGCCTACAGTTTAAGGCATTGGACTTTCGAGTGGGAGGTCCCTGCATCAGTGCGGTGTCCTAGAGGCAAACTGAAATCTGAAAGAACAAGGACCTATGTTCACTTAAAAACCCTAACAATAGGTTATGATTTCTAGATTCTTTCAAGCCCCATGCACATAACACAATGACGTGTCAGTCTTTATGTGTGCACTCTAAGTTATTCATTTAGAATGTTGTGTCATCAAAAGGCCTTGAATTATCTTTTAAAAAAAATGGGTCCAACATGCATCATAGGGTCATGAAATTAAATAAGGTTGCCTCTCCATACATGTGGATTTTTATCTGTGTAGGACCCATGAGGGTCCCCTAATGGGGAGAGCCCCTTTCCATATGGGAGGGTCCATCCATGCGGATGACCTATTTATTTGGGTTTACACATGGACTTATAATTAATTGTATCCACCAAAACGAAGTTTTGCGGATGCTATGTTTTTGACCGGGTTCCACCGCCGCCGCCATGTACATTTCTGGAGAACTCCCCTGAGACTACTGGACGGATTTTTCCGAAACTTACACCGATTATCAGGTCACATGTGAACTGGTGCCTAACCAATTGGCATTGACCTCTGACCTTTCCTCTCTCCCAGCGTCTTTTTGTGCATCTGTTTCCACTCATAAACCCACATATCTTGGGAACAGTTTGATCAGAAAAAAAAAATTTTGTACAAATTTAGCCCTTGGATAGCTTTATAACATACACTAAAAATGGTGGCGCCACCTGCAACCATGTTTGCACAGAGTCCATCTGTTTGTCTGCCTTTGTTAAAATCACTCATAACTCTGCAGTGGTTTGACTAATTCAACTGAAATTCGGCATGCGTATACATTCTGGATAGCTTTCTTGATTTTTTTTTACAGGTGCAGCCACCTACATTCACATTTATGCTTCAGACATCCAAGCTCATCTCGGGAACCATTTTAATGATTGGGCCAAAATTTTGCATGTGTATAGATCTCACATAGCTCTTAATCATACGCAAAACTGGTGGTGCCACCTGCAGCCATTTTTGCACAGCATCAGTCTGTTTGTCTGCCGTGGGATAAAGTCACTCACATCTCTGCAGTGGTTTGAAATATCTGCCTAAAATTTTGCAGGTTTATACATCCTGGACACGTTCCTGGATTTTGTGGTAGGTGGCGCAACCTACATACACATTTCGGCTGCAGACATCCATGCTAATATGCAACACTTCACTCTATTTCCCCTGGCCACTCAACCCATGCTTCACTTCACCTGTTCCACTCTTATTTTGGCAGATACTCGTAGTTGCTTGTCGACTATCCGTATTCTAGTTTTTTTAGCTCAGCTGACTGAAAGTCATCTGAGCTATTGCAATCACTCTTTGTCCGTCGTCCGTCTGTCCGTCTGTCTGTCTGTCCGTCTGTCCGTCCGTTAACCAGGCACAAATCGTAACCGCTGGACCTAGAACCTTGTAACTTGGGATTCTGAGAGGTCCATAAAAAATCTCCTTGGAAACCAGAAATTAGGTCTCTGTTACCCATATCCTTCGAGCTATATAGCCCCAAAGTACCCCCCAGAAAAGTCAAAAATTTCATACAAAAACTTCAATATCTCAATAACTACATCACTGATGGTCTTCATTTTTTGCATACATATTGATCATGAGATGTTCGATCAGTTCCTGCAGACTGGTGGCGCCACCTGTACTGTTTGATTTTTTACGATTTTTTCCTCTATTTTTGAGAAATATGTTCACAAATTGTTTTCTCCATTTTTGAGACCTTTAAGGATGTAGTTATCTGTCAACAGGGTACAAATCGTAACGACTGGACCTAGAATCTTCGTTCTTGACACACAGGGAGACCCATGATAAGTCTCCATGGAAACCTGAAATTTGGTCTCTGTTACCCATATCCTTTGAGCTATGGCACTCCAAAGTACAGCTCAGAATAATGGAAAATTGATACAAAAGCTAAAGTATCTGAACAACTAATGCAGAGATAACCATAATTGTTTGCATGGATATTGATCATGGAGTGTTTCATAAGTTTCTGCAGACTGGTGGCACCACCTGTATTTGTTCGGTTTTTTTTTACGAAATTTTTCTGTATTTTTGAGACCTTTAAAGATATGAACATCTGTTAACAGGGCACAAATCATAAAAACTGGACCAAGAATCTTCATTCTTGACACACAGGGAGACCCATAAAAAGTCTCCATGGAAACTTGAAATTAGGTCTCTGTTACCCATATTCTTTAAGCTGTATGGGTCCAAAATACCCCCCCAGAATAATGGAAAATTTGATACAAAAACTGCAGTATTTCAATACTGGGTCTGTTTCCACTCAAAAACCCTCATATCTCGGGAACCGTTTGACCGATCAGGAAATAAAATTGATACAAATGTAGCCCTTGGATTGCTTTATAACATACACAAAAAATGGTGGCGCCACCTGTAACCATGTTTGCACAGTGTCCATTTGTTCATCTGCCTTGGGTTAAAATCACTCATATCTCTGCAGTGCATTGACTAATTCACCTGAAATTCGTCATGTGTATACATCCAGGATAGCTTTCTTGATTTTATGACAGGTGGCGCCACCTACGTTCACGTTCACGCTGATGACATCCAAGCTTATATCTCGGGAACCGTTTGACCGATCAGGAAATAAAATTTATACAAATGTAGCCCTTTGATAGCTCTGTAACATACACAAAAAATGGTGGCGCCACCTGTAACAATGTTTGCACAGCGTCTGTCTGTTAGTCTGCCGTGGCCTAAAATTACTCATTTCTCTGTAGTGGTTCGACATAACTGCCTAAAATTTTGCAGGTTTATACATCATGGACAGCTTTCTTGATTTTATGACAGGTGGCGCCACCTACATTCTAGTTAACGCTGGACACATCCAAGCTCATATCTCAGGAACCATTTGACCGATTGGGCCAAAATTGTGCATGTGTTTAGATCTCACATAGGTCTTTATCATACACAAAACTGGAGGGGTTACCTGCAAAGATTTTTGCACAGTGTTTGTCTGTTTGTCTGCCATGGGCAAAAATCGCTCATATACATGTAGTGGTTTGACTTTTCTGCCTAAAATTTTGCAGGTGTATACAACTTGGACAGCTTTCTGGATTTGTGGTAGGTGGCACAACCTACATACACATTTAGGCTGCAGACATCCATGCTAATATGCAACATACCTCACTCTATTTCCCCTTGCCACTCAATCCATGCCTCACTATCCGATTTTGGCAGATAAATGTAGTCACTTGTCGGTTACCCGTATTCTAGTTTTAAAAGTTTACACATTTTTCTCTATTTTTGAGATATATAAATACAGACTAAATCTTGGCCTGTTGGTTAATCTGTTTAATGCTTCAGTTGAATGGGTATATACTACCATTCTGATGATAAAATTTCCTTTTGCGATTCTCTTCCCAGTCAGCTGAGCGTCATGACCCATGGGTCACTTGTTAAAGTTTAGTGTAATGTTTTAGTTCAATGTTCAGTTTAAAATTCATACTGGTGAGGCAAGGCTTGAAGGGGCTTAAAATATAGTAACTCACCAGCCAGGCTTAAATGGTGGCCATCTTCTGCCACTCTTTAAATCTGTTGGCTTCTGGCCCTATCTAAATGCTGTCAGCACCGACAGCTCTTTTATCTTTTTCAAAAACAGAAAGCAACTGATATACTGCATGTGGCATCCGCATGCGAGCCCCGGCAGATATCCAACACTGCTGGAGTTGAAAAATCTGCAAATGGAACCTACATGATGGCCAACATGTTTGGATAGCAGACAATGATAATACACTTGTTGGATTTTACCTGCATGGGACCTGTGCAGGGGCCCCCAATGTATGGAATAATATAGTATCTATACAAATACATTTGTTAGAATTTACCTGTGTGGGTGCCCACATATATAGAAAGGCACTCTTATGCAGTTGCGCATGCAGACATAAAACGGGTCTCATTGTCCTATTTTACTGAAACTATGATGAAATAATGACAATTAATTTTCACCATTAAGGTGTCATTCTTAGAAGTGTGACAGATGTAGCCATTTCTTATGGATGTACCTTAGGTATGATCACTCAATATTCAGATACAAACATTGTGAGAAGAGAAAACATTTTATTCTTTGACAAAATGTCACAGTATGGAATCGAATTTGAGATTTAAAAAGAGTAAACTGATAGTGTTCATTAATTTCAATATATTGTAAAGAGTCCTAATATAATTTAAAATCAAAATAAAATATCATAAACAATTTATCAGTAGTTATATGAAATGGTGAATAAAACAGCCAATAAAGATATTTAACATGACAAATTACCAGATAAAAGAACTCATATATATATATATATATATATATATATATATATATATATATATATATATATATATATAGCTATGTCTAATATATAATGTGTACAACTATAACATCAGTAACCTGTTCATATTCCAATGGAGAAATTTTAGAGAAAATATGAATGGGTGATCAAGAAATCAATGTAAAATGTATAACCCTATGAAGAAAGAGAAAGCATGTCTGTCAGTTTAAAAAAGAATGACCAGTGCTGTGTAATCTACACCATGATAGTGAGTATATTTAATTATTGTCTTAATTTATTCAGTTATTTAAGTTGTTCTACACAATGAGTAGAAGCGGGCAAGATTGTTTCTAATGACCAGATGCTTTTAGATTTTGGCCTCCGAAGGTCCCCTAGCTGCAGGTCTCTCATCGCTTTAATTTGGCTTTAGAAATTTCATTTTGACACTTTTTTTTGTTAATACCAAGCTGTCTACACTGATGTGAATACAAATACTTTATTATTGCAATCACTGAGTGATCACAAAGATTCTACCCAGACTCCCGCAAATAAACAATAATGGGAGAATGGGCTATAGAATGTCTATGACCTTGAAAACTGAATCAAGGTCAAAAATAAAAATCAGGTGCAAATCGGTCACCTATGACTAGTACTGTGTCACAGAGACCTGCAGTTTTAGAAAAACAGCCATTTAGCACGAACATGGACAGAAGGAAATAAAAGGGAAAATTAAGTAAATTTTTGTAATTGATGGTTTTGCACCTGGGGGCAGCTAGGAAAGTCTACCCACAACGAATTTCTCACCCAAATGTAGCTCTAGAAATGAACTAATCCACCCCCACCCCCATTGGAGAAGGCTCAATGAATTTAAATATGAAATGGTCATAGACGTCACATTAGGGAAGCTTTTTTCTTATAAGAAAATAATACTCTCACTGTACATATCACAAAAATAACTAAGTAATACTGTAGGTCATTATTATGCCTATTTTCTGTATAAACCTTTACATCAAATAAAAAAAATCATTAGCAGGTACAGATAATGAATATGCAGGAATGGATTACACTCTAAACAGATGGCCAGAGTACACCTTTATGTATATTTTAAAATCAGGAAACCTTACAATTTCACTTTTTTAGGATTAAGTCCATAAGGCAGGCTAATATATCTAAAATTCTTTATATATTGTTCAGGTCTACACAGGTATACTGATGGTGTAGAATATTCACTGAACATTAAAAATATCATAAATATAAGTTACTGAAATGGTGAATGAAATGGTTAACCTCAGATGAAATTATATATAATAATCCACAGTTTGGTTGCTTATATGTTCTGCAGTTTTTATACAGTCTGTTACAAAAAGTGCACTTATACCTGTCCCAAAAGTGTAAACTTGCACAAATGAATGTAGGAATTTATTCCCAATAATCATATATTATCATAGACATAATTAGCAATTAAAATTACAAATAAAGTATGTAGCAGCAGTCCTAGAAAGATTTGATTCAACTTGAACTACCTAATCTGGTTTCTCACAAAATATAATGTATAGAAATACATGTTTTATGGTACATACAAGGTCATCAATTTCACATATATTAATCCTCAGTTGTTCCATGTCAAATGCATGTGTTGTGTATACAATAGAAAACTTTACATCTTCGAAAGAGAAAAATAAAAATACAAGCAAACATGTATTTCTGATGAAATATTTCCATTTACACAATTAATGTGACCATTTGATAGAACATTAATTATCTGTTAAGGCATATTCACAAAGCTGAATTCTCTTTAGCAAGGCAAGAAAGGTGGACATTTTACCCTGAATTGTGGCACTTTAAAATGAAAATGTATACCCTATACCTTAAATCTCAGGCATATGTGGTGAGAATTAAAGTTTATATATAACCACTGTCTGTAATAAACTCCCATATAAAAGAAATTAGCAAGAATGGACAAACACTTAGATATAAAATGAGTGTCAACAGTCTCTCTTACTCTGCATAAATGTATGTCTATCACACATAAACTAATCCATACTTTAAAAACATATCAACTAATATACTTTATAAACACATAGAAGTATACATTTTGCAAGAATCATAAAAATGTTATGTAAGTTACAATACATCCTGGAAGTAATTTGTAATGTAATATATATAGTTCTTCAATTTTTCATCAAGATGTTTATTTCATTTGTTTTCATTATTCAAGAGATTTCTATACTGTAAATATAACATGTGAATTTAAACTATCCTATTTTTGATACACATTCAATGGACAGAAATGGTAGTGTACTATTTTCAGTTTCATAACAAGGGCCTAGAAACACAAATATGTTCCCCAAACCATATGTTCAACTAGGAAAGTGTGGCTTCAGTGATGGGGTGGGACTGAAGGACAGATGGATGGACAGACACGGACCATGTTAGTAGTCCTCTGTAATGACTAATTAAGATTTGTCATTCCACTGGCTGTATCTCATTGAATCCCGACCAGTGTGGACGCTCATCTCGCGCACGTAATGCGAGTTATCCCATCCACGTCGGACCTGCCTCCTTAGTGCTGCGTGAGGCATGTGTGTTTTTGGAATCGTGGGACTGGTGACAAATTCATCTTCATCATAATAATTATACAAGATCGGATCACGTTGGGACGACAAAGTGCGATGAGCCTGCTCCGGCGTCATTGTTGCTGCCCTCAGGTAGTTCCCTACAGGATGCCGTAATGGATATCGTCTCGGAGGATCCAGGAGAGTTGAACGATCTACAGGTCAAAGGTTATACATATATTTTATGCTTGTCTTTTTCAATAATCCCTTATCCAATACCTATAAGTTAGCACTGTATCACCTGAACAGGAAGAAGATATACAGTTTTAATTAGTCTATATGCAGGGCAAACTTCTTTTTTATTTTTAATGTATAAGAATTGCTTTGCTGCTTACTTTATCCATTGGCAATCTTTTTTATAATATAACTAAAATAAATAAATATAAAAAATATATAAAAATGATACCAGAATAATTTTGTGACTTTTATTAAATAAAATATAAATTTACTCCATACAAGGCGAAATTCAAACTACTTTACCTATTTAAAGGCAATTCAAGATGATAATAGTCCAGAATAGTCAAAAATTGTATTTCTAAGGTTTTGTCGACTATCGGGTAGACTACATCATAAACCAGTACCTACAATATGGGTAAATAATTTCCAAATATATTCCCAAACTCAAATGTTACACAATATAATACAATGTTGCCATGTAGAGTTGCACTTTAAATCTGTACAGGAAAATGGGAACTACCATTTATGATATATATCTGCCCCAGTCTTCCATTTTGTACTGTTAAGGATGGAAAACAATAAAAAAAAGTAATCCTTATCAGGTACTGGGATTTTTTTTTCAACAATCTAAGTACACCAGAAAAGGAAAAGTGTGTGTGTGTGTCTATGTAGCTATCTGTCTGTGTGTGTGTGTGTCTGTGCATGCGGAGTCATACTTGGGAATGAACATGCTGCCTGGCGTTCATAGTCATGGGAGATGAAGATTTCACGATCATCAACTGGTGGCCCTGAAAACAAAACATCAAATATTTCAGTATCATATTCTTTACAAAATATATGTAATAAAATTTTTCTTGCATTGTGATTTTTTTGGATATTTTTTTTTAAAATAAGATATTCATGTACCACAAACGAATATAGTTCTTATATACATTCTCTGTATTAATGTTTTATGTTTAACCAATCACTGTCAATGTATCAAAATTAATACACACTGTGTCAATTCAACTACTCCTTCTCACTCCAACTGATCACTGTCGTTCTGTCAAATTTTAATCATTCTTACCACAATCATAAAAAATAGATATCTGCATACATGCTAAGGAATGAAAGCCTCTACCATTGGGGGGGGGGGGGGGGAGGGGTGTTCCTACTGTGGGATGATCCTGAAACTGTGTTTGCATTCACTTATCTGGCCCATAAGTGACTGTACATTTGTGAATATTCCTTGATGTTCCTGAATCTGGATCATGTGCCTGATCCACACCAAATTCTAATAATTTTTCACTAGCACATTCCCTAAATGCCTTAAAAATTTTAGAGATACCATTCATGATTATGAGTTATGTTGTGAACAAACACACACACACACACTCCTGGCAGAGGCAAAAAAATATAGCCACCACCACCGCTCCATCTGACCTCCTCCTGTCAATGTAAAATTAGTTATATCAAACTGGCTACTGTCATTTTCATCACCCCTTGACAATCTAACCACTCACTGTCAATCTAACCACTCAAAGTCAATCTAACCACTCTCTAAAAATTACTTTCTCATATCTCAATTAACCACTTACTCTCAACTCTGGTGAACAGATCCTCTTCTTCTGGCTCATCTTCCACTGTACGGTATCTATTGTATAAACTGAAAAAAAAGTTGATCCATGCATAAGTGATGGGCTGAAGACTGAATATGATTGATGGTCAGTCAGTTGATGGAAAATTTATTTGAACGCCATTCTTGTAGTGCAGCAATGATTTACAAAATTTTTACACATAACTTATGCATTGCGATGAGGAAATTTATGTGTTCATTAAAGTCTTCAGAAAAGTCTGTCACTGGCCACACCTGTTGGCAATGACTAACACTAAGTGTTTGGATCAGATATATTGAAAAAGAAAGATTGTGCTTGTTACATTTAATATTAATAAAGCCATCTCAGTCTCAGAGGCAAGATTCTTACACAATCTTTTGCATTGTAACAAAAGCCGTCATAAAATGTAACTGGACCCAAGCCAGCATACGACCATTATGCACAGTGTACATGCTCAAGTAAATGGTCTATTCTGATATACTTGCCTTATAAAAATGCTAACCCTCGGTATAAGATAAGTATTTTGTCAGCATGCCATTGTAAGTAAGTTGCAGAAATAAACATATACAAAATATGAGAACTACAGTCAAACAGCAACCAGAAAATTTTCACCAAATCAGTATTTAGATATTCTTATTATTGCCTCCATCATGGGGGTATGCTTTCACCATAGTTCATGTGTGTGAATTTTGTCAATAATTATCTGGATGTTACAATAAGATATACCATAAACTGGTGTAGTTCTAATGTACATTTTTTGTATCAATGTTTTATGCTTAACCAATCACTGTCCACCTGTCAGAATACTATGGTCTATTTCACCACCTGCTGTCCACCTGTTTTTTGTAGATAATTTTCTCAAAAAAATTTATTTTCCAAAAATTTACCAGAAAACTACATATGGAAGTGACAACCTAATACGGCAATTTAGAATTTTTACAATTAATCCCAAGTTCATGTTTAACAACGTTTTATTCTCTTCACAATGATCTGGCAGATATGATGTGTCCCTGCATGAGTAGCCATCTTTGTTTTGGCTGATTATATTTTTAGATTGTTTACATGACATTGTTCAATCTGACAGCAGCAGCTGTCGATTGAGGCTGTTTTTGCATGTGATTAAAAATCTTTCCTGCCATAAGTGGGTCTGATATGATGTAAAATGAAGACTGATTTCACATAATTCCAATTAATTCCCTTTCTTAAATAAAGTGTAAGGTAGGTATATAATTATCTTTTTGGTCCTTTAATCAGCTACTCTACTGTAAAATTGTACCCTGTGAAATTTAACTAATAAAACTTTTCATAGAAAAAAACAGGTGGACATGAAGGGATGAAACGGTCTATAGATAGCAGTTTATCACCCTACAATATCTATTACTGCTCACCATCTTTGCATTCTAATGAACCTGATGTTTCTGGCCTGAGTGAAAATCCCATGACCAGGCAGACACTGAAAGTATCTACGTCCATTCAGTGTACCGTTGTGTTTCCCATCTGAAATGAATAATTGAATAAATGATGAAAGGAATAATTCAATCATTTAAAAGCACTTAATTTATAGAGAATAATACAGTAAATAGTGTTGTCATATGCACGACTTGCATTTTTTAAAAAGTACATTGATTTTTATCAAGTACAGTTAATTTTTGTGAAAATACATCTGTGCATGAACATGTGTAAAAGTATAAAAAACATGAAATAAAAGTATTAGAAACATGAAAAAAAAGTATAAGAAAAATGAAATATAAGTATTAGAAATATGAAATAAAAGAATTACAAACATGAAATAAAAGTATTAGAAACATGAAATAAAAGTATTTGAAACATGAAATAAAAGTATCAGAACATGAAATAAAAGTATCAGAACATGAAATAAAAGTATTAGAAACATGAAATAAAAGTATTAGAAACATGAAATAAAAGTATTAGAAACATGAAATAAAAGTATTAGAAACATGAAATAAAAGTATCAGAAACATGAAACAAGTGACCCAGGGGTCATGACGCTCAGCTGACCAGGAAGACATTGACAAAAGTAATTTTATCATCTGAATGTCAAATTTGAATGAAATACTTTTTCCAAACTTGACCTTTTGTATAAAATCATCCAATATTCATTGGGGTACTATGGAGCTCTGTAGCATGAAAGATATGGGTAACAGACACCTATTTTCAAGGTTTACAAGATGACTTTTCAGGGGTCTCCCAGCATGTCAAAAAAAAAATTCTAGGTCCAGTTATTATGATTTGTGCCCTGTTAACAGATGACCAAATGTTTATTCTGGGGGGTATTTCAAAGCCGCATAGAATGAAGGATATGGGTAACAGAGATGTAATTTCAGGTGCACAAGGAGACTTTTCAGGGGCCTCCCAGCATATCAAGAAATGAGATTCTAGGTCAAGTCATTATAATTTGTGCTCTGTTAACAGATTACCAAATCTTTATTCTGGGGAGTACTTCGGAGCCCTAGAGCATGAAGGATATGGGTAACAGAGACCTAATTTCAGGTTTCCTAGATGTTTCATGGACCTCCCTGCATGTTAAGAAAGAAGATTCTAGGTCAAGTCATTATGATTTGTGGCCTGTTAACAGATGACCAAATGTTTAAAGGTCTCAAAAATCAAGAAAAAAATTCTTAAAAAATCAAAATACAGGTGGCACCACCAGTCTACAGAAACTGATGAAACAAGGCATTATCAATACAAATGTGGACAATCATGGTGATCAATGCATTAGTTATTGTATCAATTTTTGCATTATTCTGGGAGGAACTTCCGAGCCTCATAGCTGAAAGGATATCAGTAACAGAGACCTTGTATCAGGTTTCCATATAGACTTTTTATGACCGTCCTTGCATGTCATGACAGAAGATTCTAGGTCCAGTTGATATGATTTGTGCCCTGTTAACAGATGACCAAATCTTAAAAGGTTTCAAAAATAGAGAAAAAAAACTTTAAAAAATAAAAAAAATACAGGTGGCTCCACCAGAATGCAGAAACTGATGAAACATTTCATGATCAATATCCATGCAAAGAATCATGGTGATCAATATAATAATTGTTCAGATACTTGAGCTTTTGTATCAAATTTTCCATTATTCTGGGGGGTACTTCGGAGCCCCATAGCTCAGAGGTTATGGGTAACAGAGACCTAATTTCAAGTTTTTAAGGAGACTTTTCATGGGCCTCTCAGCATGTCAAGAGGGAAGATTCTAGGTCCAGTTGTTACGACTTGTGCCATGTTAACAGATGACCGCATCTTATGAGGTCTCAAAAATAGAGAAAAAAATTCGTAAAAATAAAAAAAATACAGGTGGCGCCACCATACTGCAGAAACTGATGACACAATCCATTATCAATATCCATGCAAAGAATCATGGTGATCACTGCAATGGTTGTTTAGATACTTGAGCTTTTGTATAAAATTTTCCATTATTCTGGGGGGTACTTCAGAGCCCCATAGCTCAAAGGTTATGGGTAACAGAGACCTAATTTCAGGTTTCCAAAGAGACTTTTTATGGGCCTCCCTGCATGTCAAGAGAGAAGATTCTAGGTGTAGTCGTTACGATTTGTGCCCTGTTAACAGATGGCCACATCTTCAAAGGTCTCGATAAAAGAGAAAAAAAATTCGTAAAAATTTGAAAAAAATAGAGGTGGCGCACACTCTCTGCAAAAACTGATGGAACAGCTCATGATCAATATGTATGCCAAAAATCATGACCATCAGTGTTGTAGTTATTGAGATACTGCACTTTTTGTATCAAATTTTCCATTATTCTGGGGGGTATTTTGGAGCCATACAGCCTAAAGAATATGGGTAACAGAGACCTAATTTCAGGTTTCCATGGAGAATTTTCATGGGTCTCCCTGTGTGTCAAGAATGAAGATTCTAGGTCCAGTTTTTATGATTTGTGCCTTGTTAACAGATGTTCATATCTTTAAAAGGTCTCAAAAATAGATAAAACATTCGTAAAAAAAACCCGAACAAATACAGGTTGTGCCACCAGTCTGCAGGAACTGATGGAACACCTCTTGATCAATAGTTATGCCACAAATCATGACCATCAGTGAAGTAGTTATTGAGATATTGAAGTTTTTGTATGAAATTTTTGACTACTCTGGGGGGTACTTTGGGGTCCCATAGCTCGAAGGATATGGGTAACAGAGACCTAATTTCTGGTTTCCATGGAGACTTTTCATAGGTCTCCCAGTGTGTCGAGAATGAAGATTCTAGGTCCAGTCGTTACGATTTGTGCCATGCTAACAGATGACAGCATCCTTAAAGGTCTCAAAAATAGAGAAAAAAATTCGTAAAAAATTGAATGATACAGGTGGCGCCACCAGTCTGCAGGAAGTGATGGAACATCTCATGATCAATATGTATGCCAAAAATCATGACCATCAGTCAAGTATTTAATGAGATATTGAAGTTTTTGTATGAAATTTTTTACTTTTCTTGGGGGTAGATTGGGACCCCATAGCTGGAAGGATATAGGTAACAGAGACCTAATTTCTGGTTTCCATGGAGACTTTTCATAGGTCTCTCAGTGTGTTGAGAATGAAGATTCTAGGTCCGGTCATTATGATTTGTGCCTTGTTTACAGATGACAGCATCCTTAAAGGTCTCAAAAACAGAGGAAAAAATCGTAAAAAATCGAAAAATACAGGTGGCGCCACCAGTCTTCAGGAACTGATGGAACCTCTCATGATCAATATGTATGCCAAAAATCATGACCATCAGTCAAGTAGTTAATGAGATATTGAAGTTTTTGTATGAAATTTTTTACTTTTCTGGGGGGTACTTTGGGGCCCCATAGCTCGAAGGATATGGGTTACAGAGACCTAATTTCTGGTTTCCATGAAGACTTTTCATAGGTCTCTCAGTGTGTTGAGAATGAAGATTCTAGGTCCATTCGTTACGATTTGTGCCTTGTTAACAGATGTTCACATTTTTAAAGGTCTCAAAAATAGAGAAAAAAATTCGTAAAAAATCGAAAAATACAGGTGGCGCCACCAGTCTTCAGGAACTGATGGAACCTCTCATGATCAATATGTATGCCAAAAATCATGACCATCAGTCAAGTAGTTAATGAGATATTGAAGTTTTTGTATGAAATTTTGGACTTTTCTGGGGGGTACTTTGGGGCCTCATAGCTCGAAGGATATGGGTAACAGAGACCTAATTTCTGGTTTCCAAGGAGATTTTTCATGGACCTCCCAGGATGTCAAGTAAGAAGATTCCAGTTCTAGCGGTTACGATTTGTGCCCTGTTAACGGACAGACGGCCGGACGGCCGGACGGACGACGGACAAGAGGTGATCCCTATAGCTCAGATGACTTACAGTCAGCTGAGCTAATAAAAGTATTAGAAACATGAAATAAAAGTATTAGAAACATGAAATACAACACACAGACACTTGTCATATTTTCTACACATACATTTTAATAGTTTATTGTACTTCTCTCACATGGAACTGAACACTCCATCTCACAATTAAACACACTGACATAAATATATTTGACCAAAATGAAATATGCAACAACTATGGTAAGAAGCATCCCAAGTTATTCTAGAGACTCAAGCTCTTTCTTAGCATGCTGTAGTTTTTTTTCATCAGAAGTCATAGGTCTGAGAATCAAAATTTATATAAATAATTAATTTATGCAACACATATATATACTTTGGTTCATATAGAAATCAAATTGTGAAAACATTGCATCTGATGCCTTGTTTATCTAAGTTTACTATTCTCTGATTTAATCATTCAAAAATGTCTCCTTCTGAGTAAAAGAAAAATAAATATTCTCTTTAATTAAGTCAGTATATGTATATGTGTATATATATATATTTACCTTTTGAGTCAAGTTCCACTCCTACCCATTCACCAGGAATGCCGTTCAGGCAGCCTTTGTACTTGACGACCCCCCTGTGGATCTCACCCTTCCACTTCACCTCGACCCGCTGATTAACGTGAACGTTTGTAAATAATACCATCTTGTTGACCTGTAAAAATCACAAAGAAAATGCATATGAACATAAGCATTATGTTTAAAAAAACCTTTGTTATAAATACGACAGAGCACATAAAAATGTTTCTGTTTGCCTCTCTTTCTGTGATGCTGACTTATCCAATTTTTAAGCTAAGTATTTTCATCTGCTGAGTTCAATTTTGGTTTCGACTACTTGATAGGGTGGTAGCAATAGCTTCCTGTCATTTTATTTTATACCCTGGAGTGACCCAGGTCTGGTGTCTAATGCACCTGCAGGTCCTGGGTGTACAATGATCCCCATGGCTGGATCATAACACCAAGGAACCTCCCAAAGATGCACTCATCTTTGAGTGATACATGGCTGTAAGGCACAGCCTTCCCTTTAAACCTGCAGAGTGGGTACCTGGGTTGAGCATATATTATGCTTACATGAAGACTCTGAATTATACCAATTGACATAAGTTAATATGGATATTTGTTATCTCAGTCATGATTCACAATGAGTTACAAAGTAAAAATCAAGGGTGTAACAAGTAACTGAGCTGTAGGTGATCAGATACCAGTGGGTTGGGGTGATTTCACCGGAATAATAATATTTTTTGAGTGAAATATTATGAAATTAGTAATTGCAGAACTTTTTTTCATTTAATATCATAAGTACCATGGGGGGGGGGGGGGGTGCTGTACTTAAGTTCAGGTAACTGCGTGTTATAATGTGGCTAATGTATCCATTCCATGGATACCTGCCATATATGAAGCTTCATGTAAACTGGAGAAGGTAAATCCTGTACTGGACAAAAATTCGTATAAAATCAAATATTGTGTTTGTAACAGGGAAACTTATGCATTTGTGGGCAAAAAATGTTAACGTATTCGCCTGAACAAGAAATTTTGTTGTAACCCCTGCTTTAGTGCCTAAACAGTACTCACTTTAAAAGTTTACCTTCCCTGGACCTGACTGTTGTTCCTAAAGTTGGGACAATCACCAGGTAGTCCGTGTGATGCATCATTCTCCGTTCAGAAATTTATTATGAATATTAAGGATAAACACAACATATCTTGACTCTGCGCTGGAGGTTAATAACAGGTGTGACGTTTTACGTTAGGGAACTGGTGGACACTAGTTTAGCGGCTTACTAGTGTCTTGACTGGTACCGACTCATTAAAAGAGGCCGGTTACAATGTACTTCCGGAGACAAGCTCTTTATGACAGACGCCAACCACTTAACCGCTTCACGTGTTGTGGCTCAACTTTATATATGTTTCAGTTTGCTGCCACATAAAACGGTTATATTGTAACTTATAGATAAAATTATCAATACGTTTAACTTTTCTGTTTCATGTTACGTGTCAACGCAGGTCCCATAATGTATGATAAACAAACCATCAGCTTTGAACTTAAGTACGCAAGCCTGAGGCCCTGAACATATAATGTTTATCTTTTTTTTACCAAACTTGATTATACTTTTGCATAATATTGATTCCAGTGATTCAAACTCCTGAATGACGTATTGGTAAAACTACAAATTTGGCAATAAACAACCTGTGTCATCCTTGGATCCGGAAGGACGGGACACTGTATGTTTACATTACTTTTAAGTCTCTTGCACAGACACACGGTGGCGCCACCTCAAATATATATTGGGGTACCAGTCTACACACAAATTCACACAAGTAAGCCGCAAAACTAGTGCCCACCTGGTGAACCCCTAGGAAATCCCCTTCAGACATGCTTGTCTGTACTGCTTGAGATCAAGACCTACCTGATTCAACTGTTTTTTGGACATGACAATTTTAAAGTGGTGTGTTATGTTACCATATGATACAATATGTTTGTATGCTTATATATGACACATTTTTAGCTGGGTGATAATTGTTTTATTGTCCAGTGGCATGTCTCCAGTTTTCAAACACCTTGTCCCAGGGAACCGAAGCGTAAGGAGAGTGCACAAAAGCTATGGGCTAAAGCCTAAAGTTCAGGTTAAGGCAAACTGTACATGGGTAATCATCAGTTAAGAAATTTTTCTTTTTTTAATAAAACAAGCAAATTCTGTACCTCAACAACAATGTTCATTAACCATAAATGCATGTCCCTTTGTATGTAATAACCAGGTACCAGCTTGAATAAACTTTAAGTTTAAAATGTTCAAGTACACAGAGCAAAACCAATGATGGCTCTGTTCTCAAAATTAAAAAAAAATATATTAAATTATTATAATTAAATGAAATTAATTACATGTCATTTACCTTCTATGTTGTGAGGTATATGGATTTTGGCAATTTGGTCTGTGAGTGGATGAATGGTGATGCGAGTTAGTATGTATATACAACACAGTGAAGAGGTACTCAGGCGACGTGCCAGTCCAGGCATTCATCCGTCAAAGGCTGCCATGTTGTTTACAGCGGGTGCCCGAGCAACATGGGAAAACAAAAACTTGTGGCAGAAATCGAAATATATTAATTCTGTATGTAAAATATAAAATGTATCCTAATTTTCTAAGAAAGGACATAACTTCATTTTATTATGATATATCCTTTTCAGATTTTGCATTTGCATAAATACAACAGTTATAAAGCCTCATTTAAGTGTTTAAAATGCAATTTACAAATAAGGGTATTAAATTAGGCTGGTCCCCGCTCACAACGGAATAAATTGTTTTTAATGGAAGAAACCAGTCTGTTACCACTTCCGCTGAAAGTAAATGGCGCATGCGCAATGTGAGCCCGGTAAGCTTGTTTTCTTAGGCTGTCAGAGGAAAAAGACCTGCTAATATAATTTTATCGCTCAAGGATCCAACCGATGGTATTTTCCTTGAACGGTAAAATTTATAATATTACAGGTAAGTACACATTGCAACATATTTTGTTTGATAAATTCCACATTAATTCAGATAAATGACGGAGGTTTTGTTTACTTGGGCGATAATAAGAGAAGTAGCAGTGAATTGTATGTCAAACTATCAAACAAGACCCATATTACCAATTGAATCTAATAAATAAGAATGATTATAGGGCCCGAGTATAGAATCTGGTCTTCATTTCCAAGATGGGTCCAAACTGAGTGGAACGTGTAATATTAGTAGTAACCAACATAATCCATGACATGCCTGATGATTTGCTGCAGTCTTGCAGCGCTGACATATATAGTAAACAATACAAGCGCTGCAGCCTCTGGCGGGGAGAGTCTATACTATCTAAGTTTTTACGGATCCGTACAGACCCTCAGACACGTATATATGCCTTGTGAAGCGTGAGGACACCAAACAAACCCCACATATTATAATCGTTACAGATGCTTAGACTCCTTGTGACCAAAACTTTTGCTGGATGATCAGCATTAATAAAGTATGGGCACTTACTCTGGATGAAGTCAGATATTGCATCGTCTCCATCTGGCCCATGGCGCTCTCCGGTTGGAACAACCAATAGGAATTTAGCATCATTGACAACAAGCGATGTATGATGGGAAGGATGCTTATGAAAATATGGTCTATCCTAGTACACGGCACTGGCATTCCTGGGAAAAGCCCCCCTGAATTCATCTTTTGCATAGATTGCCCACCTAATTTGCATGGGATTCCTTTTCCGGCGGTTTCCAGTTGGTATGCAACATCTGAACCCCGGCAGTTCAAAGGATAAAAAAACATTTACAGGCGCACATAAAGGTGATATGTCGATTTAATTTGATACATAAAAAGTTTATTTCTATATATAAATACAAGATTGTTTCTCTATCGCACTTCAAGCAGTGGTAATTCATGTTACAGGTCCTTCCATGAACGGCAGGGTGAACTCTCACCTCCAGACGGTCGGACTCCATATCACAGATAAATGGAGTCCGTACGTGGCGGACTAGCCTGATGATATGACATCGACATGCCTCTTATTTCTCCATTACATAAATCCTTAACATCATTTTGTCTGTCGTATACACCCATAGCCTCGTCCATGTAGACCGGATTCTATACTCACTCCGATGATAAACTTTTTGGTATACATATGGATGGTGGGGTATGATGGCGGAATACCTCTTATACAGGATGCCTTTCATTCAAGATATTATAAGGATTCAGGGCAGAACTATAGAAACCGGGCTTCAGCCTACCCCCGGTACAACGGGTGTCGCATAATAAATTGTTTCCTGGAAAAGGCCGATACATATCATTTTCCTCATAATTCCCATATTTAATTTTGCTCATAGCTGGAGTTTCTTATATTAAAGGAGGAGGGGTCCGAACGGGGGTGTGCCCCACTAAAGCTTAATTTTCCTGTTAAAATAGTAAATGGTTTCCCATTTTCGCGATAGATGACTCTTCAATCGCAGATATAAATGAACAAAACTTGCTCCTGCTGGTATCTCGTCTTCACGGCTCACTTAGTAGCGTGTAGGGCTCCTAGTCTAGAGATTGTAGGTTCGATTCCTGATTCAGGCGACTTCTGATGCTTAGTAGTTGTTTATGTTCGAAGAGTACACTGTAGGTATATCTACAGGGAAAAGTAGGAATTAAAGTAGGGAATGAGAGGAAACAATTTTATTTATATGTTCCTCAATTGAAGCGAAGCCCGAGTTCTATAGTGGCTCCGGATTCAAGATTGGTCGTCACCGATTGTCATCACCTCCATGACTGATCGCCCCCAATCAGAGTTGGACTGAACTGCACAGAATGACCACCAAGTATAAAATAGACTTAATAGTACTAAATGTCACCTGATGAAGAAGTTTGTGCGCTTCAACAGCTCGTTTGTTAATAAACAAGTTAGTCCAAAAGGTGTCATGCTTTATATTTATATATATATATGTATACTTTGGTTGGCTTTATATTCTCGAGGTGGAAATTTTGCGATTTCTTCATTTTTTACATTTTGCGAGGGTTTCTTTTTCGTAATTGCAAAGTAACTTATACTAACTAAGTATGGCACTATTTGTATTGATTATAAATTTAGAATTAATCCTACTATACATCACTCATTTCTGGTTCAGTCATTCACCTTGACCCGTGTCACAATCGATATATCTTGTGTGATTACAGCATGTCTTACAGTGACTAATGTTTGTTTGCATGGGCTAGTTTGGATACCATGGACAGACTGGGACTGGGTTGTGTCTATAGGTTGTTTCCAAAGGTATAAGAAGTATAAAAATATGTTTGTGCTGATGCATCATCCCCTCTTGTTCATCTTAGTTAATGAGGCATCTTATTCCCAAGGGTTTTATATTCGTGATTAGGTTTAAGTATGGTTTATGGATGCAGGATCTGTATAGTTTTTAATTTTATGCACACTGTGTATAAATTTATAAAAAAAAATTAACTACAGGGGCAATGTACATGTGGCAATTAGGATTGGTGCCAATCAGTCCTACACAATGGGGGGCTTTCAGTGTTGACCAGTCCTATTCCCTTGTGTACAATATGGTCTACATGAATAGATTTTTTTTGTGTTAGAATACATTTTGTGTTAGGCAATATGAATTGTTTCATTTTCTTTGTTGCCTGACCTTTGCTGTTCAACACAGGTTGTTTTTGCAATCTGAAATGGGAAAATGCATAAATTATTAATACATCAATAAATTAATTACATGCATAGATGAGAAAACAGAAGAGGAATTGAACCACAGAACACCACTCAGAAGTTGTCTGCTTAACCAATAACTTTGTTGAGAATGTAAGTTACAACTGAAAGAAAAGATGGGATATTCAGTCTACTTTAAATGTTTTGACTGAATAACAAAGCCAATGTCCACCAGAGGTCACTGCACTACAGAGGTGGATTCTTCCATGTGGATAATAGTATCATTCAGGGATATGGACTATGGAGTAATAACTGCTAAATCTTGTGTTGAAGCATATAAAATAGATCACTTTTAAAAACTTTACAACCCTGAACCATGAAACTGCCTTCAATATCAAAAGCAAGTACACAACATGACCTTAGTTAGAGGGCCATATATTATTATGCACCAGTACCAGTGGATGACATTGCTTGACAGGTCACGAGTAGATATAAATAAATGCATCATGGTCACACCTTCCATACACAAGTTACATTCATACAGTGTCATAGACAAAGGAAGCGATGCTCTTTTTGTGAACATTGAAACCCATAGTATTATACAGTTTTGTAAACCATCAGTTGTAAAGAACATGGCAAACAGGTTCAGTATCTCAAGGGACTGTTCCACACAAACACTTGATTTTTCTGAGTAACCACTCTTTCTCACATAGACATTTAAGTCTTATTTTAAGTTGTATATTTTAACTTTAAGATGCAGGGAGGCAAGAGTGAGAAGAAAGATGCTAAAGTTGAAGCCAACTTGTCTGCAGAATCAGTGAAAGTGATCGCAGAATCTGTAGGCATCGCTGGTCTCCCTGATGAAGCCGCTCAACATCTGGCAGATGACACCACATACAGACTGAAACAAATCATACAGGTCAGTGAAACAGACAGATCATACAGGTTAGTGAAACAGATCATACAGGTTAGTGAAACAGATCATACATGTCAGTGAAACAGATTAACAGGTCAGCGAAACAGAACATACAGGTTAGCCCTGCCTGGGCTTTAGTATTTGCGTTTAATTATAACATGCTTAAAATAAATTGTGATTCTATGTACCAATACTTAACTCAGTTTCAGCTCTTATCACTAAAGCCCTGTAAAGTCTGTGTGGTGAATCCCTGATATTTGCATATTAAGGCGTCACA
Organism: Sipunculus nudus; assembly: GCA_026874595.1. Taxonomy (NCBI): domain Eukaryota; kingdom Metazoa; phylum Annelida; class Sipuncula; order Golfingiida; family Sipunculidae; genus Sipunculus; species Sipunculus nudus. The sequence continues at coordinate 73,048,257 of CM049314.1, forward strand.
AGGCTCTCTGAGGACCCAACAATTCCCCTTATTAGCATATCAGGCCATCATGCCTCATGTGAGTGGCTTCGTTGCTATGAGAATGCCAACAGCAGCCCCATAGCTTGACCCGCTGGGTAACATTCACAGTGAAATCAGCTAATCAGGTATTCCACATTTGGACCTTCATGTCCTATGATATATCTCTGCTGAATGAATATTATGGTTCATGGGCCAAACGTAAGTGCATATTGTAGACACTATAGCAACAATTTTGTACCCACAGGTCCAGTAAAATTCCCTCTGCCGAGATGAAGAAAGCAGCTGGCAGCATTTGTCTGAAACTGTGTATTAACTGTCAAATTGCGACTCACGAATCGTGATGGTTTCAGTCAGCCAGTACATTTTGACAGCATAGTCGCGTGTGCACCTGAAAATCTTGCGCTGATTGGCTGAGCCAGAGTTTGTTAGGTACACTGTCAAGAGTGGTAGTCTGATTAACGTTAACACTGACTCTGAGGGATATAATGTTTTAAAGTCTCACCAAACTCAACAACTGCCTAAAAATATTAAGACAAATTAAATGGGAATATTAGTAGCCAATTGGAAGCCCAGAATAGGCTATGATTGAACGAAGAATGTTGGTTTTGAAAAAGATTCTGGGAAAGGCCAATGTTGACATCACTGGAAAAGACCTTAGTTCAGCGAGGCGGTTGTGTGTGGCGCTGACCATCCACGAACGGGCAAAGATTACCAGTCCATGAAATAAGAGGGTCAGATAGTGGTAAATTAGTTATATGAGTTGTGACAAGATGCCAGAACCGACACTAAGTGCGATACAACACAGGAACATTTAATTTATTTCTCAGAAGCAACAATTAAGTTATAACTATTTCATGGACTGTACTAGTCTACATACAGGTAAGTGAAACAGATCATACAAGTCAGTGAAACAGATCATACAGGTCAGTGAAACAGGTCATACAGGTCAGTGAAAGAGATCATACAGGTCAGTGAAACAGATCATACAGGTCAGTGAAACAGATCATACAGCCAGTGAAACAGATCATACAGCCAGTGAAACAGGTCATACAGGTCAGTGAAACAGATCATACAAGTCAGTGAAACAGATCATACAGGTCAGTGAAAGAGATCATACAGGTCAGTGAAACAGGTCATACAGGTCAGTGAAAGAGATCATACAGGTCAGTGAAACAGATCATACAGGTCAGTGTAACAGATCATTCAGGTCAGTAAAACAGATCATACAGTTCAGTGAAACAGGTCATACAGGTCAGTAAAACAGATCATACAGGTCAGTGAAAGAGATCATACAGGTCAGTGAAACAGATCATAGAGGTCAGTGAAACAGATCATACAGCCAGTGAAACAGGTCATACAGGTCAGTGAAACAGATCATACAAGTCAGTGAAACAGATCATATGATATGATATGATATGATATGATAGAGTTCATTTATAGAGCGCAAATATAATATACATTTCTATGCGCTGATACAAAGGGTTAAGAAAATAAGTATGTCTTGAGAGCACACTTAAATGATTCAATATGTGTACACGCTCTAACAGAGTCTGGTAAAGAATTCCATGCGGTGGCAGCGTACTTGGAAAATTGTCTGTCACCATATACATTATGGGAGCGAGGTACACAGACTATCCTGTGAGCATCAGAAGAACGAAGAGACCTGCGGGGAGAATATTCCACAAACAGTTGGCGCAAATACAGTGGATACAGGCTATCATTCAGCGCTTTATACACCTGTGTGAGGACTTTAAATGTGATTCTCCTTTCAACAGGCAGCCAGTGAAGCTGTCTTAGAACAGGTCCGATGCTGTCGTACTTCCTGGACCTTGTAAGTAATCGGGCTGATGCGTTTTGTGCAAGTTGGAGGCGATGGATGTTAGCATTGGAAGTTCCAGTTAGCAGGCTGTTGTTGTTGTCCAATCTTGATGTAATCAGTGCGTTGATGGTCTTTGCAGCTGTCTGGTCATCAAGATGGTTCCGGATCTTACCAATTCTGCGAAGATGGTAAAAAATGTTCTTCACGACTGATCTTGTCTGACACTCCATACTCATATTGGCATCGAAATTGGCCCCAAGATTTCTGACAGTGTGTACTGGTCTTATTTCTGCACTACCAATACAGATCTTAGGTTCAGCGCTAAGGATCTTATTAAGATGGTACCTGGGTGATATGATAAGGAGTTCGGTTTTGGAATCATTCAACTTTAGTTTGTTCTTAATCATCCACGCTCTAACACCAGCTGCACATTGTTCAATCTTCCTCAGGGATTGAGCAAGGCCGTGCTGGTCACTGAGTTTGAAGAATTCATAAAGTTGGGTGTCATCAGCGTATCCGTGTCTATGTACACCGAAGGCCTCGACAACTCTACGCAGAGGAAGGATGTAGATAAGAAATAACTTAGGACCTAATACTGATCCTTGCGGCACTCCCACAGTGAGCATGGCTGGATCAGATAGTACACCACTGAGGTTAACACGGTGAGTGCGAGTTGTGAGGTATGACTTGCACCAATCCAGTGCTGAACCTTGAATGCCAACTTCCTCAACTAGTCTCTCTATTAGGATGCCATGGTCTAATGCATCGAAGGCTGCAGAGAGGTCAAGCAGAAGGAGTACTACTCCCTGGCCTGTATCCAGTGCATGGTCAATATCATTCTTTATCCTTATCAGTGCTGTTTCTGTACTGTGCCTTGGTTTGTAGGCAGATTGGAGAGGATCATGGAGTTGATTCTGTGTCATGTGGTCCTGGATCTGCTTTGCAACCACTCTCTCCAGCAATTTGCTTACGAACGAAAGATTTGCCACAGGATGATAGTTCTTCAAATCCTCTTGGTCAAGACCATCCTTCTTCAAAAGTGGTGTTATAAGAGCTTCTTTCAAGCAAAGTGGTACCTCGGATGATGTAATTGAGGTATTTATTACAGATGTAAGGCATGGCAATAATGAACGTAGCACAACAGGATTTTTCAGAAGATTTGTTGTCAAAGGATCCAGGCTACAGGATTTGTTTGGACTTTTCTGGATGAATTTCTGCAGCTCCTCGGAGGATACTGGATGAAAAGTGACCATAGCAGGCGGGGGTGCTCCGTGGGACGTCCTGATCAAATCCATATCTACACTTGTGCTATCCAAGTCATTTCGAATCTTCAACACCTTAGATGTGAAGAAGTTTACGAAGCTGTTGCTGAGTATTTCCGGACTATCTGTAGAGGGTAATTTTCTGCAAGTTCCAGACCCAAGTAGATCACTCACTGGTCTGAAAGTCTCTTTGGGTGTTGCATCACTAAATTTCTGTCTGTAGTATGACCTCTTAGCCTCATCTATCAGTTTAACAACGAAGCCTCTCTGGTGCAAGAACATCTGCTTATTGATTTCTATAGGATCTTTCCTCAGCTTTCTCTCTAACTGCCTTCTTTTCCTTCTGGCACAATGGATAATGTCCGAGTACCATGGCTTCATGGTTACCTGCTTTTTACGAATGGGTCGGGCTGGGGCATGTTTGTCCAGAATATTTGTTACAGTGTAATTGTACAATTCGACTAACTGTGACGCATTACCATCCAGCACTCCGATATCCAGACCTAAAGACAGATCAGCTGCAAATTGATCTATGTTAATGGCCCGGAGTTTCCTGGCACATACTGTGGTCTGTGGTGATTTATCCACTGAGACATGGATTGTACATTCCACAGAATAGTGATCTGAGATGTGATCATCGCGCACACCCACGACCTTCATACAGGTCAGTGAACCAGGTCATATAGGTCAGTGAAACAGATCATACAGGTCAGAGAACCAGGTCATATAGGTCAGTGGAACAGATCATACAGCCAGTGAAACAGGTCATACAGGTCAGTGAAACAGATCATACAAGTCAGTGAAACAGATCATACAGGTCAGTGAACCAGGTCATATAGGTCAGTGAAACATATCATACAGGTCAGAGAACCAGGTCATATAGGTCAGTGGAACAGATCATACAGGTCAGTGAACCAGGTCATATAGGTCAGTGAAACAGATCATACAGGTCAGTGAAACAGATCATACAAGTCAGTGAAACAGATCATACAGGTCAGTGAACCAGGTCATATAGGTCAGTGAAACAGATCATACAGGTCAGTGAACCAGGTCATATAGGTCAGTGAAACAGATCATACAGGTCAGTGAAACAGATCATACAGGTCAGTGAAACAGATCATACAGGTCAGTGAAACAGATCATACAGGTCAGTGAAACAGATCATACAGGCCAGTGAAACAGGTCATACAGTCAGTGAAACAGATCATACAGGTCAGTGAAACAGATCATACAGGTCAGTGAAACAGCTGCAGGTCAGTGAAACAGATCATACAGGTCAGTGAAACAGATCATACAGTTCAGTGAAACAGGTCATTCAGGTCAGTGAAAGAGATCATACAGGTCAGTGAAACAGATCATACAGGTCAGTGAAACAGATCATACAGGTCAGTGAAACAGATCATTCAGGTCAGTGAAACAGACCATACAGGTCAGTGAAACAGATCATACAGGTCAGTGAAACAGATCATACAGGTCAGTGAAACAGATCATACAGGTCAGTGAAACAGATCATACAGGTCAGTGAACCAGGTCATATAGGTCAGTGAAACAGATCATACAGGTCAGTGAAACAGATCATACAGGTCAGGGAAACAGACCATACAGGTCCGTGAAACAGATCATACAGGTCAGTGAAACAGATCATACAGGTCAGTGAAACAGATCATACAGGTCAGTGAACCAGGTCATATAGGTCAGTGAAACAGATCATACAGGTCAGTGAAACAGATCATACAGGTCAGTGAACCAGGTCATATAGGTCAGTGAAACAGATCATACAGGTCAGTGAACCAGGTCATATAGGTCAGTGAAACAGATCATACAGGTCAGTGAAACAGATCATACAGGTCAGTGAACCAGCTGCAGGTCAGTGAAACAGATCATACAGGTCAGTGAAACAGATCATACAGGCCAGTGAAACAGATCATACAGTCAGTGAAACAGGTCATACAGGTCAGTGAAACAGATCATACAGGTCAGTGAAACAGCTGCAGGTCAGTGAAACAGATCATACAGGTCAGTGAAACAGATCATACAGTCAGTGCAATGTGTCATACAGGTCAGTGAAACAGATCATACAGGTCAGTGAAACAGATCATACAGGTGAGTGAAACAGATCATACAGCCAGTGAAACAGGTCATACAGGTCTGTGAAACAGATCATACAGCCATGAAACAGACCATACAGGTCAGTGAAACAGATCATACAGGTCAGTGAAACAGATCATGCAGGTCAGTGAAACAGATCATACAGATCAGTGAACCAGGTCATATAGGTCAGTGAAACAGATCATACAGGTCAGTGAAACAGATCATACAGGTCAGTGAAACAGATCATACAGCCAGTGAAACAGGTCATACAGGTCTGTGAAACAGATCATACAGCCACTGAAACAGACCATACAGGTCAGTGAAACAGATCATACAGGTCAGTGAAACAGATCATACAGGTCAGTGAAACAGATCATACAGGTCAGTGAAACAGATCATACAGGTCAGTGAAACAGATCATACAGGTCAAAGATGCAGATCATTCAGGTCAGTGAAACAGATCATTCAGGTCAGTGAAACAGACCATACAGGTCAGTGAAACAGATCATACAGTTCAGTGAAACAGGTCATTCAGGTCAGTGAAACAGATCATACAGGTCAGTGAAACAGATCATACAGGTCAGTGAAACAGATCATACAGGTCAGTGAAACAGATCATTCAGTTCTGAAACAGACCATACAGGTCAGTGAAACAGATCATACAGGTCAGTGAAACAGATCATACAGGTCAGTGAAACAGATCATACAGGTCAGTGAAACAGATCATACAGGTCAAAGATGCAGATCATTCAGGTCAGTGAAACAGATCATACAGTCAGTGAAACAGATCATTCAGGTCAGTGAAACAGATTATTCAGGTCAGTGAAACAGATCATACAGGTCAGTGAAACAGATCATACAGGTCAAAGATGCAGATCATTCAGGTCAGTGAAACAGATCCTACAGTCAGTGAAACAGATCATTCAGGTCACTGAAACAGATCATTCAGGTCAGTAAAACAGATCATACAGTTCAGTGAAACAGGTCATTCAGGTCAGTGAAACAGATCATACAGGTCAGTGAAACAGATCATACAGGTCAGTGAAACAGATCATACAGGTCAGTGAAACAGATCATTCAGGTCAGTGAAACAGATCATACAGGTCAGTGAAACAGATCATACAGTCAGTGACCCAGATCATACAATCAGTGAACCAGATCATACAGGTCAGTGAAACAGGTCTACAGGTCAGTGAAACAGATCATACAGGTCAGTGAAACAGGTCATACAGGTCAGTGAACCAGGTCATATAGGTCAGTGAAACAGATCATACAGGTCAGTGAACCAGGTCATACAGGTCAGTGAAACAGATCATACAGGTCAGTGAACCAGGTCATACAGGTCAGTGAAACAGATCATACAGGTTAGTGAACCAGGTCATATAGGTCAGTGAAACAGATCATACAGGTCAGTGAAACAGATCATACAGGTCAGTGAACCAGGTCATATAGGTCAGTGAAACAGATCATACAGGTCAGTGAACCAGGTCATATAGGTCAGTGAAACAGATCATACAGGTCAGTGAAACAGATCATACAGGTCAGTGAAACAGCTGCAGGTCAGTGAAACAGATCATACAGGTCAAAGATGCAGATCATTCAGGTCAGTGAAACAGATCATACAGTCAGTGAAACAGATCATTCAGGTCAGTGAAACAGATCATTCAGGTCAGTGAAACAGATCATACAGGTCAGTGAAACAGATCATACAGGTCAAAGATGCAGATCATTCAGGTCAGTGAAACAGATCCTACAGTCAGTGAAACAGATCATTCAGGTCAGTGAAACAGATCATTCAGGTCAGTAAAACAGATCATACAGTTCAGTGAAACAGGTCATTCAGGTCAGTGAAACAGATCATACAGGTCAGTGAAACAGGTCATACAGGTTAGTGAAACAGATCATACAGGTCAGTGAAACAGGTCATACAGGTCAGTGAAACAGGTCATACAGGTCAGTGAAACAGGTCATACAGGGCAGTGAAACAGATCATTCAGGTCAGTGAAACAGGTCATACAGTCAGTGAACCAGATCATACAATCAGTGAAACAGGTCATACAGTCTGTGAAACAGGTGATACAGGTCAGTGAAACAGATCATTCAGGTAAGTGAAACAGATCATACAGGTCAGTGAAACAGGTCATTCAGGTTAGTGAAACAGATCATACAGGTCAGTGAAACAGGTCATACAGTCAGTGAACCAGATCATACAATCAGTGAAACAGATCATACAGGTCAGTGAAACAGGTCATACAGGTCAGTGAAACAGACCATACAGGTCAGTGAAACAGGTCATACAGGTCAGTGAAACAGATCATTCAGGTCAGTGAAACAGATCATTCAGGTCAGTGAAACAGATCATACAGGTCAGTGAAACAGATCATACAATCAGTGAAACAGGTAATTCAGTCAGTGAAACAGGTCATACAGGTCAGTGAAACAGATCATTCAGGTCAGTGAAACAGATCATACAGGTCAGTGAAACAGATCATACAATCAGTGAAACAGGTAATTCAGTCAGTGAAACAGGTCATACAGGTCAGTGAAACAGATCATTCAGGTCAGTGAAACAGATCACACAGGCCAGTGAAACAGACCATACAAGTCAGTTAAACAGATCATACTAGTCAGTGAAACAGGTCATACAGGTCATTGAAACAGATCATTCAGGTCAGTGAAACAGATCATACACGTCAGTGAAACAGATCATACAAGTCAGTTAAACAGATCATACAGCTCAGTGAAACAGATCATACAAGTCAGTTAAACAGATCACACAGGCCAGTGAAACAGATCATACAAGTCAGTTAAACAGATCACACAGGCCAGTGAAACAGATCATACAAGTCAGTTAAACAGATCATACAAGTCAGTTAAACAGATCATACAGGTCAGTGCCGAGCCACCTGGTTGCAAACTAGAAAACAAACTAAATTCGTAGCACAGGAATAGGAATTATTCTGCTTTTAAGGACTTCAGGCCTTTTAATTAAGTGGTAATTATTTTTGTGAGGTTTGTTAGGTGAAGAATAATATTTTAAGGGAAGAAGAATGAATTTCAAGGGAAAACAACAACAAGATAATATCCAGAGGGAAGACACAGAAATGAGGCTCCCAAAAAGATGTAAAACAATCCCCGGAAATTCTCTTCTAATGATGGTCTAGTGTTATTTTCAAAGCAGTGATTAGCCATTTAGTATTTGAAGATATTATTTCTTTTTGTAATGTGCTTAATAAATAATGTACTAGTTTGGTTCATTTATCTACATTCCTTTTATTTCAGGATGGGATGAAGTTTATGCAGCACAGCAAAAGAAAGTCATTCTCAACATCAGACATTGACCATGCTTTGAAAATGAGGAACGTTGAGGTGAGTTAATACACAGGATATTTATACTCCAAAAATTACCCTCACACAAATGCATAGTTGTACAACTTCCTGTATACCCTGTCCAGAATCCCCCAATCAAGATTTCTTGTGTTGTGTGCAGTGTCATGCTTCAGTAGGTCTGCTTCACATGGTTAATTGCTTAACAAAATAGGCACCCTTACAACTATGAACAGGGCAGTCTCTCGTGGGACCAGTCAAACTTTCTTATTGTATACAGTGTCACACTTCAGTAAGACAGGTTAGTTGCTTAACAAATGGTGGGTCCTAATACCTATAAATGGGCTGGTCTTCTAGGGACAAAGGAATCTCCCCATGTCACAAAGGTATATACTGTCATTGTGATCCAGATTTAATGGATGATTCCTTGGGTGTTATCCTGACCATCCACAATATTATAATGCCTGGCAACCTGACAGAGGTATTAGTATGGACTGATTGTTGAGTACACAACATTATTATCAGACAAAATTTTCCCTCACTTTCCCCACAGAACCAGTGACACCTATTGGTGTTGACTGGTACTTCAGATTGGGTACTACAACAGTGAAATGTCATATTCATATATTAAATTTAAAAATTGTTAATATAACTTATCATTTACAACTAAATATTTTATTGACAAGGCTCTTGTTGAATTCATAAGGTTGTTTTTTTTTTTTTTTTTAACACTTGAACATAGCACGAGTACTTAGTCAGCTGAACTGTGGCCAGACAAAGCAAACAATAATTCAAATATATATGAGACTGTAAAAGTGTTTGCAAGAGATTCTTGTTGTCCAGCAAACCAAGATTTTTTTTTAATTACTTGACAAATCCATAGAAACAGTGTTGCAATTGTATATTGAACTTTCAAGATCTTTGACAAGTAGTCACCAACATGGTTTGTGCACTTGTTGGCATGTCCAGAAAAGAATTTTTTTATATCATGAATATTATTAATAGAAGATGTTTTTCTTTTGCTAAATTGTAATCATGAATATTGCTCATGTGAAAGAAATTTGTTCTGTAATTTTCATACATATTAAAAATAGGTATTCAGCTGCTTAGAAACAGTCTAGCCAAGGAAGGGTCTTTTCATTATTTTGGACCTGGGGCATGGAACAGTCTCCCTTGTCAGTTAAAGTCAGAGAATAGCTTAGCAACATATATCTTTTTACTAATTTTTACTATTCTTTATCTGTTCACGATACTATATTTTAAAGGATGATTTGTATTTTACCTTAATTCTATTGTATCATTTTATGTGAAGCACTTCGGATAAAGCTGTTCCTGTTTTATATGTTGCACTATATAGGAAATAAAATGAAAGTAAATGTTTTCTATGATGTAGTACTCTCTGACAGTGTTGGTACTCTCATTTGAACTTTTCGAACTCAGGCTCTGGTTTACATTGTTCTTTGTTTATTTGCAGCCTGTGTATGGGTTTGTGGCACCTGACTTTATACCGTTCAGACATGCCAGCGGAGGTGGACGAGAGTTACATTTCATAGAAGAAAAAGAACTTGACTTACAGGAGATTATCAATGCACAGCTACCAAAGGTCCCTCTGGACATTACTCTTAAAGGTAATTAACCCAGTCTCCTAACACTGTCAATTTAGCATTATATTTGCTATTTTCATTCAAGAGACCCATTAGCTGGTATCAGTGTTGAGGGCAAATCATCTTCCTACTATAAAAGCTTTGGCTGCTACAGTTTCTGAGACCTTCCTGCATTGAGCATCCTGGCATCTGTATGATGAATGTAAAACAAGGCAATGGACTAATCAAATGAGTCACATGCACTTCCTCTACACAACAGCTTATACATGCTTGTTGCTATTTTTAGACCAAAGCTTTTCACCGACATAAGGGCATTAAGAATTTGACCAGTCAAATAAAGACTTGTAAGCTTATCCAGTTTCTGGTGCCTGTGTTCTTGTTCACACAGTGCAGGCCTGCCAAATCACTCTTTTTTAAAAGAGTCACTCTTTTTTTTTGAGGATTTTCTGTAAATGACCCTTATAACTCTTTTTTCAATCTTTTTTTTCAGTGAATGAATTCTGATAATCACTATTTCTCTCCAGCTTTAACCCTTTACTGTTTACATTTATTTTAGATTTCCAGCAAGTTCTGACACTATTTATATTAACACTAACAGCCATATCTTCTCAAGCTTTTTTTGTATCTTTATCAAATTTTCAACAGTTCCCACTAAGAGGGTTTGCTGAAGATTATTGAAAATCATTGAAACTTAGAAATAATATGCAATATTTTTGTCCTAAAAGAATCTATACATATCATGGCATTCTAGTTGCCCATTTAGAGTGCTCTTTAGTGGCTTGTAAACAGTAAAGGGTTAAACTCCATTTTAAATCAAGAATGGGACATTTCTCAATTTTACATGTGCCAATACCCAGCATGTGTCACAACATGTGGAAAATGCCCTGATCTTCATGCAGAGGGACGTGTGCCATGTCTGACTTGGGTGAACAGTATGTGGCAATATAGATGCACAATTGTGGTTTTAAAAGCTCATCTTTATTCAGACTGTGATAAAAAATGGAAGAATTGACGCTCATTTTACTCTTTTTTTCACTCTTTATTTCAAAGAAGTCTGCCACGCTTTTTTTTCCAGAACATTTAATTTTGTTTGGGTCATATACCTTTGCCAGGCTTGGTATAGGTAATTTGGAATTCTGGCAAAATCCATACATAATTTATGAGGTCAGAGATCACCAGACGTTGATGGCGCTGTGATGACTTACCAAGAATATAATGGATTTTCATGACACTCGTTGTAGATATTTACCAAACGAATTTTTCACTAGAATTAAATTCTCTTGAAGAGTGACGCATATTTAATGAGGTCATAGGTCACATGGCATATGACAGGCATATTATGCACTCTTGCTAAACTCTCGTTATTATTACACAAACCCTTGCAGCTCATTGGCTGGCAATTGAGGGAGAACAGCCGTCGATACCTGAGAACCCACCTCCAGTTACAAAAGATCTACAGAAACTAGCCACAATAGATCCAGCCGTGAAGGGCAACATTGACAAACAGCGACCCAAGGTGCCCGGAGAAGGGAAAGTGAAACACAAAATGAAGCTACAAGAGACAGTCAAACTGAAGAATTTGGCCAATCACGAGCTGTCCATGGTAAGTGAAAACAGACTCAGTTGTCAGAAACAGTCAGAGGTGACCATATTAAAGTAGAGCTGTATTCAAAGTACTTAATATATATAGGCAATCAAGAACTCTGGATGGTGATGAAAAGCTAAAACTAGTAAAAGTCAGTTAAACAGTTCTGCAGTTGTTTTTTTTTTCTAATTGAGAATCCAACCAGTCATCACTCACAGTTAAAAAGTATTGTTAAATGGTCAAGCATCAGTGAAATCTTTGAAAGGAAAATCTGGCCTATGCTGAAAAATCAGTGCTCATGTGGTGTTTTAATTGTTTAACTTGATAATTCTTGCCTTTCTGAGGCAGCTCTGTCTGTACACTTCCAGTGCTCATACTGGTTCCTGATGGGTTTTTTCAACAGCCAGTGGAAAGGCACACGCTGAAAAGCATCAGACATATGATGCAACTCGTGCTCTTAATCAACAACATTCACTTTACCACTTCCCTAAGAGTGTAATTTCTGGAGACTTGCAATTATGTAATTACTTTTGGTGTCATCACAGAGCATGAAATTGGCTGTCCAGCACGTTAACTTGCCCTCTGGTGTCCAAACCCAGCAAAAAAAGCCAAGACAAACAGTGCTTTACATGTGCCATATGTGGAAGTGGTAAAGGGCTTTGTAAAGACCATAAATAATTCTAAACAACCAGAGATTTTGTACTTAGTGATCATAACATTTTGGTAAAGGGTAATTTGCAGTGGTAATTTTATCTGCTGAAACAAAATTTCAAGAAAACTTTGTTTTTAGTTGAGTTCTGATGCCTCAAGGTCCTCTCCTCCTCCATTATATTAGTTTTTGGGCACGTCCATATATCTTAATTATAGTTTTACTATTTATCTGAAATTTTCCATGTCCATAGATTTTCGATATCATATCTTTACACAGTTGTACACAAGACTGGTGGTGCCGAGTACAACCAATTAAGCATTTTTGCATTGTGTTGAATTATACATCTGTTTTAGCAGAAAATCACCTATATCTCATGAGTGAATTGATGTGTCAGTCTGACATTATACATGTCAATCTATCTTGGCTAGATTGCCTGACACAAGACTAGTGGTGACACCTACATTTATATTTTCAAAGAATAAAATCTATGCATCTGAGGAGTGGTTTGACTTTTTTGTGGCATCTGTCCAGATTTCTTGGGATACTTTAGCATCTCAGACTCTGATGACAGAAATTTAGATAGTTCTCACATCAGGAGACATCTCATGGCTCACTTCAACCATGGCCTTGTAATTTGATGGTTACACATAGTTGAATGTTTACTATCTTCTACTCATATTATAGTTTGTTCAAATGTTCCAAATTTGTTCAGTTTGTTACTTGTTATGTCAGTCATGTTAATTACAACAATGCATTGTCCAGACTGAAGAATATTTATTATTGACAAGGGATGATGGATAAAAACAATTTTAATTATAAAGAGTTTGTGATGTTTATTTGACATTTACATGTTTTTTTTTGTCAACAGGAGCAACAGCTTTATTACAAAGAAATCACAGAAGCCTGTGTGGGATCTGATGAAACCAGGAGATGTGTAAGTATTATGTACTTTACATATATATATATATATATATATATATATGTAATCTGCATGGATGTGAACATTTATTCATGTGTATTGTATATTCATGATGTACAAGTACTCAATTTGATTTTAATATCTTATGACTTCAGATATATTAGTGAGCATGAGCGTTTTTATATGCTATGATATATTCATGTTTAATGTTTCTGTATATTAACATTTCTGTTATCACATTAATCATATGTAAGTTAGTCATGTGAATTCCTATAAAAACAGTGACTTTAACTCTTCTCTACTCTGCTCCTGTGATAATTTGCTAATCTATTTTTTTAAAGTGTATATAATTACCAATAATCCATAAAATAAACCTTATTTTACCCTATTTTTATTTATTTTTTAAAACCTTCATTAAGAACATTAAATGTTTCATAAATTCTTGTTTATATTATTTTTCATATATTTTTTTCATTGAATTTCTATTTTATATTTAAGGTTATTATCTTTTAAACCTGTAGTCTTATAAGTGAAAGTTTTATCATCATAAACTGTTACACGGGATTTAGTGTGGTTTGGGAAATAACATTTATTTTGTTCTAATTTCATGACTTTCAGCTTTGAGTTGTTGTTTTCTGTATACAGGAAGCACTACAGAGCCTGGCAGCTGATCCTGGTCTTCACCAGTTACTACCCAGGTTCAGCACGTTCATCGCAGAAGGGGTAAGTCTGAAACTTTATATGTTAACTAATTGTTAATGTACTTCCACCAGGGTGGTTGATTGGTTTGTCATTTTATCAATGAATCACAAAAACAGTGAAAAAATAACAGATTTTGATGAAATTTTGCAGAAGGCTTCGGTAACACCAAAGGAACAGCCCAGTAAAGCTTAGAGAATATCTGAAAAACACTAAAATATTTTCTGTTAAAAGGAATCTATATTGTTGCTAGATTATCATTGTGATCAAGACCAGTATCAAAGGAAACTTTCTTAAGTAAATTTCTATACAGGGTTAGAGCCTCCCTTGTTCTGGTTGGCAGAGCTAACCTGTGATGCTACCAGCAAGTTAGAGGAACAGACAATACATTTCTGTTGGCTTGGATTAATATATTTCCTGCACAAACAACCACAGAGTTTTGGTCAGAATCCTGGTGATATTCCAAACCTTGTGGTCCAGAATGCCAGATAGCTTGCAGTCTCTGAGTGTATTCTGGTAAGTTATGATATATTTATATTTCAGGTTAGGGTGAACGTGGTACAAAACAACCTGGCCTTGTTAATATACCTGATGAGAATGGTCAAGTCTCTGATGGATAACCCCACGCTTTACCTGGAAAAATATGTAAGTACCTTCATATTGCTCTTCACACAAGTGTCCCACAAGCAAAAAATTCCTTTAAATTTTTTGACAAATTTACAAATCTATGTAAGTGCTCTAATTCCGCTTATATATGACTTCTGTTCTAATAGCTGGCTGTAGAAGACATGGTAGAGCAAAGCAGACAAAGTTCTCGTTATATTTGTAATGTAGATTTATGCTTAAAAAGGGTAGTTTTGGAAAAAAAGGGAAAAAGAAAATGTAGAAAATTGGACAACTATTGGACAGAATATATAGTTGAGGTTGTAAAAAAAACTTGAAAACAGAATTTTATATCATAAAAGAAAAACTGGTATGGACCTTGAGATTTGAAATAAAAATTTTTGTGGGACATTGTAGCTCTTTATGATTCTGAAATAAGCTCACAGTACAGAGAAATCTCTATGAGCAGGTTAACCCTCCCCCCCCCCCCCCCCGACACTCTTTATGGGAAACAAATTTACACTCAGCATATATGTATACAACTTCCTTGAAGCATTCCCACGATAAATAAACACACCTGGGTAGTGATTTCTGACGAAGATAGATGTGCAGGGGTTGTGGTGATGAAGAAAGCTAAAGTTTCAGAATGGTACAAAACAAGTATGTCCTGAGGTCCTTTATATACACATAAGTGTGCTCTTAAGCATCGCTCTTTTATGAAATTTGCCAAATTAGATGTTGTTGCAAGCTTTTGTGTATTATGGTCTGTTCCACCACCACTGTCCACCTGTTTTTTGTATTTATTTATTTTTTTTGCAAGGCAAAGAATGCCAAAACTGTTTGCCCCTACAGCAGTCAGTGGAAATTGCGTAACTTACTATTCTGGAAAAAATAGCCTAGCTTTTGCCATTTTCCTGTAAACATTTTTAAACCATTTTATGAGTAACTGTTTTGTAGTTACATCTTGCCACAAGTCTATGAAATGGGCATAGCAGGGAATAGTTATGATGCCATTAAATAAGTAATGCACAAAAGCCACCAACATTCATGGGACCAATAATCAAGAGCTGCCAACCTATGTTTACAGCGAGGCTTGTATTCTCTGCGTGCACACGCTTCACTGTTACATTAAATTACTTCATATTCATATCTATGGAGGATAAACAATGATTGGATGCCATGAACCACAGAAATATATATGAGACATGTCTATGAGGCTGTAGAGAAATTAATTTTTATATTGTAAGCAGGTTTGGGAACAAAAAATTACACATTTTCCTCTTTCTGTCACTGATGCAAGTTTTGTATGGTAAGTTTGTTTTATGTGGAGAAAAATGCGAATTATTAGGATGGACAGGGATGGTGGAATGGACTGTAAAACACCTAGAGTGATCATGGTGTTGTTCCGCACATAAAAAAGGGTTGACATGCTGATCAAGGTCATCTGGTTGTTTCTGGCTTA
This sequence comes from Sipunculus nudus, assembly GCA_026874595.1. Classification (NCBI taxonomy): domain Eukaryota; kingdom Metazoa; phylum Annelida; class Sipuncula; order Golfingiida; family Sipunculidae; genus Sipunculus; species Sipunculus nudus. The sequence goes on from CM049314.1 coordinate 73,064,301, forward strand.
TCTTCAAAGCACATTCAAGGAGGTATATCAACTTGATATACATGAATTATTGGGATTGGCATCTTTTAAATATGAATGTTCTTTTTGGGTCATATCATATTATATCATAGCATGATTGCTGAACTGAGAATCAGCCCAAGTATTGGTAGCTTTTGAAATGCTCTCCACAACTCCAGGTTTTATTAGTTCTTATGATGGTGATATCAGTAAACTCAGTCCAGTTTTATTTGCTATGAAACATGAATTTTTATTTGCTTAATATGTGTATACATGTATAAAGTAAATACCAGTAACATAACTTACATAGTAACATGCAAGATAGTGTATCATATTTGACTCACATAAATTTTACATGTATACAGTGTAATCAGAGTTAACTCAGTACCTGTACAAAATGTGTTATTGTTTGTGAAAATGAATCATTTAAATCAATCTGCTTTTACATTAGAAAACTGTATAAAGCAGGTAAAATATTATGATTTGGTCAAAATACTGTGACTTCGCCCAGTTCATGTGTTTGACCTATGACCATTTTTTTTTATAAAATCTTTTGTAAACCTTGTAATTTTGAGTAACTTCTGCTACAACATAAAACCTTGCATTCAAGTTCTTTAGTGCCATCAACATGGATGTTGATTTGTTTGGAATTACCAGTACACAGTTTTTACACTTAGCGCATAATTGATGAGGCCCATTATTTTATTCAACTAAATAAGTGAACACCTGTGTTTGGTGAATATTATGGATTCAGCCATATTTGTATGGATTTTAATTAGAATTCTGTGATTTTTCTCAGTTAACACAGAAAATTATTTCCAAAGTTTTACACATCTATTTTATTCAGAACATAAGTTGCACAGGCAAACCAGGGGTTTATTGTGAATTGATTTGGAATTAAAGGAAAACAGTATTATATTGTTATTAAATTAATTTGATAGAAATGAAAATGAATCTTATTTTGAATTAGTGTACACAGGTTAACATGAGAACAAATCTTCCAGCTGTATCCTTTTCCTCTGCATCACATATCACTCAAGTTTCAGTGGCTGTATATTTTAATATGATACTGAGATCATTTTCTAGATGCAAGTTTGCATGCATCAGAAATGCTGTTAAAACCCTAGCTTCATGTGGCCTTAACTGTATTAGCACATTTGCCAACATTTTAAATTTCTTGTTATCAAAATGTTTTTTGTAATTTAATGAACTTAAAGAAATCTTTGAATACCTGGTTGTGAATTGACTTTTAAATGAATACAAACATGTGAATAGAATTGTAATTAATACTTTTAATTGAAATTAAGGCTTTATAAAAAAAATAATTGGAATAGCATTGCAATAGAAAAGTCTGAATTAACACTCCGATCCCCCAGTCTGTGCTTAAGTGTACATTGTAACCACTGTATGCAAGGCTGGTAAATTTTCAATATATCCCCTGGTCAGTGGGGTATGGCAAAGGAGAAACTTTACAGGACCCCAAAGGATATTACTGGACCTACTATTTTATTATTGAAAACTATTGTTTCATGTAATATATTTGAAAACAGTGATGTATTGCACTGCTTAATATTCATTTAACTATTTGATAGTTATGCAATAATTCATGAAGGTCACTTACTTGGGAATTAACCTGATTACATGAACGTTCTTTTATTGCACAATAAAATAAAATATTTGCATGAATAAAGAAAAATGTGATCTAGGTCAGACCCTTTAAAAATTATTATTAAACAAGGGGCCTTGATGTTAACCAGATTCTGGTGGTCCCACACTAATATCTAGCCCTATTGTGTGCTAAGACCAACTGTTTCATGTGAATAGTTCTTGATCATTATTTATTACCAACATTTGTGAACTCTTCATAATGAAGGTATACATACACACTGTGCATTATTTTACATATGAAATATGTATAAATATGTATATATATATATATATATATATATATATATATATATATATAAATATATATAATATGCAAATTAAGATATGGTAGTCTTTAATATTCTCAATCCCTCTGTTCCAAAATAATTAATCCACTTAATATCACATTAAATTTTTTTTAAATATATTAAAACAGCAGATAAATACATTAAATATACATGTTTTAGTCTCTATCACAGAAACGCTTACTCAGTATTTAACACCAGATATTTTGTGAATATGGTAAATATCATACCCATATTTTCTCACAATACCAATGTGTTATACACCATACAAAATTATACGACCTCAGGTATTATGTTGTACATGCCTTCAGTCTGTATATGTAATCTGAATACACATGTGGTCCTGTCTGTTATTCTCAGGATATAACCTCATGTCCTCAGCTTTGCCACAAGTCTGAGTACCATGATCCATGTGGGATCATTGTAGAATCACTGTAGGATCATTGTAGAATTATTAAAGAATCACTGTAGAATTATTGTAGATTCACTGTAGAATCATTGTAGAATCATTGTAAAATCATAGAATCACTGTAGAACCATTGTAGATTCACTGTAGAATCATAGAATCACTGTAGAATCACTATTGAATCACTGTAGAATCATAGAATCACTGTAGAATCACTGTAGAATCACTGTAGAATCACTGTAGAATCACTGTAGAATCATTCTAGAATCACTTTAGAATCATTGTAGAATCATTGTATAATCACTGTAGAATAATTGTAGAATCACTTTAGAATCATTGTAGAATCATTCTGAACCACTGTAGAATCATTCTAGAATCACTTTAGAATCATTCTAGAAACCACTGTATAATCATTGTACAATCACTGTAGAGTAATTGTAGAGTCATTGTATACAGTGGTTCGCTTTAAATTTATGTGGTTAAATATTCCTGATTTTCACTTCTTTAATAGTGTTTTGGGAAGATTTCATTTTCGCGATTTACCATACAATAACTTACATAATGTTATGTTTGATTGTACATGACCATAATTATATCCATTACCTAATATGCATGCAGTAGTTAATAATTGTACTAGGACCAATGGATACGTCAAACAGGTGGAAATTCTTCAAGCAAAAGTGGTCAAATATACACAAGCATTGATTTTTTCTTTAATTTTTTATCTTTGAAATAAAGGTAACATAAAGTGCATGCTAATATTGATGCTACCAGCACAATATACTGGAGAGACAGATTACTGTTCACCAGTTCAGATGGACCATCTTATTGAACATGAAGGTTTTACTTTCATATATATATATATATATATATATATTATCCACAGATATTACACCTGTATCATTGTTTAAAAGAATAATAATGCCTTTGATAACTATTCTCTGTCCCTAGGTTATAGATTATAAACACATAGTTTGGTTGTTTTGATTAATACACACGTATAATGGTCCTCAAATTGTTTTAGATATGGTTTCATGCGAGATATCCTGATATAATACAGACATATATTTATGGCAAATAATTGTATGTCCTCAGACCAGTTCACTTCAGTCACCAGATTGAAATATATAATCAGTACTGGTTAGAGGTAGTAAAAAAATTGTTAAATTGTGATGAAAGTTAATGCACAGATGGTAACTATTTTCATCTGACAGTAAACTAGCCTGAATATGATAATCCAAACATAATAGATCTTGTCAGAGTTGTCTTGGTCAAAAATATTTTCTCAAAGTGTAGCGGATCTTTGGAATATGTATACTGATTAAAACTCAAACCAGCTGACCAATATGTTTCAACTTTTCAACTTTCAAATGATACACCTGGTTTACAGCATCATTCATTTACAGTGAAACCTGTGTTATGGGACCACCCATCAGACTGGGCAAAAGTGGTCTTAATTCACAGGTGGTCTTATCAGGCAGGTCAGCTTTAACCAATTGCAATGTGAATGCTATTGGTCAACCCAAGGAGGGTCTTAATAGACAGGTGGTTTTATAAAACAGGTCAGTTATAACCAGTGTGAACGCTTTTGGTAACCAAAGGAGGGTCATTATAGACTGGTGGTCTTTTAAGACAGGTCGTCTTTCAGCAAGGTTCCACTCAGGTTCAGGCACTATTATGTTGCTGTACTTGCTGCTCCAAATTAAAACCCAAAAGGCACAGGGAGATATGCCCTAGCAATGTATTTATCACAAAGTACACACAACCAATCCAGACTTTTTTTACTTATTACTTATTACCTGTCGTTACACAAAGTACAAGATTCCTAAGGTGTCGGTCATATTCAGCTCGTTTACTGCCAACTCTTGATTAACATGGCTTCCCATTCTGTTTAGTTTCTTGTGCACTGAATAAAACTGAATATGCGTCAGATCTTCATAAAATATTGATGTTATCATACAAATATTAGGTCCATCCACATTTAACTGTTGTTGTATGCTTTTCAAAGCCAAATTGTGCAAAATTCTCCAGTACAGTCACTGGTGACTTTTTTAAAGGATGGGTCCATGGCCTGAAGGTGGTGCTGTCTATGGAATGAGTGTGAAGGTTACCATATGACAAGAATGATGTTATTTTTTATGCCCTTAGGAGTTCAGGTTTCACAGGCACTGGGCTAAGAATAATCCATATATGGTAATCTGTTATTAAGATATTGGAGCAATTTATTTAGATTATATCAAGATTGAAGCTCTTGCAGGGTCTAAACAAGGGTCCTCCAGCATCAGTCAATTATGTGCACTCCTACTGGTCAGTCCTCCTCATGAATTATTCGTGTCTTTATACTTGTAATATTTCCATCCATTCTAATCATTTGTCATCTCTGATATACCTGGTTTTTTTTTGTCGTCCATATTGATCAAGATCTCCAGGAAACTGTCCTGTCCTTGTGAGTTTTGGTGTTTTGGTGGTTGCGTGACTGAGGCGAATGTGACGCCATGTTTTCTCTGTGCTGGTCTTGCACTTCCTGGAAACAGTGCACTTTTCGGAGGTTCAGGTGTCTGTATCGGTTTTGGTTTAGGACTGTGTTTATCGTGAAATTTTTTTATTTTATCCTGCAACCTACCGCCACTTAAATACTGATCCTCAATGAGTTCATGTAAACGATTGTTTAACAAATGGAATCTCCTGGACTGGTAGTAATCTGTTTGTAACGGCCTGCATGACGGTTCATACCGGAACAGTCCACGTTTTGCGCTGTTGCACATTACATCACGAGTTTGTATCATTGTATCAAGAGCACGTATTGCAGTTTCATTCGGTTCGATAAATAGACTGTAAGCTGTCCCAGTGCTAAGGCTATCATCATTTTCTGCAAAGTGTGCTTTACGAACAGTGTCTTTGCTTGCACTAGTAACAGGACATACATTTGGAAACACCTTGCCCTGTGTTTCAGGAATTTTTAGTCTGTTTCCATCTCTGGATGAATAATTCGGGTAATGATCAGAAGACACAGTATTGCTTGAACTCCTGGCCGACATGTGTCGCCCTGTGTCTTTATGGTAACTGTTCTTCCTTTTACAGTCATCGATTGTTAAAACATTTAAAAGTTCATTTGATGATGATCGGGCCCTCATACTTCCTGAACTGAAACTCACTGTACTCAAGTCTGAGGCTGTCCTCGATGCAGTGTCAGTTGGAAGATGGGGAGAACGTTGCTTTTTGTTATCACCAGAACCAGATGCAGAATTATAAGAGCCGTCGTCCCTGAGAAATTTCAAAATCTTGGCCTGAAATTCTGCACTTTCAGTATCCAGAGTACTGTTTGATTGTGATTTGGGTTGTTTTCGTAACTTCTTCCCAGTAGAAGGTTTAGGTTTCCTCAATGACTTTGGTGTTTTTATAATCCGAAAACCTTCAGTTTTATCAGGACGTCCAGGTGGTGTATAGGGAGCAGTTGGCAACTCACTTGGTTTCACTTTCATGATTGGTGTAGCCATCTGGTTTCTGTTCACGTCTTGTCTCCAATAGTCAATTTGTGTGTGTTGCAAATTCGTCAAATTGTTGCAGTAAATTGCACAGTATTTGCAGCATTCATCTGGATGTAACCGTCTGCATTTCTCAAAAATATCCACCATAAGCGAGTGCTGTCGCACATTTGCTTCCGTCAGACTTGCTTCTTCAATGGCTGGAAAGGACTCTGTTGAGCCAGTGTCATTAAACAAAGGTAGTGCCATGGCCACCAGTTGTGTCTCGCCCACAAGTCGTCAATACGCTGTCATGCCAATCCCACAGTGCTGTGACAGTCTCACGATGCCTGCCAAGAAAGAACACATTAGTAACAAGTTTGCACACAATGAATGTCTATACTGCAGAGAATGGAAGAAGAGCCATTGATTTGTCAGTATGGATCATAGTGGTCATTATAGACACTTCCTGGGGTTGCGTCCACATACCCTCGAGAACCATCGATAACTTGTGAGAGTGTTGATTCAGTGCTGCTATTAATGGGGAAATTTCAACAACTGGGCAAGTGTACCTCCGTGTCTAATTTTAAACGCACTTTACTCGGTGAAAAGATTTCCTGCCTGGAACCTGCTGAATGTGTGACACTTTAACAACTGTTATTTTAGTTACCTAGCAACATCAGGCATGTTTAAGCTGCCTCTAAACCAGGCATTTTTCTGTTGCAGTGTTTTAATGATATTGTATTTAAAGCTGATGCTAGGAATATCTATAATATCTCAAGAAAAGTCATAATATTATTAAAGATAATATAATATCATATTAAAAGATAGGAAAAAATTATATATATATATATTCTATTCATATAATATGACATTTGGTTTTGCAGATCATGTATATTATTATGAAATATTTAAATTTGTTGGAAATGCTGGTAGAATTTACACAGATTTATTTAAAAACAATAACTTTTATCAATTTTAGGTATTGTTATCAAATATTAGAGGAACAACTTGCATGATTGTTATGTAAAACATTAAGAAGAGCAGTATGTTAACAGAGTTTAAAGAAAATATTGAGAGAAAAAAAAACAGCTTCCTCAAATTTGTAATACAGAAAATGGGAAATATTACTTAATCTTATTACTTTTTTATAAGATTAACAAAATTATATTTCAGTTGAATTGTGATGTATAAAATGTAATAGTAATATATAGGTATTCTGATATATAAGAATAAGGAAAACATTTTATTTTGTTAACCTGAGATAAATAAATGACTAACTAAAACTTATCTTTATAGTACAAATGAATAAATCAAAGAGAAAAAAAGCAAAGAAAATAAGGTCTTACTTCATTGTGCTGTGTGATAAAACTGCAATATCAAAATAAACCCTTGAACAATCAAGTATTATATGGTCGTCACCAACGTTAAGTGCTTAGTGTCCAAATATAATGCACTTATACATAAAGGCAACCACTCCTTATCTATGTCTTAATTGACAGGATGTTGTACAGTTGATACAGGGGTTCCTTAGTGGCAGCTCCCTGGTTCCCATGTGGCAACATAGTACAAACAATACATCTGTCGTTTATCCTTAGGACAAAGTGCATTGAGAGCTCTCTGTTGGTCTATGTTATTGATGGGATTTCTTTTTTCTTTCATGCAGAGTGTTGCATAAAGTGTCTTTTACTGTTTACTTTTTGGGATTCTCCAAGTGGGTTCATTGCTTAGATGTTAAGCAACTTAAGTATGTGAATAGCTATCACACTATTCCCTTTATTATTAGCCTGGGGTTTTATATGAATAGTTTACCACTATTAAAGCCTATTTTCTTTATTAGAAAAAACTACTTCTCCAATGGTTTATAGCATCATTAGTTGACATCTGTGTATTCTTGAAATTCACATTTGTCATTTCATATTTGTATATTGTAACTGTAAAATGACTTCATTTCAGTAACACTTATCTATTTTGGAATATAATTTTATTTAAATATTTGAATCTGACCAGAAACATAATATTGTAATTATTATAATTATTTTTATTATTATTATTTTTATTATTGTTGTTGTTAGTGGTGGTGCTGGTCTTGAAAAAAAAAATTATATATTTTTTCTTAAATTAAATCATATTATTTACACTTTGTTGTAGTTAATTTTAATTTTGGATTTGTTATAACCATGCCAACATATATGAAAATGGAACACAGGTATTTCTAATATTTATTAACTGTTATTTCTGGTTTCACAAAAAATGCTTATTTGTAAATATTTAAGCATTAACACTAATGTTAATTAGCATATTAATATATATATATATATATACATATATATATATATATTTTATTATTATTATTATTATTATCCTTAAAATTAGAATCCGTGTCCTTTGAAAAACATTTGCTCACAAAGTATGTTTTTCTGCCAGAGTGCTTGGTAAGTATATTAAAGTATGATATACTGGCACTTAATACAGACCTACAAACAATATGAACTCAGTCAGAGACCAGGGTTAGGGCCAAATGTTCATACCGCGCGACACTGAGTCAATAATCCTGACCTCAATAAGACATACCATTCCCATCCAGTTGAGTTCGTAACCAGATACTGAATTACTTCGATTTTTTTTACATTTGATTGTGAAATGACTAGTAATACATTGCATATTTATTGGAGCTAATTTGTTCTTCATGCTACTTGAATTCTTTATTTTTCTGCTGTTTGTATATTGGTGAACTGTATAAGTGATTGTGATCCATTGGACGTTATGTTATACTTCAGTAAAGAGTCCTTATGGTAACAAGGAGAGCCTTACATGGCCTTTGTGTGTCTGTCATATTTGCATTGAACTGACATGAGGGTGTTTCTGTATGGACTCTGCTTTCTATTAGGGTACAATGCATCTCACTTTGGAAACACTGTTCAGCAAGGAAAGATGTTATGGAGAATTCTTATGTTCTTGTATAATCCTATTTTGGGTCACTATAGTAGTAGTTTTCCCCTCTGATTTTGCTGAGTGTGCAAAGTTTTCAAATTTTTGAGAACTTGTTTCATAAGAAAAAATGCACTGAAATGTTGAATCAGAAAACAAATGTTTTGTTTTACATTTAATGGCCCACAGCCTATGAGTACATTGCCACATAACCAGAACCATTATTGGATATTTTTGTTTGTACTTTCTAACAATTGATACCCATCTTGTGCGAAAAGATTCCATTGTAACTCAGTGTATTTGTAAATCCCCCTACATAATTGTTGAAATTTGATGGCAAACAAGGATGTCTCTCTCTCTAGGTTTTGTTATTGACAACCAAGTTATTAAAAGCACAGGAAATGATTGTGGTAACCAGAAAGATGTGATTTACCTGTGTAGTTTGTATAATGCTATGTATTCTTTGTGTTATGCCTGGCTCATATACTAATGTTAAGATCACTGCTTGATTACTTTGATACAGATGCACCAGGGTGGATGGCCATTGCAGTGTAATTTTCCTTATGACTTGGGTATTGACTCAGAGTAGACCTTCTCAGACTAGTATAAGTGTTTTCCCAGTCATGTTTTAATGACTTTACACCCCTGTAAGGCTGTTCCAACATTCCTGTCCACCTAATTTTTGCAATATGTCCTTCATATATATTTTGTTTGCAAGACCATACATCTGATCAGTCCATTTTCTTTCTGAATTAATTATATGGAATCCATACACAGAGATTATTATTTTCCACATTATGTAATTGCCACATTTGTCTGATTTGTCTCTGAGGTAAATAAAGTTAACCTTTAATGCATTGTATGAAAATGATCACCAAAAATTAGGTGGACAGGGATGGTGGAATGGAGTATCGGATAGGTAATATACAACTTGAAGTGACTTTAAAGTAACAAATATAAAATGGCCCACCAAATTGATACATGAAAATAGAACAGTAAAATTGTTGTGGAGAAAATGCTGTAAAATTCTCAATCAGGACCTGCTTACATTAATATATTACACTGCTGCTCCATTGCCCATTGGTCCTTGTTGTGGATTGACACTTCTACCAAGTTCTAGGAAAGTGGAGTGCTTGACCTAGTATGACCAGCTGTGTAAACTGTTACAGGATGGGATTTCTCTGGCAGTGTGTAGGGGCATGTTTTGACACTCTGACAGAAATTTAGGGATACAATGGTTCAAAGCCTAAGGTAATATGGTGCTTCAGCTAGCAGCTTTGCTTAGACAGTGGTTGGGACAAGCTGAACCAACAACGGTTTGTGGTTCTGCACTTAGAGAAGATGGCCCTTAAGGCTTTTAGAATAGAAAACCAGTTCCCAGAGTTTATACAATTATGAATGAAACACCAGTCTTCTTAGAGAGCGAAAACTGTTGACACAGATTTTGTCATGTGAGAGAAGCTGTTTTGTTTTTGACCTAGCATCGTTTTATTGCAATCTGGCAACAAGATCCTATTCATGACCAACTTATTATTGCACCAAAACCACCCCAGAACGGTGTGGAGCTTTCCTGGTACGTCATGCTGCGTTTGGTATCCCTTGGAAATATGGTAATTACCAGATGGCAGGTCATATGTAGGACTTGCAAACGTTCAGTACCCAACAAAAGACCCACTGACCGGATGTCTATGTTTTTAAAGTAACCAAAAGAAAACAGATTAATAAAATATCATGTTTCATGTCACATTTCTTCAATTTTATTTGTCATCCAAAAGTTTTATGTGAACCAGTCAAATATTGGTGTCTTTATTTGCTCCCTGCATCTCGAAAAGCAGTGAATAAAGGTGAAGGTCCCGAAGTTAGACTGATCGACATGCTCTGCAAAATCCCAGTTTCTCAGTGGTACATTTCACTTGGATCACTTTTCGAAAGGTATTTTCCGCTGGAAAACTCGTAATTACCATATTTCCGAGCGGTAACGAAAGCACCATCAGACCAGTACAGAAGGAGGATCACATTACTCTCTCCTGGAGGATCACATAACCCTCTCCTGGACGATCACATGACCCTCTCCTGGAGGATCACATGACCCTCTCCTGGAGGATCACATAACCCTCTCCTGGAGGATCACATGACTCTCTCCTGGAGGATCACATGACCCTCTTCTGGAGGATCACATGACCCTCTCCTGGAGGATCACATGACCCTCTCCTGGAGGATCACATAACCCTCTCCTGGAGGATCACATGACTCTCTCCTGGAGGATCACATGACCCTCTCCTGGAGGATCACATAACCCTCTCCTGGAGGATCACATGACTCTCTCCTGGAGGATCACATGACCCTCTCCTCGAGGGAACCCGCACAGTATAGCTGAAAGCAAGGAGGGCTTTATAGATTGCAGAACATTCTTTGTCTCCGACTTTAATAAATTTCTAGTTTATTCTCAGGTGACATTACTTTGCAACTGAGCAAAAATGGGGGATCTATAAGGGAGAGTGTGACCTTGGGGAATAAGATCAAGGTCAGAAATAAATATCAGTTGACAGTCTGCGACCATGGACTAACATTGTGCCCAACTGTCACCTTTTGAAAATCAGTCATACTGGAGATCTAGTGCAAACAGAAAATGCCAGAAGAAAGAATAACAATTTTGAAATTGATGGTTTCCACTCAGGGGACACCTAAGTATGTCTTTACCTTAATTTTTTACCTTAATATGAATATAGAAATAAACTCATTAACCCTATTAGTTTCCCTGTCAACAAGGTTGGTTAATTTTAGAGGTCAGTACAGTATGGTTGCTCACAGGTTCGATCTGAACAATATCATCCAGCATGAACAAAGATAAGAACTTGTCATTAATCATTGTAAACCATTAAAAAATGTAATTTATCAGGCATGTGATACAAAAGTCATCCTGTGTCTAGTTATTGGTTTGATGTATTATTTTCCTGCGAGGCCACTCTAAAGCTCAATTGATGGACTTTGTTGTGTAATGATTGCTACCATCAAACAGCGGTTGTCAATGCCATGTTTTTGTTTTATCTCTAAATCTAGAGTAACCAAGGGCAGCCTGGTATAATCAATATATATATATATATATATATATATATATATATATATATATATATATATATATATATATATATATATATTAGTATTTAAATTAGTATATATACAGGCAATATGGCTCTGCTTTGCCATGCGGTCATTAAGCCTTTCACTTATCCATAAAGACCGAAATTTGCAACAGTGTCCTTTCTTTTTACAGTAAATGAGTTTCAGTCACATTTGACAAAATATTGAAATATATCTATTTATTAAAAAGATATCACCAGATGCTATATGTAAAATGATGTATTGTAATATATCAGTTATATTGCAGGTGTATGAGTAACTATTAGTATATCTCTCTGTATAATCCACCAGCCAGACAGCCTGGATTAATCGCAGCGCTCTTTCCCAGAGTGTTCTCACAGGTTATGTGGGTCAGCTTTGGTTTCACATTAAATCCAATTAAACTCTTAGATTATTACTGTTCTATGAACATATTTGTTTTGAGTTATTTATAGTTTTCATGTTGTCTTTTAGTTATAGATTAATAGATGGCCTGGTTAACGAGTGTCCATGAATCATTTAAGTCAATGAATATTGGACTGTGGAACTGTCTGAACAATTTTTTTTTTCATTGATTCATGTCAGATAAGAATTATAGATACTGTATATTTTGACTGTTCTAGTATGTCCAATCAGTGTCAGTTAAGAAAACGCTAGTAGTATTATTAAACAAAATACTAGCTGTATCTAAACCTTCATACAAGACTTAAATACATTACATGAAACAATATTTTCTACTTCTAAAGGTACATGTTCATTGCAAGTTAATTATTATCAACATGATTTTAACTGGTAAAAATATCTACTTGTGTGTATCTACACTTTTATCAAAAGTAAGTGTGTGTAGTATTATCTTTTCAGATTGCAGCTTGACATGAAAATAAAGTAACTGCCTTGCATGAATAAGCTTGCTACAGTATATGTTAGCTGACAGAATAGTGGCAGAATTTCCAATTGTTTGAGATATGTTAATAATAAATACGCATTGACAGATTGCTTCTGCTTCTAATGCAAATAATCTTTAGGGTGTAACAGAGTAGAAATTACCTCTCACAATGTAGATGGATTATTAATCCAACCTTTCAGTCTTCATTCCTAGACAGTGCAGTATCGCAGGTGTCACAACACTGTATCCCCCCTGGTGTTCGCAGACAATGAGCGATTCTTATCTCTAAAAGCACTTAAGTGTTGTCGTTCAACGTGTGATTTGTAACGCTATTAACTACACTGATTAACCTAAAGTTGTCTGATAAACCAATTATGTAACTCACCGCATGCTAAACAACAGTATAGAGTAAGTGCGTGAACTGTACTTAGGATTTTAACGTCCTCCCTTGGGGTTATTTGGATTAGAATTTACTACATGACTGCTAATTCAGGCTCACCCGGGAACCATCGTGAGGGCTGTTATGTCGTGTATATTGATAAATTATCTGTCTGCCCAAGGTTGATTGAAGCTTCTTGAAATTTTGTTTGCACATCAGTCATAGGTAAAGTGCATTAATTTTACTGTGCTCTTGGCGCCCCCTAAGTCTAACCCAGGTTAGCAAACTTTTTCTTCAGAGTCATTATCCAGAAAATATATATAATTGAAGCTTCCTTTAGTAATAAGAATAGGAGAATTATCAAACAAATAGGACTTGAAAAGGGGCAGGTCCAAGAGATATTACTGTTTTTAGGTGTTTTCATAAATTTTTATCCCCCCCCCCAGGCCCCTTTCCTTGAATTACAGACAATTTCAGGGTATCACTCCCTCAGTGTTAACTGGAAACCCATCCTTTCCCAAATCCTGGATCCACCCCTGGACTGTATTAAATGAATAGAGTCTAGAAAGGATTGATTTGAACATATCTTTAGATATTGCTGAAAAATTTACCATACATTATTATTCCTTCTTGTACTATGATTTAAACTCATTTAAATAGATACAACATTCTATAAATTTGTATGGCTATTGATCCTAGTTCAAGTTTACCATTTTGCCACTTCATTATATGTACCTGTAATGCTGATTTTTATTATTAAACATATGACACATAAATATATTTATGTCAAAATGTAGTATACTATATACCTTACATGTATACACACACGGAGTAGTAATGACAAATCATAGATATCAATAAAAAATTGGACTGTAGCTCTCCCTGTTTCTCAACTTTGAGCTATATATTTATACATTTAAAAATAAAAAAAGATACAGTTAAATCCCCATTTCCAGACAGTGGTGTCATCTGGGTTTTTGCCCACAGTAAGGCAGTGTCTGTATTAAACAAGTATTCCATATATGCTTATGCAGGACATTTATGTGCATTTGTGGTACATATGCATTAAAATCAAGCATTTAGAAAAGCACTTCTCAAATCTGGGTAAAAATTACTTTTCAGCAATTGTCCAGGAGGTGGCAACCACTATGAATTAGCATGTCAAGAGTGTCTTCATTATAGGCATTGAAATTTTTTCAATGAAATGTCAGTCATCTGCATGATTTGAGGAAGATCACCCGAAACACTCGCTGCATATCAGCGTCCACATCCACAAGTAGCCTAAGGTAGACGAGTGACAGCATATGCATTGGCATGAAAATAATTCACTTTTTCAAGCTGTATTTATATATATATATATGCACCCCATACATACTGGGAACGCTTATCTGGAATGCTACTGTTACTGAGAGAGGTTACAGACCTGATTCACACTGGACCACCTGATTAGTGTCAGTAACAGAGAGGTGTATTTTGTAAATTCTGTATTTAGTCTAAGTCAGTGTTTAGTCCAGTGAAAATCAATTTAAGTGTTTAGAATTAGTAATTATGAGGTTGCTGGAATGTTAAAGAAACTAATATTGCTTTAATTATTGGGTAGAGTTTTTATGTAGTGCTAGATTCTGGAGAAATAAAATAACAAAATTTATGTTATTTTTCACAAGTACTTGATGGAGAATCAAGTAGCTTCAAGATAAATAGTCCAGATGATTTTGTTCTTAATTGTTTTTAGATTAAATATGAGTAAAAAATAAGATATTTGTGTTTGAGTGTTTAAGAAGAAAGGTAAAAAGGCGTAATTGAAATAAACAGGTTTAAAATTCAAATTGTTATACTGATTAATAATCATGCAGAATTTTTAAAAAGTAAAGTTTGAGTGACTAAATATTGATGAAAGTGAATTAATGTATATATTAAATAAAAATAAGAGTTCATGCACTGTGAAGAAAAATATCAGGTAATGAAATAATAATTTTAAGTTTGTGAAATATTAAAAAAAAAATCTGCACCAGTATACAAAGGATACAGGTGAAAATCTCAGTGGATATATAAGAAGTAAGAAATCTTGTGAAGGGCACAAATTGAGACATTAATAAGTGGCCTGAGTAGCGCCTCTTACCTGATAGCGTGACCCCTGCCAACAGTAATTCAGCTAGGCACAAAACCACTCACCGACGAGTTCAGTGTTTAACTATGCAGGGCTATACAGGTGGTTTCTTGGCTACAGGGTAATAATCGCCGTCGGTCAATATTTGTAAGGTCTGGCAGTCAAAGACAACCCCACAGAGACCTTCAGGCAAAGAGCATTTGTTCAGCTCTCTGTCACAACAGTGAGGTCCACCATGCAAATAAGCACCCACAATAGCTGTTTGTGCCCTTGTTGCTGCATTTGTATTTTCCAAGTTGGCCTTCTTCAGAGCTGGCCTGCGGTTCTCTGGCTGTTTAATCATTAGTGCACACGTTATGTGAATAACTGATTCTCTACCTTGCTGTTGTAAATATTATTTTTAGGTGTGTAATCTTCAACTTTTTGCTGGCTTTCACAGGTCTTTATTTATGCACAAATGTGTGACCCAGGCCAGTGTTATAATTTTTTATTGCTGATATTATGAGGTCCCAAAATATTTATTCATAATAATACATTGTAATATTTTTTTATGTCAGTAATATGACTGCTAAAGAAAAACTTCATTTAAAATGAATGAATGAAAATTTAAAATGATACTTTAACATTAAATACTTGATTCCATATTTTCTATAAGAAAAAATACTGCTTATACAAAAAGCAGATAATTAAACATGAAAATCAAAGGGCTATTAATTAACTTACCTCATTTTCCCCAAAATTACTGCAGGGGTTGTTATTTTCTGAAAGAAAGTCATTTTTCTCACCTTATCTTTGCCCAATGTTAGTTCTTAAAGATTTATTAAACTTCAATATCTTTTTATATTTGTCTTAAAATATGCAGATAGTTTAATCTCTCCATAATCAAAGTTGTAAGACTATAATTCTTTGTCCACATGTTTCTAGCTGAAGTTATCCAGTTTATTAGAATAGCCCTTCTTTCTGCAATCTCCCTGTCTGAAATAAGCCCCCTCACAGTTAATTCATTTTTTAGCTCAGCTGACTGCAAGTCATCTGAGCTATAGCGATCACTCTTTGTCTGTCGTCCGTCCAGCCAAATGGCCGTCTGTCCGTTAACAAGGCACAGATTGTAACCACTGGACCTGGAATCTTCATCATGATTCTTAGCATGGATATTGATCATGGGGTGTTACATCAGTTACTGCAGAATGGTGGTGCCACCTGTATTTTTAGTTTTTTATCCGATTTTGTTTCTCTATTTTTGAGACTTAAAAAGATGCCGTCATCTGTTAACAGGGCACAAATCTTGAAGACTGGACTTGAAATCTTCTGTCTTGACATGCAGGCCCATGAAAAGTCTCTTTGGAAACCAGGAATTAGGTCTCTGATACCCAAAACCTGTGAGCAATGGGGCTTCCAAGAACCCCCCCCCCCCCCCCCAAAATAATAGAAACTTTGATACAAAAGCTCAAGTATCTGAACAACATATGCATCGATCACCATGATTCTTTGCATAGATATTGATCATGGAGTGTTTCATCAGTTTCTGAAGACTGGTGGCACCACCTGTATTTTTTTGGTAGTTTACTTTTTTATTTATCTATTTTTGTGACCTTAGAAGATGCAGTCATCTGTTAACAGGGCACAAATCGTAACAACTAGACCTAGAATCTTCTTTCTTGACATGCATGAAAAGTCTCCATGGAAACCTGAAATTAGGTCTATGTCACCCATATTGTCCAAGCTATGGGGCTCAGAAGTACCCCCCAGAATAACTAAAAATTTGATACAAAAGCTCTGGTATCTGAACAACTAGTGCATTGATCAGTATTAATATTATTCTTTGCATGTATATGCATCATGGAGTGTTTCATCAGTTTCTGGTGACTGGTGGCGCTACTTTTTTATTTTTTACGAATTTTTTTTCTCTATTTTGACACCTTAAAAGAGGCTGTCGTCCCTCAACAGGGCTCAAATTGAAACCATTGGTCCTAGAATCTTCAAACTTGACATCCAGGGAGATCTGTAAAAGTCTCCTTGGAATGGTAAATTAAGGTCTCTGTTACCCATATTTTCTGAGCTATGGGGCTTATAAGCACCCCTCAGAATAATTGAAAATTTGATACCAAAGTAGGGCACAAATCATAACCATGGGGCCCAGAATCTTCTAACTTGTCATCCTGAGAGTTCCTAAAAATTTCTCCCCAGAAACCTGAAATTGGGTCACAGTTAACCTATATTCTCAGAGTTTTTTATGTTTGAGCACCCCAGAAATAATGCAAAATACACACAAATTGCCAGATTCCTCATGAAAAGCTGGTTGGATTGTCATCAAATTTGTTGTGCTTATGGGTCTTGATGAACTAAAGCTAATATGCTTCAACAATGATGCCACCTATCTTAATTAGTTGTCTGTGCAAGGACATATTACCAACATGTCAGTTTGCTGAGCGTCATGACCCACAGGTCACTTGTTTTATACAAGTCTTTCTTTAAAAAAAAAGAGATGAGTATGTAAAGTTTTGCAGTGTCAATGAAATATAAACACTAAGTATATATTACTTAATATAAATGGTACCAACATCCTCTCACCATCTGTGATTAAGTGTCCTTGACCCTGTCACTTCAGTCATCATGTCATTGCAGAAAAAAATCTTATTTCCTAAGATTTGATTCAGTTGTTTTCCTCAAATTCTCATCAACTTAACGGAGAGAAAATAGAGAATGTTTTTCTTTGTATTCTCTTCGTATGAATGAAAGTATCTTCTCCCAAAACCACTTGGTGGAATTAAGGCCAAAAAAATAAAAGGTATGGTTCTCAGGCACCGCCCATATCAAAAATTTTTATTTTGATTTTCAATAGAAACTTACCAATTTGAGCTCCAGATGCTCAGGCATTTCTTTCAAGAAGATAAAATCATACAATTTTGATAAAATTTCCTTTGTTATGTAGTGCTTTTACTTGTTTAGCAAAAAATCTGTTTTTATCATGCTTTTCTCTTATCATTTGACAGTTTTATTTAAACATATAACCAAAATTAAAAATAAAATAAAGCCCTCTGAAGAAAGTGCCAGAGAACCAAACCTTATTGTATCCGCCAAAACAGAGTTTTGCGGATACTTTATTTTCAGCTGCACGCCGCCGCCGCCACCGCGGCCGCGGCCGCCGCGTAGGTTTCCGGAGAACTCCTCCGTAACCGCTGGGCGAAATTTTACGAAACCCAGGATTATGTTCAGGTCACATGTGAACTGCTGCGCCCCGATTTTGTTTTGACCTCTGACCTTTCCTCTGCGCTCTGTGTCCGTTTGTGCGTATGTTTCCACACATAAACCCACATATCTCGGGAACCGTTTGACGGATCAGGAAAATTTTTTTGCACAAATGTAGCCCTTGGAGAGCTTTATAACATACACAAAAAATGGTGGCGCCACCTGCAACCATGTTTGCACAGTGTCCATCTGTTCGTCTGCCTTGAGTTAAAATCACTCATATCTCTGCAGTGACTTGACTAATTCACCTGAAATTTGGCATGCGTGTACATCCTGGATAGCTTTTCTGATTTTGTGACAGGTGGCGCCACCTACATTCACGTTTACGCTGCAGACATCCAAGCTCATATCTCGGGAACCGTTTGACGGATCAGGAAAATTTTTTTGCACAAATGTAGCCCTTTGAGCTTTATAACATACACAAAAAATGGTGGCGCCAACTGCAACCATGTTTGCACAGTGTCCATATGTTCGTCTGCCTTGGGTTAAAATCACTCATATCTCTGCAGTGACTTGACTAATTCACCTGAAATTTGGCATGCGTATACATCCTGGATAGCTTTTCTGATTTTGTGACAGGTGGCGCCACCTACATTCACGTTTACGCTGCAGACATCCAAGCTCATATCTCGGGAACCGTTTGACGGTTCAGGAAAATTTTTTTGCACAAATGTAGCCCTTGGAGAGCTTTATAACATACACAAAAAATGGTGGCGCCACCTGCAACCATGTTTGCACAGTGTCCATCTGTTTGTCTGCCTTGGGTTAAAATCACTCATATCTCTGCAGTGACTTGACTAATTCACCTGAAATTTGGCATGCGTATACATCCTGGATAGCTTTTCTGATTTTATGACAGGTGGCACCGACTACATTCATGTTTACGCTGCAGACATCCAAGCTGATATCTCGGGAACCGTTTGACCGATCAGGAAAATGTTTTTGCACAAATGTAGCCCTTGGAGAGCTTTATAACATACGCAAAACTGGTGGCGCCACCTACAGCCATTTTTGCACAGCTCCTGTCTGTTTGTCTGCCATGGGATAAAATCACTCATATCTCGGCAGTGGTTTGACATATCTGGCTAAAATTTTGCAGGTTTATACATCCCCGACAGCTCTCTTGATTTTATGACAGGTGGAGCCACCTGCATTCTAGTTTATGCAGCAGACATCCAAGCTCATATCTTGGGAACCGTTTGACCGATTGGGCCAAAGTTTTGCATGTGTATAGTTCTCACATAGCTCTTTATCATACCCAAAACTGGTGCCGTCACCTGCAACCATTTTTGCTCAGCGTCCATCTGATTGTCTGCCACGGGCTAAAATCACTCATATACATGTAGTGGTTTGACTTATCTGCCTTAAATTTTGCATATGTATACAACTGGGACGGCTTTCTGGATTTTGTGGTAGGGGGGGCAACCTTCATACACAATTTGGCTGTAGACATCCATGCTAATATGCAACACTTCACTCTATTTCCCCTTGCCACTTAATCCATGCCTCACTTCACCCGTTCCACTCTGATTTAGGCGGATACACGTAGTCGCTTGTCGACTACCCGTATTCTAGTTTTCTTTGGCCTAACTGTGGTGTTTTTGTATTACCATGTTTAGCTCACATTGTGCTTTTTAATAGTGTAGAGAGGGTTCAATTAGGAAAATTACCCCCAAAAACCATCTACCCCCATCTACACAATTACCCCAAGGATGAATCAATTAAAAGCCGATTAAATTTTAGGAAGCTCTTGATGATAATATGTGCTTTCTGAGTACATTATGATTTTATTACTGATCGTGACCATGTTTTTGTCCTTGTAGCTGCACGAGCTCATCCCGACGATTGCCACATGTATTGTAAGTAAACAGCTATGTTTACGACCAGACATTGACAACCACTGGGCTCTCCGGGATTTTGCTTCTCGACTCATGGGGCAGCTATGTCAGTAAGTACAGTTACACAACCAGCCATTGTTGGACTTTACAGAATTTTTGCAACTTCCAGATATTTGAGTCTCTAGGTTATTTAGAAAAGAAAACTAAAATTGAATAATATCCTATTTAATTATTAAAACACATTTCAACTGTTTTTTATGCATGCTTCATTATTCCATTATAGTGAATTGGGGTAACAGCATACAGATAATTGAATATTTGTTAATGGTTTGAAATAATATTTGTCACACAAAGTTTGATTATCTTTCTGTTGTGAAGGAAATACATTGTTGGTCCAGGTGTTGGGTGTCCCAATTAGAGCCCAGACAGCACCTCTGTTTTCACTCTTTTAAGTGTTGAATAAATTTTGTCTCATGTATATATTTTAGTAAAAATTAATTCACGTTTATTATAGGAGCTTCAGTACAAACACAAACAATATCCAGGCTCGGGTTACCCGCATGCTGTGTGATGCTCTACATGGGGACAGCACGGTCCTCTCAACTCATTACGGTGCCATAGTGGGTTTATGTGAACTAGGAACGGAGGTAACAGCTGCTTTCATAATAATCCTTACACAGTGGTTTCAATGCATTTCTTCTTCTAATACATCTTAATCAACCACTGCTTGCAAAAGGAGCATTTGCTGTTGACTGCAACCAGGGGAGTCATGTATGTTGGCTCCTTGCCAAGCATTCTTGAATGGTGGCAGTAGTGGTGGGAATTAGTTTAAATTTCATGATCAATCATTGGTAAAAACCTGTAATGAACAGTAAATGTAATTAATCAGTTGTTTAGAAGTATGAAATTTTTTACCATATTCAGACCTGTACGTCATTTGCAATGATGTACAGGACTACATATTTGCTAATATATGTGTTATTCTGTTGCCTGTATGTATGTGTAGTATTCTTGGGTAGTAGATTTTGGCATTTTAAGATCAATGATCAGATCATTTTTCAACAACAGACTGATCATTGATTATAATTGGTCATCACCCCATCACTAGGTGGCAGGCTGCAGCCAGTGAGCTCATGCAAGCAGTGATTGAATGCAATGAATGTGTAGATGGAATGTAATAAGACCACTGCACAAGGATTGAACTGCTTTCTCAGCAACTGTCAATTATTAAAATTTATCTATATCCATTGGGTTGAGCATCAATCAGATTTTTAGAACAGTAAATGTATGTCAAATTTTATTCACTCTTGAATGTGTCCAGATATTTTAGAAATTTTCTATTTTGCTTAGATGCTTGTGCTGACCCCTGTTGATTGTAAGCTGAACTAAAATGTAATTGATATCTTGCACAGTGAGGCAGACCGTGGATACCGAGTATGAGAGACTGTAAAGAACATAAAGTTCAGATTATTTCAACATCACAGTATTCACATATTGATTTTGGTTTGTCTGTCTGTCCCGCTGTCTGTTTGTCTGTCAGGTTTTTGTTTCCAAGCCATTATTTTCCTTAATATCATCCAATGTCATTCAAATTTTAGTCGGTGATTGCTCTCATGCATACCTTGGTTGTGATTGGTTTTATTGTGTCTGACTGAAACATTTTTATCACAAGCTCCAAAACAAAACAAAATTTTCCCTTTTGTTCCCAATTCACAAAAAAGTTTAATGACATATGGAGACATCTTCAGGGGATAATGAAATCTAACACACAGGCACTATGACATGTGGAGAAATCATCAGGGGAATATAAAAACTAAAACATATTAAGAAGGCAAAAGGGGGACAACTAAAGGAGGAAGCGGGGGACATAAATTCCATGAATTTGCTTGTTTAG
Source organism: Sipunculus nudus (assembly GCA_026874595.1). NCBI lineage: Eukaryota > Metazoa > Annelida > Sipuncula > Golfingiida > Sipunculidae > Sipunculus > Sipunculus nudus. The sequence continues at coordinate 73,086,524 of CM049314.1, forward strand.
CTTTTTTACATGATGCATGGTATTCCCTATCTGTGGAGTGGAAATATTTAGGATTCAGGGTTTGGTGAGAGTTGTTTCATATTTTCACAGGTTGTGAAGGCATTTGTGTTACCGCACATCAAACTGGAAGGAGAATATGTCCAGGCGATCCAGGACAACCCCCTGACCAGTCAGGTGGACCGCATCGCAGGGGACCACATCAAACTGGCACTGCTGGTATGGCATTAATGATATATCATACTATAGTCTTAAAATATCCTTGTGTAGTGTTTTGGTGGATAATTTTACATAAAGAAGTGGCAACTAATTATGAGATAACTGAATTGCTGATTAATTAAATACAAAGTTTTTTCTACATTTTGGACCTTTTTTCCTTCCAACAGATGAAATTTCTTCTTATATGATAGGCTTGTTAGCGAACCTGTGAGCTTATGCGATGGTGTGGCGTCGCCCGGCGTCTGTTGTCCATCGGCCGTCGTCCGTCGTCTGTACGTTAACCCATACTATCTTGAAAATGGCAAGAGGTGGCATCACGAAATTTTATTAAAAAAATTTGTCATCTAAAAAACTATATCGGATTTTGCTTATTTTTTGGCTAACTGCATTTTCTTAGATTTTATAGGGAAAAAGCTAAAAAAGCTTTAAAAATCTTCTTCTCTGAAACTGTTCAGCCAAATTGTCCAATATTTCACAGAAATGATTCCTGGAATAATCTTTCTCAAGTTTGTTCGAATGGTTTAAATTCGGTGATTTTTGGCCGAGTTACAGGAAGTTGAACTTAGTCATCTGTCCATAAAAGCATACTAAAATTACAATCTCAGAAACGGCTGGAGCAATCATCACCAAATTTTATGCCAATGTTGTTCACATGAGACATATCTGAAATTGACGTATTGGTGGCGCCACCTGCATCGACCTTTTTTGTACGGGGGTCATCAGTGCCCGTATCATACTGACAGCTACAAAAAACTTCTTCTCTGAAACCATATGGCCAAATAGTTTAATATCGCACAGAAATGATCCTAGGGTAGTGCTTTCTGAAATTTGTTCAAATGGTCTAAGTTCAGTGACTTTTGGCTGAGTTGTGGGAAGCTGAATTTAGTCATATGCTGTAACAGCCCATTTAAGCTCAGTGGCTACAAAGATCTTCTCCTCTAAAACCACTGGGCCAAATTCTTAAATCTCACACATTAATTATCCTTAGATGTTGATAATTCAAGTTTGTTCAAATGGTTTTGGTTCAGTGATTTTTGGCTGAGTTATGGGAAGCTTAACTTAGCCATTTTGCTGTATTTTCCCATATGAGTTATAAACCTGTAGAATTTTTTTTGACTGACCCTACTAAGGCCAATTTGTTTATTATTTTACTAGAATAATCCCCTGAATAATTCTTATAATAATTGTCTTTTATGGTTCCAAAGAATGAATTTTGGCTGAATTATAAAGGTTCAATTGAGTCATTTACCATATATGTTAGCTGTGTGAAGCAAATACACAGACACATCTAGATACATCTAGACTGGCACCAGTTTATCAGCATTTATTACATCATGCCTCTAGACATTTAGATTTCAGGTTATCTATGGTTGATATTGACAAGAATGTTTTTTAAAAGCTTTTAAAAAATGTAGATTTATGATTTTTAGATATTCCTCATGCCAGGCAATGTTTACAATCACAGCTATACAGCTCTCTGTGGGTATATAAAGACGGCTGTACATGGATTATAAATAATTGGTATCCATAGTCAAATTAGTTCAAGATTTTGCCATCAGCGAGATGTAGCTGTATTACAATTTTGCATTCAATATGCATCTGTATTAATTTTTAGTGAACCTGTGAACTAATGCGATGGTGTGGCGGCATTTGTCTTCTGTACGATTACCCATACTATTTTGAAAATGATTGGAGCTAGCATCATGAAATTTAATGCAAAAAATTAGCCATCTGAAAATTTTCTTAAATTTTATAGAGAAAAAGCTAAAAAAATCTTCTCCTCCGAAACACTCAAGCCAAATTGTTCAATATTTCACAGAAATAATCTTTTATACCATCTCCCTCAATTTTGTTCTGGAAGTTGAACTTAATCATCTGTCCAAAAAAGCATACTAAAATGAAAGTCTTAGAAACAGCCAGAGCTATCATCACCAAATTTTTTGCCAGTGTTGGTCACATGAGTCATATATGAAATTCAGGTATTGGTGGCGCCACCTGAATTGACCTATTTTTGTATGGGGGTCATTGGTCAACTGTACATTAATCGGTAATTTCTCAGGAATAGCAGAAGCTACCATTCCCGGATTTTATGCAATAATCTGTCACATATCAAATTTTGTGGGATTCAGCTTATTTTTTTGCTATCTGCATTTACCTAGATTTTATAAGGAAAAAGCTGACAATATTTTAAAGTTGTCTTCTTGTAGAAGGTCCAGCCAAATTGTTAAATATTTTACATAAATGATCCCAGAGGCAAGCCCTCTCAAGTTTGTTCAAATGGTTTGCATTTGATGAATTTTAGTGGAGTTGCACAAATTTGAAAAGTCATTCGGCCAAGTAAGCATACTGACATAGTACTCAGAAATGACAGAAGCTAGCATTACCAGGTATTGTGCAAATGTTAGTCACATGACTCATATTTGAAGTTGTAGATTTAGTGGTGCCACCTACATTGACCTGTTTTTTATGGACAAAAAACCTCATAATCTTAGCCTCTTTCATTTTAAAGATGAAACTTTCAAGTTGAATTGTTCAATTTTTCAAAAGAATTATCCTAGGACATGGTTCTTTCAATCATATCAGAATATACTGAGTTTGTTGATTTTTGGTTGAGTTGTGAAAAGCTTAAGTTGGTCTTATGGCCATTATTTTGTCTTTTTCAAACTGAGGACTGCAATAGTGTTCTTCTACAAGATTATTATTTCAATTATATCTTCTGTAACATTGCACAAAAATTATTCTTAGGTGGCCTTTGTTCAAGTTTACTAGAATGATTTTTGGCAGAACTATTGGACCTTTTACAATGAAAGTACTGCATCTTTTATTATTCTTGATATTTTGATAAAAAGTTTATGAATATGTCGGCTTGAAAAAAGAAATTTTAACCAAAGTCTTTCAGTATGTGTAAACAGATATACCAACAGGCCAAGATTGAATCTGTATCTTTAAATAGGTTGAGAAACTGTCAACTGTTTCAGATTAGGGAACAGATCAAGAGTTCATTCAGTGGAGCCAGATATAGGTCAAGAGTTCAATCAGTGCAGCCAAGCACATGGCATGTGATCACCTCATGGGTGACATGTGAACACCTCATGGGCACCATGTGATCACTTCATGGGTGTCAAGCCCCTCAGGGCAGGGCCCCTACATGAGCTTATGCAATGGTGTGGCTACTATTTCAGATTTGGCAACAGGCTAGAGGTCAGTCTGGATCTATTTATAGCTTTGGCAGACTGCCAACTGTATCAGATTAGGCAACAGGTCAAGAGTTCACTCAGTGCAGCCAGGTATGGGTCAGGTGTATACTTAGTGCAGTAGCTGCATTCTATTTATAGCTTTGGCAGACTGCCAACTGTGTCAGATTATGCAACAGGTCAAGAGTTCACTCAGTGCAGCCAGGTACAGGTCAAAAGTTCACTCAGTCTAGCCAGGTGCAGGTCATGAGTTCACTCAGTGCAGTAGTCTGAGCAAGCAATTTGTCACAGTTCACTCAGAGCAACAGCCTTTCTCACCTTTTACCCCATGCATCAGACTCAAGGTAAGTTTGATGTATTGGCCTAATATTTTGACCTGTCTATGTGTCTTTGATGGCTTTCTCGCTCACAAGACAGGTGTTGCCACCTACCATGACTTTTGCACACATTTTTCTCAGGAGGGGTTTGATATATCAGTCTGAAATTGGGCGTATGTATATATCTCTGATAGCTTCTTTGTATACAAGACTGGTGGTGCCAGCTACAATCTTTTTAGTGTTGCATGCACCTATGCCAAAATTTCAGCAGTGATGTTTGTGTAATTGTTTCTTATTCAAAATGTTTAGTACTTGCATAGTTCATATACATGAAAAGTAATGGTCCAGCATTGAAGCATTATACCTGTTGTATTTCCCAATGCACAGGTTCGCATTAGGCCTGTAGGCCTTGTTTTATGTTTTGTAATGTTTATGTTGAAATACCCAATCAACGAGGGGTGCAGTGTATTGCTGGCACTATTTTAGACTTTGCGAACACCCATAGATGCTCTGCTGTCATTGGTTGAAACCAATGGTCAATAATTCTTGGCCTTGTGCCAGCACCAGGGTCTACAGCAAATGCCCCTAAACAAGCTGTGTTTGAAGGAAATGGATTAGAATGAATGTAAAGAGACTACTGAATGGGGAGTGTAGACCTATCTCTGCTATTTCTTATACTGTAGGTCTCCCATACACAGAGAAATCTTATATTTATTCTAATTATTGACTTGTTCCACTTTTATAAATAACACATGTAAGGTTTTTTTTTTTTTACAGAAATATGTGCCCAGTGTTCTGAAACAAATAAGACCGGGGCCAGATGTATTGGAGGATTACAAAACGGAGTTTGGTTTCTATGGATCTTATCTCCATAGTGCCGTTGTCAAGGCTCGCCAGACTCCTGTGTCATCATCGTCAACTGCTTCTTCCTCATCGTCGTTGTCATCATCATCATCATCATCATCATCACACAGCAGACCAACTATTAACTTAAGTCAGGTATGTTATAACAAGCAATCTGCTAAGACAGATCTTCGCACCAGTTAATATTCATGGTTTCAAGCATTTCATAAAATAAAATTTATTTTTTCCCCCAAGTTTTTGCTGATAAAATTTTTAATTTCCAGGGTAATTATTTACATATATGTCACACCACAAAGACACCATGAGCAATCATAAAATAGATATATTTTGGAATTAGATTTTAATTAAGATAAGAATAAGACTAAACATTTTCTGTTATGCCCCAGTCAAAGTCAAACGACATTAAATTCAACTTTTTTTCCTTTTAGTAAACACCATAATTTCTTATTCATTATAACAGTATGTGTTATCTATTTGTGCCCGTTTTTTTTTCGATAAACTTGAGGTGCTTTAGACAATAACAAAGATAGCTACCAGTTCAGGGAAATCCGAACTTAAGTTATCCTTCCATTTGATTTCAGAAGCCACAAGTCATATTTCAGGCACCACAGATTAAGACTCCCACAACCCCGAGATTTACATCAGCCATTCCAAAAACTCCAACAGGAGCATTCAACCCGGCACAGCGAATTGTAGTCATGTCACAGCCTCGGCAGTCGCCAACCATTAGTGTACAGTCATCAGTGTTGTCACCCAGCACGCCGACACAAGCGTCCACAGTTGTCAAGGTCATGGCTCCGTCAAATACGACCTCAGCACTCGGAAATCAGAAAATCGTCGTGGTAACAATGTCTGGCAGTAGTGGTGTACAGCCGAAAAGTTTAACATCACCTGCCCATGACCTTGGGGTCAAAAGTGTGTTTGGGACAATTACTCACACGGCTGCTTCAACTACGTCAAGCACTGTTAAAAATGAGTCGTCTCTGACAGAACTCGGCAAGTCTGACCACAGCTATACATAAACACAAATATCCAATACTCTGCCATTTTATATAGAAGTAAATCTGATAAATAATAATAAACTATACCTCTCTCAAATGTGTGTTAACTTCTTTTTTTTAAGGCAAAATTGCCATCCGTGCATGTGTTTAAGGTCATGTGAAGCATGTTATGCCACCCCTCCACCAGATAAAGGAACCTACCAGTACCAGTTCTCAAGACCAGAATACTGACAGTTAGGAACGGCCCCGCAAAAGGCCCCAACACTTCAATGTGTGATGCTTGAAAAAATATAATATAGGACCGGATGACATGCAGAGACGGACAAAACGGAACCAAAAACAGTATTTAAACATCAGGTATATGTGCAAGATGAAAGGCCTGGGATGAAAAGTTTGGCTTAAAATGCATGCACAGCTTTCTAAAGATGTGGGTCCTGTGACCTTGGACTTCATGACCCCTTAATCAACAGAGTTCTTGCTTTAGTGGTGGGCCATATATGTCAAGTTTGAAATCCATATGTCCATCGAAACTGGAAACAAATTAGTGGACGGACAGAGAGAGAGACTGATTACTACAGGGCACCTCCTCCCTCAACCAGGGCTCTTTAGGGCAGTGTAGGTCTCAACAGTCACACTTCAAAATCAAAATTTGCTACATTTCAAGGAAACACCTGTATACATTTCACGTGCATGCAGCTTGCTTATTACACATGCTGTGAAGTGCATCTGACCCAACAAACCCTAAACAATAGAGTCATACTCTTGTGAATAGGATTCTGCACATTGTACAAATTACCAGTACCCTGCCACCTGGTGGGTGTATAATAAACAAAGACCTGTATTTTTTAAACCATATTTATTTCTCCAGATACATATTTATAAGGCAGAACAGATCCCTTATATTTTCATGTTTTGTTTTAAATAAAAAAAAGAACAAATCAGAATTGTTATAAAGAAAATATAATTTTTAAACCAAAGTATTTCCAGACGTACTTAAATAACAAACCATATCCTTTATCATTATTTCTTGCGTCCATTAATCCTGTGACCACATTTGTACTATCATGACTGTTGTAACAGTAAATTTGTTGCTAGTTGTACGTTGTTGTTTGACACCTGAAGTGCTCCGACTGCGCTGTCTCTGTTGAATCCCATATCCACGAGGGTTTGTACCTGTAAAAAAGGTGAAAAATTAATTACTCAAATACTGATTTAAAAGTAAGCTGACTCACTGAGCTGCAGTATTGTCTGAATAACTTACGTCCATAAAGGCTCTTCAAATCTTCATTTGAACTTTTTGAAAGCCCCAAAGTCACACATTAATTGTGTAAATAATTGTTTGTATATTATCAATGCACAGGTATAATCATGGCTAAATGTTAAACTTACCTGATAATGCTCATTACAGATAGCTTGTTAATTAACCTTAGGGGGCAGATACACTCTAATCACCTAAAGGAGGGGGTTCAACACCTGAGCTCAGGTAAACAAGTGTGCAAGGAATACTAGTTGACTATATATATTCTCTTGTATGCAGACATATTGGGAAGAAACCCCACAGGACATTAAGCTTAAAACCAAAAATCCTCACAGGATTTAATATATTATTCTTTTTCCCATATTTTTTTAATGTTTAACAATAAGTGGTGCACAACCCCTCTTATTACACCCCTGTATCCCTAGCAACAGAAAACAAGTGACCCATGGGTTATGACGCTCAGCTGCCAAGCATGACCTGCGACATCATGGGCTGCGATTCACAACTAGTAAAATTGTTGCAGAACCTATATGCCAATTTTGTTTAAACTTTCTACATTGCCATAAATTCTTATCATATATGTCTGGTTAAAACATAGTGAACTAGATATTTCTTGGCACCGCAGGTGCCAGAGTATCCCCAGACATAGTAGGGCCCCCCCCCTTTAAGAATAGGCCCTCATTTTTAGCAGCATATACTGACACTTGGCAAGCAATTATTGTTTCTTCCATCTATCAATCCACAATCTTTTTGAAGATGTTGGTCCTGTGACCTTGACCTTTGACCTCATGACCCAAAAATCAATTGGGGTCTTGCTTTTTCAATGGGACATATATAAGTCAAGTTTGAAATCTTACATCAATAAAAGCAGGAATTATCATCCAGAAACTAATTTTTGGACAGATGGCTCCTGTGGCCTTGACCTTTGACCTTGTGACCCCAAAATTGATATTGATCATCCACTTTTATATATAAATCAATAGAGGTCTAGATTTATTAATGGGCCATATATATAAGTCAGGTTTGAAATCCATATATTAATCCAAGCTTGAATTATCATCTCAGGAACTAATTTTTGGACAGATGGCTCCTGTTACTTTCACCTTTGACCTTGTGACCTCACAATTGACAGGCGTCTTCCTCTATTGGCAGGGGAACTGTATGTGCAAGATGAAATGTCTGAGATGAAATGTTTGGCTGAAAATGCATCCACATCTTTTTGAATCAATTCGGGTCTTGCTTTTCTAATGGGACATATACAAGTCAAGTTTGAAATCCATACATCAATAAAAGCAGGCATTATCATCCAGAAACTAATTTTTGGACAGATGGCTCCTGTGACCTTCACCTTTGACCTTGTGACCTCAAAAATTGATAGGGGTCTTCCACTCTTGGCAGGTGATCTATATGTGCAAGATGAAAGATCTGAGATGAATTGTTTGGCTGAAAATGCATCCACAATCTTTTTAAAGATGTGTTCTGTGACCTTGACCTTTGACCTCATGACCCCAAAATCAATTCGGGTCTTGCTTTTCCAATGGGTCATATACAAGTCAAGTTTGAGATCCATACATCAATAAAAGCAGGAATTATCATCCAGAAACTAATTTTTTGACATATAGCTCCTGTGGCCTTGACCTTTGTTCTTGTGACCCCAAAATTGATATGGATCATCCACTATTGGCAAGTGAGCTATATATTCAAGATGGAACACCTTGAAAGTTTGGCTTAAAATGCATCCACAGTATCTTGTAAGATGCAAGTCCAATGACCTTGACCTTAGACCTCATGACCCTAGAACCTATAGGGTTCTTACTTTAGTAGTGGGCCATACATGTCACGTTTGAAATCCATTTGGCTATCAACACTGGAGATATCATAAGAGGTGTGTGATTTTCACCAAATATGGACACATTAAAGGTCAAGGCCACTCTCATGGTAAAGGTCATGACCCAAATGTAAACAGACCTCATCCCATAGCCCATCTCTCTACATGTGCATAATATGAAAGAAATCTGTCCATTAGTTTTTGACTTATAATGCTTACAGTACTGTCAAGTGGCAATTATGAGGGTATTAAAAGGCGTAAAAACAAGAAAAGGATAATAGGTGGCGCCACCAGTTTCCGGTATATCACAAGGCTATCCAAGATCTTCGGTCACCTTAATTTTTAGACCAGTCCATGCAAGCTTACTTGAGATATTAAAGAATTTGTGTTATTTTCAGCAATAATGGACCTATTCAAGGTCAAGGTCATTCTCCTAGCATAGGTCATAACCCCATTTTAAATAGGCTTTGTTCCCTCACCTATATCTATACAAATGTAAAGTTTGAAAAAAATCAGTGAAATATTTTTTGAGTTATCCCACACACAAGGTTTTTCTGCGGCTGCGGCGGGACCGTCGTGAAACCATAGTATCCCGACTTTGTCTGGGGATACAATGATGGTCTGAGGCAAAATGTATGGTTGTTGAGCTATCAGGAACTAATCCCACAGCTTGCTCGATACCTGTCAGTCTCAAAAGGAATACCACACAGGCCACATTTAAGATTAAAATATAGCAAAATATCAAGGAAATCCATGCAAGAATTATTGTGAAATGGGTACTTCCATATTAATTTTTATTCAATACAAGCCAACTGTACTGAGCTTTCATAAATGATGGTCATATTTATTAAGAAATCTTTGACCCAATGCAAGATAACATTAATATACATCCCACTGCATTCACTTTAATAGTTCTTGGGATAATATGTTCTAAAGGAATTTATAGATGGCTTCCTGGTGGCCATATTGGATTTCTGACAGGTCGGAAATTGAACAACAAACATCCTCTAAAAGGGACCAAACATCATAAAAAATCACAGAAACTGCCCTGGCAAAAGGATTTCTAAAATGGCTACCTGGCAGACATAATGGTTTTCTGACAAGTCTGACATTTGATATCACACATCCTCCAACAAGACACTAAACTTGTAGCAATTGCTTCAAAGAATGTAACAGTTATGAATGTCCAAAACAATTCAAAAAGCATGATCAGGTTGGAGAGCTCTCATATCAGATTTATGAACATGCAAATGTTAAAAAATGTTTTAATTATCAGCTTGCTATTCAATGGGGTCAGCAGGGTAGGTAAACTGCAAAACCTAAAAGAAAAGAAATGCTGAAAGCATCACTAAGAGTCTTGTAATCAAATAAAGCCATCCTAAATCCAGGTAAAGACCCACATATTATCAGAACAAACACTTGCTGGTATATCTGATGATTTTTATAATAATATTCAGATATCTAGAAAACTAAGTTTAATGCTATGATTCCATGATATAAACTGCAAAATGTTCCCATCATTTTATAAATCAGTAGCTAAACCTTAACACTTAACTCTCATAGTCTTAATGCCTGGCCAAAGCATTCCGGCAACAGTGTTTTTGTTATGCACTAATGATATATCCTTATCACTCCATGAGCTGATACAAAAGGGAGTCATATATCACAAGTGTCACTGACAATTATGGGCACATAGTGAGATGTACCAGTTGTGAGTGCCATGGTAATATATACAAGAAAAAAAGAAAAATAGAGATGGTCTACAAAATAAGTTATTGTGAACATCCCTGACCTATGACCTTGGCCTTTTGCCCACATATCAACTGGATTCTTTCTAAATGGTGGGTAACTACTTACCACTTACATCTTGCCGGGTGTAATTACTTGGCAACCAATGAGTGAATAACCTTTAACCTCCTGACCAGCTGACCTCAAAATCAATTAGTTATTTCTTCATGCAAAAAGACCCATAAATATGAAGTTTGAATCAAATTCAGTGATGCATAGATGTGGCATATGTGAAAGACTGAAGGTTTGGGTTGAACAGTTTCACCTGAAATATGTTCACAAGCATTTATAACAATATTGTGACCTTGACCTTTGACCTTTTGAACTCAACATCAATAGGCTTCTTCTCCTATTGGTAGGCAAGTCATATATGACAGATGGAAAGTATAGATTGAAAAGTTTGCCTTAAAATGACTCCACGCAAGAAGAGGGTGCTGTGAACTTGACCTTTGACCTCAAAATCAACAGGTCTTTTCCCCTGTTGGCAGAGAAGCGATATCAGTGCTGAAAGGTTTGGAATGAAAGGTCTAGCTTGAAATGTGTCCACAACCTTTTCAAAGAAGTGGATCCTGTGACCCTGAACTTTGACCTTGTGACCTCAACATCTATAGGATTCTTCTCCCACTTAGTAGGTGAGCTATATGTGAAAGATCAAAGAATTGGGATGAAAGGTTTGGCTTAAAATGCATCCTGAGGCTTTTCAAAGAAGTTGGTTCTGTGACCTTGACCTTTGACCTCAAAATAATTATGGTTCTTCCCCTGTTGGTAGGTGAGCTGTATTTGAAAGATGGAAGGTGTGGGATGAAAATTTTGGCTAAAAGAATTATTTCTGGGGGGTGCAAACACACCCCATAACTTCGAGAATATAGGTCACAGTGACCTAATTTCAGGTCCTCAGAACCTCTAAGACTGCATAGGGTTCATGGCCCTAGCCCCTATGGTTATGATTTGAGCCCTGCTAACGACCGGCCGGACGGACAGACGGAAGGACGCCGGACAAAGACCCATCGCTATAGCCCAGCATGACTGAAAGTCAGCTGAGCTAAAAACCCTCTCTTGTTAAAGACCTGAGGGGCCCCCTTCTACTCGGATAATAAAAGGATAAAATTTCCCATCTTATACCAGTGTGAATTTAATAGCCAGAGGTATCATAATACAGTATGGTATTGTATTGACAAAGGGTATATATATGTAAATTGAGGTTGGAGGACAAGGGGATCGAAAGACTGGGCTGATTGCTGGTACTACTTGGTGCTAGTGATGCTGCTGACAGAGTTACCTGGCTCTCTTCTGGAGGAGGCTGCCGACTGCTGGATGGACCTACAAGATACAGAGAGGGTTAAACTAAGTTTATACAAGAATACAACCATATCATCCTTGTAATACCAAACCTTACATTCAATGATATCTTTCACAGTTTGTAAAATTAAAATCCTTTAAAAGTCTCTTTAAAAAGTAAGAGTATATACTTTAAATATCATGAGATTTAAGAGAATGAAAAATCCAGGAAAAATCATGTAATAAACTTTTTTTTCTGGTAGTTTGGAAATTCTTTCTTAAAAATTCTTGTTCCAGTGTAGAATTAAAAAAGATACAGAAAAAATATTGCAAGTATGCTAGAAGTTTTATCTTTAATATTCAGCAAGTGTTCATCCCATTATTCTTTTCAAGTTTTTAGGCGAGGCCTTTATTACATTCTGAAAGGTAGGATGATTACTGTGAAATGGAAGATCTCAAGGTCAATCTTGTCATTGCATGAAAGCAAAATTGTAATATCTTGAAAGAGCCCCTCAATAGGGATGTATCAGTAAATCAAATAATCAATGCATTGAATTGCAACCCTTCAATTAAACTGTAAATGCTTCATAACCTTTCAAATCAATTTGTTTTGATTATTATTTCATGCATGCATCCCTCCTAATGGTTCGGTGAGCTGTAAACTCTGACAAAGCACACTATGATACTGAAACTATTTATTGTGTATGTGCTCATGATATAGTTTCAATGTTAGCAGGTAAAGCACACAACATACACAGAAATGAAAATATGCTGATATTGTCAGAAATACTAATTTTTGTTGGGCTCTAATTTTTGTCACAGGGAGTTTTCCCAAGGATGCTATCACGGCAGAGATGACGGTGCCCACAGAAGTGTTGATAGTTTATCAAATTAAACGGCCTCACTTTTTTAAAGAAAACTAAAAGATGTTTTCCTGTCAGGAAAGAGGTTCTGGTTATGCCAATCTATATTAATAAATATGTACACCCAAATATGTTCTATGATAATATAGTCTGATTTTGAATATATAAAGGTACAGAGGTATGCCACAGCAGGTGGAGACACCTGGTGGCCACTATGTGAATCAGCACTGACCTTGCTGTGGCTGTGCTGTTGCCTGGTCTGCGGACTGCTGTCCCTGCTGCTGCTGTTGCTGGGCTGGCTCCTGCTGCTGGTGATACATACTGTTTTGATGCTGTTGATTCCCAAACAAACCAGGTAAAAAGTTCTGTAAAATAATACAAAAATAACTGCAATTACATGCTCATCAGTGTATATCATAGTAATGCAAGTCTAACTACTTCAGCAATCAGTATGTTAAATGATCATTAAATTAACTTTCATGTCTTTCACACTGCACATCATTCTTTTTTCATAATCCTTAATATATTGGTATTATTAATTCCGTTTGAGGGTGTTGTCTCCATTCGGTTGTATTAGTGTTTGCCAGTTCTCTGAAGTCAACAAAGAAGTTGTTGAACTTTAGATTATATCAGCAGAAACATCACTTCAACATTCTAGTCATTTTATTAACCTCTTTCCACAAAGTTGGATATTTATTAATGAAATGTGATACAAGCTGTCACAGAGTAAGGAAATCACTTAAAAATCTCTTTGTTTCAAAACAATATAATTATTGCCAATAAAGACTTGCACATATAATCCTGAGAAATAACACCATTAATGCACAGGAGTAGCACATTATTATATTTAATCTTATGATTATTTTATTACCTTTTGTTACTTATTTTATCTGATTACTGTAAGTATTCTCCCGCAAACTGATATTCTTGCACAAAATTATCAAAATTAAAGGATTCAGACAGCACACAATTCCAGGGACATGAAACAAAGGTTCTCCTGCTGCTTAGCTGACTACAATATGGATGGAAAGTTACTTAAGGTCATGAATATCCACATCTACATAGATTTAACCCTAATAACAAATCACATCCTTACAAGAATAGCCTATGGCTGCATCTGACAGTGTACAATGTATTGCTTGTCTCATTTATGTTCACTGTGAGGCATTTTTCAGGTCTTTTACTGGTAATATTTTTTTTCATAATAAAAAAATCAAGCTTACTGCTGCATGGCGTTGCTGCATCCCTGCTTGCTGGAGCTGTGCCAGCAACATCTGCTGTTCCAGCCGTTCTAGATGCTGCTGATTCTGAAGCTCGATGGTCGCTCCCATTGGGAGCATGCTGCCATCTTGTGGTCTAGTCTCTAACAAAGACCCCAGCAAGCGCTGACATAATGATGCTATTGGCTCTGGGATACCAAATACTTTTTGTATGTGTAGAAAATTGCTTCTGTATAGTAACCCAGCAACCTGGAAAAAAATAAGCTGTCATAATACCATGCATTCATAATAATATTATTCCAATATTTTTTTTAAGATAAATACTTCATACATGCTGCAAATTATGAGTTCTAAATTCATTAAATATTTAATAGTTAAAAACAAACATTTCAAGGTTAAATGTTTATTGTAAAAATTTTAAAATTAAGATTACACAGGTTTCATATTTATTTAATTATAAAGACTTACAAAAGATACATAACTTACCACTGCTAAAATATGGCTGAGTAATATTAGAAAGTTGGTAGAACAGTAATTTAACATTATATTGGGGTAAAAACATTAATATTACATCATATCAGTGTATAAACAGGACCCCAAGAGAGGCCCAGAGCTAGAAATTCACCGAGTGAACAATGAAAGATCGGTTGTCATGCTATTACTTTCTTGCAGTTAACAAATGTTTCTATTTGAATACTGGGTTACTTCTTCCTTGCAAACTCCATATTATGTATATATATATATATTTTTGTCTTTTTTAATGATTTTTCTGGTGGAGGTAACCTCCTCCATCTTTTTAATGCTCACTTATCTAATTCTTAAATTAAGTATATACATCTGCAGAATTCTAATTTTGGTTTGGGGCTATGTGACAGGGCGGTAGCACTGGCTTTCTGTCATTTTATTATATATCCTGATGTTAACCAGGCCCTGTGTCTACTGCACCTGTAGGTCCTGGGTGTGTAATCAACCCCAATGCAGGGTTATAACACTAAGGAATCTCCCAAAGATGCACTCGTTTGTGAGTGATACATGGCTGTGGGGTACAGTTCTCCGCTGAGATTTGAACTCTCGACCTCCTGTCTTTGAATCCTGTACTTTACCCCTGAGCCACAGAAGCTGGTTCTATTACAGTCAGTTCATCCCCTCATGTCCACCTTTTTTTTTGCTATGAAAAATTTTAATAGTTACATTTCAAGGGAAACAATTAGAGTGGAGAGTAGAGGATTAAAGGACCTTATTTTCATTTAAGAAACTGAAATATTTGAAAATATGAGAAATCATATTTTACAACATATCAGACCCATTTATGGCGGTTAAGATCACTGGTCACATGCAAAAACAGCCTCAACTGACAGCTGCTGATTGGATGATCTCATGTAAACACTCTAAAAAATATAACCTGCTAAAACAAAGATGGCTACTTATGGAGGGACACATCATATCTTCCAGATCATAGTGAGGAGACTAAAATGTTGTGAAACATAAATGGCAGATTTATTGTAAAATTCTTAAGTGCCATATTAGGTTGTCACTACCATATGTTATATTTTTGGAAATAACTGAAAATATAAATTTTAAATAAAATCATCAACAAAAAGCAGGTGGACAGCAGGTGGTGAAATGGACTATAATAACTTTTGTTTGTTAACTTTATAGCCCCTCCCTGTATGTCTTGCTCTCTTTTCTCTCAAATGTTGTAATTTTCATTTCAGTCCATACAAAAACTATAATCCTCCATCTAAGGGGCTTTGAAATAATTTTTACCAGTGAAAGTTCAGGTTTTATACTTACTGTATTGCGGGAACATAATAATACACTGAAAGCTATTCCACCAACCGCTCAACATGTTAAACCTAACATATACACTCCACTCTTCCATAGGACACCCTATCTGTGAAAAGGGGCATAATGAGTAGCAGCTGAGTTTTAAGCCTGATTGAGAGACAAAGCTTATAGCAGCCATGGCCACTTACAGTCTCCTTAGAGAGTCACTTACCAATGGACTGGCAATATACCTCGATTTGGCTCAATACTAATAATAATCATTCTCAATTGGATAGCATTTTTGGCCATTTTGGTGGACTTTAAATTAAATGACATGCTTTTTTTTTCTCAGTCGGAGAAATCCTGCAACACAATACATCAAGATATAAAGGGTAGCTTTAGAATGTAGATGTACTTACAATACCACAAGCTGCCATCATGACACCTTCCAGGGAGTCACTGCACATCTGTAAAACATATTTCACATGGGAGTCACTGCACATCTGTAAAATATATTAAACATGGGAGTCACTGCACATCTGTAAACATATTAAACATGGGAGTCACTGCACATCTGTAAAATATATTAATATGGGAGTCACGGCAAATCTGTAAAACATATTAAACATGGGAGTCACGGCACATCTGTAAAACATATTAAACATGGGAGTCACTGCACATCTGTAAACATATTAAACATGGGAGTCACTGCAAATCTGTAAAACATATTAAACATGGGAGTCACTGCAAATATGTAAAACATATTAAACATGGGAGTCACTGCAAATCTGTAAAACATATTAAACATGGGAGTCGCTGCAAATCTGTAAAACATATTAAACATGGGAGTCACTGCACATCTGTAAACCTATTAAACATGGGAGTCACTGCACATCTGTCAACATATTAAACATTGGAGTCACTGCACATCTGTAAAACATATTAAACATTGGATTCTCTGCACATCTGGAAAACAGAATAAACATCCAGCATAAATGCTTAGATATGTTGTGCCTTTTAAATGTATACAATAATAATAATTTTAATGGGTTGTAGAAATGTAGGAATATCTTGTAATTTAAACAGTTCTGAAGCCATTCGAGGAGTGGATTAAAATTTTGCCTTGTTTACATATAAGTTGGGCTCCCACCTGGCTCCTGGAGAAATATAGGTACTTTATAGGAGCACTTGCACAAAATAACGGGAGTTCATAAGAGTTCTACACGCACAATCTTAATAATGACCAAGCAGTTCTCCAAGCAGCATCTAAAGGCCCGTTTAACTAATTTAGAGGAAAATATTGATATGACTGTGACACTTACCTACTTAATTCTACAAAAGAGCAGGACGTGTTCATCAATCACAGGTCTAAATAACAAGAATTATTCCCTGATAACATTTTTAAGAGAAAAAGAACTGTGCAACGAAATAATACATGAAAATGTAGGGGATTTAGGTCTAAATACTGAAAATAAAGGAAATATAGGGAGTCTGCAGTGGTCCTGTTGAAGGTAGTGCTGCATCTGATTGTTATGCAGTAGCTCAGTTAAAATCCGTCAAACAGTTCTGCAATTAGCATGTTAAGCAATGATAGAAAATACAAAATCTTTATCCATAAATATTTAGATACATTCAACCAAACTAAAAGTAATTCTCACCTGTAGGCCGACCAAGTACGCTAACGACTTTCCTGTGACTGGGATACCCAGAATGTGTGTCATGGCAACCCGTGGTATGTCACAGAAATATGGCACAAACATGGAAAATATCAAACTATATCTGAAAATATAACGAGAATATCATGTGGTACATGTTCATTCAAGGTGAATATCAAACTGTATGTTAATAGCGGACTAGAGTTGGACAGATACATGTGAATGTAATTGTATGTGTACTGTCTTTTACCATAGATAATCTGCTTCTGTTGATAATCTGCACCCCCATGAAAAAACCAATAACCCTGTGTATAATACACATCTTGTTCCTGACAAAAAACTGGATGACGTATATTGTATTTCTGATAGTTATTGGAAAATTAACTGGTCCCATGGCCATAAACTTTGGAGAATGACAGTCAGGCCAACTTTTCCCAAATTTTTTCTTGGATCTAGAACAGCTATTAAATCGTAACAACTGCAAATAGTCTATTCTCCTTTAGCTGTTAAGTGTTAAGAAAGGTGCTCAATCAGGCTTTATTAGAATTGTTTTAATATAAGTTATAACCTAAAAGTGGCATGGTGCACTGAGAACACCTGACAACCACACTGCCTGTGAGCTCACCTGTACTTATGGCAAGGCATTTGTGTGGCATACATATCCTGTAGAGAGAGCAGAAGGCAGCTGGGGCTAGGTACACCGTGATTACATAACTGATCAATCTGATCATGACTCTGTCACAGTAGGCTAACTAAAGCGATGGAAGCAGTCACATTCAGACCAGTATTCCTTACTTAGGTCAAGTTGTTTTGAAAGTAATTAGCGTGTCACGGATCATTTCATCACGAAGGAAGTCCCATAACTCTTACATTTCCCATTGCTAGCACATATAGCACCATCTACCATCTAACAATG
Source organism: Sipunculus nudus (assembly GCA_026874595.1). Classification (NCBI taxonomy): domain Eukaryota; kingdom Metazoa; phylum Annelida; class Sipuncula; order Golfingiida; family Sipunculidae; genus Sipunculus; species Sipunculus nudus. The sequence goes on from CM049314.1 coordinate 73,104,689, forward strand.
GTATCAAAAGATGTCACCAAGAGGTACTGTTATGCATATTTCAGTTGGCATTCTATCAGTTCTCTGGGGTTGGAAGTCATATTAAAGGTATATAGAAAGTATTTTAAAATAAAAGCAATAAATAAGATCAAAATTTATGTTTTCTAATGGAACAGAAAACCAATATTGTTCATTTACTAAAAAATCCCTTATTATCGCTCACTTCCGGCTGACATTTTGGTGGACTTACGGCCCTAAAACAATGTTCAATGCAGCAGGAAAATAGTTAGGATATTAAACCTCCATGTATAATAAGCACCAAGGCTTTTAGTTTAGATTTTGTGACAAAAAAATGTGGATTATCTTTGGGGGAAGATGGCATGTGGTGTAGAAGTAGTCCTGAAAACAGGTTAGCCTCCTGTTTAATTATCATGTACATATACACATACATACATGTATATATACATACATACATACAGGGTTTTCAATGGGAATTAAATTTGAGAAGAGTCTAGGGTGCTCAGGTCAAAATTTTGGGACATCACATTGGAATAAGGAGCATATAAAAGTGATAAGCGACAAATTATGACCTTGGTTTACAGTTTATAAAGATAAAATTATAGTTTAGTATTTCACTGTAATGACACAGTGTGCACATGTGGATTGTATGTGTGTAAATGAAATAGACTCTCAATCCTAAAAACAGGTTATTGTGCTGTATTTCAGTGTTATCACATATATAAAATATGTACATGTGTATAAACTACTTGTGTTTTACAGTAACCACATGCGTGTACAGCTGGGTGCATGTTCACGTTTAGAAAGAGACTTTAGTAAAAGACTTACGGTCCTGAAGGCATGTTATCCAGCTGCATCTCAGTGTAATGACACGTGATGAGGATGGCCACCTCCAACATCATCGATAAATAGCTCACCACCACCAAGTAACTCTGAAACACAAACAAACATAACATGGTAGCCCTTGACAGTCAACTCGTAAAACATTCTGCAGTCTATGCTGGCAACCAAGGTTTAATCACCAGAGTTGCCGTGAGAATGGGGTCATAGTGGCCAATCCAGGGCTGACCGTTTTCTTCAGGTCCTCTGAAGTTTCTTCCATCTCTAAAGATTACCAAACACATCCATCCAAGCCATGGAGAGTGCCTTGTATAAGTTATGTAATACAGCATGTTGTACAATCCATGTAAAATAATTAAACATAATACAGTATTCAACAGTACTATCAATAAATAATTCACCTCCACTTAGTAACTTTTAAACACACACAAAAACACAAACAATACTGTGTACAAGGACATCATCAATAAATAGCTCATCATCATCAAGGAACTATCAAACTCACACACATATACATACAATACTCTGTATAAGGGCATGTGTCAGTATCTAACAAGGAGACAGAAAGGCTAGATCTTACAACTGCAGTTAAATTTCCTAAAAACATATTGACAGACTCAATGTCTTTACTGCAAAATTTAAATGCAATGAATACTAAAAACTTAAAAGTAAACATAGACCACAACCTTCACCAGGACTGCAATCTTACTTTGCTGTGTGCTAAACGTGTGTCAGTTCAATAACCCAGTGATGACCTACAGTCAGCTGAACTAAAGATCTTTCCAGGCATATGTGTTTTACATACTGCGAATTTGCGGCTGCCGTATCTTCTTTCAAAGACCCTGAAGTTGTAGAGCAGCATGGCTGCACAAAGCAGATCCTTAGGATCAAGGAATGACACTTTAGATATGAAGAGTCTCCAAAACTGAAAAAGGAAGGCAAAGAAATATTGTACACATAATAAGGTTACTGCTATGAAGATTGTTTAAACTGAATGCCATAATTTTGGAGAATGACAAAGTTTATGCTTATTATTTGTAACAAACATTAATAATAAACAGGACATATCAATTTAAAAAGATGCCTAAATTAACCAATTAATAATTTTATATAAAAGGGTAAATGACTCAATGTATACACAAACAAATATCTACTCCATAGACTTAATGACTGATGTAAATAAATGGACAAAATTAACTTAACAGACACACAATGAACTTACCTCTATGGATGTATAAATAAATGAATGAATAGCTGAATATATATATAAATAGAGAAAAGATACAATAGAACAGAACAGACTCAATTCTGGTAAAGTGCTTATAATTTGCCTATTTTTGAATATCTTTGAAGTCCTGCTTATCAAGATTCAGATAAGGAGGCAGGCCCATTATAAAAAATTATGAGATTTAAGGGAGTGGTATAATTTAGAAAATCCACACATAATGACTGTTGGAATAATTTGGATCCTTAGTTGATGAAATGAAAAAACAAGTGACCCATGGGTCATGACGCTCAGCTGACTGGGAAGAGATTCACAAAAGGAAATTTTATCATCAGAATGGTAGATACCCATTCAACTGAAGCATCAAACAGATTAACCAACAGGCCAAGATTTAGTCTGTATTTATATATCTGAAAAATAGAGAAAAAATGTGTAAACTTTAAAAACTAGAATACGGGTATCCGACAAATGACTACGTGTATCTGCCAAAATCAGAGTGAAGTGAGGCATGGATTGAGTGGCAAGGGGAAACAGAGTGAGGTATGTTGCATATTAGCATGGATGTCTGCAGCCTAAATGTGTATGTAGGTTGTGCAACCTACCACAAATCCAGAAAGCTGTCCAAGTTGTATACATGTGCAAAATTTTAGGCAGAAAAGTCAAACCACTACATGGATATGAGTGATTTTAGCCAACGGCAGACAAACAGACAGACGCTGTGCAAAAATGGTTGCAGTTTTGTGTACGATAAAGACCTATGTGAGATCTAAACACAAGCACAATTTTGGCCCAATCGGTCAAATGGTTCCTGAGATATTAGCTTGGATGTGTGCAGCGTTAACTAGAATGTAGGTGGCGCCACCTGTCATATATTCAAGAAAGCTATCCAGGATGTATAAACCTGCAAAATTTTAGGCAGTTATGTCAAACCACTACAGAGAAATGAGTGATTTTAGGCCACGGCAGACCAACAGACAGACGCTGTGCAAAATGTGCAAAAATGGTTCCAGGTGGCCCCTCCAGTTTTGTGTATGATAAAGACCTATGTGAGATCTATACACATGCAAAATTTTGGCCCAATCGTTCAAACGGTTCCCGAGATATGAGCTTGGATGTCTGCAGCATAAACTAGAATAAAGGTGGCGCCACCTGTCATAAAATCAAGAAAGCTATCCAGGATGTATAAAACTGCAAAATTTTAGGCAGATATGTCAAACCACTGCCAAGATGCGAGTGACTTTATTGCACGGCAGACAAACAGACAGACGCTGTGCAAAAATGGTTGCAGGTGGTGCCACCAGTTTTGTGTATGATAAAGAGCTATGTTAGATCTATACACATGCAAAATTTTGGCCCGATCGGTCAAAAGGTTCCCGAGATATGAGCTTGGATGTCATCAGCATGAACGTGAATGTAGGTGGTGCCACCTGTCATAAAATCAAGAAAGCTATCCAGGATGTATAAAACTGCAAAATTTTAGGCAGATATGTCAAACCACTGCTGAGATATGAATGACATTATTGCACGGCAGACAAACAGACAGACGCTGTGCAAAAATGGTTGCAGGTGGCGCCACCAGTTTAGCGTATGATAAAGAGCTATGTTAGATCTATATACATGCAAAATTTTGGCCCGATCGGTCAAACGGTTCCCGAAATATGAGCTTGGATGTCATCAGCGTGAATGAGAATGTAGGTGGCGCCACCTGTCATAAAATCAAGAAAGCTATCCAGGATGTATACGCATGCCGAATTTCAGGTGAATTAGTCAATTCACTGCAGAGATATGAGTGATTTTAACCAAAGGCAGATGAACAGATGGACACTGTGCAAACCCCCCATTCCCCTCCCCGTGAATGGTGGTTTTGTTAGTAAACGGATGTGAGCTTTTCTGTATTAATGAGAATATTCTCTGTTAGTATTCACACGCCAGAAGCTCCACTTACAAAATTTTCCCTGAGTAGGCCTATCATCGCCCACTTCCGCCTCATTCTCGGTATCTAGGTCATGCCTCGCTTTGGTAGAGCCACATTATTCGAGGGCGAAGTAGGAAGTATCGGGGGAGGGACAGATGATTGTAATACAGAAAAGCTCACATCCGTTTACTAACAAAACCACCATTCATGGGGAGGGGAATGGGGGGTTTTATTACGTAAACATCAATGTGAGCGTTTTCTGTATTAATGAGAAGAAACAGATAAACCATAGGGAGGGAGATAATGACCTGGAATGACGAGGATGAAGAAAATACGGTCAGCAGGTAGTAGAAACCACATCAGAAGACGACGTCTGCAGGCAGGTAGCGGGCCGAACGTGAGTAGACGTCGAGGAAGATGTGCGGGAGACGTTGAAGATAGTGCCTGCGGCAACCACGGGACCCATGGCATAAAGGCCGGAGTCTTGCAGGCGTACGTCCTTGAGGTAAAATTGAGTAAACGTGGAAGGGGACTTCCAGATACCCATTTTGACCAGCGCGGCAGGAGACACGCCCGAAAGGTGAGCGAAGGATGAGGCGATAGCCCTGACCTCATGAGCCGTGACATGGAAGGACTGTAGTTCAGCCGGACGTAAAGAGTCATGTGCGGCGATGATAGCAGCCTTTATCCAGTTACTGATAGTAATAGGACTTATTTCTTTATCGGCTGCACCCAATTTTGAAGAAATAAAAAGTTTCTTACAGCCCTCCCCGGAGAGATTTTGTAGCCTTAAGATAGTATCTTAAGGCCCGGACAGGGCAATTCGTTGCGCCAAACTGGTACCGGCCGTTAGGCAGGGCATGAAATTGCGGGTCATCGTAAGACTGCGATTTACGATAAAAGTCTGGAGGAAAGTGAAAGTCCGCGGATGAACCGTCAGCTGCAATTTGAGAAAATTTAGGATCAGCCATGAGAGCATGAAGCTCAGCTCAACGGCCAGCAGTGGCGAGCGCCAGGAGGAACGCCGTCTTACGCGACAGATGGAGCAGGTGCGCGGAGCGGAGCGGCTCATAAGGAGCGTCGCGGAGGAGTCGGAGTACCACGTCAAGGCGCCAAGAAGCAACTACGTACCGCGAGCTGGACGAACGAGCGCGGACCCCCTGGAGAAAATCGGAAATGACGGGATGACGGAGAACCGAATCCCCACGGAGGGGGCGAAGCACGGAAAGAAGAGCCGCCCGATAGCCGCGAATAGTGGGGAAGGATAAATGTTTATCCTGTAATAAATGCAGGAGGAAATCAAGGAGCGACTGGACCGGTGGAACAAGTGGATCTATATGACGCTCCCTGGCCCATCGAGAGAAGATGAGCCAGCGGGAGTCATACACATGGTCGGAAGATCGTCGACGGGGAGCCACTGCAAGAGCCGCAACCGGCGTTGAAAAACCCCTGATCTTTGAGCGATCGGACGACAGTAAGAAAGCACTCAGAGGGTACAACCGAGCAGTGCGTGGACGGAGCGGCAGATCGACTGACAGCGGCAGTAGAATGGGTGGACAGACGAGAAACGAAAGACATCGAGGAAACCACGGAGCTGCTGGATGAAACGGGACGATCAACATGAGGTCCGTCAGAGGTGCCGCCGAGAGACGCAGGAGTAACTGCGGGATCAGGGCCGGGGCCGGGAACCCGTACAAGAACCGGCCGGTCCCGGCGGACGGGGATGTGTCCGGGAGAAGGACGCGAGGGCAACGTAGCCATGGACCGGACGGAACGAGGGGCGGAGGGTTCGGGAATTCGAACAGGTCGAAATCCGGAGTCCCCCAAGCGCCGAAGATCCCCCGGAGAACCGGCGGAGGGAGAGAAACGGCGGTAAGGGTACCGAGGCGATCCCGGGAAAGGGCGTCGGCGAGGACGTTCACGGCGCCATGGACATGATGAGCCTGAAGTGTAAAACCGAGAGGGATACACAGATCGAACAGGCGATAAGTTTCCCGCAAAAGCGAGGGTGACCCAATGCCGCCCTGCCTGTTGATATATGCAAGAACCGTCATGTTGTCTGTCATGACTAGAACATGACTGTCGAGGAAGCGCGGAGACCAGCGTGCGAGCGCACGACGGACTGCTCTGAGCTCCAAAATATTGATATGGAGCAGACGCTCCCGAGGAGACCAGAAGCCGGAAATACGAAGATCGGCCAGGTGGGCACCCAAGCCCATCCGAGACGCGTCGGTAAAGATCGTAAAGGTGACGGTTTGCGTGAACCGAATACCGCGAAGGAGAAAAGACAGCCGGAGCCAGGGGCGGAGGGCCCGCCCGGCCTGGTGGGCAGGCAGAATCGCCGTACCATGAGATGCCGAACCCAGGAGACGCGCGGAGCGGAGGAGCGACTGCATCAGGCGGAGGAACAGGCGGCCCATAGGGGTGAATGTGGCCGCCCAGTGGAGAGAACCGTGTAAGGAAGCCGCAAGATGGGAGCTGAAACGACGAGCCGACAGAAGGGATCGGAACCGCCGGCGCAGATTGACCAGATTGAAAATCCAGGACCACGCCCAGAAAACTGAATGGTCTGGGTAGGGACCAGATGAGACTTCTGGACATTGACCAGAAAGCCTAGATCGCGAAGAAGGGAAAGCATGAGGGCACAGTGGTGGAGAAGGAGATCGTGAGAAGGGGCGTGAACGAGCCAGTCGTCCAAGTACGGGAGGACTGATACCCCGCCTGACCGGATGTAAGTGGTTACAGCATGAACAAGGATCGTAAAGATCCAGGGCGCAATATTGACCCAAACGGGAGGGCTCTGAATTGAAACACGCGAGTGCCGAAGGCGAACCGAAGGTACGGCTGAGACACAGGGTGGATCGGTACATGGAAATACGCGTCTGTAAAATCGATCTTGAACGCCCAGTCGCCTGGGCGGACGGTGCGGAGCACGGCGGGAATATTGAACATTCGAAAATGGGGAGGTCGAATAAAGGCATTGAGGCACATCAGATCTATAATCGGGCGCCCCTGGCCGTGAGGCTTGGGGACAAGAAAAATGCGGGAATAAAACCCGGGAGTTCCGGGATCGACCGGGACAATGGCGCCCTTCAGGAGAAGGGACCGAATGGCATTTTCGAGCGCGAGATGCTTGGCCGGACCCCGGGGCGGGGGAGTAACGAACGGAAACGCCCTGCGGGGCGGAGGGGCGAAAAATGAAATTCGGAAACCGAAACGAACCGTGGGGATGCGAGGTGACACGCCTCCAGGCCGGATGACAGGTCTGAAGGCGGCTGCCTGACCGGACCAGGAGTGTCACTTACGGCCGCGACCCCTCCGAGCGGACTTACCGCGCCTGGAGGAGGTCTGGCGAGACCCGGACGACCGAGCAGACGGGCAGGCGGGAGCCACCGAGCGGCTAGCAGCCTGAGCCCGTACCGGAGCAGTACGGGACCGGTAAGGAGGCGGGCCCGACGATCTGAACGATCCAGGGCAGCCTCATAGACGCGGGATAGACGACCCCCGAAGAGGAGAGATCCCGTGAACGGCTGAGTATATAGATCCGAGAGCTCCGCGGGAGATAGCAAGGGCTGGACGGAGCGGAGGGTGCGGAGACACCCAACGCGGCGGAGTAAGACACAATCCTTCACCAGGCGCCAGGCCAAGTGTTGTAACTCGGCACATGCGTGAGCGGAAGCCAGCCATATATTATTTAATATGGCAGGATCCGGAGAAATATACAACAGGCTGGTAACGGCCTGAAGGTCGTTGACAACGCCGGCGGTCTGGCGGGCGAGAGCCTCCATATCCGAGATCTGAGAATCGGATACATGCGCCGCCGGGGAATAAAGCAACCTACCGTCAGATAAGGGTTGATCAAGCCCCGTTTCGGCCCGCATCGGTTCCTATGGAACAGCGGGAAAGGCGGGAGACGGGACGAGCCTGTCAAGGCAGATCGCCCGATACGCCTTAGGGGACCACAAGGTACCGATCTGCCAAGGGCGCCGCGCGCCAGGCGGCAACGGCGACCCAGACGATGAGGATATAGCGCCGGTGACGGCGGCATGATGATTGTCAAGCAGCGGAGCCGTCTCATCGGTAAATACCATGCAGACCTAAGGTCCGGAAGTCGGCGCCGAGAGCGTGGACGGGTTCACATAGAACCCGGCCGACGCGGCAGAGGCGGGCGGTGGCCTGAGGGGCTGAAAGGTCAGCCCGTTCGGGCGAGACTCCTGCATGGTGCGGGCCACCTGATCAAGGAGGTCAGACTTCATGGTGCGGCAAGCCTGCCTCTGCGTGTTGAGAGCAGTCCACTGATCCGTACCGGCCGGAGGCGCCTGATCTGTAAATACAAGCGAAGAACGGACGGACGGAGAATCAAGAGCGGACGAGGCCGCAGGAGTGGCCGGGGCAGAGACGTGGTCCGTATCAGGAACCGCAGGGCGGGCGTCTGGAGACCCGGACGGGAGGGGAACCCCAGCAGCGGAAGGACGGTCCCTAAGGGGACGAAGGGACAGACGGCTAGGAAGGGGCGGATCAAGCAGGGGGGGGGAGCACTTACCTGCGCTGGAGCCGGTGGGGAACGGGTGACCTCCATCCGAGCAGGACGCTGCGGGACAACACAAGAGGATCGGTCAAAGACACCTGCCCCGGAGCTGTGGCCTGGGGCGCGGACTCCGACTCAAGGTCGAAATCTGCCCTTAAGGATTCACAAAAACTGGAGAGACAGTGAATGAGGGAAAAGGCAAGAGCCTTCTCGGGGGGCCCGGGCGGGGCAGGGGTCGGATGCTTCCTGGAGGGGGCGGCTAGCGCTCTAGCCAGGGCCCCAACAGGGGTCTGGAAGACAGAGCCCTGGGAGGGAGGGACAGGATCGGGAACAAGAAGGGGATCCGCAGAGGGGGAGCGTAAGGCCACCCGACTAGACACAGAAGGAGTGGCGCCCCCCCCCTGCTCCCCGCCACCGGAGCCGAAGACAGTGCAGGAGAGGGCCCAAAGGGATCAAGGGCATTCGACCATGCATGAAGTCGAGCCCATTGAGAGGGCAGCCATGTGTGACAATAATAACATGGGTCCGCCTCACCAAGGCACGTGCTCGCACTGGAGCGTCAGCTGAGACAAGAGGGGTGCGTATCCCAGGAAGGGAGAGACGCTCCACAAGAGGAACAAGTCCGAGAGACTTCCATGGTGGCCAAGGGAAAATGAAAGCGTACTTACAGTAAGTGAAGCAACGAGCATGGTAAAACCAACAGCGGACGGACGGGAGAAGCCCGTCGACACGTCCGTCTAGCACAAACGCCAGAAGAATAATGTGGCTCTACCAAAGCGAGGCATGACCTAGATACCGAGAATGAGGCGGAAGTGGGCGATGATAGGCCTACTCAGGAAAATTTTGTAAGTGGAGCTTCTGGCGTGTGAATACTAACAGAGAATATTCTCATTAATACAGAAAACGCTCACATCGATATTTACGTAATAAAACATGGTTACAGGTGGTGCCACCATTTTTTGTGTATGTTATAGAGCTATCCAAGGGCTACATTAGTATAAATTTTATTTCCTGATCAGTCAAACGGTTCCCAAGATATGAGCTTGGAAAGCTGATAAAATCAAGTCCCAGAGGAGCTCTCTGGAAACAAACGCGGCAACGGCAGAGGAACCCGGTCAAAAACATAGTATCCACAAAACTTCATTTTGGCGGGTACAAAAATACAGGTGGCTCCACCAGTCTGCAGGAAGTGATGGAACATCTCATGATCAATACGTATGCCAAAAATCATGACCATCAGTCAAGTAGTTAATGAGATATTGAAGTTTTTGTATGAAATTTTTGACTTTTCTGGGGGGTACTTTGGGGCCCCATAGCTGGAAGGATATGGGTAACAGAGATCTAATTTATTGTTTACACGGAGACTTTTAATAGGTTTCTCAGAGTGTCGAGAATGAAGATTCTAGGTCCAGCGGTTACGATTTGTGCCACGTTAACAGATGACAGCATCTTTAAACGTATCAAAAATAGAGGAAAAAATTGTAAAAAAATCGAAAAATACAGGTGGCGCCACCAGTCTGCAGGAAGTGATGGAACATCTCATGATCAATATGTATGCCAAAAATCATGACCATCAGTCAAGTAGTTATTGAGATATTGAAATTTTTGTATGAAATTTTTTACTATTCTGGGGGGTACTTTGGGGCCCCATAGCTCGAAGGATATGGGTAACAGAGACCTAATTTCTGGTTTCCAAGGAGATTTTTCATGGACCTCTCAGTGTATCAAGAATTAAGATTCTAGGTCTAGGCTTTACGATTTGTGCCTTGTTAACAGATGTTCACATTTTTAAAGGTCTCAAAAATAGAGAAAAAAATTTGTAAAAAATCGAAAAATACAAGTGGTGCCACCAGTCTGCAGGAAGTGATGGAACATCTCATGATCAATATGTATGCCAAAAATCATGATATTGAAATTTTTGTATGAAATTTTTGACTTTTCTGGGGGGTACTTTGGGGCCCCATAGCTCGAAGGATATGGGTAACAGAGACCTAATTTCTGGTTTCCAAGGAGATTTTTCATGGCCCTCTCAGAATCCCAAGTTACAAGGTTCTAGGTTCAGCGGTTACGATTTGTGCCTGGTTAACGGACGGACAGACAGATCACAAAGAGTGATCGCTATAGCTCAGATGACTTTCAGTCAGCTGAGCTAAAAAACTGGTTCATGCACTGAACACTTAGTCCTTGCCTCCCTATGACCACTTGTCATTGCTATGAAAATTAGTTTAAATTATGTTAATATGTTTCTGCAATAAGTTGGCTCTACTCACTTATCATGATCGAATGAACTTAATTATCCTCAAGAACTCTACAGCCAGTTATAAAATGTAAAAGGCTCAAATAAAGCTAATGCTGTAATTGCTAATCAAAGTCAAAAACTGCTAATCATTTTGCAACACTGACGTTGTGGTAGCTTATCAATTATTCACCCTGGAGACGGCCTTACCTCTCTCTGTTCTGTGATATCAGACACTGTGTACCTGAAGTAATGTCTGTAGTTGTGGAAGAACATGTTTGTCACCACGGTGGACACCACAAGGAGTCCCAGTAAAAACTTGCACACAGGGGCATAGTCTGAAAATACACACATGAGCATAGTCTGAAAATACACACAGGAGCACAGTCTGAAAATACACACAGGAGCATAGTCTGAAAATACACACATGAGCATAGTCTGAAAATACACACAGGAGCACAGTCTGAAAATACACACAGGAGCACAGTCTGAAAATACACACATGAGCATAGTCTGAAAATACACACAGGAGCACAGTCTGAAAATACACACAGGAGCACAGTCTGAAAATACACACAGGAGCACAGTCTGAAAATACACACAGGAGCACAGTCTGAAAATACACACAGGAGCATAGTCTGAAAATACACACATGAGCATAGTCTGAAAATACACACAGGAGCACAGTCTGAAAATACACACAGGAGCACAGTCTGAAAATACACACATGAGCATAGTCTGAAAATGCACACAGGAGCACAGTCTGAAAATACACACAGGAGCATAGTCTGAAAATACACACATGAGCATAGTCTGAAAATACACACAGGAGCACAGTCTGAAAATACACACAGGAGCACAGTCTGAAAATACACACAGGAGCATAGTCTGAAAATACACACAGGAGCATAGTCTGAAAATATACACAGGAACAGTCTGAAAATACACACAGAAGCATAGTCTGAAATAACTGCAAATTATGCGACGTATGTATCCAGTTCCACAGGTACCCACCGCAAAAAGCTTCAAGTAAACTTGAGAATGTAAATCCAGGCTGGACCAGACAAAAATCGTATATAATCATATACTGTGTGTATGACAGGGTAACTTATGCATTCCGGGGCAGCTATGTTAATGTACTTGAATGAACAAGAAATTTTGCAGAAATTCTTGGTTTAGATCCTAAACCATACTCACATTAAAAGTTTAGCTTCCCTGGGCCTGGGAGTTGTTCCTAAAGTTCGGCTGATCAACAGATTCAACAGGTTGCATGTATTTTGCATCACTTCTCCATACAGAAGATTTGTCATGAATGTCAAGGATAAACACAACAGATACTGACTCTGCACTGAAGGTTGATGGAGGGTGTGACCTTGTATATGGGAGAAACCCAAGGAACTCCTCAACAGACATGTTTGTTTTACCACTTGAGATGGAGACCTACCTGATTTATCATTTAAGGGACATACCAATGTTGAAGTGGTATGTTATGCTACCACATGATCAAGATATGTTTGTATTCTTATATCTGACACTTTTTAGCCAGGATATTATAGTTTTATTTACCACTTGAATATCTCCAGTTATTAAACATCTTTTTCTAGGGCTCTCTTGCAGCAGAGGGAATCAAAGCTTAAAGAGAGAGCACCCAAGCTAGGGCAAAGTCTGAAATAAATATATATATACATAGACTACTGAAATACACTGGTGGATTCTTAAAATTGTTGATGGGTCTGAAATGGGAGTACCAGTACTCTGTAGTGCTATCCATGCCTACCATGGTCAAGCTGTACTTACAGTAGCCAGGATAAACTCCTATAGTAAAGTTTGTCTCCTGACATAACAGCTCTACAGATTTTTGGCATCAGAGATGGCAAAGGATCCCAAGAAGCACAAACAGAAGAAACTGCAAATAATTTTTATAGGTTATAAACCACAGGCTAACAAAGAGGCCCAACACGCCAGCACAGGGCCTTATGCAAGCGGTTTGCCCAGCCCAAGAGCTGTCAGTCAAAGTGAAACCTAACAACAAAATGGCTCTATGCACTCGTTGCTGGGCTCGTATCTGTTGTTCCAATAGATAAATGGCTGCAAGCAAATTGTCTTAATATCATAATAGATTGATGAAGCAGGAAAAAAAATGGAAGTGTTATATGACCTATTGACAAAGTATTGTTTAAAAAATGAGTAGGTGTGGGCATGTTCTTTTTTGTGAATTTAATATTATTAATATTTCAATAATTGTAAGGAATCAACAGTTTATGTTTGACCATGTTTCCAATGAAGACCGTATTCTGCACATATACCTCTGATGATTTTACTTTTTCATTGTTTTAGACAAGTGCATGGGTGTGTCCAGTGGTGGTGGTGGGGGGTTAATATAAAACTTTAATGTTCAGTGCAGTCCCATAGTCACAATTAACGGATGACTGAAAACACGTATTACACTCTACAAACTACATTTACTGTACTGCAGGTTTACTATCTTTTTTTGCAATATTATTCATTATTAAAGCAAAAAGACTGAATGACATATCTCATTGATAAGACAATGAGTGATAATGATATATCAAAAAATTTACAACTCACAAAATCCGCCGGAACTGTGTGTCGTAAACATCCTGCAAGGTTTGTGAATTACTCAAGTCAAGAGTAACAGACTGTCTCTGTCAAAATTACACGATACTGCTTGATCTTGACGTCAATTAAAAATATGGATGGATATGAAATCACATCGACTGACACTGACAGTTCGTTTTGGGATGTTGATTTTGCCGTCAGGTGGCGAAGAAGTCTCTCGTAGCCAGACTGCCGGTATGGATAATGAGACTCGTCATTCACTATAGCTTTGGAAGGAAAAATTCACCCGTTCGGTTTGGAAATCAAAATTTTTTTTTTTGGGGGGGGGGAGGGGGGGGGGGGGTTACGTTCTTTTCAGCCCAAGATTCACCTACATGGTTGAAATTTTTTTTAAAACAACAACAGATGAAAATGGAAAAAATAGGATATATCATTTTAAGACATTTAATTAGGACTTAAGGTCTGCAAATATATATTGTATATATATATATATATATATATATATATATATATATATATATATATATATATATATATATATATATATATATATATATAACTATACTAAACTTATAAAATATTTTTTTCTAAATACCCTTTTTCTAAATAAGTTATGTTCAATTCCCAAATCCTTTTTCCTAAAAACATATAGTTTGTCCAAAATATTATAACCTCTAAAATTAAATAATGAAAAGAAGATCCTCATAAAAAAATATTAAAATATAAACTTAATTCATAGCCCTTGGATTTTACATTGTCATTATCTGTGATAAAGTTTTTTTTATGCCGTAAAAAATTGAATTTTATTAGCTCAAAGACAACCATTCAGGGGTTAGCTAAGTTTAATTCGATATATATATATATATATATATATATATATATATATATATTTATTTATTTATTTATTTATTTTTTTTTTTTTTTTTTTTTTTTTATTTATTTATTTTTTTATTTATTTATTTATTTATTATGTACCGCTTGACCATGGTTGGCATGGATAGCGCTACAGGGTACGTACTCCATCGAGATTTTACAGTACGGATCGCCATGTAGCATTGACATGTTATTCTAGTGCTTGTTACGGGTAAAAAGTCATTCCATTCAACTTGAGTACAAGATGAAAGTATCTATGATTTAATGTTACAGATGTCTCTTTTATTGTATGTGTATGTGCAGCGCTAGCGTTGGCCGTTGCTATGACGGCATATCCCGGCCCACGCGTGGGGTCTGACGTGTACACAGAGGTCATGCTAGTCTTGGGCTTTCTTGCCTGGCCGAGCCGGGCCGGCACACGTACGTGCGAACCCTGATATGTAGAAACACAGCGATGTTGTTCTGGATGTTTCCTGTAACGCGTATGTACTTTGTATCATGTTGGATTCTTTGGATTGTTCGAGATATGGAAAGTTCTCGGCTTTAGATGAAAGTTATAAATAAGGGGCTGTCATTAGAGCCGAGTAGGAGAGGGAGGAGAGAAATATTCGAGCGGGCACGGAAGAGTGTGTGTCAGTTTGTGGGACCTTTTCTGATACATGCAGCAGTTAAAGGTCTTCTTCAGAACTTATGACGGATTTTATATAGTCTTGAGTTTGCCTTTCGGATCACTGCCAGGATTCACTTTTGGGTTACAGTAGATTGATTTTGTGATTACATTGGACTGTTATTCTCTGAGAATATTTTTGTGAACTGTTCATCCGGCTTATATATTTTTAAAGGACTTGTCGCTGTGACAGTGGTGGTATCCAGGTACCGTTCACTTTGTTTATTATGCTGTGTGATTGTATTGATTCGCT
This sequence comes from Sipunculus nudus, assembly GCA_026874595.1. Classification (NCBI taxonomy): domain Eukaryota; kingdom Metazoa; phylum Annelida; class Sipuncula; order Golfingiida; family Sipunculidae; genus Sipunculus; species Sipunculus nudus. The sequence goes on from CM049314.1 coordinate 73,119,803, forward strand.
GTTAAACTGTTAATTGTTTTACTGTGTAATTGTATTGATTTAGTGTATTGTAATGTTAGGGTTGTTTTAAGAATAAATTATAGTTATTTGTTAACAAAAAAACACTGACTTCTTTATTCATTCCCCTAGACATTTCACGCTTCATAGTGTTACAGAATCTGATTTTTTTTTATCTCCATGACAAAGTTTGTGTTCGTCACGCATACGTGATCTGTTGATATTAGGTTCCGTAACACTATAGACATGCATAATCAGTCCAATAATGAAACCACTCCTGAGAAAAAGGCATCAATGTATTCTACGACAAAGGGAAGGTAGGTGGCGCCACCTGGTCGACAAAAAAAACTCCAAGATGGACGGACATGCCAAATTTCAGACCAATACATTGAACCACTCCTGAGAAATGAGCAATTTTCACACAATGCAAACGCACGGATGGACGCCACGCGAAAACGATTGCAGATGGCGCCACTAGTCATGAGTACGAGATAAAGGTATCTAAAACTAATGGATAATTTCAGCACAGTACATTGAACCAATAACGAAGACGAACAGATGGCAAACGTATGGATGGAGGCCACGCAAAAATTATTGTAGATGGCGCCACCAGTCTCTAGTAAGAGATGAAGAGATTAAGGATCTATGTACAACATTAACTTAATACACTGAACCATTCCTGAGATATGGGATGTTATCAGCAAGACACCCAAATTCACACTGCACAAAAGAGATTGCAGTTTGCGCCACCAGTCTTTGTTACAGACAACTTTATTGGTAAGCAAATAAATTTGCTGGGTTTCGGTCCAAGGGTCTCAGAGGAGTTCTTCGAAAACAGACGCGGCGTCGACGTCGGCGTCCGTCTGAAAATATAGTATCCGCATAAACAATTACTGGGCAGTTTTCTTCAGTGGTAGGAGGTATTACAGGACTGGATAGACAGACACATTCACAAGCTCTTCTACACATTAAGTATCTCAGTGTTTAGTTTTTTTCCAGCGTGGGAAGGAAATATGTCACGTACAAACCGTCAGCTACAGATAGGTTTCAGCAACATTGCCTTCTGAATGACGAGCATTAAGAGCAGGTAGCTGTGACCGGTTAAACGTGAAAACCCGATCTCTTCACGTGATTAAGAGTGACATCTAATGTAAACGAAAGCCTCTACATCTAACCTCAAGTGGGAAGGTCTGTTATACTCTTTCGTTTGGACTTCACCAGTCAGGTTCTGGTATTTCCTTATCTTTAGTTCATACCGGATGGCCATCCTCCCATTCGTACTGTGAGCGCCACGAGAAAGGTGGTCTTGCTTGATCTACTTGATCTGGACTGAAACACCATGTCCGGCCTATCAATCTCTATCAGGAAGTCAAATTTCTAGTTTAGAGTTCCACCATCACCTATAATCTTAGTTCAAAATAGAATGGGGTACTAGTTGGAACTTTGCATAGCGCGTGATCCAATGCACCAAGGATTGTCCCTATTAGGGTTATGTTCCTCCTAGTTGTTCATGTCTTCTAACGGGCGAACTATTTCGAGTTTTCGGGAATTATCTTATCATGCGCCATCTGTACCTGCCGTATCCTAGTGCTGTAGGACGCTGTTAAAATCATGTTCTGGGTGACAAAGTGTAATGCTTGCAACGTAATGCCAGCTTGCCCTGGTCTGTGTTCAAGAGATTCATAACCACGGAAATGGCATTTAAAGAGCTTGTACGTGCTACTTCATCCACTATGACACCACTTGTAAACTACGGGATTTCTTTCAGCATGTCGGACTCTTTAAACCATTAGATTTCTCGATCTCACTCGAATTCTCTGTGCTAAAATGTCCAAGGCCCAGGTGACTTTGAAAAACTCCTCCAATAAACTTTCGATGATTCCAACACCTTTCAACTTCCTTGACTGACCGCTCAGGTTATCTTTTACTGTCATATTTGATGGTGTTGATGGCACGTCTAACTATTTTTATCTTTGGAAGCCATAAATTGCTCACTACTCGGACTACGATGGCTTTGAGCAAATTAACAATATATGATAGGGGCAGGTTTTATTCAGCGTATCTGTATAGCTTGACTCAGCTGGGCGGGGTAAGTACAAACCATATCGGAGTCTGTGTGTGACATTATGATGGAAAACGCGTACCTTCAACATCGCCAATAAACGGCGGTTGTCAATTGCCATGGACTGACATGGTACACCCCATTTATGTCGATCGATTGGTCCAGATCGGGATCTTTGCCTTGACATATATATATATATATATATATATATATATATAGAGAAAGAGAGAGAGAGAGAGAGAGAGAGAGAGAGAGAGAGACCAGATGTACAGTACGTGGGTCCGCGCAAATATCCAACGCTGCGCATTTTGACCAGCTTTACACCCTAGAAGTAACAGTATAAGGCCAGAAAAGGTGGCAATAATTCTGAGGCATTTTTTATAAATCAGTGCGGGGGGGGGGGGGGGATTTTTTGGTTACCTTTTCTTTAAATGCTTTTACAAAAAAAGTTGATATGATGAGGGGAAATTTATGAATATTACATTCCTTTTGCTGAACAGGTAAATACAAAATATTACAAAAGGAAATTTTATCAAATTTATTTTTATTTTTTTATTTTATTTAATTTTTTTTTTCAATTTGCCTGGAAGAAATGTCTGACTGGCTCGTGCTCAAGATTGGATTATTTTTATTGAAAATCAAAATTAAAATTTTTGACGCGGAGGTAAAAATTAACGCGCGCGGTACTTGAGATATAAACATTTTTGGCCTAACATAAAACAAAACTAATATAACTCAATCATGACAAGCCTAATCTTTCAAGTATAAATATAAAACGCTGAAAATAAAAGAATTATTTTTCCCGGAAACAAACAAAGAATACATTTTGTACGCATAATGCCATTTCTTTACGAGGGTTGGCAAATAATGCTTCAAATTTCACCCTGGTTGGGCAGATATTGTGTTTCAGCTATCTCGAGTTCTGGCAGCCATGCGTTGGAATGCAGCGAATTAACCGTTCAGTGACCTTCTAGTATCGCCCCCTATCTAGGAGTTCCAGAACTAATACACTGTACTCGGGGAGGGAAATTCCAAGCATATTTTCTTCAGTGCCATGTTGGTTGCGAGAGGGCTCCAAGACTCAAGACCTGCGTAAGATCGGATTTTCTCGCACCCTCCATCCTAAAAACCACCAAGGTAAGATATCAAGTCTAAAAATACGAATAAAAGTCCATTAAATCGCATATTACGCCAACTCTAAATCACGCATCGCGTCCTTTTTCAAACAAAGACAAATTCTTTTAAGTTGTACATTGCAGTTGTATCTCGCTGCTGCAAACATGAGGTCAGTTTCAGCAGTCATTGTTAGTTTCTAACATGTATGACATATAGTAAATCTTGTATTTAAAAACTCAGTGTGTCTGCTGCAATACTGTGTGCTATTAATATCCACATATTAGGCTTGCGTGCATGCTCTAGTTGTGAGTAAGTTAGCGGTGACTAACGGTACATGTTTATATCATTAACTGGCTCGCGCAATGTTATTGTAAACACTGCAGCTTGTATTAGCCGCAGTTGTACTCTGCAAAGACTGTTTGTCACTATGGTCTTTATATACTGAATGGTCAGCTTTACAAAGTGTAACCAAATGTTTCAAAGTTAAAACATAAATAAAATATTTAATTTATTTATTAATAGTGAAGTTACTTTCAGTGCAAATCTAAATTTAAGATAATTTGATTTACTCAAAAGAGACCAGGTTCCTTCAGTTGCAGAGTAATTATATAACACCATTTCATGAACAGTTGTCAATTACCCCACCTGTTTATTTGGCTTTTTTTCTAAAAAAATCTTTATATTAAATAGTAAACTATATGCAGGAGTGGCAACCTTGTTATCAGTAATACATAATGTGTCAGCTGTCTTTACAAATTTTAAGATTACAATTTACATCATGACATGCCAGTGTTACGTGACAAGTTGATTGCCAGCCTTCCACAAGTTTGTTGTCATCTCTTGCAGCTGATTGCATTGATAAATTAAATCATTATTGCATGAAATTTCGTCCATGATCATACTTTTACATGTGATCTAATATTAACAGTTGTTGGTGAGGTAGAATGCTGTGAAAAGAGTATTTAACTCTGAATGGATTTCTGACATGTTATTATACTTTAACCTAACCGCTTAACAGCTGTATTTCAGATATGTATTATCATCAGAACCATAATAAAAATGCAAATTAACTTTGAACTGCAAGAGCCTCAAACAAGAGATTTATATGTATAAATTCATGTTACAACATTTGATTATATCTGAATCTGGTCACTGTTCAGCATATTGTTTTATGAATACCCATGGAGAAAAAAAACAAAGATGAAACTAATTAATCCAGGATTTGTTGGGGGGGGGTCCTAGCAGGAAAATTTGGTTTTGAACTGGAAATTAAAAAAAAATTGAGACTGAATAAGTTATTTTGATGAGGGTGGGTCCAGATTTAATGACCCCCCCCCCCCCTTCCCTTTATCTGCTCTGTACTGTATATTTGTGAAATCAGCTGAAATTGATAACCCCATATATTGGCAAACTATGAGGTCTTGATCACTGATTTGCACCTGATATTTTTTACCTTGACCTTATACTCAAGGTCATATTTTAAAGACAATTGCCTTTTCCAAGTGATTACTGGATAACAGAATACAAGCCTGAAATAAATTTATATTTCAGTGATGGTTACATGGACTCCTGCCTGCTGTTAAGGCCTGTGTTTTAATTACCTGTGTCAATGGGCTTTTGTTATACTTAAGTTGTTTACCTAGCCTGTAAAACCAGGGGACTGCATTCATAATCTCAATTGCTGTAACCAATGCAATCCTCAGAAGTTTATTATGCTGGTATCAAGTCAGCAGCCTTAATTTGATGTAACAAGCCTTAATTCAGTGATAACAAATTAAGTCAAATTTTATTGTTCCTGGACAGAATTCACCTCTTTTAATCATTATACTGTTACAGGATGCATCACTAGGTTAAACAGTTAACACCTGGTACATTGGTATGGTCTGTTTCACCACCTGCTGTCCACCTGTTTCTTTGTAGATAATTTTCTTTAACATTTGTATTTTTCAATAATTTCCTAGAAAACTACATTCGGAAGTGACAACCTAATATGGCATTTAAGAATTTTACAATAAATTCCCAGTTTTATGTTTCACTTTCACAACTTTTTGGTCTCTTCAAAATGATCTGGCAGATATAATGTTTCCCTGCTTTGTTTTAGCTGGTTATATTTTTTTGAGTGTTTACATGACATCATCCAATTAGCAGCTGTCAATTAAGACTGCTTTTTGCATGTGATTAATGACATTGACTGCAGTAAGTGGGTCTGATAATGATAATGTTGTAAAATGTAGACTGGTTTCTCATATTTTTAAATAATTCTGTTTCTTAAAACATCTTTAGATGTAAGATGGGTCTTTATTTACATTGTTGAAATTTCGGTCCTTTAATCCTTTATGCTGCACTATAATTGTTGCCCTTGAAAAGTAACTTATAAAACTTTTCATAGCATAAAACAGGTGGACTTGAGGGGATGAAACAGCAGATTTGGGATGACATAAGTGTTTTATGTTGTGAAAATTATATAAAATTTATTGCAGTGTATCATGGTATCTTAATATCAGTATCTTCATATCACAATTGTCAGTACTTTGTCTTATATCCCGGATGACCTATAGTATATGCAAGCAAATCCTCTTGAGTTTGTTTTAACATGCATAAGTTATATGGTCGTATTAAATATCCTATACATACAGTTAACTCCTGTCATAGTCTTTGATATCTTAATTGATCAATTTTTTACATGAATTTTACATGAATTTTTTTTCTGAATACATAATTGCTTTGTTTTCATGTTTTCACTACGTCTGGATAATGAAATGCAATAAAATCTAGCTGCATCAACATTGGCAGAGGAGAGATTTTTAGAGAAGGGAAAAAAAATATTTTTTTTCAACAGTTTTATACTATAGTAGACCTATGAAACCCCTGCATAAAACAGTCACCCAAATATAAAAAAATATATGTTCATCAACATATATAAGTCCCCCCCCCCCCAGCCTGAGGAGGTTGAACAAGGGTTATCTGGTACCACATCCAATCATGCTTTATAGTTTGAAAAAATTTTTCTTGATGTAGACTTTTATAATCTTTCTTGTAACAATATTCCATAAACCTGTAGTTTGATTATAAATCTCTTTATTTTCTTTATATTCATATCAAATTAATGTGGGAGCCCAAAAATATTGTGCAAATGTTTTAATACGCAGACATCTCTAGCAAACATGTTAATTCTTCAGTGAAACTTGTAGCCTTGTATATGTGAGTGGCTCAATGTTACCAGTTTATATATCATTACATATCTAATCTGATAGTAACATATCAACATATAAGATAAGATAGCTTATCATATCATGATATAAAACAGGTTTGACAGTATAAACCTCTGTTGTTACATATCATACTGTTTTCCTAGAGGTAAATCAGTTTTGCTGAGCCATAGCTTTGTCAGTTTGCAGACGGTGCACTAACTGGCCCTGTGTTTATAAAAAGGTAATTGTAACTATTTGGCATATCATTATATTTCATACAAAGCTTGTATGAAAAAGAAGGTCAAAGTTGATAATGTTCATACAAACAGGAGCTATAGATATTATAGACCAGATATTGTCAGCTATTTTGTGACACACAAGTAATTTCCTGTAGTGTGGTGGAACTTTTTCTGGATATCCACATATATATAAACATATCGTGACCTGCCATGTATTAAGCTACAAGTGTCCTTACAGTACAGTCAAGTGTCGAGAAACCTTTAAATGCGTCCCAAGGTTCCCAAGTACAAACCTCTTGTACTGTAACAGCTGATGTGCATACAAAGAAGGGTCCCCTACTGTCATCCTGGAGTAGATGTATTGAATTAATGTACCGTACACTCAGCATAAAGATAAACTTTGTAATCTTTTTTAAATTGAATAAGCTTACAAGCAGGATACAGAAGACATTGACCACAGAAATATGGAACTTCTAACGAGAGTCTTCAGCAAAGCATACTTCCCCAAGGGTGTGACATGAAGGCTTATAAAAAATTAACTTATAGACATCTCACCACACCCCCATTGCACTGATTTGAACTTAGGTATAAATGAATGGGTAAAAAAATTGTTATTTATATGGAAATCAATGATATTGTTAATATTGTATGATATTGTATATGGGCACTTTCACACAAAAGGTTGAGTGATTAGTCTCACTGGGGAGTAAAAACTGAATACATAACAGAGCAATATTAAGTTTACCCCTGGAAAGCTACATATCTTAGCTAAAGGAAACTGTTAAGTATACCATTTTACCTGTGAACTTATAAAAGTTACATTGAATTCAGGAATTCAAACATCCCATATTTTTACAATAATCTTTTTCTCTTCACAGCTCTACATAATTTAAATTTTCGCTCATTGGTTTGTTCTGATGTCTTTATCTGATGTATTTGATCATGCCCTAAGTGCATGGTAAAAAAATCTGCAATCACATTTGTTTGTTTTATGAAATTTTCATATTTTTATAAAAATTTAACAGTGCATTTTAATTATGATTAAAGGAAGTATGCTGTCAGTCTTTATTTTGACACTGCTCTGGTCAATTAGTAACAGAAATGGTGAGAGAAGTTGTTCAGCTGTACAGAGTTCAAGAAATCAGGAAATATGTTGATGCCTTAGTCTGTTGTCACTTGATTTATATGATAACGGTTTTTACCAACATTTGTACTGGAGAGGACAATATTTTAACATGCACTGTGGAAGAATTTAAAAAGGAATGTTTTTGTTCCCTCTCTCTCTTGTATTGTTCAGTGTCCACCTCATTTTCCAGAGGCAAGTTTATCTGCAACTATTTGGACCTTGTGGTGAAAGGAGCACAAAATAGACATACCCAATTATCAGTTATTAAGTATAATGTAAGTCAATTATGACTCCATGATATTAAATGATACCTAAAGCGAGATTATAAATATTGAATGGCTTGTACCTTTTGTTTTGTTGAAAAAAAAATATATTTTTAACAATAATTTGGAGAAATGGTCATCTTGAAAATTAAATATATCACAGAATTTTATTCAGAAGCAGTTTTGTTCACAATCCGTAATGCAAATATAATTTGTTTTTTTGCACTCATGCTTTATATGCTTGTTTTGTTGAAAAAAAAATATATTTTTAACAATAATTTGGAGAAATGGTCATCTTGAAAATTAAATATATCACAGAATTTTATTCAGAAGCAGTTTTGTTCACAATCCGTAATGCAAATATAATTTGTTTTTTTGCACTCATGCTTTATTTCCAACACATTTACTTTGAATATCAACATCTATCAACTTATTTTACAACATACATTAAACAATTGGTTCATAGACAACATAGCTCACCTGAATGTAATATAAACAAAATGTTTATTGTAGACCTTGGGAAAATATCCATATATATATATATATATATATATATATATATATATTAATTTATTCAAAATTTGGGACATACATTTTTGTATCATGTGATAACTACAGATATGGGTCCTGCTAGTAGTATTTTACATTGTTACACAACAGTTGTGGAAATGGACATTTCAGTTGCTTTTGGCTTTTTACTTGTGAGGATTTTACCGTTAAATTTGAATTTAAAATATATAAACAACTTTTCTGAGACTTAGATAAATTGGAACCAGAAAATTAAGCATTTGCAAGAAGACAATGTCGATATCATTGTTTTCATAGACTTTGCTACGAGACTTGGTAAGATGGATGGAAAAATAAAAGCACGTTGTCAAAGACCAAGTTCACATGATGCCTTCACCCTAACCACCCCTAGCCCCAACACTGATAACTGTGTCATTTAAAATGTGTACCAGCAATTTGGGAAACCATAGTGTCAAAAGCTGTTTTACTAAACTCTTTGGTTTCACAAGTTGTTGACTTTTTCTTGAGGCAAAAGTATTGGCAAATTTGATTGTAGTTGCTCTCATGAAGTAATGATTCATAGCTGGTGAGATGGCAAGGGAACAGAAAGCACTGGTATTTTCATAAGAATTATCTTTGGCCAAAACAATTTGGGTTGATTCGTCAGCAATCATCAATATGGCACATTTACATTAAATATGTGACATGAAGAGAGTTAATGATCCAGATAATGAAATGTTAGATTTTGGTAAAAATGAAAATTAGGACTATTTCTACCGGTCTAATTTGGTAAAGAATCTTAACATGTATGTGGTTCTAGTTAAAAACAGATACAATTACACATTTTTTATATTACCCAAAGAATTAGATGAAGGGGTCTATGTAGTAAACTGCATGGTATTTATTAAAATCAAAAGTAAGCAGGTTAGGTATCCACAGTGATTGAAAGCTTCAAGAACTACTGTGCAAATCTGAAAGACTGTAGGGTTGTACATTTGACACTTTTATCCCGTGTTAAAAAAATGTCCTCTCCAGTACATTTAGGTAACACAAAATTAAAGTCTGCTACTGTCATAATTTACATGCAGTTATTGCAGGTATGCTTTATGTCTGCTTCTCACTTCTGTACAAAGAAGGAACCTGTAAAAGAAAGGCTTTATCATGAATTCATCAATGAAGATTCATCACTCTAAACATTGGTGTGACAATGAATGGAATTACATGCTAATTTATATATATAATGAGCCAAACTACTTCCCTAAACCAGTCAGTCTATTTATATTTATCACTAGGACAAACTTGAAGTAAATATTAAGCTTACTTGGAGAAGTATTCCTCTAGCCTGCCTCATGTTAAAAATGATTGTACTGGAGAGGACATTTTAACAGATACACTCATTGCTAAACTGGCCACAGAATATTAGATGGTATGCAATGCAAACACCAGGGAATTTATCTTCCTAGCTACCTGTTACATATAAACTAAAATAGGCTTTTAATTTCTACATTAAAGTGAATTTTATCTGTATGTACTGGAGAGGACAATTTTTTTAACAGGCATATACCAGGTAAACAAGTGCCAAATCATCCCGGTCAGGACACACATACCCAGCCCTTAGTTACCAAAACATGATTAGATATAATACTGGCTGTTTAAAGCAGGATTTTGTTTTGCGACATAAGAATTACATTTCTTGTGAGGATGCAATGTACTGGAGAGGACAGGTCCCAGCAAAATTTTTTAAGCAATTATTATACTGAAGGATATTGATTGGATAATTTTAACCACCAGTATGAAAGTCATGAAACTTGGAGCACTTGTAGTTTACATGTTACAGCATGTGCTGCAATTAGAATATTTCTGTTCTGGTAAACAAATTTCAGTCATATTTACATTAAATTTTTCCTTTTTTGTGAGTGAGACTCCAAAATTTGAAGAAAATTACACTTAAATGGCCAGAACTTCTTAAAAAATTGGCCTAGAGTTATAAAATTTTCTGTGTTTATAGAGGCTGGTGTGGCCTTTACAAATATGATAATATGTATCATATTTCCAGCCACAAAACTTACCTGTGAACCATTGTTTAACAATTTTTCATATCCAACCTTTAGTGTGAAAGTGCCCATATACTGTAGTAATTGTAGAAAGAATTTTAAACAGACAGATGTATATTTCATGCCCATGTAATACATTGTTAAAACAAATGACCCTTGGGTCATGACACTCAGCTGCAAGCTTCAAGCTGTATCACCTATTCACCACAAGGCTCATTATCCATTGTTTTAAAAAATAGTAACAGTAATTGATTCCTGAGGTGGAATTTCAAGTTTCAGTGGATTTTACAAACAACTCTTGATGTCAACATTCTTGACCTAATGGTTTCAAAATGTCCTGTTGGTGGTACAGGACAACAGGCAAAGATCAAGTACTTCAATTAACAATACTTAAATAGGCCTCCTGGGTGTCAATAAAAAAGTTAGTGAGTGCTGTAAATAAGAGTAATAAGTTAATGCATATGACCAGACTGTTCTGTGCCTGTTTTTATATACTGAGAAGTTTCATTTTGATGATTGTGGTGATTCAGTAATGCATATCAAATTATTAAAATTTCTTCCAGACCCCTCAACAAATCACAAGAAAATGTATAGACCATCTTTAAAGTAACCCACCCAACAGAAATAAGCAAATGCTGATTTAAAGATAGCTTCTTACTTTGTAGAGTAAAAAAAAAATGTTCATATATGTACAGCACAAAGTCATATAGGGAGACCAAATATATGCACAGAGATGAATTGTGTCCACTCTGAGATGAATTCAGTCTACTAAAAGTTTAAATATTTTTGCCATCTGGTGGTATAAAACTGTAAGAAAAACCAAACATCATAGAAACACTTCATTTAAACTTTTACTATTTTGTATAATACAATATGTGTAGTATTATATCTTTTAAAACTTGCCTTGATATATATTGCCATAAATTATACCATATAATTGTCATGTACTGAGATTGAGTACTGTCATTTAATGCCTCTTTGATGATACTGATATGTTGACAACAACTTAGCAAATACCTTCACTATACTTATATATATATATATTGCCTGAATGGTAATGATCTTATCTCCTGAGGCAAGAAGGACAATGATTAAGTGCGTGTATACAAGGAGTTACGTGTTCATTTCTGAGAAGGGGATAGATGACCCTGCGATATCAATTTGTGTACAGTTTGTAGCGCAGTGTAATGATCCAGGGTAATGTCTTTAGCAGTTGTTATCACAAGATGTGACCTCAGTGTGGTCATAGTATCATCAATATATGTGGGACTCTCTTGCCATATGCTAACCATGCTGTTTTCTTTATATTGGCTAGATTTGGGAAAAGTACCTGTCTTGTAGGAACAATCAGTCAAACAGGACTGAGACAAAGAAGTGTCTCTAAAGACATAGAACGTGTTTATAATATGTGGGGGGGGGGGGACCTGCCAAAATAATCATTGAATCAAATTCAACAAGGGCATCTGGCAGCAATTCAGATAAGCTAGAGCTTTGCAAATAGTGCAAAAAGTGACCTTTCTACCTGTGTATACTGTGGTTGTCTTCTTATTTGCGGTGGTTTCAAATTCGCGATATTTGCGGTCGCTCTCTGACCGCGAAATTGAAACCACGCAGTTTTGAATGCATATATACCAGACCATGATCATTAATTGTATCCCCAGACAAAGTCGGGGGATACTATGTTTTCATACCGGTCCCGCCGCCGCCGCCGCATATAAATCTTGTTGGCGCGATAACCCAAAAAATATTTCACGGAACTTTACCAAACTTGGTATATGTATAGATATGGGTGAGAGGACGACGCCTATTTAAAATGAGGTCATGACCTTTACTAGGAGAGTGTCCTTGACCTTGAATAGGTCCAATTTTGGGGAAAATCACACAAATTCTTTAATATCTCAAGAAATCTTGCATGGATTTATCCCAAAATCAAGTTGATGGAAGATCATGGATAGGGTTGTCATGTTCCAGAAACTGGTGGCGCCACCTATTATTCTTTACTTGTTTTTGTGCCATTTAATACCCCCAAAATTGCCACCTTACAGTACTGTGAGCATTATAAGTCAAAAACTAATGGACAGATTTCTTTTATATTATGCATATACATAGGTATGGGTTATGGGATGATGTTTATTTAAATTGGGGTCATGACCTTTGCTATGAAAGTGGCCTTGACCTTGAATATTGCCATATATGGTGAAAATCACACACCTCTTATGATATCTCCAGTGTTGATAGCCATATGGATTTCAAACATGACTTATGTATGGCCCACCACTAAAGTAAGAACCCTATAGGTTCTAGGGTCATGAGGTCAAAGGTCAAGGTCACTGGACTGGCATTTTAAAAGATACTGTGGATGCATTTTAAGCCAAACTTTCATCTTAGGTCTTCCATCTTGAATATATAGCTCACTTGCCAGTTGTGGATGATCCATATAAATTTTGGGGTCACAAGGTCAAAGGTCAAGGCCACAGGAGCTATCTGTCCAAAAATTAGTTTCTGGATGATAATTCCTGCTTTTATTGATGTATTGATTTCAAACTTGACTTAAATATGTCCCATTGAAAAAGCAAGACTCCAATTGATTTTGGGGTCATGAGGTCAAAGGTCAAGGTCACAGGACACATCTTTAAAAAGATTGTGGATGCATTTTCAGCCAAACATTTCATCTCAGACCTTTCATCTTGCACATGTAAGTCATCTGCCAATAGAGGAAGACCCCTATCAGTTTTGAGGTCACAATGTCAAAGGTGAAGGTCACAGGAGCCATCTGTCCAAAAATTAGTTTCTGGATGATAATTCCTGCTTTTATTGATGTATGGATTTCAAACTTGACTTGTATTTGTCCCATTGGAAAAGCAAGACCCAAACTGATTTTGAGGTTATGAGGTCAAAGGTCAAGGTCACAGGACACACCTTTAAAAAGATATGGATGCATTTTCAGCCAAACATTTCATCTCAGATCTTTCATCTTGCACATATAGTTCACCTGCCAAGAGAGGAAGAACCCTATCAATTTTGAGGTCACAAGGTCAAAGGTGAAGGTCACAGGAGCCATCTGTCCAAAAATTAGTTTCTGGATGATAATTCCTTCTTTTATTGATGTATGGATTTCAAACTTGACTTGTATATGTCCCATTGGAAAAGCAAGACCCAAATTGATTTTGAGGTTATGAGGTCAAAGGTCAAGGTCACAGGACACACCTTTAAAAAGATGTGGATGCATTTTCATCCAAACATTTCATCTCAGATCTTTCATCTTGCACATATAGTTCACCTGCCAAGAGAGGAAGAACCCTATCAATTTTGAGGTCACAAGGTCAAAGGTGAAGGTCACAGGAGCCATCTGTCCAAAAATAAGTTTCTGGATGATAATTCCTTCTTTTATTGATGTATGGATTTCAAACTCGACTTGTATTTGACCCTTTGGAAAAAACAAGACCTGAATTGATTTTGGGGTCATGAGGTCAAAGGTCAAGGTCACAGGAACCTTTTTAAAAAGATTGTGGATGCATTTTCAGCCAAACAATTCATCTCAGATCTTTCATCTTGCACATATAGTTCACCTGCCAAGAGTAGAAGACCCCTATCAATTGTGAGGTCACAAGGTCAAAGGTGAAGGTCACAGGAGCCATCAGTCCAAAATTTAGTTTCTGGATGATAATTCCTGCTTTTACTGATGTATAGATTTCAAACTTGACTTGTATATGTCCCATTGGAAAACAAGACCCAAATTGATTTTGAGGTTATGAGGTCAAAGGTCAAGGTCACAGGACACACCTTTAAAAAGATGTGGATGCATTTTCATCCAAACATTTCATCTCAGATCTTTCATCTTGCACATATAGTTCACCTGCCAAGAGAGGAAGAACCCTATCAATTTTGAGGTCACAAGGTCAAAGGTGAAGGTCACAGGAGCCATCTGTCCAAAAATTAGTTTCTGGATGACAATTCCTTCTTTTATTGATGTATGGATTTCAAACTTGACTTGTATATGTCCCATTGGAAAAGCAAGACCCAAATTGATTTTCGGGTGATGAGGTCAAAGGTCAAGGTCACAGGACACATCTTTAAAAAGATGTGGATGCATTTTCATCCAAACATTTCATCTCAGATCTTTCATCTTGCACATATAGTTCTCCTGCCAAGAGAGGAAGAACACTATCAATTTTGAGGTCACAAGGTCAAAGGTGAAGGTCACAGGAGCCATCTGTCCAAAAATTAGTTTCTGGGTGATAATTCCTGCTTTATTGATGTATAGATTTCAAACTTAACTTGCATATGTCCCATTGGAAAAGCAAGACCAGATTTGATTTTGGGGTCATGAGGTCACAGGTCAAGGTCACAGGACACATCTTTAAAAAGATCAAGGTCACAGGACCAACATCTTTAACAAGATTGTGGATTGTTAGATGGAAGAAACAATGAATATGCCAAGTGTCAGTATATGGTGCTAAAAATGGGGGTCTATTTATAAAGGGGGTGGGGGCCTACTATGTCTGGGGATACTCAGGCACCTGCGGTGCCAAGAAATGTCTAGTTTCATAAGCTGCCGACAGTTGAGATTTATCTTCAGCTACTTAGTGATGTTCATTGAGCCTGGTGCATATACGTTAAATAATTCAGGGAGAATGACAGGACCCATTTAAAATAATATCGGTTGGGTTAGATGCAAAAACCGGGATCCTTTGCAGGTGCATGCTAACGCCGGCGGATGCGCCCGGCAGTTATTCCTTTCCCCCAGCACGACTGGAAAGTGTCAATGCCCGCTGGGCAGTAATATTGCCAAGCCAGATGAAAAAAAAAGAATATTGAGTAGAAGGTACTCTTTCACAGTGTGCCCTATTTAGTCATGTTAATGAATAAAATTTGCCACTAAAGTAGTGAACATAGCCGCTAGGGTTGCGCCCCCTTGTACCTGTATTAAAGACTAATTCTGTGAAATCATGACGCTCCAAACGATGTATGATTTGCTAGTGATGACGTGAATTTTGAATATATTTGAAAGTCATTTTGGGACCAAAGTGCCGTAAAACAGTAGAATATTATTTTTTTTTTTTTCAGATTTTAACTGTGAGAAACTGAATACGGTTCCTTCTTCCACCTTTATGGAAGTAATTAGCAACATAAACGGCACTCAAATTATTCTGGGCATATCCCTGCCTTTGATACTGAAACAAGTGGGCAACCTACAAGCGTCCCTTGTTGGTTGAGAAAGTAATTACGACTCGACTTTTAATTAACAGGAGTAAGATACCCTTATCAAGACAGTTTCCCTAAACAAACTTAATATACGGTTTTGTAGTAACAGGTTGGTTTCTCAACACACCTTAATAACATTTGAGTTGTTTTTAATGAGCTTTGGCCCTGAACTAATTACAGCCAGCGGGGTCAATGCTTCCCGCAGGCGTCCGCTCAGCGGTCTGTGAATGTTCGAACATGCGACATCCGGACTGAGAAATAGTAGACCTAGATAACAGTGAAATCACCTGTATATGAAATAATTTTTGATAATAAAATATACTACTAGTCCAGTGATAGAGCGCGTAAAAGGAACCCCGTGAAACTTTTAAAAATATAAAAACCCCGAAAATTCAGCCCCGTCGATATAAAGGCAACCACAGTATATGCAACCTACCACCTGAGGTTACATGTTTTTACTCCGTTTGTCAACATTGCTGTGTCAACATTTTCTTGATAAACAAGTTCATACATCCTTCATAAAGGCTGTATAAGAACTTTTCACAACCAAATACCCTTAGATCATTCATATATATATATATATATATATATATATATATATATATATATATATATATATATATATATATATATATATATATATATATATATATATATATATATAGAAATATGTCGAGGCCCAGATTAGAATCTGGCCCAATTTAAAACTGGGCCAGCCCAGATCAAAATTTTGATTTGGACCGGCCCAGATCAAAATTCTAATCTGGGCCAGACCAGTTTTAAACTGGGCCAGCCCAGATTAAAATTTTGATCTGGGCCGGTCCAAATTAAAATCCTGTGGTGAAGACTTCAGGATTTAAATCTGGTCTGGACTGATTTAAAACTGGGCTGGCCCAGATTAGAATTTTGATCTGGGCCGGTCAGGTTAACAATCCTGTGATGGACTGATTTTAAACTGGACCAGCCCAAATCAGAATCCTAATCTACTCCTAGGGTGGCTTCAATGACACTATATTTACATAGCTGGCCTTTAATCAATTCAAAGAAAATGTAAAACATTGCAAGTCAAAAATAATTAATATTTTTCATGAATTTATTCATGTTCTATGAAAATATCATTAGTTGTGATCCAATACCTGTAAATTCAAAATTTTATTTGTTATTTAAAGTTATTTATCATTTATCATAAGTTGGGGTTTTTGGTCTGTGACCACACCCCCCCCCCCCAGTCACCGATTAAAAAATTTGCACATGTTATAACATTGGACCTAAATCTTATAACATACTACATATTAAGGAAAGAAGGCCCTGAAACATCTATTAAGATACCTGAACTTAAGTCATGAAATTAGGTGACTGATATTTAGCAAACAGAAAAATATATATCTAGTGTACATAAATTAGGTTGATATTTGCTGTGAATTATTAACACCCTCATAATGTATTTACATAGAACAGTTGGAACAATATTCACCAACTCAGCATTTTAACTATTGAAGGTAGAAAATATTTGTATTGCAGCATTTAACTATCTTCAATTTAGATTAGTTATCAATTAATAGATTAGCTTTTTTTTAAGTTATTAACTCCAAAGTGAAACCTCCGGCATGTTTGTCACCCTCTGAAATAAAATTCTAAATCCAATTTTCACGCATGTTCACCTCTGTTTTTGAGACTGCCACATAACAGCAATCATATCATTTTCTCAGCTGTGGATTTTCTGCTATTGAAAATGACAGAATTGGTATCACAAACCTCTCCATATCCCCATGTTAGGGCACAATGTCATGCTGCTCACCCAAATGAGCATCTAGACTGATTACTTTTGTTCACTTATAAATGAATAAAGCTAGTATTTAATTATGCATGTATATATTTAATATTACACATGTAATTTTGATATTCAGAACAGAAAATTATCTCAGTTAAGTTGAAAATTTTGATACTAAGTCAAATAGATGTCTCAGAAGAATACAGGAACTCTCGGCCCCAGAGACACTCGTCCCAGAGACACTCGGCCCCAGCGACTCTCGGCCCCAGAGACACTCGGCCCCTGAGACGCTCGGCCCCAGAGACACTCGGCCCCTAGTCAGCAGGACCCAGCGACACTCGGCCCCGTCCGGTCGCCGCCCCCAGAGACACTCGGCCCAGGGCATCGGGTCCGATACTGGCCTCGCGAAACCCCTCAGAAAACAACCTTCTCGTAGTTATCTCTTCTGGATTGTTATCCCCTCACTTGATGAGCCACTTGAATTGGAGAAGTTCCTTAGTAGTGGTGGCCTGCATGTAGGCCCTAGTTGAACGCCACGAAGAAATTAAAGTTAAATTTTCCATAAAATAAAAAATATAGCACATACAATATATATATATATATATATATATATATATATATATATATATATATATTGGTGTATATAAATATTAAAACCATGCTTATTTTTGAAACAATATCTGTATAATAATCCATATGATTTTTAGCTCAGCTGACTATAAGTCATCTGAGCTATAGTCGTGGTCCATTGTCCGTCGTCCGTCCGTCTGTCCGTCCGTCCGTCCGTCCGTCCGTCCGTAGATGTGGCACGTTTTGAAACCGTAAGACCTAGGAATCCAAAATTCAGCATAATGTTAGATGTCCCCAAGATCTCCTACCAAGCCGAAAACTGGGTCTTTGCGACTTCATTCCTTTGAGAAATTAAGGAAAAACCTCAATTTTTTATTAAAAACCTATTTTCACACTTTAGGACTGCCTAATATCAAAACCACTCATCTGTTTTTCCTCATATTTCCTATAAATAATCCTCTATATAATTCCTATGTACATGCCAGAAATTAGGTCTGTATTATTTAATTTAAAAAAGTTATGGGCCCAAACATAATGCATTTTGTAAATAATCAGGAAAGAAATTTTATCACTTAACACAAAACTTGTTAAAGCTTAGCACTTTTTTTCCAGTAATATTACTTTTATTAATCAAAATTAAATTGTATACCTAAAATTAGATCAAAATCTTTTAAATTTTTAAAAATATTAGCAAAAATAAAAAATTGGTACCTTAAATTTTGCCCAACTTTGAACATGGCACGTTTTTTTGCTGTAACTGCTGTGGATTTAATTTTCACAGCATGTTTTTGTTAGCATTTCAACTGTTAACACCAAAAATTTGAAACCAGTTGATCAAAAACTGTAGATTTTATTCAAGTTTTCAAGCACCATGTCACATATTGCTAGTGTTATGCAGTTTGCTAGAGCTCAGCTCCCGAGCTTCAGCTCTAAGTTCCTTAAATTTGGCATACAGTTAGATTTCTCCAAAATCCCCTACCATGCCAAGAATTTGGTCACTAGGACTTAATTCCTTCGAGATATCAATGAAAAACTTCATTTTTCCATTAAAAACCCAATGTTACACTTTAAGACTGCCTAATATCAAAACCACTGATCTGACTTTGATCATATATAATATACATATTTTTCTATACATTCACTATGCACATGCCAGAAATGATGTCAGTATTGTGTATTTTTTTTAAGTTATGGGCCCAAACATAATGCACTTTGTAAAAAATCAAGAAATATATTTACTCCCTTAACAAGGGCATTGCTGAAGCTAGAGATCTTTTTTGTCAGGGATGTAACATTATTTAATCAAGATTCAATTGAATACCCAAAATTAGTTCTGAATTTTTCAAATTTTATAAGTTATTAGTATAAATGTAAAATTTGTACCTTAACTTTGCCCAACTGTGACCATGGCACGTTTGTTTCCCGTGAGCACTGTTGATATAATTTTCATATCATGCACACATAAGGATTTCAGCTTTTTAGTTTAGAAAGCTGAGAGAAATTTGCCAAATATTGTAGCTTTTATTAATGTTTTTTATGAGACCCTGTCAGACTTTGGCTCTCTCCAGCCCCTCTTGAGTCACCTGTATGTTGACCTTGTTGACCTTTCATCAAATTATGCACGCTTGAGGGGAGAATCCAGGCAGCTTATGGCCAGCCACAGTTGATCCAGGTGTTCAACCCAACTCATCTAGTAGTTTTAACCAACAACATAACAATAAACAATAAATTAATAAATTTTTATTGGTTTTTAATAACAAATTAAAGAAAAATAGAAAAGGAATTTGTTAGTTTATTATAACAGGAAATTAACTTGCAGTTACTGATG
The DNA here is from genome assembly GCA_026874595.1 of Sipunculus nudus. Lineage (NCBI taxonomy): Eukaryota > Metazoa > Annelida > Sipuncula > Golfingiida > Sipunculidae > Sipunculus > Sipunculus nudus. Next base: position 73,139,732 of record CM049314.1, read on the forward strand.
ATATAAGAATCTTGTATCGATGGGTAGAATGTCACATATTCCAAATAACACCATGCAGTCACCTATGGCATTTTTCAGTTCATTTTTAATGATAAAGAAGTAAATCATATTATTCATTACTAATCATTAAGGATTATATGAAGGAAATTAATGATAGACAAAGATGCAGTTGATAATATTAATCTAGATTCCTACTGTGTCTAGTGTGTACATTGATGTGAAATTAGTCCAAAATGAATTTTTTACAGTTATTTTTTAATATAAATAAAAGCCATAAAACCAGGTACTTATGATCATTATTTAAATGTGTGAATTTAATATATTCTGGATTCTCAACATCATTGTTTGGTGAAAACTGAATAAATACCAGACATGGTGTGAATACTTTGTAATTGTATTTAAATACGAATATGATTATGTACTCCATTATAAAATTTCTTGCATAAAGAATGGGAATTCAGGTAAAAATGAAAGTATATGAATACTCGTGCAAATACTTTCAAAATGTATTCATGAATGCATTCATGAATATATTCTTTAATATTATTTTAATAATCATATCAGTTATATTTCATTTTAAAAAAATCATATGATTCTCTTATTATTTTTAATAAAAATTATATTTGGGACAATATTTTTTTAATTTTTTTAATAAATAGTTAAACTCTTATACTATATGTTCTGCTTATAAGTTATATGGCAAAGTCAAAATCTGTGTGACAGTAGCACTCCATTTGTTAATAAAATAAATGAAATCAATCCTCTTCTCTGTCTCCAAAGGTACTATCAATATCATACATAAGCTAAACAACAACAACTCATAATACAGCTTATATTTATTACCACACAAAACCAGCATGTGCCTCATTTCTAAATAATATTTTTTTATCATAAATAACAGCTGAGCGTCGTGACCCATAGGTCCCTTGTTTATCATATTCCACAAATTATATGTATTTTACACACAATAGAAAATGCATGGCCAGGTGTTATGTCTCCTCTTAAATTATTAGTTTTCGTAAGCTTATGTGTTCGTTCATTTCAACTGTTTCCTGAAGGCCGCATTAACTTACCCCCCAAAAAATATTGGGGCCAGGCCTCGGCACGGACCGTCCTTTCTCGTGAAACATATCTTCGTGTAGCCCAGTAATCATAAAATTATCTTTGTATATGACTTATAAAAAATTTATAGATTGTTAAATAAAAGGTGCTGAACCATTATCCTGTGGTGGTCACGCCAAAAAATGGATGCAATAAACGTTGAAGGAGCCAAATATAATCGGTGTTCATATTTCTTTTTTATATTACGCTGTAGTATTTATATAAATGAATCAAGAAATAACTGATATAAAATGAGAAATTGTCACCGTTAAATTTACCTCGGTAATTACCACCTTGATCCGTTTGTCTCGGTATTGATCGAAGTCTAATTGCCGTCTTTGTGATCTTGTTGGCTGTGATTACTGCCGTCATAACAATAACCTTTGATTGCATAGTAAGTTTGGTAAACCCCTGATTGAGCATATCCATAATCAACTAACCAAGAAGTCATTAACAAACCAGAGTTTGAAATGTAGCGTACACAGTGGAACTTTGATGTGTGCTTGATGCAGGCTCTATGGCCTTTGGAATACTTCATATCTTTTATGTATATATGTGGAAATAGTCATAAATTACCGTTCCTAATAGTCGTAAATTACAGTTTCTTTATGATTTTGGCTTTGTATATATATATGGATTTTGTATACATATTAATCCCATTAGAGAAGAGTTCTTATACCATTGCTTTTTACGTACGCTCTGTCATTAGTTAAAACATCAACGATATTTGATGTGTATATGTGGAAGTAGTCATAATTTACCGTTTCTTTAAGATTTTGGCATTGTGTGTGTATTCTTGCTTCTTTATGTACGCTCTGTCATTAGTTAGAACATTAACGTTAGTTAACATTAGTTAGAAATTAGAAGTAGAAAACACAAAGTAGAAAACACTTTCTACTTTGATTTGTTTTATATATGTGTGTAAATTGACAGTAAACTTATATATAATCCTTCTTTTTTATTTGTAATTTGGTGACTTTACGGGTCACTTTCATATACTTCATTCATACTGTGATATTTGGAACGTTTTCTATTTCGGTTTGTGTATATATTGGCTAATATCATAATCAGGAACTACATATTTAACATTAAACACTATTTTCAATTACTAAATACGTTTTACTTTCACTTTCTCTCGTTTTTGTTTTGACTCATTAAACCCTTCCCTAATGAACCTAAGACGGTAAAAAAACGGGCTTCCATTCTCTGACTTCCGACTCAGTATATCTACGGGAAGGTTGTTTTCTGAGGGGTTTTTCTAAGCTAGTATAAGACGGGGAGCTAGTATCAGACCTCTGGCCCGGAAGGGATAACTACGGGAAGGTTTTCTGAGGGGTTTCCCGAGGCTAGACTCCTGGGCCGAGTGTCTCTGGGGGCGGCGACCGGACGGGGCCGAGTGTCGCTGGGTCCTGCTGACTAGGGGCCGAGTGTCTCTATAGGGCCGAGCGTCTCAGGGGCCGAGTGTCTCTGGGGCCGAGAGTCGCTGGGGCCGAGTGTCTCTGGGACGAGTGTCTCTGGGGCCGAGAGTTCCTGTTACCGTCTCAGAACACACATATTCTAAACTGTGATTAATCATGGTAGTTCGTTTAGGTGAAGTTCAAATGTGAACTTGCATGCTTGAAGAATAGATGAAACCAAAGAAGAACATTACATTTGTTTGTTAGCTTTTTCCTCATTAAAATATTTTAAATGATCTTATTTATTATGTGTTTTGTAACCTTAAGAATGGTGTATCTTGAATAAATGGTTACTGTATTATCTGATTTAAGATGATAAAAATCAAGCTAGCTTAAGATTAGATAAGGATTCTGATCTGATTAGGCCCAGTTTAAAATCAGTCCACCACAGGATTGTAATCTAAACTAGCCCAGATTAAAATTTTGATCTGGGCCAGCCCAGTTTAAAATCTGTCCACCACAGGATTGCAAACTTAACCAGCCCAGATCAAAATTCTAATCTGGGCCAGCCCAGTTTAAAATCAGTCCAGACCAGATTTAAATCCAGTCTTCACCACAGGATTTTAATTTGGACCGGCCCAGAACAAAATTTTAATCTGGGCTGGCCCAGTTTAAAACTGGTCTGGCCCAGATTAGAATTTTGATCTGGGCCGGTCCAAATCAAAATTTTGATCTGGGCTGGCCCAGTTTTAAATTGGGCCAGATTCTAATCTGGGCCTCGACATATATATATATATATATATATATATGTCAAGGCCCAGATTGCGATCTGGACGGATCTTAGATCTGTCCAGCCCAAATTGCGATCGCAGTCCAGGCCGGCCCAAACTGCGATCGCAATCCAGGCTGGCCAGATCTTAGATCCGTCCAACCTATATTGCGATCGCAGTTTAGTCCGGCCCAGATTGCGATCTTGTCTGTCTTGCTTCAGGATCGCAATCTGGACTGGACAGATCTAAGATCTGTCCAGTCAAGACTGCGATCCTAAACTTGACCAGCCCATATTGCGATCCATGCAATCCAAGTGTTTCAGCTTGTTAATTTATAGTTATTTTAAAATAAAAAAAAATAATATGTCAAAATTTTACTCAGACAAGTACTGATTTAATATGTCAATATGTTTCCCTAATAATATTAAGACTTGTGGCTGTATCAGCTGTCACAAGACTATGTAAATAATCAAAATCTGTATTGCTGGTTCCTCAATTAATAAAATAAAACTTGCCCATCTCTAGTTTTCTCCTTGTACAATTTATAGGGTGTTCTTATGCTTGAGTTATTTTTTATTCTTATAATGGTTTCATAGCTGAGATTGCTTTTAATTTTTTTTACATTTTTTTAAATAAAAATATTTAAATATGATAAAAAATCAGATCTTAGACAAGTTCTCGTTATGATTTCTGTAATGTTGATAATTGTCATAAGACTTTTGCTATTTCTAGTGCTTAGATTGATGTGAAGTAGTCCAAAGTGAATATAATAGTTTTATGTTTAAATATAAATTAAAGCCATAAAACCAGGTACTTATGATCATTATGATCATACTTATGATCAATTTGTGAAATTTGTAAATTCTGGATTCTCAAGAACTTTGTTTTGCTGAAACTGAATAATTACCAGAATTGATAAGAATACTTTGCAAATATATTAGAATATGAATATTTGTACTCCATAATTTCATGCATAAAAATAGGAATACAGGTATAAATGAAAGTATTTGAATACAAATGCAAATACTTTCAAAATGTAATCATGAATGTATTCATGAATATATTCTATAATATTATTTTAATAATCATTTATTTTGATTATATTATTAAAAGATCTTTTCATATGATGCTGTTATTATTTTTAAATTATATTTGACACAATATTTGTTATTAATTTATAATAAAAAGTTATATTATTTAAGTTTTATTCTTGGGTAGGAATAACCAGTAATTATTAAATAAAAGTTCTCATTTGTAAAAATCAGAATTACCATGACTGATAATGGACAGGTTTTTTTATGCCCCCGCCACAAAATGGCCGGGGCATATAGTTTTACCCATGTCCGTCATTCCGTCCTTCCGTCATTCCGAAATCAAACAGTTGTACGGACTTTTTTTCGCAATGCCTGCAGATATTGGCCTAATTTTTGGTGTGTGGGCAGATATAGACCAGTTACAGATCGAGTTCGCGTTTCGTCCCGGTTGACCTACTTTTGACAGTTTTACGGCTCCTAAACTTAGAAAATTTCATGAAAAATAGAAATATTCATGACAGATACACATGTACAGACTTTTTTTCGCAATGCCTGCAGATATTGGCCTGATTTTTGGTGTGTGAGCAGATATAGACCAGTTACAGATCAAGTTCGCGTTTCGTCCTGGTTGACCTAATTTTGACCGTTTTACGTCTCCTGAACATAGAAAATTTCATGAAAAATATGAAATTTCATGACAAATACACATGTACGGACTTTTTTTCGCAGTGCCTGCAGATATTGGTCTGATTTTTGGTGTGTGGACAGATATAGACCAGTTACAGATCAAGTTCGCGTTTCGTCCCGGTTGACCTCCTTTTGATCGTTGTACAAACATAGAAAATTTCATGAAAAATAGAAATATTCATGAAAGATACACATGTACAGACTTTTTTTTCGCAATGCCTGCAGATATTGGCTTGATTTATGGTGTGTGGGCAAATATAGACCAGTTACAGATCAAGTTCGTGTTTCGTCCCGGTTGACCTCCTTTTGACCGTTGTACAAACATAGAAAATTTCATGAAAAATAGAAATATTCATGAAAGATACACATGTACAGACTTTTTTTTCGCAATGCCTGCAGATATTGGCTTGATTTATGGTGTGTGGGCAGATATAGACCTGTTACAGATCGTGTTCGCGTTTCGTCCTGGTTGACCTACTTTTGACCGTTTTACGTCTCCTGAACATAGAAAATTTCATGAAAAATATGAAATTTCATGACAAATACACATGTACGGACTTTTTTTCGCAGTGCCTGCAGATATTGGCCTGATTTTTGGTGTGTAGGCAGATAATGACCAGTTACAGATCGAGTTCTTGTTTTCTCTCAGTTGACCTACTTTTGACCATTTGACTGCTCCTGAACATAGAAAGTTTCATGATAAATATAAATTTTCATAACAAATGCATATGTACTTATTTTTTTTCCTCAATGCCTGCAGATACCACCCTGATTTTTTATGTGTGGGCAGATAATGACAGTTACAGATCGAGTTCGCGTTTCATCCCGGTTGACCTACTTTTGATTGTTTTACGGCTCCTAAACATAGAAAATTTCATGAAAGACAGAAATTTTTATGGAAAATGCACATGTATGGACTTTTTTTCACAATGCCTGCATATACTGGCATGATTTTTGGTGTGTTGCTTGATAATGACCCGTTACAGATCGAGTTTGCATTTTGCCCTTGTTGACCTACTTTTGACCATATGACACCTCCTGAACTTAAAAAAATTTTCAAAATTTTACAAATGTTTCTAATTTGCCCAAGGCGGGGGCATTCGTGTCGTTCCGACACATCTAGTTTTCAAATAATTCTACTGCAATGTAGATAAAGTTATATGGCCAAGTCAAAACCTATGTGAAAACAGCACACCATTTCCAGCTGTATATAATATAAATGACATCAATCCTCTTCCCTGTCTCCAAGGATATTATCATAATCTTACATAACTTGAGTTAAACACCATCAGCTCATAATGCAGCTTATATTACCACACAAAACCTGCACTTGCCTACCTCCTCTTCCAAATCATATTTTGTGAGCATATAAAACCCATGGATTCCTTGTTACCTTTTTTTCAACAACCATGCAATACTAAATGAGTTGGTGAAACATCCTATGTTTCACTCCTGTGATATGAAGGAGTGAAAATTGCCTTTCTGTATTATAATTGGATTTATTATGGGAAAATGGTACAATGCAATACCAAATGAGTTGGTAAAAAAACCAATGTTTCACTCCTGTGATCGTAAAAGCATGGATCGCAATATGGGCTGGTCAAGTTTAGGATCGCAATCTCGGCTGGACTGATCTTAGATCTGTCCAGACCAGATTGCAATCCTGAAGCAAGAAAAACAGGATTGCAGTCTGGGCCGGACTAAACTGCGATCGCAATCTAGGCTGGACGGATCTAAGATCTGGCCAGCCTGGATTGCGATCGCAGTTTGGGCCGGCCTGGACTGCGATCGCAATTTGGGCTGGACAGATCTAAGATCCGTCCAGATCGCGATCTGGGCCTTGACATATATATACAGTGAAACCTCGTTGTGTCGAAGTCACCCTCAGAAAACTTCGACACATCCGAGGTTCGACACAAGCGGGTTTTATTTTTCTTATTATTTAACTGGAGTTGTCCAGAATATCGAGTCTGTAACTTCGACATAAGCGGAGTATTCGACTTAAGAGAGTTTGACACAACGAGGTTTCACTGTATATATATATGCACATATATACATACATATATACATACATATATACAGAGGAAGCCATAAATCACATAAATTTTTTTTAAAAGAGTAGATGAATTGGCACCTTTAAGATAACAGATTAAGGGAACATATTTAAGGAAACTTAAACTTAAGTTAAACTTTTTAGATAAGGCAGAGAGGATGAAAAGGAAATTAATAGGAGAGTGGTGGAACCATGACGAGAGGGAGAGGCCATGCAGGAAATGAGGTTTAAGAAAAGACACAAAAATTGTGTATAGAGGAAAAGGGATACATGCAGATAATAGAGATAAAAGTGAAAGAGACATTCTTGTAGACATTTATGCCTGGCCTTGTTGTAAGCTTCAGTTATGTATTTAACATCAACATATACTGGATGAGTTGTCATCCATCATGTTTTTAAAGCAGATTTCTTCACCGTTCAACAAGTGCAACAATAACAGGTGTTATGTTATCACTGGGATGTCATCAATTTTCAAGATACTCTTATAAAAACTTACAGTCAGAAATAATTATAAATACATCCTAGCATATTATCCATTCCTGCATTGGGACAGGTATGTGGGACAGGTTTTCCACAGGATGAGGTTACATCAGTCTTGATTATTCACTAGTGGTCTTGAGGCTTGAGTTAAATTCAGTCCAGATCACTGGTGGTCTTAGCTGACGTGAGTAGTGTTAACTTGCATTGTTTCTGACAGATGGCACTGTGATAGCCCCCTTTGCATATTAATATCACATTTCTAAGGATTAATTGGAAAATATCAAAAAATGACCCCCCCCCCCCTTTGGGACAGACTTGGCATCATTCTAATTCTTCAAGACCAAACGTAGACATTTCCAAGTTGTGGCCACAGAGGAGTTTGCATGACAACAGTTGAGTGCCACCACCCTAAATAATAGTGACTAGTTTTGTTTTATGGGATAAACTTGATCAGGCCTTGTTAATTAGGAATTAACAACAGCTATCCATCACCTCAAAGAAAATTTCTGATGATAATATGAATATTGTGTATATATATCTTATATATATATATATATATATATATATATATATATATATATATATATATAAGATATTTTCCTTATAAAAAATAACATATATATTTTAAAGTAGGGAGCTAAATGACAGTCCTAAATTTATGTTTTGCAACATGAATAGATGGACAACTCCATCCCTGAACATTCCTGTAAAGTGACATCAACTCTTTTGTGTAGAAGGGGGTAAAGAATCCAGGCCAGTGGCGGTAATGTTGATGTTCTGCGGTTATTTTGACCCTCGGGGACAATAGGACCACAGGTGAAGGAATGCCATTGTTGTTTAATCAACTGTTGGTATTATAAGTGCCCTGGGTGAAAGTATTTATACAGGTGCAACCTATACCTCATTTAATAGGTATGTGTATTATAGTCGGTGGTCAGATGATTGAACACGTCTGCCTGAATTATCTGTAATCATCGGGGATGAACCAGATACCAGAAAATAATTTTGCTGTCAAACCTATCCTGTTGTGGGTTATTATGTTACATATATAATTTTGCCAGGAGGTCATATCTACTGGAGTAGGCTAACTTTTCAGGTTTGGGTGTTTTTACCTTAGCTAATTTTGTCATGCAGTGTCATCAGTTTTTTGCAGTGTTATATCAAGGTATTTGTCTATCTTGTCATTTCATTTGTTCATGTGTATAATCAGCTCAAATTGTAAACCACTGGGGTTAACATATTGCAATTTTACATGCATATAGGTGAAATCTCCTCTTAAACTGGACAAGTCAAACTGACCTATAATATATATATTATTATAGTCTTTGTTATATGTTTGAAAACTGCTGATGCAAACATTACTTTTCACTTTTTGAAAATCAAATTCATATTTATTTAAAGGTTGAATGAATATATTGTAATGCTTGCTTTAGAATAAAAATGAATGAAACATGCAAGTCATTATGCAAACTTCAATAAAAATATATGACTGATCCAATTTGAAAGATCATGCAGTGAAGACATTTGTGTTCAGTGGTTATTTCAGAATACAGGACAGTGAGACCACAGGTTTAGGAATGTCACTGTAGAATGATCTGCTGTTACATACTTTGTATTATTACTGCCCTGGTTGAAAGTATTTGTCCAGGTGTGAAGTACACCTCATTTAACAGGTATGTAATGTATAGTATAGTGTAGTGGTCAGGTGGTTGAATAGATCTGCTTGAATTATCTGTAATGGTTGGGGATCATGCAGTCCCAAGTAGAGAGAGTAGTAATAACCTCACTGATGCCATGTTAAATTGTCCTGTTTGTATTGCCAGTGTGTAGTCTGTTGTATAGCCCTGAGATTGGGTTGTTTTAGCTCTCCCTTCTGTCAGAGGTCGTTTCACTCAAAACTAATTTCCTCCAGCAAACGGCAGGCACTATGGGATGGCCAGGACTACTTGTCTCATTCTCAGCTGTCAAACATTAAAATCAATTTTTTTTGCATTTATAGGAAACACCTTCTGTTTACATTTCACATGCACATACCTATAAAAAAATATGCTTATTTCATGAAGTCCCAAAAACACCCAAGTTTATGTAACTTGGGTGGTGATTTTGTGGATTTCATGAAATGAAATGTCTTGAAACAATTCTAATCCAACATATATGAATGGACTACATCAACCTCTTCTTTACATTTATACCTACACCACTGGTGTATGTGGAAGCCCCAGTGCATTGTGGGGTTTGAATTTCAATGCCCACAAACCCTAACCAGCAGAGTCCTACTCCAGTGAGTGTGATTCTGTGCCGTGTGGTTTTAGCTGAGCTGAGTTCAGCTGTAGCTCTGAGGTGAGGCCTGTAATGACAGTTTCATGGACAAATTCTGTTTCCAAATTTTTGTTTTGAATTTGTTAGTTCTACATCAAAATGATAATTAAAATTGTTATCAGATGTCAACAAGATAGGCTACAGTTGAAGATGTTACTCCCTTTTTCTATCTGATCTTATTAATTAATGTGCCTTTCATATAAAAGTACATATTACCAGTACCTAATATTTTCTGTAGGAATATATGTCTGTTAGTGTCTTGTTTCACCGTACATTTACCATAGACACATGGTTAAGAAACACCTTGATTGCTGTCTTAAAGAGTGGCATTATTTTGTCAGTCTATCTGTATATATGTCTTGAAATTTAATGGAAGGAATTGCCTTTGCTACTAATGGAGTGGGAGAATTTATTGATTATAATACAATGGAGGCAGTTTATAAATTTACAAATTAAGAAAAAAATTTATATAAAATGATTTTTATGGATGTATGTTAATGCTAATAGTTGTGTAATTTATAATTGTGTGTATAATTCAGACCAGTGTCATTTTAATTCTTCAGTCCTCTGATTGGGTCAGTTGGTATAATATATCCCTCAAAACTTTTGTATGTATACAGTCTCTAGAGGGATATTTCTTCATCAGCCTATTTTGCTTTGAACACAGTAGCAGTTCCAGTGCTTCAAGAACTGTGTGCGGGGCATCAGTAGCTGCAGACTACAGCAGAGATAGTGGGCAGACTTTTTATCAGGTGCTGGTTCAGTGGAATGGCAGCAGTCTGTCAGTGCTGGTGAAGATCTCAAATTAAACTGTAGCAGAAGGAAACAACCTGAAGCCAGAATGAGGAAGTCAGGTCCTTATGAACAAAAAGTGTATCCTGAGGGCAGGGCTCGAAATAAATACATCATCCAGTGTCATTATAGTTACAGAAGAGATATACACACTTACAAGATTAGGAAGTCAGGTTCTTTTGTACAATAAGTGTATCCTGAGGGCAGGGCTCGAAAAAAATAAATCATCCAGTGTCATTTAGCTACAGAAGAGATATACACTCACAAGATTAGGAAATCTGGTTCATATGTACAATATGTGTATCCTGGGCACAGAGCTCAAAAATATATCATCCATTGTCATATAGTTACAGGAGAGATATACACTCACAAAATTAGGGTCTGGTTCTTATGTACAATAAGTGTATCCTGAAGTCTGGTTCTAATGTACAGTAAGTGCATCCTGAGGGCAGGGCTTGAAAAATACATCATCTAGTGTCAAATAGCTACAGAAGAGATATACACTCACAAGATTAGGAAGTCTGGTTCATATGTACAATAAGTGTATCCTGGGCACAGAGCTCGAAAAATATATCATCCATTGTCATATAGTTACAGGAGAGATATACACTCACAAAATTAGGGTCTGGTTCTTATGTACAATAAGTGTATCCTGAGGGCAGGGCTTGAAAAAATCATCATCTAGTGTCAAAGCTTCAGAGAAGTACTGGCAAGATCATTAGGAAATCACAATTGTTGTGTAGCATACAATAAGTGTACCCTGCTTTTGTGAAGGCAGGGCTAATAAAATCACATTATCCAGTGTTATAGTGGTGGGTTTATAAAATCAGTGTGTTTTAATGTACAATAAGGTAGGGCTGAAAAAAATCATGTTATCTAAAGCCATAGCTTCAGTTGAGACCTATACGTAAGATAGGAATTTAAATTATGGTTCAAATATATAATTAATAAGTGTATCCTTGCCTCCTTAGGGCAGGGCTCGAAAAATGTAATTCAGTCTCAGAGCTAAATCTGTGCAGGTCAAAGAGGATAAAGTGGGGCTTGTATATGTAAGAGATGCAGGGGTTGATAAACCAAATTGTTCAGTATTGTAGCCACTGAGTCAGAATGCTTGCATAAAATAAATGTGTCCTGCACCTCTTTTGGCAGCTTGGGCTTGAAAAATCACATCTTACAATCTTAGAGTGAAATCTGCATGGGTCAAAAGGATGTTTAAGTCAGCACTCCAGTGTACAAACAGTGTATTCCCTTGTCCTGTTGACAGGACCTGAAAAATCACTAATATAATATCATTGTTACAGGAGAGATCTGCAGTTTTGAGTAGGAAGGCTCCTGTCTAATGTACAATAAATATATTCATTGTCTCCCCACGGGGGGGGGGGGGATATTGTTGGGTCTGTCATTGACCTCCATTGGTGGCATCTGTGTTATTTCCTGTGAATGTGATAACTTTTGAAAGACTTAACATTTTGCATAAAATTTGAAATTTAAATTGTTTCTACAAATATCTCAGAGGAGTTGACTGTGATGACCAGTGTCTGTGACCTTCATCATCAAGGTAAAATAGGCAAAGAGAGAAATTTTTTTGTGAACCCCATAACTTTTGAAATTTCACATATTTTTTCCTCAAATTTGAAAGACTAATTTTAACAAAATTCTTTGACTCGTTTAAAAAATGTTGACCTTGAACTGGCACTTCAAGGTCAAATCCGCCAGAATAGAAATCATATGTGAACGCTTTAACTTTTGAAGCATTCAGTATGTGTTTATGAAATTCGACTTGTAAAATGTTTCTACCAAAATCTTGGAAGTGTTAAAATCCAGTGACCTTTGCCTTCATCTTCAAGGATAAATCATTCAGAATAAAAATTATGTGGGAATGCTGTAAATGCTGTAGTCCATATTTTTTTCTTCAATTTTGGGAATGGGAAGCCCATAGGGAGGGGAGACGTGTCTGTTTTGCACAAACAAACTTATTCTACCAGTAGTTTATCCTGGAGGCAGGGATTGAAATCATGTCTAATATATTATGTTGTAGCTAATTCTTAAAGGCAGCTTGGAGCAGGAAGATGTTTATCTTTATTACATTAAGGTTACCCTGCTGTCATGATGATAGGGCTTGAAAAAATCAACCAGTGATTGAGACAGTTTTACATCTGTCAAAAAGATTAAACTCAAGAATAAGAAAATAAAGGTTCTTCTGAACAAGCACTATACCTGATTACTTTGCAGAATCAACTGCTTTCTTTCACGTTGCCTGAAACTCTCATGTTCAAAAACTTGTTTCTTTGGCTTCAGGATTAACTGAGATACAATAAGGCAGGGCACCCATCCAGTGATTTTATTAGCTGTGGGCTGCTGGGTAAGTGTTTTCATGCATCTCTGACATTCACAGGAATATTGTTGTAAATTATCAGTAGAAGTGGAGGAAGCACACCCAGTGGTTCACATATACAACAAAGTAAATACAGCATCCCTGTACTTTAGCCTAACAAATTGAGACCAGAATCATTTTGTGTTACACCTGTTCTAAATAAAATGAAAAACTACTGCACTGAATGTCTAATACATGAAATAATGGGGTTGAGGTTCAGTATTCTGACTTTAAAGATCATGGAAAAGATTAGGATATAGCTTAAGTCAGAACAATTTATTTGAGATCAAATTTCACTCCTATTGCATGGTATAAAATCATCCTTCATTTATAACTGTTTCCTTCGCTTCATCCTCACACTGCACACAGCGCCACATACAGGCCGTTATCAACACCTCGCTATACTAGACAGGTATAATATATATATATATATATTACCCTTTATAGTTAAATTAGACTTCTTGTAACCAGTTCACAGTACTGTAGAATTTTGCATGCTGGCAGTATTAACTACATCTGAAACAGTATTTGTCTGAGATGGAATAAAGAAGGTTAATTCTGTATCCATAATATATACATGTAACCTGTGGCATCCACTTCAAATGTGTATACAAAACTGCAGTCCCGATGAGCAGTTTTCAGAACTGGGAGGAATAAATCTGTCCGGTTTTGATAATGTTAATGGGATGTGACTCGTAAGTATTTGGTGGACAGCGTCTAGATAATGTACATGTCTGAGAAGAGAGTTGGTGGGAAGGGGACATGTATTGGCAAAGTTTAGAGTGGAGTAGTGTTTTTTTATACGCCGGTCATATGACGGCAGTATTATGTAGTGGTGGGAGTCGGTTCCTTTTTCATAATCGATCATCGGTTTGAGCAAACCAACTGATGATCGATTATTAACTGGTTCAGACAAATATATGCAATTATCAAAGAAATATGCAATTATCTGTGAAACTGTACCTGTGTTTCCCAGGCAGGTTTTCTCCTCTTGCGCACGAGTGTAACGATCTTCCACGTATATAGACACAATCAGACTAATTTGAAGGATCACATTAAACGATTGGCAACGTCGGGTCTTTCATTATGGAAATTTAGAGCATCTAAGAATGTTATTTAGAGGGGCTGTTTTTCAAGCACATGAAGACAGATTTTACGGGCCAAGGTGCCCTTGGGGCAGATCATACCCAAAAAAAATTGCAGACTAGTCCAAAAAAAATTCCAGCTGAAATCCAAATACTCGGCCGGGTTAACCCCAAAAAAGAATTTTTAAGGACAGCCTTAACAGGGGCACCTGGCATCGATTGAATAGATTATTTCTAAGAGAATTTTGCAAAATTGGCATAGACCTGGAGAATTTATGGAGTATTTAAACGCCTTCCTGCCGATATTTTGTAATGTACATCTCGTAAGAAAACTCTCCACCAATATGCAACTCCCTGCGAGTTCACAGATAATAAGTTTAATAAGTCCTCCGATCTCGCATCTACTGTGTCATACTCAGTTACTTGCGGAAGTTATTTGGGAACACGGACTCATTATTTGAAGCGCAGAATGTGGTAAAAAATTGAAGAATCATTTTTGCCTATAACTAAAAGGCATTTTGGAAAGAAAACAATCATTATTATGATGTAATCGATAGTTGCCTTTGGTAATCAAGCACTTGAAAATGGCAGCAAACCGACTGACTTTTGATAAAACTCGATGATTGGCCCACCACTAGTATTATGGTCTACCTACCGTCCATTCGTCTGTCTGTCCCTTAACTTTTAGTGTTGTCGCGATAACTTAACGGGGCTTTGATGGATTTTCACAAAACTCACCATAACAACTTACCCACAGTTTATCTCGCCTGAGTTTGATTGCGAAATGCACACATATTAAATAAGGTATACAGGTCATTAGGCCACTTTGTGGTGTCGCCGCAATAACTTAGAAGAATAAGGATTTCCATAAAACTCATCGAATGTTTATCAATAAAATATCTTGCCTATGTTCAATTTCCAGCTAAATCCATGCATATTTAATGAGGTCAAAGGTCACCGCACTTTTGATGCACCTTGGTGACTGTCCTGTGGATTTTCATGAAGCTCATACATATTTACCAATAGTTTCCCACCAGAATTACATTCTCATCAAAATTCTCTCATATTTAATGAGATCAGGGGTCACCAGATACACGACATGTGTATTATGCATGTTTGCATTATGCTCTTGTTTACCATGCCCTAGTTCATAAACTATAAGTAAGACTTAAGAAGATTTATGTTATTTTCAGCTCAATACAGTCACCAAGTTAAGGTTTGTTAAGGTTTATTTGTAGAGGATGCGACACTCACTTACTAGACCAACTTATACTATCAGAAGGAATCACTTAGGATACAATTTGTTATTTCAGCTCGGCACTAGTCAGCCTGACTGTACGATGGTTTGTGTGAGGTCACTGTGAGACGATGCAACACCCGTCCTCGCCCCAGCCCCCGGGCTATCAGAAGGAGATCCAGTACCGTGAACCCCCGCCGTACCCCGGCACCCCCGCCACAAAATCATTTCTACAACCAGGTCTGTACTATCACTCAGTCAGACTCAGATCATACTGATTTATGATAAATAACCAGTGTTGTTGGCTTTGTTTTCATACCTATGATTACTTACCTGTACCAAAAGGAGAATTGCCTGAAACAAAATAAAAAGATAAATATACAGTAAATATACGATAACACCTGCTGACATTGATAATTTACTAATTAGCTCAGCTGACTATAAGTCATCTCAGCTATAGTCATGGTCCATTGTCCGTCGTCCGTCCGTCTGTCTGTCTGTCCGTCCGTCTGTCCGTCTGGATGTCCGTCCGTAAGACTGGCACGTTTCGACACCGTTGGACCTACAAATCTGAATTTCGGCATACAGTTAGATGTCCCCATAATCTCCTACCATGCCAAAAATTGGGTCAATAGGACTTCTTTCCCCTGAGATATTAAGGAAAAACCTCAATTTTTTATTAAAAATCTATTTTCACACTTCAGGACTGCCTAAAATCAAAACCACTCATCTGGTTTTCTTCATATTTACCATAAATATTCCTCTATATAGTTCCTATGTACATGCCAGATATTAAGTCAGTATTTTATAATTTAAAAAAGTTATGGGCCCAAACATAATGGACTTTGTAAAAAAATCAGGAAGATATTTGGTCACTTAAGACCAAAAGTGTTAAAGGTAGGGACATTTTTCCAGTAATACAACTTATATTAATCAAAATTTAATTGTATACCAAAAATTAGATCAAAATTTGTTAAATTTTTTTAAATATTGGCAAAAATATAAAATTGGTACCTTAAATTTTGCCCAACTTTGGCCATGGCACGTTTTTTTCCTGTAAGTACTGTGGATTTAATTTTCACACCATGTATACATAAGGATTAAATCTGTTAAAATCTGAAATTTAAAAATAAAAGCTGCAAAATTAGGCTAGTTATTGAATTTTTTTGGAGGCTCTTGTTGTATTCCCTTACATTGTCAAGCAGTCCACTTTGATGACTGTAGGTCATTCAGTGCACATCTCTATGCTCCCCAGGCTGTTGACATAATTTTAGATGTCCCCAAAATCTCCTACCATACCGAAAATTGGGTCATTAGGACTTTGTTCAGGACTTCGAGATATTAAGGAAAAAAAAACTCTGTTTTCCATAAAAAAAGCCATTGTTACACTTCAGGGCTGTCTAATATCAAAACCACTAATCTCTTTTTGATCGTATTTAGGATTCACATTCTTTTATACATTTTCTATGAACATACCAAAAATTAGGTTAGTATTGGGTATTATTTTGAAGTTATGGGCCAAAACATAATGCAATTTGTTAAAAAATCAGGAAATATATTTACTCACATGAGAATTGCTGAACCTAGAGACTTTTTTTTCAGGAATATAACTTTATTTAATCAAGATTCAATTGTTTACCCAAAATTAGATCTGAATTTTGCAAATTTTTCAAGTTATTAGCATAAATAAAAAATCAATACCTTAAATTTTGTCCAACTTTGGCACTGTTGATTTAATTTTCACAGCATATATACATAAGGATTTAATCTTTTAAAATTGATTGGAAAGAATAGCTTTTATTCATGTTTTCATACACCATGTCAAGTGTTGTTTACATCTAGCCCACCTAATAGTACAGCCTTCACTTGCATTATGTAACCCACCCCAGGCAGCTTGCCTTGGGTCAGCTTGGCCACTACCAGCTGGCTTCCCCTCTGCTCTGCACTCCCTCCCCCCCCCCCCCCAGATGGTGCATAAACTAGATGAATGTTATTATTTTCTGTATGTGATTCATTCTTATTCTAGGCTATGCTACATTTTAGATTTTGTATTGTACCACCAGGGTTACAATGATTAAAGTGTACATTTAATTGTGTCCACAAAGTGGTGTATTGCTATGAAAGTGTGGATGTTCATGAGATAAGTAATTCCTTACTTCAGAGGAGTAAAAGCTTCACCAGGTGTGAAATTGACTATTAATTTCAGTAATTAATTAAAACTTGGATAGTAATTAGCACAATGATATTGTTTGTTTCTCATTCAACCAACAGTGTGTATACTTTATTTGAAAAGATGTTTTATTTTATCAAATTTACTGAATCTTTTATTTTATTTTGGTGAATAAAATTAAGCAGGTACTGAAAACTCCAATGTGCAAAACTTTTTAATAGTGATACAAGGAATATTCTTGTAGATGCCATGTTGTGGCATTATTTTCTTTTAAATTCAGTTTAAACATTTATGATTTAAAAATAATTAAATATATGTGTATGCATAATATGACCAAATATGAGCTACACTCTGGATATATGATGATTGCAACTTTTGCAACAATTCTAATATTTTAACTTATAGTTTCAGTTTTTCACTCTGTATATATAATGATTGCAACTTTTGCAACAATTCTAATATTTTAACTTATATTTTCAGGTTTTTTCATTTAAAATTTATAAAACCTGTTAATAAAAAAAATGATTCAGATAAAAACTTCTTAATGGAAAAAGTGGATATGCTTAAAAAAAATAGGCTTATATATAAACTTAAATGCATTATTCCCTTGAAAGTGAAATAAAGGTATTAGTCCATTCTGTCCACTTGCCTGTCCATCTGTAAATTTTCATATATTACAGTATCTCAAAACTTTTACTGTTTTTCTTCATGACAGTCTTGTCAGAGTATTAGTTTGCAATCATATATTTAGAACTTTACTATAACCAAGTAGGAGGGCCCCTTTCCTCTTAGCTTTTCATATTCTTATGTAAATGAAAAACATTACAATAGAATATTTCTACATCCACCTTCGTGCTGCCCTCACTTTTCCCTTCTCGGAACCCCATCCCAAAGTCAGCCTCTGTAAGAAAGAATAAGATGAATCAGATATATTCATACTTTAATATTTTGTATAACTATTCGTCCATAGGTACCTATGTACATGCCAGAAATTATGTCAATATTGTGTAATATGTAGACATAGTGGGCATCACAATAATGTACCTTGTCAAGACTAAAGAGATATTGTGTCATACAGTCACAAATTCATAAATCACTTCATCAGCATAGTTAATCATAACATCATATCTGTCAAATTGAAAGCTTGCAGACTACCATATACTTTAGATCCTTCAACAAATAGCCTTATCATCATTCTACTACTGCTTATTACTGCTGTCATTGCATTCATATTTGCTCAAATATATCACAATTTTTTCTAAGCCTCTTTAATAAATAAAAAATAAACCACTATATATGACTCTATTAATCCATCAGTCAGGTTATTTCATTTATCATTTACTCACCTATTACATTACATTCCTTTATAATAGCCCAACATGTCCATGATATTCATAAGCTTTATCGACTCGATATAGTATCACAGTGGAGAAACATTTATGGTCCAATCATGATCAGCTGAGCGCCGTGACCCATGGGTCCCTTGTTTTTAATAGACACTGGATAGTAAGAATATATATTTATATCTGAACAAAATTTTTTTGTGTTAATATTTATTTTTGTGAATTTACAATTTTCATGTATCGATAACATTGGTGTTTCCCTTTACCTAGGTTACAGACAGAGTTATTCGGGCAGCGAGGCGAGTACGGATGTCTCGCTGTCATCCAATGAGAACCTGTGCACATCAATGCGTCAGGATCCGCAGGGAGAAGAAAATACACACACGATGATGGCCGGGCCGATGAACTACAGCGATTGTCTACATCAGGCCCTGATGGATCCTGAGTCGCTTGGGATCGACAGTAGCTACAGTATACTAGCAAGACTCGGTATGCCCCTACCTGCAGTCGAGCCAAAAAACACTGTCGCTGGCCCCGTCTTCATTACGAGCACGTCTCCGTCAAACGTGACCCACCCTCACCAGGCTGTTCATCAGTACGTTAACATGATGCCAAGTACGTCAATGCGAACTCACACGGTACCTCATCCCAGTTTAGACATTCAGGCCAGTTACACTACCCCTTCTGTTAGCATATCTAAAGTGCCGGTTATGGACTACCAAATGCAGGCGCACTCCCAGCCAATGCCTCCTACAGTGCGTGTTGATGATCAATGTCAGGCGTCGGGATTGTCAGGTAATACGATGACACTTGCCAGCACTCATCTGCAGCTTCCTGTTGTCCCGGTAACCGCTCAAATTGTCCGCTCTCAAACAGCTCCGGTTGTACTGCAGCACTCACAGCCAGCTCAAAACCTGATCAGTTCAACGCAGTCAGCGACGTTACCGCAGACACCAGATGCTGTGCAGCATAAACAGAAGAAAGAATTACGAAGATCATACGAGATGCTAGATCACGTACGACTTACCAGGTCTCAGCCGGATTTAACAAAACTCATGGACTCCCAGAAGGCTGCTGGACAAGCAAACACCAGCCAATCACAGCAGACTCAACCTCATGCCAGCCACAGGTAATCTTATTGTAGATCATAGATAATAACAGCCATTTGCATGCACTTAGTTGTTGGGGTACAAACGTCTGATGAAACTTGCAAATTTCTTGCTTAAGGGGGGATGAAATTATTAAAGTCTGGCCTTGTAGCAGTCACTGGCCATTGCTGGCTGCCTAAAGGCAATCAGGTTTGTAAACATTCAGCTGATAACTGACTCTGACAGCTTACTTTCAAAATAAACATGTAATAATATAATGACATGATTTCAGTTCATAAATACAATGATATTATAATGACATAAAATACAATAAAAAAGATTCAGTTATTAACAATCATCCAAAACTTGACTATAATTATTTCCCTTTGGAATGCTCCAAACTCAGATGGGATTCTCTAACATTTCATCCTGAGCGTCCATGACTCTTCAGATTTTCTTCCTTTTAAATTCCTGCCATTATCAGTGAACTTGAGAGTTTTTGCAATGGTGTGCAGGGCTCAATGTTAACTTTTGAAAGTATTTGCAAAGTAGGGCAAGTGACAACTGGCTTTTAATTGCCCTACATGAATTTTTACTTGACCGCCAAAAAACCAGTAGTCTTCGCCACAACCACAAAAAAATGCAATCCACATGATTATTTTGCAACAATATACATATTCCAATGTTTATTTGTTAATAATATCTCTCTTTGGCATTTGCAAAGATCAATACATTCAGGTTATTTAAGCTAGAGTTATTAAAAAATGATTTCACTCCTCCTGAAAAAGGAAGTGGCAAACTTAGATAAGTCAAGAATAAGGCCTTCGTGTAAAGATTTATGTTGCACCCACTTGCCCACTCAGGCAAGTAGGAACCCTCTTTTAGTTGCCCTACCACCAATTTATGGAACTTTTACTTGCCCTGGCAAGCCGTAAACCATTAATATCATGCCCTAGTGTGGCATTGTCCGTCAGTAGTTGTCTGTCCTCCGTCATCTATACAGTGCCCATACCATCTCCTAAATGGCAGGAGCCATTTATTATTTCAAAATTCTGCTTATTATAAGCTGTACACTTAAGGGTTATTTTTTGCAATTCATAGTTACCTGTAGATTTGTTGTGTATTTTCCCAGGGTAAGACACCAGCAGTCAGACATCGACAATGCAGCCATCGCAGCCCAGGCCACGCAGATGATGGAGATGTTGTCTGAAGAAAATAAGATGCTGAGAGCTGAGCTGGAGGGGTACTACAAAAAAGTCTCCAAGTTACAGAAGGTACGGAGAGCATACACTGCCCACGCAGCAGTCATACACTTCAGTCATTCTGTTCTCCTTTGTTGTAACCGCTGCTTTGTCTAGCAATATTCAGTGGGTCTCATTGACAAGATTGGTACAGGGCAAACAGTTGTAATCAGACCAATGAGAGCTAAGTGGCGCATTGTCCATCCAACCAAAGTTTCAGATTGGAGTTTCACACCCTGCTTTCATTGGTCTGTTTCATGGCCCTGTGCACCAGCCCTGGTGTTGAGACTACCAGAACTTGCCAAACAAAGCAATAGGTAAAATGAGTAAGGAATGTAAGACTCTGCCTTGGGGGGGAGGGAGGGTTGATGGCCTGAGATCTAAAAAGGTCATTCTCGACTTTTGGTGAGAATAAAACATAGCTATAAAAGGTGTCTTATTTTATTAAACTCCACTAGAAAACCAGGTATCTGACATATTTGTTGTGACTTTGCAACTTGTATGCTAAAAATGGGACCAGGTGTAAGACAGGATTATCGGCATTTACCATTTACAGGCATCCCTGGATTTAATGCCCATGGGACCAGGGTGCTGTGTGCACGAGCTGTAGGACTGACATCAAAGGACAATATATCAGTCAGATTTATCAAGTCAGAAAATATGTCGGTATCCTTGTTTGTGTCGGGAAATGTCATGTCGGAGTCCGAATCCAAGGCCGTCGGTTTCTATGGGTTCTGTTTTTTTTTTTTTACAGAATACAGTGGGATTGCAAGGTTTTTTGGATTGTTAAGGGTCAGAATGTTAAGTCGCGCCTGAATATTTAATCATGTCAAGGCAACACCACATAGGTATAAATGTGCTGATCGCTCATACGCTCTCAATTAAACCAGTAACAGTAGGCCTACACTGGTCGATGTTCTATTTTATGGTCGCTTGGCCCGAAATAATTATTAAAGTATAGCCAATGCTGGTATTAGATTTAATTTTGATTAAATACATTAATTACTTCATTCGCTTTATCATCATTTGAGCTCATAATGTCACGGACCAGCAAACCTGTAAGACTGCTCTAACGTCTTCAATCAAATCAGAAATGGTAAACTGGTCGATGTTATATTTTATGGTAGTGTAGCCTGAAAAGTTATATTAAAGGGTAGCAGATGCCTGTATTTGTTTAATTTTGATTACATACATTAACTGCTTTATTTAATTTATTTAATTTATCATTGTTTGTGTTCATAATTTCACGGACCAGCAAACCAGCAGGATTTACTTTGATGGCTCAAGTTTGGATCGGGCCATGGGCCAGGAAGTCGAGGTGTGGCTTTAATGGGGGTTTTTCCAGAATTTTTTTTTTCTAAGCGCATCCAAACAGGGAACAGAAAAGTCTGGGAGTGGCTTATAATAGACATGCGGCTTTAGATAAAGAATCTACGGTAATTGTACACAGGTCTGTAAGAACATATCAGTTTTATTTAAAGGCTCAATATGGCTGTGAACTGGGGTAATGGAATTGTCAAGATCATTATAGAAGATTGCAACACTGGATTTGAGAAATAATCTTAAACATTAGACTGGAACACAAGCTACGAACACTAAACTGGTACACTAGTATGTAACACCAGATGGACACCAGGCTTTGACATCAAAATGGCACTACCAGGAATACTGGATAATAAATGGAATACTAGATTGTCTTTATTTGCTTGCAATATGATACCAAGAAAACAGAACTTGGATCCACTTGTAATTAGTATTTGAAGTGTATCTATGGAGTTTTATCACATGATCATGTTTTGGTCATGGTTGTCTGTTTCATATTTGAATAGTTTGAGTTAGAGATCCATGGTTTGGTTTGGGTAAGTTATAGTTTTTCCGTTTTATATTTGAACAGTTTGAGTTAGAGATCCAGCGTCTTCATGAGTCCCATCAGGCCTTGATACAACACTCACAGAAACGGGAAAGCCTGGAAAAAGCCATGAGAGCACGGCTAGAAAGTACCATACGCAAACAGAGGCTGGAATTCAGGGAAGTTAAAGGTGAGAGAATATTGTATAGTGTGGAATTCAAAAATTGTAGTTGGTTTTTGTTCATGAGGGTTTCAAATTCATGATATTTTTGAAAAAATTAAACCAGGCCTGCTTTATCACTCTTTATAAATGAGTTACTTTTTTGCATATATTCTGAAAATTACGCAAATTACTCTTTTTTTTTCTCTCTTTCATGTAGAAGCACTCTATTTATACTCTTTTTTTTTTCAGTGAAAAAAATGTTGATATATACAATTTCTTTCCTGCTATAACAGCCCAGTTAGAATAAGAAAGGGATACCACAATATTTGTGTTTGCAAATGTCTGGCCTGAGTCACAGTGTGTGGAAAATGTCCTTATCTTCATGCAGGGGATGTGCAATTTATGTTTCTGACCTTGTGGGCAATACATATTTACATATACTTAGTATGCAAATTACATCTTTCTTCAGTTTGTGTTAAAAAAATTGGGAATTTCGATTAATTTTATCCTTTGCACTCTTTATTTCAAAGACGGCTTCTCTTTTTTACCAGAAATTTTCCTTTAAAAAGCCTGAAAACCTTCGTGAATAATCAAGGAAAGCCTGTCAAAATGTAGAATATAAGAATTTAATATAAACAAAAATAGTTATGTCCAAAGATTTATATTTAAATAATCTTTCAAATCTCAGATTTTTCAAATGATATGCAATTACTAAACAATATCCTTTAATGTTGATTTGGCATTCAATCCATTTATTAAGATTTTGTGCACATTATTGATATAATGCATTCATATGATAATTGACAACTTTGTGTAGGTTTTGTATATAAGGTGAGATCGTGAAAATGGGGTTTGTACAAAATACCGAAAAAGGGGAAATGGCGAAATTTTAACCCTGTGAACATGAATCTATCCACAGTTATCAACATCACTGGTCTATTAGGGGATGATAAATATTCAAGGTAATAAAGATTTTTTAGCTTCATTGTACTATATAGACAGATTTTAGACTTCTTTATGTTTGTTAAGTTGTGCTCTCAGATCTCATGAAATGTAAGTGATCAAATGTGTACATTTTGGTTTCTATAGAATGATTTTTTCACCTGGAATATTTTTACAGCCTTACATTGGACATAAAAAGTGTTTCTACTTGATGAAGTAGAATGATTTTCTGTTGATTTATCTGGAGGACTTATTGTTTTGTTACATAATAATTTGGTATTTTTACAGATCAACTTGAGAAAGCTAGAGCCCTCTCACAACCAAATGAAGTGAGTATTTAAATATTTAACAAATAAAATTGATTAACAAAACCTATTATTTTAACATCATAAGTGCAATATATTTTTAAAATTAGATTTTCTCTGTTCGAAGTGTCCAAATTCAATGAAATTTCCCAAATTAATTTCCCACAGAAGTGACATCATTGGAACTAATGTAAGGTTTGCTATTTTGGCCTGGCAATGTTCGTACATAAAGTAGGTAGACTTAATAAATTTTTAAAAAGCTGTTCAGGTAATAAAGATTTCTGAATTTACAGTATTTTTTTTTAGATGGGGACAGCCAGTTATCCTACCCAGCTTTGTGTATGTCAGTTTGTAATTTTAACAGTTATCACTTGAATCTATTTGTCTTAATTACTTCATGTAAAAGAAAATATTAAACAGTCATAACAATGAAATCTTAAAGCTATATTTCTGTGTTGTCAGATGTATAACCACAGTGACAGTGAAATGAAGAAAGAATTATCAAGAAAAGATACCACCATCGCCAAACTACTCAACCAAAGTAAGTTTAAACCATATTCACTATATAGTCTATAGCCCCCACTGACTTAAAGCTGGCTATTCACCTACCGTTTATATAGACTGACTTAAAGTGGGCTATTCACCTACCTTTTATATAGACTGACTTAAAGCGGGCTATTCATCTAACTTTTATATAGAATTTCTCTGTTTTCTGACTTACTTTGTACACACTAACATGAACAATAGGTTAACCCTGTTAAGAAAAGTTCTTATAACACTTCTATGATGGATAAATGAGCTTTTATTGACAAGCTGCCAGTAAACTAGGTACATGCTGACAATGTTGACAAACAGAAATACCATGTAACCTAAGATTGTTGCAAATTTCCGGATGTTTAAAGGTCACATGTTGCAAAACAGATTATCTTTACTTAACAGATGTCTGATATCAGAATAGGCCCCTGTAATTCATAGCTTCTAAAATCTAAGTAAGTCGCTCCCCAACATTATTACTTATCTTTAAAAATCATCAGGAGTACTGTAAAACTATAGGAAGCACTTACTGTTCTATCATTGCAAAATGTTTCGTTTCAGATAAGGACACATCTGGCCTGAGAGAACGACTTGAAGTAGAGGTCGCTACCCAGCGTTCTACGATTATTGAGCAAAGGAAACACATAGAAGTTTTAGACTCAGCACTTATGAATGCACAAAGCACTATAATCAAATTAGAGCAACAGGTCAGTAGCTCTTATTAACAGAGGTAAAGTTAATACAGAGGAACCTGTCTTTAAAGACCACCTGTGTGTTAAGACCACCAGTCTATTAAGACTACACTGAGGTGAACCAAAAGCATTCATATTTGATATAACTGACCTGTCTAATAAGACCACCTGTGATCAAAACTAGTGTTAGCTAGTCCTGTGGGTGGTCTCATGACACAGGTTTCACTGTTAAAACAGCAAGTCCCCCCAAGGGTATCGTTTTCATTAAAAGCGAAGCATTTGTCTATCTATGTATCATTTATCCTGTTCTTGGAGATTCCATAACATTAGTAAGACTTCTCAACTTGGGGACTAGGCACAGTAATCCAAGAAGAACAAGCACTGATAAACTTACTTTACTAGACAGCCATAACAGGTTACTAGAGTAAACTATATAAAATTTACTGTCTCTTATGTCCGTAAGGTGGCGACACTGGCTGATGCACCCACATAACACTGACCATGACTGTATGACTTTCGTTTAAAGCTACAGCTTAATGGAACATACTTTGCTGGTCCTTGAACATTTTTTTTATAGATTTGTCTTAACATTGTTTATTATCTTAAACTTGTATGGTTTGCAATAATTAAAGAAGCATTCCCAGAAAAATTATTGTAGGAAATTCCACTAATATTTTTTGTTAAAAAAAGGAAATCTGCTTGCTTTTATCATCTTCCGGAAAAAAGTGCCTGAGAAACATATAATTAACAATTCTAAGCCTTATATGAGAAATGATATATATTAATAGATGGAAATAAGGTAAAAAAAAAATGACCTGGTACTGTTTGATTGACAGCTTCGCCATAAAGTGGGTGAGGAAGAGAAGGTGGAGGAACTACAAAAAGCTCTGGTGACGTTACAAGCAACGAAGGAAAAACGCGAGGCACTGGAGCACAGACTGCGAGGAAAACTAGAGGAAGAAATCAAAGCTTTAAAAGATTTACAGGTAACAAACAGCAAATGTAGTTATAAAATCCAGGTAAATATACAGGAATTATATCAGGTCGAAATAGGGTATTATATTGGGTATAAATACAGGTGAGATATTTGATATAAATGGGTGTAAAAAATACAGTGAAAATTTCAGGTAAATGTACAGGTAAAGCATCAAGTAAAAGTACAGGCAAGATATAGGTTAAAACAGGTGATGTTTTGGTTAAAATAGCACCAAATTTCAACATATATGTTTGTCTCCAATTGTGCTTCACAGGTAAAAGCTGAAAAACACATTAAAACAATCAGAAAAAAAAGTTCCTGTACTAGTGAAAACCGGTAGTTAAAGTTCATATGACCATACAAAACTGCACTTGAAAATATAAGACGTAATAACATTTCTTAAAATTGTAAACCGTGTCACAACACATTTTATTTACCAGTTTGGAATTCCACAGTTCCACAAGGGACATTGAATGAACTTTCAGCAGGAGTCTTCTTGGCATACAAAGGGCTTACATACTGTGCTGTTATGGAAGTAAAGTTCATGGAAAATAAGGGATATTTAGATTATGGAAATAAAAGATAATTCATAGTGAGTTAAAAGATTTGGAAATCTTCTGTCAGGTCGGTCGAGGTAAACTGTCCGACACGGATGAAGGCATTGCGTCAGACACAGAATCCCCGACGTCCATCCAGAGTCTGGTCAATCAGCTACAGGAGAAAGAACAGCGGATACTGGAGATGGAAGCTGAAGTTATCCGGGTAGGGAGACCTGCTTGTCTCAAATAAATATCAGGGTACTCCTTGAGGGGTAAAAAAAGCCTGCCATCATTATATATGTATCTAGGAAAGTAAAAAGCATTTAATAGATTTTAAACGAGACATCTCTGATGGGATTCAAACTTGAGGTCTATAAAATTGGGGGGGGGGGGGGGGGGCAAGCTGTGCACTGGACCAATCAGCTGACTTTTCATTTCATATAGAGATTAAAGAAATTATAGAAAAATAAAAAAAATGTTTATATTAATCAATAACCAGCATAGTAAATTTCACTTCTTATCTATACATAAACATGATTTGCTTTCCATGTTTCATGGAAACCCTTGAGAACAAAATGAATATTTCAGTTTATATACAGACATATGCTCTTGAATCCTATGTCTGCTGGTTATAAATATTGATTTCTGGTACACACTAGTAAGATAGAAAGTAATTTAAATGACCCATACACAAACCTTGCAGATTTGGTAACAAATTTATGTTTATCTTATATATTTCAGTGGGAACAGAGGCATTTAGAAGAAACAGCAATACGACAACTTGCTATCGATGTAGCCTCAACGCCAAAGTAAGTGTGTAACAAATAATTTTCATCATTAATATAATGTGTGATTATATCTAGTTTATATAAAATAAGAATAATCTTCAGTGCAAATAAATATTATCCTCCATTGTCCCAAACAATAATATCTTTAATGATAATCTCCAATAATCTCCATATGAATCCATTTTTACTTGAATTTTGTGTTTTTATATCCACATGTTTGACCAGTTATCTGGCCTGATATGAAGGAACCAGATTGTTTACCAGTTTGACACACACAGTTTGCATTTAAACATTGCAATGATGCTTAATTTTATTCTTTTTGGTCTTTATGGTCAACAACAAATCATTATGGTTAATAAAGGTCTACAGTAATAAGCTTAGTTGGCCCTTTCGTTTTGGCAAGCAAAAAGAACTCCTGTTGTTCAGTGCACTTCATTGTAAAATCTGAATCTAAAAACAAAAACCTGTTGAGTACATTTTACACTAATAAGTATTTAATGAAGGTATTTGTGTAACCATTTGGTGTTCTGACAACCTCATTACAAATTCAGTCAGTCAGGATCATTTGTACCATTCTGCCCTGACAGGGATGCCAGGATCGCAGCCCTGGAACAGAGCTCTGCAGAAACTGAGAAACTGATCGCTGATGCCAGAACAGAACGTTACAAACACATGGACGAAGTCTACCAAGCCAATCGTAAATGTGCAGAACTGGAAGCAAAGTATGTTTTATACAGCTGTTTCTGAATAGATAAAAATCTTCAGAAAGAAATGGCAAAGTTCCATAGCACTGCCCACTTTATTTACTTCTTGGATTGATTTAATTTTTGCTGACATACATATTGGAAGCATAATGTTTTAGACACAATATTACTCATTAATGTTGAGGGGTAACTCCTTAGCTTTGCCAGATCTGTTAAAAAAATATTACATAGAAACAGATTTATGAATCAAGCAGTGATTCTTTAATTTCCTTTGTTTCAGATTTTAATAAATTGTGGATGTGTAAACCAATGGTTTTATGAACAAGCTCATTAAATGTTAGAGATGAATTATCATGGCTTATTAAGAAATTCCAGATTAACAATCAACATTTGCTATGTACAAAACTTGGTCATATGATCATAAAACTGTAGTCCACTGTATAGCAACCCCTGCTACTAGAAGTGGTAGGTGAGCTGAAGAGTTACACAACAAATGTACATGACCACTTTGTGAGATGTATCAACTTTCAAGTGTATGATGTCTGTATATTTTGTTGTAGAGCAAAAATGATGCAGGCACAGTTAGCGGAAAAAGACGCCCTGATCAGAGTTCTTCAGAAGCACAGCTCACTTAGTCGAACAAGCAGCGTTACGAGTTTGCTCAGTTCACCGATCCACTCCCCTCATCCCTCACTCGCATCCACATCCCCCTCACCGCTCCCACTCTCCGCCCATGCGTCCCATTCATCGTCGCCCCACACACCACGCCAGTCCTTATCACAGACACCCTCCCCCCTCACGCCCCGAGCATCTGTCACCTTACCCCA
Source organism: Sipunculus nudus (assembly GCA_026874595.1). Lineage (NCBI taxonomy): Eukaryota > Metazoa > Annelida > Sipuncula > Golfingiida > Sipunculidae > Sipunculus > Sipunculus nudus. The sequence continues at coordinate 73,169,222 of CM049314.1, forward strand.
ACGCCCCCTTTCAGCCACCTCCCGACCTCTTACACCCCTGGTTGCTAAAATAGGAACTAAGAAGAGTGCCACACTAGACAGCAGTGTTTTCAAAGAGGGAAAAGGATTAATTCAGCATGTCAAATCAAGTAAGTTAAATGTTAACTTTCAGTGTTTTGGTACAAGAAAATTCTACTTACATTTGTATTATTTTATTGCATGTTAAAATTTGAGCTACCAAAATTCTTGAATGCAAAATGTATTTGACTCTGTTTGTGTACATTGGTGTCAGCTTGTTCTGAATAAATTTTTTGTTTCTCTGTCATTAATCATAAAACTCAAACTGTTAATAAAAATGTTGTCACAGATCCTGGGCTCATGAAGTTAATCGGTTTGATAATAGTAGAAAGTGTTCTTTTGTAGTCTTACAGCTATCTATTATTCACAAACCACACCCAAGCTTTTGGAATAAAATACAAGAAATTTTGAGTTACTAGCTGTTTGAACTAATTATCTCAATCACCACCAGAGGTCTCTTGTGTGTTGCACGTGATAGTAGTGACCTCTGGTGGTGACTACCTGTAACTCTGATCTTTATTAACCTGTTAACCTGTAGCTGTACTTCTGTTACTTACAGACAGCACTGGGACTCCTGCCAGCCTCTTAGATGCCATGATGTTCTCTGCCAGTCCTCTTTCTCAGGTAACAAACCTCCTTCTCTTACCTATAAAATCTGTATCTTTTATTCTTGCTTTCTTATTATCTGCCAGAAAAGATGTTTTTCTCTAAAATCTTTCCATTCAGAGGAAGAAGAGTTCTTTGATAACTTGCTCTTGTGTTTATAAATGTCTGAAAAAGTGATGCCAGGTCATCCTAGTCTGTCCGTCCTGTCTCAGCATGCTGGTCTGTAAATAATTCATCCATTTTTAGCTCAGCTGACTTTCAGTCATGCTGGGCTATAGCGATGGGTCTTTGTCCGGCGTCCTTCCGTCTGTCCGTCCGGCCGTTAGCAGGGCACAAATCGTAACCATAGGGGCTAGGGCCATGAACCCTATGCAGTCTTAGAGGTTCTAAAAAGATCTCCTTGCAAACCTGAAATTAGGTTGCTGTGACCTATATTCTTGACGTTATGGGGCGTGTTTGCACCCCCAGAAATAATTCTTTTAGCCAAAATTTTCATCCCAAACCTTCCATCTTTCACATACAGCTCACCTACCAACAGGGGAAGAACCATAATTATTTTGAGGTCACAAGGTCAAAGGTCAAGGTCACAGAACCAACTTCTTTGAAAAGCCTCAGGATGCATTTTAAGTCAAACCTTTCATCCCAATTCTTTGATCTTTCACATATATATAGCTCACCTACTAAGTGGGAGAAGAATCCTATAGATGTTGAGGTCACAAGGTCAAAGATCAGGGTCACAGAATCCACTTCTTTTAAAAGGTTGTGGACACATTTCAAGCTAGACCTTTCATTCCAAACTTTTCAGCACTGATATCACTTCTCTGCCAACAGGGGAAAAGACCTGTTGATTTTGAGGTCAAAGGTCAAGTTCACAGCACCCTCTTCTTGCGTGGAGTCATTTTCAGCAAACGTTTCAATCTGTACTTTCCATCTGTCATATATGGCTTACCTACCAATAGGAGAAGAAGCCTATTGATGTTGAGTTCAAAAGGTCAAAGGTCAAGGTCACAATATTGTTCTAAATGCTTGTGAACATATTTCAAGTGAAACTGTTCAACCCAAACCTTCAGTCTTTCACATATGCCACATCTATGCATCACTGAATTTGATTCAAACTTCATATTTATGGGTCTTTTTGCATGAAGAAATAACTAATTGTATCCCCAGACAAAGTCGGGGGTTACTATGTTTTCATACCGGTCCCGCCGCCGCCGCATATAAATCTTGTTGGCGCGATAACCCAAAAAATATTTCACGGAACTTTACCAAACTTGGTATATGTATAGATATGGGTAAGAGGATGACGCCTATTTAAAATGAGGTCATGACCTTTACTAGGAGAGTGTCCTTGACCTTGAATAGGTCAAATTTTGGGGAAAATCACACAATTTCTTTAATATCTCAAGAAATCTTGCATGGATTTATCCAAAAATCAACTTGATGGAAGATCATGGATAGGGTTGTCATGTTCAAGAAACTGGTGGCGCCACCTATTATTCTTTACTTGTTTTCATGCCGTTTAATACCCCCAAAATTGCCACCTTACAGTACTGTGAGCATTATAAGTCAAAAACTAATGGACAGATTTCTTTTATATTATGCGTATACATAGGTATGGGTTATTGGATGATGTTTATTTAAATTGGGGTCATGACCTTTCCTATGATAGTGGCCTTGACCTTGAATATTGCCATATATGGTGAAAATCACACACCTCTTATGATATCTCCAGTGTTGATAGCCATATGGATTTCAAACATGACTTATGTATGGCCCACCACTAAAGTAAGAACCCTATAGGTTCTAGGGTCATGAGGTCAAAGGTCAAGGTCACTGGACTGGCATTTTAAAAGATACTGTGGATGCATTTTAAGCCAAACTTTCATCCCAGGTCTTCCATCTTGAATATATAGCTCACTTGCCAATAGTGGATGATCCATATCAATTTTGGGGTCACAAGGTCAAAGGTCAAGGCCACAGGAGCTATCTGTCCAAAAATTAGTTTCTGGATGATAATTCCTGTTTTTATTGATGTATTGATTTCAAACTTGACTTATATATTTGCCCATTGAAAAAGCAAGACTCCAATTGATTTGGGGGTCATGAGGTCAAAGGTCAAGGTTACATGACACATCTTTAAAAAGATTGTGGATGCATTTTCAGCCAAACATTTCATCTCAGACCTTTCATCTTGCACATATAGTTCATCTGCCAAGAGAAGAAGACCCCTACCAATTTTGAGGTCACAAGGTCAAAGGTGAAGGTCACAGGAGCCATCTGTCCAGAAATTAGTTTCTTGATGATAATTCCTTCTTTTATTGATGTATGGATTTCAAACTTGACTTGTATTTGACTTATTGGAAAAGCAAGACCTGAATTGATTTTGGGGTCATGAGGTCAAAGGTCAAGTTCAAGGAAACATCTTTAAAAAGATTGAGGATGCATTTTCAGCCAAACAATTCATCTCAGATCTTTCATCTTGCACATATAGTTCACCTGCCAAGAGAGGAAGACCCCTATCAATTTTGAGGTCACAAGGTCAAAGGTGAAGGTCACAGGAGCCATCTGTCCAAAAATTAGTTTCTGGATGATAATTCCTTCTTTTATTGATATATGGATTTCAAACTTGACTTGTATTTGACATATTGGAAAAGCAAGACCTGAATTAATTTTGGGGTCATGAGGTCAAAGGTCAAGGTCACAGGACACATCTTTAGAAAGATGTGGATGCATTTTCAGCCAAACAATTCATCTCAGATCTTTCATCTTGCACTTATAGTTCACCTGCCAAGAATGGAAGACCCCTATCAATTTTAAGGTCACAAGGTCAAAGGTGAAGGTCACAGGAGCCATCTGTCCAAAAGTTAGTTTCTGGATGATAATTCCTGTTTTTATTGATGTATGGATTTCAAACTTGACTTGTATATGTCCCATTGGAAAAGCAAGATCCAAATTGACTTTGGGGTCATGAAGTCAAAGGTCAAGGTCACAGGACACATCTTTAGAAAGATGTGGATGCATTTTCAGCCAAACATTTCATCTCAGATCTTTCATCTTGCACATATAGTTCACCTGCCAAGAGAGGAAGACCCCTATCAATTTTAAGGTCACAAGGTCAAAGGTGAAGGTCACAGGAGCCATCTGTCCAAAAGTTAGTTTCTGGATGATAATTCCTGTTTTTATTGATGTATGGATTTCAAACTTGACTTGTATATGTCCCATTGGAAAAGAAAGACTCCAATTGATTTTGGGGTCATGAGGTCAAAGGTCAAGGTCACAGGACACATCTTTAGAAAGATGTGGATGTATTTTCAGCCAAACATTTCATTTCAGATCTTTCATCTTGCACATATAGTTCACCTGCCGAGAGAAGAAGACCCCTATCAATTTTGAGGTCACAAGGTCAAAGGTGAAGGTCACAGGAGCCATCTGTCCAAAAATTAGTTACTGGATGATAATTCCTTCTTTTATTGATGTATGGATTTCAAATTTGACTTGTATTTGACCCATTGCAAAAGCAAGACTCCAATTGATTTTGGGGTCATGAGGTCAAAGGTCAAGGTCACAGGACACATCTTTAAAAAGATGTGGATGTATTTTCAGCGATACATTTCATCTCAGATCTTTCATCTTGCACGTATAGTTCACCTGCCAAGAGAAGAAGAACCCTATCAATTTTGAGGTCCAGTGTCAAAGGTGAAGGTCACAGGAGCCATCTGTCCAAAAATTAGTTTCTGGATGATAATTCCTCCTTTTATTGATGTATGGATTTCAAACTTGACTTGTATATGTCCCATTGGTAAAAGCAAGACCCGAATTGATTTTGGGGTCATGAGGTCAAAGGTCAAGGTCACAGGACACATCTTTAAAAAGATGTGGATGTATTTTCAGCGATACATTTCATCTCAGATCTTTCATCTTGCACATATAGTTCACCTGCCAAGAGAAGAAGAACCCTATCAATTTTGAGGTCACAAGGTCAAAGGTGAAGGTCACAGGAGCTATCTGTCCAAAAATTACTTTTAGGATGATAATTTCTGCTTTATTTATGTATAGATTTCAAACTTGACTTGTATATGTCCCATTGGAAAAGCAAGACTCCAATTGATTTTGGGGTCATGAGGTCAAAGGTCAAGGTCACAGGACACATCTTTAAAAAGATCAAGGTCACAGGACCAACATCTTCAACAAGATTGTGGATTGATAGATGAAAGAAACAATAAATATGCCAAGTGTCAGTATATGCTGCTAAAAATGGGGGCCTATTCTTAAAGGGGGGGGGGGCCTACTATGTCTGGGGATACTCCGGCACCTGCGGTGCCAAGAAATGTCTAGTTGATTTTGAGGTCAGCTGGTCAGGAGGATAAAGGTTGCAGGTCTAAGTTATTCACTCATTGGTTGCCAAGTAATTACACCCGGCCAGATGTAAGTGGTTAGTAGTTACCCATCATTTAGAAAGAATCCAGTTGATATGTGGGCAAAAGGCCAAGGTCATAGGTCAGGGATGTTCACAATAACTTATTTTGTAGACCATCTCTATTTTTCTTGTTTTCTTGTATATATAACCATATGGCACTCACAACTGGTACATCTCACTATGTGCTCATAATTGTCAGTGACACTTGTGATATATGACTCCCTTTTGTATCAGCTCATGGAGTACTAAGGATATATCATTAGTGCATAACAAAAACACTGTTGCCGGAATGCTTTGGCCAGGCATTAAGACTATGAGAGTTAAGTGTTAAGTTTAGCTACTGATTTATAAAATGATGGGAACATTTTGCAGTTTATATCATGGAATCATAGCAATAAACTTAGTTTTCTAGATATCTGAATATTATTATACAAATTATCAGATATACCAGCAAGTGTTTGTTCTGATAATATGTGGGTCTGTACCTGGATTTAGGATGGCTTTATTTGATTACAAGACTCTTAGTGATGCTTTCTGCATTTCTTTTCTTTTAGGTTTTGCAGTTTACCTACCCTGCTGACCCCATTGAATAGCAAGCTGATAATTAAAACAAATTGGACTTGCACTTTTTACATTGTCATGTTCATAAATCTGATATGAGAGCTCTCCAACCTGATCATGCCTTTTGAATTGTTTTGGACAATCATAACTGTTACATTCTTTGAAGCAATTGCTACAAGTTTAGTGTCTTATTGGAGGATGTGTGACTTGTCAGAAAACCATTATGTCTGCCAGGTAGCCATTTTAGAAATCCTTTTGCCAGGACAGTTTCTGTGATTTTTTTATGATGTTTGGTCCCTTTTAGAGGATGTTTGTTGTTCAATTTCCGACCTGTCAGAAATCCAATATGGCCACCAGGACGCCATCTTTAAATTCCTTTAGAACATATTATCTCAAGAACTATTAAAGTGAATGCAGTGGGATGTATATTAATGTAATCTTGCATTGGGTCAAAGATTTCTTAATAAATATGACCATCATTTATGAAAGCTCAGTACAGTTGGCTTGTATTGAATAAAAATTAATATGGAAGCACCCATTTCGCAATAATTCTTGCATGGATTTCCTTGATCTTTTGATATATTTTGATCTTATATGTGGCCTGTGTGGTATTCCTTTTGAGACTGACAGGTATCGAGCAAGGTGTGGGATTAGTTCCTGATAGCTCAACAACCATACATTTTGCCTCAGACCATCATTCACCATGTTTTAACCAGACATATATGATAAGATTTTATGGCAATGTAGAAAGTTTAAACAAAATTGGCATATAGGTTCTGCAACAATTTTACTAGAAGTTGTGAATTGCAGCCCATGATGTCGCAGGTAATGCTTGGCAGCTGAGCGTCATGACCCATGGGTCACTTGTTTTTTCAGTTCAACCAAATGCCAAAAAAAGTGTTATTGTCATATTAAATTTTGCTGATATATGTGTCCTTCCCACCAAACTCTCTGCAGATAGATTCTCACAATATCACTAACAACTCATGGTGGCTGCCATTTTTTATTAGCTCAGCTGACTATAAGTCATCTGAGCTATAGTCGTGGTCCATTGTCCGTCGTCCGTCCGTCTGTCCGTCCGTCCGTCCGTCCGTCCGTCCGTCCGTAGATGTGGCACATTTTGAAACCGTAAGACCTAGGAATCCAAAATTCAGCATAATGTTAGATGTCCCCAAGATCTCCTACCAAGCCGAAAATTGGGTCTTTGGGACTTCATTCCTTTGAGAAATTAAGGAAAAACCTCAATTTTTTATTAAAAACCTATTTTCACACTTTAGGACTGCCTAATATCAAAACCACTCATCTGTTTTTCCTCATATTTCCTATAAATAATCCTCTATATAATTCCTATGTACATGCCAGAAATTAGGTCTGTATTATTTAATTTAAAAAAGTTATGGGCCCAAACATAATGCATTTTGTAAATAATCAGGAAAGAAATTTTATCACTTAACACAAAACTTGTTAAAGCTAAGCACTTTTTTCCAGTAATATTACTTTTATTAATTAAAATTAAATTGTATACCCAAAATTAGATCAAAATCTTTTAAATTTTTAAAAATATTAGCAAAAATAAAAAATTGGTACCTTAAATTTTGCCCAACTTTGACCATGGCACGTTTTTTTGCTGTAACTGCTGTGGATTTAATTTTCACAGCATGTTTTTGTTAGCATTTCAACTGTTAACACCAAAAATTTGAAACCAGTTGATCAAAAACTGTAGATTTTATTCAAGTTTTCAAGCACCATGTCACATATTGCTAGTGTTATGCAGTTTGCTAGAGCTCAGCTCCCGAGCTTCAGCTCTAAGTTCCTTAAATTTGGCATACAGTTAGATGTCTCCAAAATCCCATACCATGCCAAGAATTTGGTCACTAGGACTTAATTCCTTCGAGATATCAATGAAAAACTTCATTTTTCCATTAAAAACCCAATGTTACACTTTCAGACTGCCTAATATCAAAACCACTGATCTGACTTTGATCATATATAATATACATATTTTTCTATACATTCACTATGCACATGCCAGAAATGATGTCAGTATTGTGTATTTTTTTTAAGTTATGGGCCCAAACATAATGCACTTTGTAAAAAATCAAGAAATATATTTACTCCCTTAACAAGGGCATTGCTGAAGCTAGAGATTTTTTTTGTCAGGGATGTAACATTATTTAATCAAGATTCAATTGAATACCCAAAATTAGTTCTGAATTTTTCAAATTTTATAAGTTATTAGTATAAATATAAAATTAGTACCTTAAATTTTGCCCAACTGTGACCATGGCACGTTTGTTTCCCGTGAGCACTGTTGATATAATTTTCATATCATGCACACATAAGGATTTCAGCTTTTTAGTTTAGAAAGCTGAAAGAAATTTGCCAAATATTGTAGCTTTTATTAATGTTTTTTATGAGACCCTGTCAGACTTTGGCTCTCTCCAGCCCCTCTTGAGTCACCTGTATGTTGACCTTGTTGACCTTTCATCAAATTATGCACGCTTGAGGGGAGAATCCAGGCAGCTTATGGCCAGCCACAGTTGACCCAGGTGTTCAACCCAACTCATCTAGTAGTTTTAACCAACAACATAACAATAAACAATAAATTAATCAATTTTTATTGGTTTTTAATAACAAATTAAAGAAAAATAGAAAAGGAATTTGTTAGTTTATAATAACAGGAAATTAACTTGCAGTTACTGATGATATAAGAATCTTGTATCGATGGGTAGAATGTCACATATTTCAAATAACACCATGCAGTCACCTATGGCATTTTTCAGTTCATTTTTAGTGATAAAGAAGTAAATCATATTATTCATTACTAATCATTAAGGATTATATGAAGGAAATTAATGATAGACAAAGATGCAGTTGATAATATTAATCTAGATTCCTACTGTGTCTAGTGTGTACATTGATGTGAAATTAGTCCAAAATGAATTTTTTTACAGTTATTTTTTAATATAAATAAAAGCCATAAAACCAGGTACTTATGATCATTATTTAAATGTGTGAATTTTGTATATTCTGGATTCTCAACATCATTGTTTGGTGAAAACTGAAGAAATACCAGACATGGTGCGAATACTTTGTAATTGTATTTAAATACGAATATGATTATGTACTCCATTATAAAATTTCTTGCATAAAGAATGGGAATTCAGGTAAAAATGAAAGTATATGAATACTCGTGCAAATACTTTCAAAATGTATTCATGAATGCATTCATGAATATATTCTTTAGTATTATTTTAATAATCATATCAGTTATATTTCATTTTAAAAAATCATATGATTCTCTTATTATTTTTAATAAAAATTATATTTGGGACAATATTTGTCATTTTTTTAATAAATAGTTAAACTCTTATATTATATGTTCTGCTTATAAGTTATATGGCCAAGTCAAAATCTGTGTGACAGTAGTACTCCATTTGTTAATAAAATAAATGAAATCAGTCCTCTTCCCTGTCTCCAAAGGTACTATCAAAATCATACATAAGCTAAACAACAACAACTCATAATACAGCTTATATTTATTACCACACAAAACCAGCATGTGCCTCATTTCTAAATAATATTTTTTTATCATATATAACAGCTGAGCGTCGTGACCCATAGGTCCCTTGTTAGACACTAAAACTGGACGTCGCAGGACAGGTGATGGAGTTAAAATGTAGAAAAAAACTAAAAATGAGTGACATGTTTGCAGCATAGGTAAATCTGCTACTAGTAATAAATACTAAATACTAAGATATCTCCGGGTTGACTGAGTGGTTTGAATGTTATCCATGGGTGTCTTTGCCACCATTTGTTACAATGCCATCCTTCTAGAAGCTACTGTTTCATTGCAGTTCTGATGAAGAGCACTGTCTGGGCAATTTCCATGTGACATCAGATTTCAGTAGTAATTATTAACTGTTCTCTTTAAGATTTCAATTATAATTTCCTCTACTGAAACAGCAGTCTTGTTTTGAAATAAGTGATGACATAAACACAAGACTAGAAATTGGTTAAGATCCCCCCCCCCCAAAAAAAAATTATATTCATTATATTCATTATAATATATTAATGTTCTGGTGTGTAAAACTGCTTAACAATACCTTATTGTAAGCCACGGATACACAAGGGGAGAGGGGGTCCATAGTAGTAGTAGCGTCACACACTCCCATCCATGTCTCAGAATACAAAAATCAGGATGCTGCTATGGGCCATAATCATTTATTTCCTCAGACATTCCACTGGCACAAAGCCTCTGGCACCAAACCTCTGGCACAAAACTCAGGCTAAAAAAACCTTGGCACAAAACCCATGGCACCAAACTCATGGCACAAAACTCACTGGCGCCTGTATAATACACACAAGAAAAATATACACTCAATAAGTGCACAAACCAATTCACCAGCCATCACTACACTACATAGTATCATCAGCATATCCACTATCCATATGTCTAAACAATGCTTCCATGTAAATACATGTTAACATCCATATCATTTGTACATCTGTCTTGGGTGAAAGAACAACTGACATCATCCAAATAACCTTGGCTGTCCAGCAATACTAAACAATAGTCCCATCACATTACTCATCACATTATAACATCAACTTGTTACATCATAGTATCAAATACAACATCTCATCTCACATCATGGTATCATCCTAGACTCTGACTTAGTAATAATGCAAATATGAATTAAAACAATAACATGTACCATGTCTCAGAGACAAACAATACACATATTAAACATCAAGTTCAACATGTCCATTATCTTACACTTATGTGACAACATATCAGTAATACATTTCAGTATCTGTCCATATTATAATAACATGTAAATAAACACATTTCAACCCCTGTAATACATATTTCAACCCCTGCAATACAGTATGATTGAATACCTACACAATCAACCTGGGCATGTAGACCACACAGCACTTGATCCAGAACCGGATACCCACTGGCTGCAAACTTACTCGACTCCACAGCTACCCTGTGTGACAATATACACGTATCAGCAAATAACTTGGATAGACAATTTCTCAGACACATTACCTTGAAATCCTTAATAATAAAATACTAAATAAATAAGACACTTTATAGTCTTATAGCTATCAGAACTGATCAAAGATACCCGTCTGATCTCTCATATCAAAACATATTAGCTCTGTGTCTCATAAGAACACAAACAAAAGCATTATGATGTCTCATTACATTAACATTTTTAAAAATAAACTGTGGTTCAAGTCTCCATAAACAATAATACTTCTCGTATTTAAGTACTACACATAGTAAACAAAATCCATAATTATCCTTCATGCAGAGCTAGAAGATGCAGGTTATCAACACTCATTACTACAGTTAAATGTGACAAGCCAACAGCAAGCTAAATTAATACTGGTTCCCGGCTAGAGTGAAAGATAAACATGAAAGTCTAGAGGGAGGGGGGGGTGGGGTTGTCACTTAGCCTTTCAGCATTAACATACACATAAAGAGTGGGTTGGTTATGGTTAGCATCATACCGCAAATAAGCCAGTAAATAACAAAGATAACGCCATTTTCCGATCCTTGGAGCTACTACTTAGATGCTTAATAACGGTGACATCAACGCTCTGAATGCCGTCATCACATACACATGGGCCATCACTTTAACTACAGCGCCATCTGTCCCGAGATAACTGAATTATCGAACTTTAGTTTGAAACATTAAAACTCATCATAAACAGCGTTCTCACAATAAGCATCTACCTACACGTAACACTGAGTTTACTTTAACGATTTATCCAGATCAATATCATAATATGCAACTCTAAGATATCTGGAAACACAGTTTACGTTACCAAGTAGTCGGCGGCCATTTAATGCCTATGCAACAGATCACGTGTTCACATGCTAGCGCTAACGACTGACTTTCATGAAGCAAATACAGTCTCATGCGGAATATATCACAATTAAAACAAATGCTAACCTGGACTAGGCGTGTCCTAGTACTGGCTCTCGCTTCTACATAAGCTGTCCTCACCGACGTACCACTACAAACAGGTGAAATCTCTGACACCATGGACAGCCCCGACCTAACGCAATGTCTGGCTTCCATCTGCATGCGCTAAATCAGTTGCGCAGTAAACACCTATGACGTCAAAACAAGGTTCACACTGGGAGTTGCTGCCATCTACTGGCCGAATAACAAACTAAACCTGATTGTTATACTGTCACATTATGAATTTTGTCATTTGTAGATCTGAGTTGCATGGTTAGTTGTTCATGCATTGGTTGTTTTTTTATGCTGTAAATGATCCATATTGTCCTCTGTTTCATGGAATGGGGGACATTGATTTTGGTTTGTCTGTCCCTCCATCTGTCTGTCAGTCCTGTCAGACCCCATGTCTGTCCATCCATCAGGTTTTTGTTTACGCTCCCGAGGCAGCTGAAATCTTGCGCTTCTAAAGAAGCAACTGATTTTCACGCTGCCAGCTTTGACCGTTTATGATATATTTAGACACCAGATGGCGGTTCGTTGTCCGCTGAAAAATACGTGCATATGATGTGACAAGCAGCCAACCAGATGCCAATAAACAAACACTCGACATGCATCCTGGCTCCGCCCATAACTGCGCTTCAAGTGCCGCTTGATGAGTTTACGGTCGAATTTTAATTGCTCCCTCTGCATTATGGCATCATCGACCGATTCGATCATGACATTATGACTGTGTTAGCATAGCCATGTATCTGTTGTCTGCAGAACTGAAACCAGCCAGCGAGGTGTGCAAGTAGCCTTTGTTGTTATGTTTCGTTTGAATTACAGCTCACCGGCCGGGCATCCTATGTGCCCAGGGCCCTAAGCAAACCACGTCTGGGGCTATTCTCTCTGAGCCTGTGGCCTGTTACTGGGGCAATGAGCTGTCAATCAAAACGAAATGAACATGATTGGCTCCGTGTATTCCTCGCTTGGCAGTGTCTTCCAGCACAAAGTCTCACCTGATTGGACAAAAATACAGTGCTCCCCTCTTGTGTAGCAATTCAGGATACGAGGTCATAACAAACAGCGCTTGGGATATAGGTAATAGGCCTATAGTTGAAGCGCTGTGTAAAGAGCGTAGTTTTCGTTACCATGTGATAACTTTCCTAAATATTATCTGGTTTCATTCAAATTTGGGTCATTGATTGCTCTCATGCATACCTAGCTTGGGATTGGTATTGGAGTGTCTGTCTGAAAATTTATTTTTGCCAGCTCCAAAACAAACAAAAAAAATTCCTTTTTGTTCCCAGTTGACAACAATAATTATGAGACATCTTCAGGGGACAATGAAAACTCAAAACACAGGCACTATGACATGTGGAGACATCTTCAGGGGAAAATAAAATATTAAACATATTAGAGGGAAGCGTAAAGATCACAGGAAGCTAAAATAACTAGAGGCAGAAGCGGGGATATAAATTCCATGAATTTGCTTGTTCAAATTTGATTTATACAAAACTCTGAAACGCAGGCTTCAGTTGTAATATTTCACTCTTTTCATGTGTTTAGCTTTTCTATGCCAAGTTCTCATTTATAATATGTCTTTCTACTTTAGTTGGTCTGTTAACACCAGCACACTAGCTTTGTTTGTCTGTTTCTTGGCACTGTGCCCGATCAGTGTTATCAGACCAGCAACAGCACATGTTGCATGTTAAAAATTTAGTGCTGGATGCACAATGCAATTCCAAGCTCTCATTGGCCTGATTACACTTCTTTACTCTGTGCCCTCCCCTGGTGGTCAAACCCAGAGAATCTTGCCATGCAGAGCAGCGGTTACAAGGGAAGATCTTTGAGGACTGCAGTGTATATCCACTGTGAGGGGCGTAGAATTGTATGGTGTATTGTATTATAAGCTGTTTATTGTGATATATATCATATCATTAGATAAAGTATCATTACAGCCTTATACCTGTGTGCCACATTTACTTTTGCAAGTATTGCCAAATAAAGCAAGTGACTACTAGCTTTTTTTTTGCCTTACTTGAATTTTTACTTGTCCCACAAAAATCACTGATCGTGTCCACAACCACAAAAAAATTGGGTCCATATGATTATTTTGCAACAATAAACAAATTCAAATGTTTGTTTGTTAATAATATTTCCCTTTAGCATTTGCACAGATAAAAACATGCAGGTAATTTTAGCTAGCAGAATTACAATATTACTTAACTTCTACTGAAAAAGAAAATGGCTAACTTTTGTTTCAGGGCAAGTAGGAAACCCACGTTTTTTGCCCTTCCACCATTTTCTGGAACTTTCACTTGCCCTTGACAAGCAGTTGACTGTAAATGTTGAGCCCTGTAGACAGATTGCTCAACATCTGTATTATCATCAATGATTGACAGGTCAGTGACTGTTATTTCTCTCTGTTTTTCAGGATGACACAGGTACAGGAGGAGACTCTGTCTCAAAAGTTTTATGGCAAGTGTGACCCACTCTCCATCCATACATGTGCTGGCCACCGTCTCCCGAGAATCAACAAACCTGCCCACTGTGCCAAACCTAGCTGTATTTGCACAAACACTGAGTTGATCTGTATACTAGTCTGTATGTAACCCATAGCAGTGACGCAAACATCAAAATATGAGGTGTGTTAGTTCTCTCAGGCCCCCATGGTCCTTATATCAAAGGTTTTCTGCCCCATTCTTTCATCATTATGGTTGATAACAACAAAAAAAGGGCAAATTTGAGATGTTTCATGATTTTCTTGGTTTGATACGCATTGAGGTGCATGTCACATTAATTTCGGTAACTTGTAAAATTCATGATGTTTGAAGGTTTATATCTGAAAAAAATTTGATTCCTACGTCTGAGTTATTAACTCCAACATGGTTATATTCTCATAGATGTTTTTCCTTGTTTGTTGGTTCTTCCATCCTGATTAACATTATTGATTAAAATTATGTTTTAACATAAAGATTAATGATCAACTGTAAGTTTGATTTTTCCGGATGAATAACAAGTTTTGTCTTCCCTGATGACTAACATTAAGTTTTGTCTTCACTGATGACTAACTTTATGTTAGAACTTCCTAAGTTATTAAAATTAAGTTTGAATTTCCTGTTTTACATCTTCCCTGGTGATTAACAATGATGTTTTGGTGTTGTCTTCCCTAATGATTAAAGTTTGCTGATGATTAACTTTTAATTGACCTTCCAAATGATTAACATTGAGTTTGAATGTCCCTGATGCTAAACATTTAGTTCGATACATCTTATAATATACCCAAAGTTTGATCCTTAAAAATAAATCTAATATGTCTTAATGATTAACTTTAAGTATGCACTGCCCTGACAATTAACATTAAGTTTGAACTTCCTAAATTATTAACATTAAGTTTTCTCTTTCTTGTTGATTGAGTTTTCTGTGATGATTATTTGTGTCTCCCATGTTTTACTTTTAAGCTTCACATCTTTGGTATCATCCTCTTCTATTTAACCTGAAACTCTATTATATTTATAGCAGACCTCTGACTGTTTTGGTTGATCTGATTTCTTGCAATTTCCTTAGTAAATGCTGATGTTTCGTGCATAATATCATTGAAAAATACACCACCTGTTAATTACCACTAATAAGTTGTGGTACAATACAGATTTTTACAGCTAATTTTTGCTTAATGTATGTTTACAATTCCTGACACATGCATGTTAAATGCAGTTGCACATAATCAAAATATCACAGCATTTGAAAAGTCATGTAATAAGTATATCCATTGCTGAGTTTTCAAACGAGTGAGAGATTTTAAGTGGCCTCCAACACCATTGTTATCATGTGATGCAGTTAAACACAAAACTATTCATTCTGAAAGGTCACCATCAGTTTTGACTTCTACCTATTTAAGAGGTTGAAAGCAGTATAAAATTTTGCTATGTATAGAATAAGAGTTGAAGTAAACATTGTTGATGGGTAGTTAAGTATTTACTTTGGGAGTAATACTGATATGTGTTTCCTACATTGTGTGCTTTAACATTAAGCTTGTTCCCCTGACCATTAAGTTTATAATGACTGATACTTGGTTTTAAAGTGGTAATCATATAGATACTTTTTTGCACATTTTACTGTACAAATTGTCTTTAATGCACTTTAGTTGCAATTCCTGGTACAAACAGTTGGTTTTAATTTGATTTTCAAACTTAAGATAGATTTGCAAGCATTCATGACCTTTCACCCTCACTTTAATATATGTGAAATTGCAGTGTGCTAAGTCATCTTGTTAAGAATTCTGGGTAATATATTCTTCATGCAATGTTCATACAAACCAAAGAAATAACACAATCAATTCGCATGAAAAATAATCCATAAATGTCTCATTTGTCTAGAAACAATACATTCTTATGTCATTTAATAATCAGGGTTTTTTTTAAATATCTTTTTAATGGCATCACTTTACTCATTCTTGCACAATGAACTGTTTTAGGGAAAGTGTTATCTCAAATGCATATGTATATAGATAGATGCAAACACACACTAACGCACACACACTATGACACTCTTACAGTTTTATGTGAGAGTTCAAAATCGACAGAGTTGCTTTTATAGCACATTATTTTATATTCATTACAAGGCTCATTAGTAAAATAATGATTTCTAATTGTAATGTTATTAATTATTATAATAATTATAAACTGCGTTAATTACGCATGTTTGTCTTTGTGGTATTATACCATTTGTTCCAAAGATCTAATGATTTCTTCATTAAACATTGGCTGCTTTGTGCACACAAAAAGAAAACACGCTAGAAGTGTGGCCTTTTTTGTAGGTCTAACACGGTTTATTAAACCCGACCCCTGAAACGCTGAAATTTTTCTTTTTCTTTTTGCATTTAAACTTTAGAATTAGAAATCTTTATCCCGGCATAGTTATCTCTCTTTCGTTATGACCTCTTAATCATGACACAACTGATATATTTGACCTTTGAACTTTTTATCCTTGCACAGGTATCACCTTTGACCTTTTAACTCGAAATATGCACAATGACACACTTCCTATGCACTAACTTTTTTTGTTTGTGGTAACATTTCGCAGAGAAAATCTGTTAAATGCCCATATCAAACTAGCCAAAATTTGCTCATATTTAAATTTGCCACATAATAATATTTACACTTTTCAGTTCATATTGCAAAGATCATAGTTTGTTACGTGATAATTATAGTGTTTTTGAGTACAACACTAATCATTTTAGAATCCACAAATAAAACGACCGTTCGTTTTTTAACTTCTTTTAGATGGATTCCAAATCCTTTCACTAATTTAAACTTGCTGAAGTGTGCTTTTAAACAAATTATCTGTCTTTAGTTTTCAATGTTACCTGTATCTGTGTTTTCGTAGTTTTTGAAAATTTACATTCCCCATCAAACCAGCGACACCTATCCGTAACGACAGAAACTGATTGTTCGGATCGAGTACACCGAACTTAATCATGAAGAAAATGTAATATTAAGTCTTACCTCATTTTCTTGAGGAGTTGGCGTTCTAACCTTTAGCACTAAGTTTTATTTGAATAACCCTGACTGTACCCGCGGTGCTTGATCCCGTGACCCGTGATCAGGTGATCACAGCAGACGATAGTTCATTCACGCGCAATGCGCATGCTCGTTGAAAGTGTATTGTTTGCATAATGTCTCGTGCTTTGGAAAACGTGGTTGATTCGTCAGTCATTTCGTCTGTATAAACTTTGTCTTGTTTGAATGTTTCATTGTGTAATGCATATTAAAGGGTAACTTCTTACAATATACGTTAACAGGTTACACTAACAAATTGATCAAATATTAAATATTCATACACTGACAGAAATCAACACACAAAATGAATAGAATTTTAAATCCCCGTAAAGCTGTTTCCATATGCGCGTATATGTGTATGTGCGTGAAAAATGTTTCCATGTGCACCTTTATGCGTTTATACGTGAACTGACACAGAGATATATAATTATGTCTAGCAGGTCATCCTCAAAAAGATAGTTTAGAGACGTTATTTTAACCCGAATCCCTGAGTTCACACAGAGCATATATATATGCATGAAAATCGCTCCTTAGGCGATTTTCAGGCAGATACGCTGTCGGACACATGGAGACACCACATTTACATAATAATATGAGCGATTTTCACGCATATACACGAACATAGAAACACAGCTTCGAAAAAACGATAAAGTTTGGTATTTATTTCGCAATCAGCTGAATATATTCTGTCAAAGCGTAATGTATAATTGAAGCAATATACTGCATGTGCTTTTCATGATGTATAAATGTTTCAAACATATGCAAACACATGTACAAATTATGTGTCTGTACATAACAGTTTTATATGTTCTACATCAAATGTACACATTTGACCAAAATAACAGTTCGGTCAGTATTTCAGTATTTGTCACTAGAGGGCAGAGTTGTTCCCATAAACGATTTATGAGTATGAAGGTATAGGAAGTATTAATCGATTCAAAATTATATATATATATATATATATATATATATATATATATATATATATATATATATATATTTAAAAGATTCGGTATCTGTATCACGGTCGCATTTGTCAGAAGACCTCAAGAAGACTGAAATTGCAGAAACGTGCATGCTGATATGTGCATAATGTGATCTTTGGTAGTATTATAAAGACTAGGGGCCTCTTTACATGATTTTCGGTAATTGGGCATTCTACCAAAACGATTAAGGCGGCATAGATGTAATATTTATATTATTAAACTGTGGGAAGTACATGAGCCATAGATTAAATCTTATAGATGAATCTACATAGATGTAGCCATAAGTTTAAAATCTGAAGAGGAATCTCAAAGTATTTGCAAGAACCTGAATTAAAATTAAAATAGTTCATGTAATTTACGTATTTGGATGTTTAAGATGTTTGTGAACATCTGAATACAGTTTTATGTTTGCCAGAACAAAAGCGCAACTGCCAAAAGACTGATCTATATTTACATAATAATTAACCTGTGGATACTCTGTAACGTGTAATGTATGATTATTGTATATATGTATTTAAAAGGTAGTTTATACTTGTAGAAAATGTAACAAAATGTATAGGAATAGGTGAGAAAAGAGGACTCCATCCACGACTGTTTTGAGATTTTGCTCAAATTCGAACCTGGTGTCAAATTTATACCAAAGAGCCTTTAGGCTAATATATCTTTAGTGTTTCTGTCCGTTTTACAAAGTTTCTGAATTGTGAGCATTATAGTTCTTTTCAACCAACATATTTAGCCCGTTAGCTTTCAAACAACTCTAAACCTGTCTCTGATTGGGTCATAGGATCATGTTACTTAGCAATATGAATACATTGTAGAATACAGCGCAGTGATTGGCTTATGTGCCATCACTCGGGAACACGTTTAGAAAGCGTATCTTTTCTGTCAACCAAACAAACAGAGAACATCATTCTGTGGAATAGTAAGATGAGTAAATATGTAAACCTGTTAAATATGTATGTATAGAGTGAATGAGCTAGATAGTGTTGTTATTTAATAGTGAGTTTGTGTGTGGTGACGATGATGATGGTGATGATGTAATTCCTTCAATAGAAACTTCCCAAATATTGAAATAATGGATTCTTCCAGCGACCTTTCAGACGAGTCCACCTTTCATGTTGTCGAAATAGTTTACCACCCCTGTTTCAAAGAATGAACTTCTCCGAGTATACAGTTGACTATAGTCCAGTGTATGTATTATAGGACCCCTAGATACTATTTGTGAATTAGAATATCAGAGAGTGAATTGATGATATTGCCATATGCAGTGCAACTTCGATCTATGCAGATGCTTTGAAAAACCAATTCAGGGAGCCATTCATATATATTATTATAAATAATGTTTTTGCACACTGCCATTGGAGTAAATTATTTTTCATATAAATAATTAAAATTAGCGCCCTTCTACGAAGACCTTAATTTATAATAGCCAGGTCCACGTGATAGGCAGTAGCCAATCAGATTCTATAAATCGACTGTCACACGGTTCCTCCGTGATGTTAGCATATTTGGTAAAAGCATACAATGTTAAGGAATATAGATAAATGCAAACTCTTTTGGTTGTTTAATGATTTTTTACGTAGGATTTTGTGGTTTATAAACAGTACGTTTGTATACCGAATGTTCTCTATTACAAGCCGTGAAATCTTGTTGCTTTTCGACGAGGACTTGCGTCTTGTGTATCATGCAGCCCCTTTATTTCAAGACGCATGATCTCTGAACATCAAGTGCTTGTAATAATGCACACGTACACTTGTAATGCAGTCTTTGCACTTGAAATAACTAGATATCGCTCAAGTGTGGTTCTAATTTGTTTCATACAGAACATTTGAAAACAGATACAAGCGTTGTTATTGCAAGTTTCATAGTTACGTAAGTCCATGTCATTATGAATGTACAGCAGATCTGATATGAAGTACGGAATATGTTCGATCTTTACACATTAAAATGCTCATTTTGCATTTTGAACTTATCATTAAGCGGAGCAGGGAGCCCGTAGTTAATGTTAGTTGTATGTAATTACTCCATCTCGTCTTCAATCGGAATGCTATTTTGCCGTTTATGCAAATATTGCCATCTTGTACATTATCCTCCAGAGGGGAATCAGTTGTCGTAAAGAACGAAAATCAAATGTGTATTACTACGAGAAATATATACGGCTCACTTGGTGTACAATATTATGGGTTTCATATCGTCTTCCAGCCGAGTTGTTCCCGTTTCCATGGTGACACCATTACATATTTAAGGGCTTCCTATAAGAAAACGTATTTATGTGTGAATCATGTGCAGGAGAAATTGTAAGATGACGAAAAACCAAAGAATAAATCAAACTCCCGTCTCGTATAACTGCCTTGTTGTTTCTTTTGAATGATTGTTTTCTTTATCATATGTCCATCTATTTCCATCCTCCCGTCAGAGGTCCTTTCCACGCAAAACGAGTTCTGTATTGGGGAACTGCCGGGAATTCTTGCCTAAAATGCTAAACATAAAATTCCAAACTTGTCATAATTAAAGAAAAACCCCGATATTTACATTACACATATGTATGCATATCAAATAGTATACATGTTCCGTGAAATCATAAACAAAAAATATCCCATGTTCAAGTAATTACCGTTGACCCAATTCTTAACCAACATATTTAAACGGATAGCTTAACCGACTTAACCACATTATACCTACGCCACTGGTGCATTAGAAGGGCCAGTGCTTTGTTGGGAAAGCATCGCCTAACCGCACTCCATAACCAGCATGGTCCTTTACTTGGGAGTACGTTTTTGCACAACGTACCGGTCACCTGGTAAAATACTGTGCTGCCACCTATGCGAAAAATGGGAAAATTTGTATAAATGATAAAAATAATAGTTAAAAAATATGAGTAAATAAATTTATTTGTGGGAATATGATAGATGTCGTGACCACGCTTATATGAAGGGTCATTTGCTCCAAGGAGGCTTAGAGTATCATAAGTAAAAAACAAACCTGAGTAATTGTGGAGAATTTCATCTGGGACATTGACATTCACCCACACGTGCGTTAAATGTCATTATATTAAATGGTGAAATTTAGCAGTTAAAAGCCCTGTTAACTTTTGAACTGATCTCCTAAAACACTCCGTGGAAGACAGCAGTATTAATTACTGATAACGGCGCAATTGCCGTACCAGAGCTCGACTTGCAACCGTTAAGGCTACAAACTTTCCATTTTAGCTAGTCTTCTTAAATATAGAGGGGGGGGGGGGGGCAACCAGTATTGGCTGCGTATGTATGTTTTATTTTTTTTAAACTACTGAACATGTGATAATATGTGCGTGTAAGCCGCTAGTGTGATAATTTTCTGTGAGCCAGAATAATCTTTGGATAAGTAAGAAAATTTATCTAATATGGCAAAGCCATATAAAAACAAAAATAATTGTTCAACGGATTCGCCGCTTCGATTTTTCCAAGGATCAAATTAACTATTGCAAATGAAGACCCGGTTCTCTGGCTATGGTACAAATTCATTTAAAGAGTTGGTAAAAATGGACTCATTTTTAATTCAGCTGACTGAGTCACCTGAGCTATAGCGATCACTCCTTGTCCGCCGTCCTTTTGTCCGTTAACAGGGCACACAGCATAACCGTTGAACCTACAATCGTCTTACTAAAATCCTCGGAGGTCCATAAATATTCTCCCTGGACACCTAGAACCTTAAATGTTTATTGATCATGACTAGTTTTATCAGTTCTGGAAGACTAGTGCGCGACGTGTGGATTTTTTTTTTTCGATGTTTCACGCATTTTTAATATAGTTTTAGACTGCCACATTACAGAAAGGTGTCGGTTTCTCAGCTGTGGTTTCCTCTAGTGTCCTGAAACCTCGTATGTTTATTGACCATGACTAGTTTTATCAGTTCCTGAAGCTTGGTGGCGCCACCTGTGTTTTTTTTTTTATTTTCACTTTTTTTCATATATTTCTTGCTGCCAAATCACAGCAAAGTGTCAGTTTCTCATCTGTGGTTTCATTTACTGTCCTGAAACCTCGTTTGTTTATTGCTCATACATAGTTTCATCAGTTCCTGATAAAGATTGACATATTACAGCAAAGTTGTCAGTTTCTCAGCTCTGGTTCCATTTAGTCTTCTACCTGGTGCGTTTATATATTTTTTTACATATTTGTTTTCAGTCCTGTCATCTGTCGTTGTCATCAGTCTATGGATGTAGAGTTAAAGGTTTCTTGGTCTAACGGTTACGGTTGCACCTTGTCCGACACTTGGTGCTCAAGTCATGTTATCAGTCCGTAGCATGCAAAATATAGGTCACAGTGACCTTTATGTATGTTTCCGAAGAGATTTTTCATGTATTGATTTGTAGAGTTTCTAGGTCCAACGGTTACAGTTTGTGCCTTGTTAACATCCAGACTGCTTCATTTTAAGGTCTCAAAAATAGAGAAAATGCGTACAAACTAGACAAAAACATAGGTCGTGTCAACTGTCTCCAGGAAATGATGAAACTATGATCAATATGCATGGGCAAAATCATCGCAATGAATGTTTTAGTTTTTGAGAAACTGGAGCTTTTGTATCAATTTATTTAATTATTGTGCACAAACAGGTCCCATTACTCGGAGAATATAGGTTGCTGTGACCTAATTTCACACGTCTTAGGCCAAAAATAATCAAAGGTATGGTTCTCAGGCACCGCCCGCATCAATTTTAAACCCCCGCATCAAAACTTTTTATTTTGATTTTCAATAAAAACTTACCAATTTTGAGCTGCTGCCGCTCCGACATTTCTTTCAAGAAGATAAAACCATAAAATTTCCTTTGTTTTGTAGAGCTTTTACTTAATTAGCAAAATAAAACTGTTATTTTCATGCTTTTCTCTTATCATTTGACATTTTTATCGAAACATACCAAAAAATTTAAAATAAAAAAAGCGCCCGCCCGCATTGATTCCTGAAAAAAAGTGCCTGAGAACCATACCTTTTTTTATTTTGGCCTTAGGAGAACTTTTTATGGACCTGCCTGGATGTCAAGTTAGAAGGCTCCAAGTCCAGCGGTTACGATTTGTGCCCTGTTAACTGACGACAAAATTAAGAGTGGTTGATATAGCTGAAAGTCATCTGAGCTAAAAATCGCCCGCTCGCCCCATAGTCCGTCACCCTATACCCTCGTCACATAGTCTGGCTGTATAATGGTATGCAGCATCCGTGGACAGGAACGCCTGTTGATCTAAGCTCTTTTTATCCGTTGAACCAATGAGATTTTGAATAACAAAATATGAAAGTTCAGCTGATCCACAACATTCAATGGTTGTAATAAAAAGTCAACCCGTCCAGTGCCTTGGTGCTATCGTGTGACAAAAACAGGTTGATACGTGTCGCCATCTGGCGGTCAATGAGCATACTGGTATTCGGAAACTATCTTTGTGATTGCACAATGACTTCCAAACGTCAGGTATGATCATAATAGATCGTGACCCTGCACGCATGCGTCACATGCCTGTCTACGTACGTACGATCACATTATCGTTCCGTGTCGCGGTAGCGAACTCTAGTCGGGATTGCCTCTCCGTGAGCTATTGTATTTTGAAGAATGTCATGGTTTACATTACTTTGCAATTTTAAAATTTTCTTTGGTCACTAGGAAGATAGCATGCATTGATTCTTAAGCGCACGTGCGTCGAGAATTTCTGACATTATTATCACATAACGGATATCAACAATAAGAAATAGGTTTCTTTGACACATTTTTATTTATTTAAATTTGACAACAAAAATTGCAACAAATAATTGACATATAACATTCATCAGCCGTGCAGTGATCTCACTGCTGACCAGTCATAACCATAGTTTCATGTTCCTTAAATATGCGATGACCGCAAAGAAGGTTTTTTTAATGAAAGCCATAAATAATTGTGAATGTGATACATCTTCTATTATCGCTCACTCATACATTACGTAACAGGTCTATTTTACCCCATCTTTTATGAAGACCCGCGAAGCTACAGTGGACGCAGTTGTCCCATGCAGCACAATTGTATTCGCAGGTGGAAGGAGTTAAAATTTACTTTAAAGAAACAGTAGTCTACCAAATGCCTTCTGTCTGCTCGTTTGTTAATTAAAATCACAGGGCATTTTCCAACTCTCTTTCCAAAAAGAAAGAGAAATTTTCTGCCATTGTTTCCCTATTAGCACCATTTTGATATCATTGACAGAGAAATTGCATTATAAATATTTACACTAACACAAACACCAAATTATCATATTGAGCAACACAATATAAAACTAGTGACCGTGAGATCTTCAGTTCTTACATAATGAGTTCGCTACATTCGTGGTTGAGCTCAAAACATTTAACCACTGCTCGCTTAAGTAGAGTTTTCGAATTCTGCCTTGTCCTTCCAAAGTTTAAACCCGTGATACCGCGCTCTCATTTGTTCCAACATTCTTGGCCTTGTGCCAATTCGTGCACTAACGGATATCGAAAACTCCTGCTAAAGCAAGCAGTGGCAATTAAAGAATTCGGAACGAATGTAGCGTAGTTACTGGATAAGCAGTGTACGTGAGAGAAGGATGCTACAAGGACTGACATCAAGCAGGGTTTACTCTACACAGAGGTACGCAATAAATTAATATTTATCTTAATTATATGTGTGGGCGTCTGTATGTGTTGAATAAAATATAATTTTATGAATGATATAATAAAATGTAATTTTCATTATATGCAAGCCCCCGTAACCATAAACTTGATTAATTATCGCACGACATGGTCGCCTTAGTACAACGATAACAATCAATTGCTATTGGCCAATTTTCAATTATTGACTGATACAGCCAATAAATATTTCATTTTGATTGGCTCAGAGCTCTTTAAATGTCAAACACTGGATACCAGACGCCATCTGCCAGTGGTTTCGAAAACTGGTTGCAGCGACTGCCGTGGGAGTATGACGTTTCAGATACCGTCCACATAGAAGAAACGTTCAGCATTATATATTAGCAAAGACCATAAATGAGTACACAGTGATCGACAGATGGCGCCACGGACCAGCTTTGTCTCCATGTTAAAGGAGACTCGAAACCACAACATAAGGCAAGTGCCCATGTTCGTCCGGGTACCCTTGGCGCAAAATATTTTGTGCCGCTAGAAACTTCATGAATCACGAATAGAAGTCGATCTATCTGATCTTGTTTGCTATTCTCACGGTAGGAATGCTACAAAATTCGTTAATTAAAACTGACCATACATCCAAGTATAAACGTCTTTTTTTTGCTATAGGAACACCCACATAATAAACCGCCCTGATCTCATTGATCGGAATACTCACCTAGTTCCTACGCCCTGGACACCGAACACAATAAAATCGGATTTTGCAAGCACTGGTAAGTTGAACAAGTTAAAAGAACTGACCACTGCGTTAGTAAGAATGGATGCATAAGAGGGGACCACTGCTCAAGGAGTGTTGTATTATTCATGTTTCGGATCAAGGGTACCGAGACAGAACTGAGCGACAGCTTGGATGTCATGAATTTACACAAAAGACAGTACAGACCATTGGCAATGTATCTGATCAAGATGGTCCCAGATTAGACACGAAAACGAAGGTTATTTCAATTTACCCCGGTTTTGACATATATATAAATACATTTATTTTCAATTCGTGAGCATATATTGTGAAAACATGCAGTTTTAACAATTACCTAAATATATCTTCATAAAAAAAGTGCATTTATATATATAAATATATATATATATATATATATATATATATATATATATATATATATATATATATATAAACATGGGCATAACAGCCATTTTCACATAAATGTGTTATGAAAGCATGCAATATGAATAGAATAAATAACAAGTTATTACATTCAGTTACAATACATATATATATGCACACACACACATATATATATATATAAGCTCCATTAAGAGAGAGGAGTGTTTGTGGTAGGTCTACGTTTGAAAGACTTGGCTAGAAATGTTAAAATCAACATCATGATTTCAAAATACTTCCTAAAACGAAATAAATCCTGGTGTATCAATGGTTTTGGATGCACAAATACATACAAGAACGCATGTATTTAGTACCAAGAGTTGGCTTTCCTTTACACGCTATAGGTGTCAACTATATGGACTCCTTCAAAAATCTTACCTAATGTGGCATGTTAATTATCTTTATAATGAACCCGGTTTGATTCATCCGCAGGGTACACTGTGTACTTGATCTAATTGTAAAATCTCACGAATGAGGTGCATGGTACGGTGGCTGCTACAGGACACACAGAAAATTATTTATGATTTATCATTTATCCACGCGATACTAATTATAATTATCGCGTAGCCACGCTGTAGTTTCGCCTCGAAACGAAACACTATCGCGAGGGCTCGAGATAAAAATGATTTTCTCTGTGTCCACCGTAGCCACCGTAGCATAGGCATGCGCCGGGGGGGGGGGGGGGGGGAGGGTTCCAGGGGTGTTACTTCTGGTGTACAGGATGCGATTGTCACTCAGCGCCATGTTGTGTCCACTCTATGAAACACATAAAAATGAAGACATCATACTGAATAATTCCTTTTTTTATCCCTCCTACCGCCTTACTGATTGCATACCTGAATAAAAGGGACTTTTCTGCAATGAGCTAAATGTGTTTCAAACTACTGCTAATTTTAAAAGAGAGTAATTTTAAATATCTAAATGGTTCAAATTTTGAAATATAGATGGCGCTGACAAGCAAAATCGTATTACATTAAAGAACAAAGGTAATACAACGTTAAGGGATGAAATGAATAACTGTCTGTGGTGAATTATATCCACTCTAATAACTCTTTTATATATGACTGAATCTTTAAAAGGAGGAAAATCGGGATGCCACCCCCCCCCCCCCCCCCCCCATATGGTTCCGGCTCTAAATGTGAACCATAGATGTGATAAACTTTCCTCCTGGACCAGGATTTTCCGAACCCGCAGCTACCACCTTGTCATACAGGTGGCGTTTTCGGCCGTGTCGGTATTTTGGAATAATCCAAACATCTTGGGAGTATTTAGGCATTTGTGCGATACCGAGGAAATTAATCCGATATTTTCATGTGTTGCCCTTTTGTGCTTCTAGATGGGTTTAAAATACCTGCGGTTTTCAGGTTTAGTTCCAAAACCACGATGTACATGGCCCCCTCTATCAATAATAATTTTTGGCATTAAGATTGAAAGATTTCAGTTTCTGTGTAATTTACTTATGACAAAAGTAGTTTTAGTGAGGTTAATACAGATATGAATGCACATACAACAAATGAGGGCATATATTTACACTGGCCACTAAAAGCGGACACCAAACTTCCGCCAATATTATTTGGTCTCCCTTGCCCATGCGCATGAGAGTGCTCCGAGCAACCCGCGTGGTCCATTTTGTTGCCATGGGGGTCTGTAGGTTCCGTCGCCTGTTCATTGCCGTTTTGCTCTTTCCCGGCTGCGCCCTGACCGTGCTTGGTTACGGCACACTCGGGGTAACAATGAACAGTCTTAATGTGACGCCATACTTCCATTAACCCCGCAAACACCTCCTCACTTGTTGGCTCAATTTGGTCTTGCGGAAGTAAAAATCCAAACTGGCCTTCGTCTCGCAGTTCTAGCAAGTACGTGTAGTTGATACCAGCGACCCCTCGTGCCCAATCGGGGGAACCACCAGAGAATGGGTCTGAAGACAGAAACGATGAACAAATCAAGATCATTTAATAATACGGTGATTTCTTCCAGTGATGTGATTGTCCTGTCACATGTGTAAAATAAGTTATGTAGTCGGTGCCTGCAAACCTCAGCCAGAATCTTCTAACCATAATTCCCTGTGTTCTATAGTGCAATACGGATTCACCTACTGATCGACAGAACAAACGATGGTACTTAATTCCTATGAATGGGCGTCCTGCCCAGGACAAAGGAATCACCTTAAAGTCCTTTAAATTCAAAATATATTAAGGTGATCCCCATTACCTTCAAGATTTAACAGGCTGCTCGTTAGGTTTTATAATAACCATATGCAAAGTTTGAAAATCATAAAAAAAATCGTTCATTGCTTTTTCCGTAAATTTGCCGAGATAAAAAAAAAATACAAGGAGAAACTATACCTTCTGGCGGATATATAATTATGGAGGTATTTTTAAACCAGGCCCATATGCTTTTATGCCATGAGCACATTTTAATGACTTGTGCTCACGAAATCATTCAGTCGTGCGCACGATTAATAATTTTACTTGCGGCACTAACACGCCACTGTTGTAATATTTGGGACCAGTGGAAATTTCGAGGTGGTCCTATTTCTGAACACACATTGTACATGATGTATAACGGGTAAATAACGGGTAGTAATGCATAATTAAACAAAACTGCTTTTATTCATAGCTTTGAATAAAAGCAAAACTTGTGCAAAATAGTTATTTGTTCACTGTAAAATCATACATGTACGAAAGTGCATAATAATCAAAACAAGCAATTTAATCACTGTGTGTCCATCTCAGAAGGTTAAACTTCAAATTTTTAAGAAGGTAATGATGTCGTCTCAATATTGAGTAAATTTTAAATCCAGGGACCAAAAAAAGTGGTCCTATTTCGGGTTGGTCTCAATTGTGGGATTTTTTTATAAGAAAATATTAAAAAACCTTTTGGACCGAGCAAAGTGGTCTTATTTGTGTAGGTGGTCCTATAAGTGGGGTGGTCTTAAGGCGGGGTTCAATTGTACTTGCATTTTTAAGCGTTTCCACTTGTGCTATACTTACAGAGTATATCAGGCGCCGTCCCTGCCTTGTACTTGGTCCCGTGTAACTGAGTCATCGCATCCACACCTTTCTGCGCAACGTGCATCTGAAATTTATTAATCACTCTTCAGCATTATGAAGTCAAAATAGAAATTTGAAGTTGGGACCTGGAACATATGAAAAATACTGAACTTAGGCAGAAACAGAAACAATTTTTTATTCACGAAGTTTCACGAATGTTTCACGAAGGTTCCATTTTTCTCGATTACACCATATAAAAATTGAACGGGGAAATCACCTACAATATTTGGAGTTCAGATAAAGTGCTTCAAAATCAACAAGAAGAAAAGTTTCATGGTGATATTATCCAGCCATTCCTATGAAATCTAGCCTTTTTGTATGCAGTCAGCTGAGCCAAAATGACCACGCACATTTTTGAAGGACATCCATGGATGTCAAGATAGAAGATTCTTGGTGCAAAAGTTAAGTTTTGTACTCTGTCTGACTGCCTGAGAGTTTAAACAGTTTTTAGCCAGTAATATAGGTTACCATGACCTAAATTCAGGTTTCAATGGAGATTGCCAAAGACTTCCTTGTTTATTATGTTGGAACATTAAAGGGCTACCAGATACTAATGCTACAAATTTGTGCCCATCTGATTTTCAGTGTGCTAAAAATCATGTTTTAAGCAAAAGTTCACAGAATATAGGTCACCATGACCTAATTTTAGGTTTCGTTGCAGATTTACCCAGGGCCTGCCAAAATGTCATGTTAGAAGATTCTAGGCCTAGTGGATAAAATTTGTGCCCCATCTGACTGACTGGGTGCTCAAAATCATGTTTACAGGCTGTAGTTCACAAATATAGGTCACCATGACCTAATTTCAGGTTTCCAAGATTTACCCAGGACCTCCCTTGGTGTACAAATACAAGGTTTTAGATCTAACGGGTAAGATTTGAGCCCTGTTAACGGACAAACTGCTTCATCTGAAGGTCCCAGAAATAGAGAAAAAAATCCGTTAAAATAAGGAAAATACAGGATGCGCCACCAGTCTTATGGAAATGCTGGAATACTCCATGATCAATATGCATGAAAAGAATCATGGCAATCAATGCATTTGTTTTTCAGATACTCGAGCTTTTGTATCAATTTTTCAATAGGTCTGGTTGGTGGGGGGGGGGGGGGGGATTACGTTTGAGCCCCATACCTCGAACTATATAGGTCACAGTGACCTAATTTCAAATTTTCTAGTAGAGTTTTTATGGACCTCAATGGGTTATCAGTTGGAAGTTTCTAGGTTGAGCGGTTACGATTTGAGCTCTGTTAACGGATAGACGGACAGACAGATAGTCGGTAAGACGAACGACAGACAGAGTGATCGCTATAGCTCCGATGACTTTCAGTCAGCTGAGCTTAAAACACTACACATATACTAGTAGTAACTAATTATTACATGAACTTATTATATCGAATAATATGTGCACAAATTCTTAATAAATGGACATAAAAGGATATTGTTCTTTAAGGGCTTGGGTTTGAAATATTTTAGTAAATTTAAATAGCAATCTTTGGATAAGAAGATATAATATTATTTATATCAAATATCAATGTTCTACCTTTCGGCTTGCTATCCACGATGGGGCCCCTTGACCAAGATTGTATAATTCCCCTTTAAACCCTTGCCAACAAAAAGGCAACCACAGTACTACTAGGATTGCTTTACACCTACCAAAATCTTTTAGTGTTTTTAGCATAGACGGCTAAACTACTATCAACAGTTTCAGCTGGGACGTTCATACGCCTACCCGAAAGGTATTATAATTGAAAAGGTTCTAACTGGCATTGCATACTGCCATTGATAGGAACGGGAATTATACCAAGGAATTCAAAACTCCTGTCAACAGACAATGTGGTTTTATGCAGGACTCCCATCTATACCATAAATAAATATGGTGGCACCAAACCGTTATCACGTAACTCTCCCGTGGCGACGCATGGGAAAGG
Organism: Sipunculus nudus; assembly: GCA_026874595.1. NCBI lineage: Eukaryota > Metazoa > Annelida > Sipuncula > Golfingiida > Sipunculidae > Sipunculus > Sipunculus nudus. The sequence goes on from CM049314.1 coordinate 73,200,117, forward strand.
CCCGTTTTTGTTGTTGTTTGTTTGTTTGTTTTTTTTTCCCCTTAGTCTTGAGGCGTCGGGAACGACGATAAGCGTATCCTGAGGTGGTAATCTTCCATATTTCCCAGAAATTTTGAAAAAAACCTGACATTATTTCCCAAAGGGTCTATCACGACGTCATCTAACGGAAACCAGGCCAGTGTGTCCAATGCGTGTTGCTGAAGCGCCATCGATCCTATTTGGAATGAAACTAGACTTCAATGGTGAAATGATGAAATGGTAATATGCTAGTTACTGCTAGCATTGTAGATCTAAATCTTAAGCCGGTGTTTTTTCAAGCTTACCAAATTGTCATGGTCCTCTGGAACGGTTTTGTTGGTGTACGCCCACCGGGTGAGCCACATCTGAGAGTAGGAATGTAAAGAAACGAATCCGATAAAGTGCTGCCGCCTGGCGAGAATGTACCGCATCATATGCTGGGTCTCGGCTTCTGACGCCTGGCGTGGACCAGGGTACACCGCACTGCACGGGTTGGATGAGGTATGGGCTGCATTACATAAAAGGTGTTAACAACATTTACAGAAGGCATAAACAAAGAACACATGTAATGTGGTAAGATTAAAGCTGTCATCATACTGCATGTGTCGCGATCTGGTGTTACCATAAGCGGTCCGCAAAATTGCGCTCAACATAAATAATTAGAATAGGCCTATATAATTAATGCCTTATGAATACGGTCGGGCTGTTTGAAGTCACTGTACAAATCAAATGGTTTACTTCAGGCAATGCTTGATAAACGATAAAATGTCCAGGACAAAACCGATAGCTCATTGAAATAAAAGTGGTAACTTTTGAGGCATTTCAACTCTTTAAACATAGGCTATCACCTTTGGATTTGTGGATGACTGACAGACGGACACGCACACACACACGGCTCAAACCTGCTGTAAAAACATTTTTAAGGATCAAGGTGACATAGGGATAACGTTGGGATAATGTCTCCCCGATAATATTATTGATTTATCTCGATGTATCTAGGAGAAGCTGGCGCACCAACTTCTTTTCTATGGATCATCGAGACACTATCATGATATTGTGCCAAATAATATATGTACATCTTATAAACCTTACATTCATTATCCTAAAGGGACTATTTCTAAGTTAAGGGACTATTTCGTTCTGCGGAATGTTCTTTACCTTCACCCCAGTGAAACGGCCAGTTCCTGTTCAAGTCCACGCCGGTACAGTTCCCGGCGTTCGGACGTCGATTCTTACGCCAGAGACGGTCCTATATAAAATACATAAACTAAGTGTAATATTTATAATAAGACAATAAATTATAGATGGCACCATGCACTACAGAATAAGAGGGTGCAGCAGTCTCCATGAATTATTAAATTTGTCAACACAAAGAATATTCATTAGTTTTTCTACTAAAATATAAGAAATGAAGCATTACTGATATAACAAGAGTCATAAATATCCTATAAATTAAAAACATTGTCATCGGTACGGTTAACCCGAAATGACAAAATTATATTACTATTTATATTACACATTCACTAAAGTTTTAAAAATAATGCTCACATTCTACTTTACTACTTTAAATATCATTGGAAATAATTTTAAACATCACAAGATCATAAAATGATGCAGAATATTTGTACATCATATGTATATAATGTCTGGTGCAAGAACAGGTAACGTACTTTGGAATGTGAGTATTCGTAGCCGTCAGGGTTGATGACCGGTGCAAAATGAAAGTCGAACTTTTTCAGTAAATCTTTTAGTTCCGGGTCACTCTTGTGTCCATAAATTATCTGCAACAAAAGAATACTGGACATCATTTTATCTAACATTTTATCAAGTCATTACGTTTTCAAAGGACTTAATAACAATCTCCAGATTAAAATTAAGACTACGTAATGCCATTCCCAAGTCGCTGTCTGCAATAATACACATATGTATCCAACAAATCGTTTTCTAACGCCACCTGTCGGTGTTGACTGACAATAAGCGTTCAAATTTGGTACATCAATAAGGAAATACTAGCAAATACCCGTGCTACGCACGGTCTGGGGCGAACAAAACAATCCGTACGGTGGTATCAGAAATCCACCGGAAATCTGGAGATACACACAAATCGCGATACTCTATTAATATATGGATCTATTATATGCATGGTGTTATGCATAAACATCGTATTGAAGCCAAGAGTTTGGACGGAGAATATTTCGGAGAAGTTGATATGATAAATAAAATAATTTTTATATGAAAATATATTATGTTGAACATCGCTATTCAAAGTTGCCCTCCGATTTTTCTTGCGACATAATTGCACAATGTAAAAAGTTGGTTACACATTCCAACGTTTATTTGCATCCGATCATCGCATCCGTTCATCGCATCCATGTAAAAATTTTGGACACTATATTTAAAAAAACACACATGACACATACCTCGGGAAACGATTATCAGCTGCGATCAACGCATGCAAAGTTTTATCGCAGACCTTGAGTCCTGCTCGATTTTTGGGATGAACACATCCGTAAAACGCACAGGGGATTCCACATCATAATGTAAAATTGGGGAAGCCCTCACTTCCATTACCAAAATATGAGTATTAAAGTTCATTAAAGAGGAATAACTGGAGGGAAGCATCATCATGTCTATAACAATCAACATGCGTCTTACTGTGTATCACTGAAAAATTGCAACAATGAATTTGATGCAATAAAAAGTGACATTTAAAGTGGAAGCGAAACAATTATTTGTGTGTGTGTGGGGGGGGGGGGATCCAATCCCACATTAATTTAATTAAAACATAATTATTTGTTAAATTTTACTGAAATATAATTTAGGTTTACAGGCATAAATCTTGATTTGAAAGGACAAAACGACTTATCGTCACCCGTCGACGCTTGTATGTGCAATGTGTTGCCACATGGTTGCCTACCTTTGATCGCACATGAAAGACGGCTGCGAAAAACTAAATGCGATAAACACTGGTTTGTGTGACCGTTGGACATGATTTTAGCAATCCCGGTCACAGGAAGGCCTGCCAAACAATTCTTTCAAAGATCTCCCTTTTGAGAAGGGGATTATTTCGGGCCGGTGAAATGTACAAATAACCCAGATAGAGCCCCTTGAATAAAACTCTGTTCTGCCATCACACACTCTATGTCCATTGTGTTACCGGGCCAGAAGACACAAAGAAAAGAGGCGCCCGTGGGGGAGCAAATATTAAAATTAATATTTATGCACGTAATACGCAAATATTGCAAATAAAAGTGGGTGGAATCTCTGCGGACACACCCGGAGCAAATATATTTCGAAAATCACGGCAATCCGTACGGTGGTATCAGAGGAGATACGGAAAATTACAAAAATCGCCTTACGCTATTAATATATAGATCATATTCAGCATATCTCCAATTCTGAATGCAGTAACCGATTTAACTTTAGCGACCGACCCTTTTATATTGACGGGATTAATTTCATGTCCTCTGGTTTGTAACTGTTTATGTTTTTTTTTTAACAATACGTGCGGTAACCCCAGCACACAAGACTATGACTCAAGTAGTGCAGTGCACATGCGCATGAAAAAGTCTTTGTCCACACTCTTATCCCAATGAATGGATGGAGTACGAATCTGCTTTTTAGGGATTGTGGGTAAAGATATAATTTACCCACAATGCACTGACGAAAGAGTGCGGTAGCTGTACATGAACTGAAGAAAATAGGTAACTAAGAATCATTTAAATATCTTGGGCTTGAACAGTTTCAAGTTAAATAACATGCACACGTATGATTCTGTGATAAGGACTTGATGAAATAAAATACATTTTGTTGGCATGGGTAGCTACATTTGTTATATGAACAGAAGCGTTTTGTTCGACTGCAATGTTTTTTTATCTACTTTGACCTTTGACAGTTAAGATCAGTAGTCCCGCCCGTCCCACAATCCCTCACTAGAAGAGGGTTGTTATCAGCAGAGACGAACTCTGGCGGAAGGGCACATTGCTCATATAGGCAACTGAGTCATGGTTGTGGAATCTGTGGATCCCATGAACGTAGTTTACCGATACTGGAGGTTACGGTTTAGGAATTTTTAAACATTGTAGTAAAGTTTCATCTCAAAACTCGTACAAAGTTACAGGAATTATTTTTTTCACTAACTTTTTTCATATAATAACACATATTTTGAACGTTAAATATTCATTTTATATTAAAAAAATATTACATGCCTGGAGAAAACACCCAGTCAGCTTTCAAATGTTTAATAAGGTTGCAAACATTCAAATAAAGGAAAAAGTAGGGTCTCACAATCGGAGTAAAAGCCAAAATGATTAGTTCGTTCTGGATCATAGTAACAATAACTAACAATCGTTGTTTAACTATTGAATCATTAAATATCTAAAAATGGTTAAACATTGTAGAATTGCAGGAAAGTGTTCCGTGTGGAATTTACCTTTGAAGCAATATAATTCACGACAGCCGGGGTGATCCACTCTCTGGCGTGGATTCCTCCGTCAAGCCAGAAACTCATCTTATCCTTCCTGTGGTAGCCGATCTGTAAATATGGCAAATATGAAAACTGATGGTCATGGTCACCAGTCCAAAGATTATTTAAACAATAACAGACCTGCCTTTCTCCACATATTAAGGTGTTCTTCTAGAATACATAATGGCATGTAATACATAAAAAGGGGAATAGGGGTAAGTGGGAAATATTTTGAATGCAATGTAAGAAAATCGTTCAATCAGGTATTGTTTATTTTCAACATTAATTTTCATTTTATATGTTCATACAATTGAATAAAAATAACCGGCCTATGGAGGTTCAGATTTAGTTTAAATCCAATCAGTTCTTATTACATATCTTACTTGTCATGATAAAAACATTTGATTAAGTGTAACAAATCCACAAGCATGATGTTGCACCATGCATACGGTTTGTCCTAAACTGGCATAGGCGGTAATGCTAATTAAACTTAGACTAATAAGACTAAGGTATTCTGGCTATATCGCTACATAGCAACATTTATAAATGGGGCAGGTACGGCCACCAATGTCGGACTCATTACGTCCATCGAGGGATTGATTAAGGTTAATTATAATCAATCCTGCAGGAAGCGAGGATCATTGTAATGTTTTTAGTTGATTCTGTGTGAATGTGTGGTTTTTTTTTTTTTTTATGGGGGGGGGGGGGGGGGGGTGAAATCTCAAAATATCTGAAGAACGGTACTGTGAATTTTATTGAAACTAAAATCGGTAAAATTTTGGTGTAAATGCAAGCGTCAATAACTCCGGGATAGCGCTTTATGATGGCATGTTTTTTATCACTTCGGGTTATATCATGTGATCATACGCCAACCTATGAAGCGCGATTACCTGATGTGACGTCATTAAGAACAATGACGTCAAAGGCGTGTGCGTCTTTTATTGAAAGGTGACAGTAAGTCGATCAGCATATAGGTTAGAGGGACATAATTCCGGGCACTAAGTGTTATCATATAAGGTGCACGTGTTTAGGACAATTTTTTTCAATCGATCGAGTGTTTGGCATCATGATATACATCAAACTCAAGTTCAATTGCATTTTATTTAATTCCAGGAAAACAGGGGGTTGAGTATGTCATTTTCACGGAATATTGCAGCTTCTAAAACTGACCACAGATGTCGAAACCTGTCAAGCATATTCACAGAAACACATAATACAACCTTCAATCCCATACAAAATAAACAAACAAGGCCAATACTGCTATTTCGTTATATTTATTAGGTTCCTCATATCAATAATTTGCTATAAATATTGTATCCATCCTCAAATATTTTTTGCCTGAAATTTTTTGTTGCCCTGCACTTTTTACTGGCCTTTACAGTTATGACGCCACAAAATGGACTGACCTGAACGGACCCGGAAATAGGTCACTCTAAAACCTATAGAACTATTTGAAGACAGGTTTTCATTTAAAAAAAAAGTTCCCAGGGGCAAACATAGGTAAAAATGCACTGGCACTATTGTAACAGCGCAGGGTTTGCATCCCTATATATTGGACTTTTTATCATTAACCAATATTGTAGTGGGAGACATTTTACTTGCGGTTTGGCAGGTCAAAAATGTATAGGTGAACTTGGGCTATATCAGGTTTTTAGTTCTCAGCAAATAATATTGAGTATATTTTTTAACTGATCATGTTCTTTTACCTGTTTTTTACTCGTATACAGTCCGTCTCACAAAGGGTCGCCCATCAGTTTAGACTGATTGATCTACAAAGTCCGTATATTTTTAAAAAACTACTTGTAAGTAAATCAACCAGACACTCCGGTAAATATTTACCACCATACCGTGCAAAGCATTTGAGTGAAACAATTAATGTAATATCTGAGGAATCAGTCTATTCCTGTCATATTGACTGAAGTGAACAGCCTCCGCACAGGGTCATTATCTATTGAGGAGAGCTAGGACAGACAGTTCTCATGTGTGGAGAGTATGTGAAGAGACAGGGTCAAGGACACTTTTTGACAGACGTTGATTGGATGATGGTGGTACTTGGTACCATAAATATGATAAAAGACATCGTCAGCTAAAAGACGCCACCTTGATATCTCTTCTTCCTGGTTTCTTCAGAAAAAATATTTTAAATAAAAGAGAAGAAGAACACAAAGATTGACGAACCTTGATGAGTTTGAGGTGCCGTCCTTCGTAAGTTCGTCCAAGCTTTTTCACCTCAACCAGCTCAGGGTACATGTTCTCCAGGTCCTGCATCCAGTTTAAGATCTACAGAAAAGACGGACCAAAGTAGAAAGGATTTGAGTAATCTGAAGATATGCCCCCCCCCCCCCCCCCCCCCCCGGTGGAAAATTTAATCGCGTATCATTAGTAAATAAATAAGACCACGTGCATGATGGAGCATCGTTCTGGAGTGAAAAAGCAGCACTGTTTTTTTTGTGTGCTGCTTGCTTTTCGTTTGTTCTTACCTTTCATAAAGGTTTTTATTTAAACTCTGTATACACTTAAAAAAATCGAGATAAATTAAAATTAAAATTATTGTCTTTTTCATATGGCTATATGGAAATGTTTATTGATCCTTCCCAGTTTAACTGTTATATTTCCTTGTATGAATATGATTAAGGTGTTCTCTTTGCTAAGATGTAATGTCTGAACAGAGGAATACTCATTTAAAAGGAATCTTTCCTACTAAAGATTGTACCTCATCGTAACTGGCATAACGACCAATAACAGACACGTCTCTTTTTGTCGCTCGTTCTCGACGTTTAATATGTGGTAAAATTAATCTGAAATGAAAAGAAAAGGTGACAAATAAAATAACAGTACTTTATTTATAGCGGGAAAGATAAAAAAAAAACCCTTAAAGTGATGTAACGATCATAATCAAAATAATTATATTAAAAGTGTAATCATATGATCAGTATAATGAAAAAGTTTTCTCATACATTGTTGTATTATAATAAAATTACGTTTTCCAGTATACAAGTGTATAAACATACGACTCTATTATTATAATAACCAGAAAGCAAGTTCCATAACACACACACACATTTAATATATATATGAGAGAGAGAGTGAAAATATAAATAAAGTTTAAGGTAAAATACTTGATATAATAACTTTTTAATGTTCAAATTAGACTCAGTACAAACTGATTGATATATCACGTGACCTGCTGACGTCAGTGATCAGGTGTTCAGTTTCAATGGCATGATTTTTAATGACTTGGTGAACCTGAGACCACGTGACTGGGGAGACCATCACGTGAGCGGTCGGGTCTTCCTCGGTCGGGGCCTTCCATACGTCAAGCTCCTACAAAATATCATTGATTTAACCCGACAGATTAAATATGGAGGTTTGCAATGACCTGCTAAAACCTAAGCGGGATTTTTGTTTGGATGAGCATTAAAAACTACTTTATCACATCAAAGTGAATGTTTTAAAGAAAGCTGAATGCATGCGCATGCATGTGTGTAAAATAAGTGTATTGTAACTACATTTAGTTCCAGTTAAATAAAACTGGGTTACTTTAATATTCCTTTGACCGGAAAACGTATCAAATAATATTCGAATATGGGTCCAAGAATTTTTTTATTATTATCTTATATTCTTAGTTTATAGAAACAATCCTAATCAAAATTACACACCCACAACAATTTACATGAAATTTCATGAAAGTGTACATGTGCTGGACTAAAGATTTTTCAATCGTTTCAATTATTAAACCGTTTTGTTAGTTTAGCACTTTATCTTAAGCTGGCTAGTATGAGGTAATGCAGGTGCGGATCCAGATGAAACCCCCCGCCCTCCACCCCCACCCCCAGCTCTTAACCAATGACCTTTTTTAGACAATTTTTATGCATGACACCCGTTGAACCCTCCCTGCAAAAAGTCCTGGATCCGCGCCTGACACATTAGGTCTTTCAAGTGTTTCATCTGAGGACGTTGTTATGTTATAACGACCCGACCATGTAAATGAGTCGTTCACGTGACCAGGGGCATCAATATAGGGGGGGGGGGATGGGGGTAAATATACCCCCCACTTTTTGGCAAGGGTGGGGGGGATGGCCAATGTAATCACCCCCCCCCCCCCCCACTTTTCAGAGAATAATGTTATAATATTGCAAATGAAATATATTAATAAATATATTTAAAGACTTTGGATCCATTTACTAAAAAAAAAAGTTATATTTAAACCTTGCTTTGCATGTATCACAAAAACTTATTTTCTATAACAATATTTTAATTATATGAAATATGATTAACATTGGTATGTTATATATATATATATATATATATATATATATATATATATATATATAATCACATATATGTAAATATATATATATATATATATATATAAATATAGTTGAATATGTCACTCAGAGACGCTGAAAAAGGTATATATTTGTGTGTGTGCATATATATAAATATACAAAGTCATCCCCCCCCCCACCCTGGAAGAAAAACTGACGCCACTACACGTGACCTACCTCATCGGCGTTGTTTTGGAGCTGCTCCTCCAGGTCGTCCCATTCATTGTGATCCACATTCAAACTCACCACTTTGTATCTACAATGAAGAAATATCTCTCCTACTTGTATAAACTTGTATACACATGTGGGGCTCTGTGGATAAAACTAGGGTTGGAATGGGTACCAAATTTTAAACCCGAGTAGTGAGAGGCATTACCCGACTTGGACTCGAGTACTCATTACCATGGCAATAGAGTAAAGACACAAATGTTTGCCGAAGCAAATATAAGTAAATTTTTGATTTGGTTACGGCTTACGGGCTACGTTTTTACGGCTTACGGGTTACCTGGTTACGGATTACGGGTTACTTGCTGATGGATTACGGGTTACTTGGTTACGGTTTACTTGGTAACGGCTTACGGGTTATTTGGTTACGGATTACGGTATAGATGTAAATACCGTGTAAAAACAATCAGAATCAATTGATTCTTAAATCTAAGTTATTTCGAAATAAGCTGTATATTATGTTTATATTATGTATAATTTGACCAGTAAAGCTTTAAAGTCCTCTAGGCAATGAATAACTATTAACCGGACATTTTACTACAGAAGAGAGTCAAGTTGGAAGAACTCCTAATCTTATCAGAGGTCACAACTGGGATATCTGATAGCTTGTGTCTAATGGAAATTGACAATCGTACCAAGCAAGAGAAATTGAAATCCTGCTATTTATAGAAGTTTGAGTCTAATGTAGATCCTAATTATAATTGTTCTGAGTATATATGATAATATATATATATAATATATGATAAAAGTTTATAATTTTGTAATTTAATATCAATTTTCTTGGAAGGGTCCGGGGATTTATTAATGATAAAAATGTGCACTGTAGTAAATATTATTATTACCTGCATGTGACAACAGATCAATAGAGTTCATCTTACAGGAGAAAATCTAGAACATTTTTTTATCAGTATAATACTGCTGATCAGAGGATTCTTACAGCAATATAACATACTGCTTCAAGATGCTTCAACAGGCATGCAAATATGTTTAAATATCTTTATTAGAATGATTATCTAAACTTATAAATGGCTGGCCTTCGGAGAGAGAGAGAGAGAGAAAGAGAGAGAGAGAGGTTGTGGGGTTTGTCTGCATTTGTGAGTGAATACGTAACCTCTTTGGTATAATATATTAAAATACATTGCATTGGACTGATGTTACAGTATATTTTTCAGATAACACTGAGCCGCCTAAGGTTAAAACAATAAACTACTTGGCTGGCCGAGCTATTCTGTTCGGCATTTGGAAACAGGTGCACCAACCTTAGTTCACCGTTTGACGCACAGAGGTCGCCAGCTGTTTAAGACCTTTCGCGGGTACACCTGCAGCGATCATACAAAGTGATCCAATAGACAGCTGTCGGTGAAGGGGTTACGTGTATCGTCATGTGAGATAAAAACAGACAACACTAACCCATACCTGTTCCAGGTATATTCATCAGCACTAAATATAACAATAGGTGGGTGAAAATAAACCAGGGGGCGACAGGTGTCCTGTATGTGGAAAATGTCGTGGTTCAGGTACTCGGGGACGAAGGTCTGGTACTCTTCCCCCTTTTCCCGTCTGTTTATTCTCTCTCATCAGGATACTGTTTAATGGCTGTAATAGGACACGGGGACCAGGCCACAGGTGAAAATGTCACGTGACCTCAAAGGGTGGCCAGTTCGTGCAATATAAGGTTAGGCAAACCTATTCCAGGTCCCATTATATTATCATGTAACACTTTGACCCCTAGATAATTAATTAATATAGATTTTATATAAAATGAGACCATTTCCTGGCAGAAAAACATTTTTCCTATTTATTTTTACACAAAAACACAGAGGTTGTGTGATTTGTTTAGGAGCTATCAGCCCAGGCATGAACCCTGTCAACTCTGCACTGACGGCAGCCACTGGAAAACCCCTTGTGACATTAAATTTTAAATCTCAGTAAAAGCACAGTATTTCTGCCCTGACAGTCCCAATTTTTTTTAGGAGAAAATAAAAACAACATGTATTAATAGATCTGAGTTCCTGATAAAATTCAGTTCATAATGTCACATGTGTACCAGCCAATGAAATCAGGGCAAAGTCTGGGATCTGGGTGAAATCCTCCTATCACATAACAAACGCACGTGGAATAGGTTTACTTAACCATAAATATTCGGGTAGAATATTTAAGTATTAACCATAAGGTATTGGCTTTGTTTTAGGCAGAGAAAATAGTTTTTTTGTCGCTGTGCAAGTAAAACTGAGATATAAAGATTAACAGCTGTTTGCATTTAATTCAGATATTATTTTTTAATTTTATGCACTTCTTAACATCTTCTAACAGGAGACAGGTCGCTAAATTCTTATTTGAGACTCAAGAGAGGGCGATAATAAAGCATCATATCAACAAATAAGACTGAACTCTATTTTATCCTTATCTCTTGAACACATTGACAAATCGTGACTAGATATTTATCTGATGCAAGAAATTTTTAATATGTCTGAGTGCATGAAATCCCCTATACGACCTTAACAACATGTATGATGCAGGCGGAAGCTGGTCATAACAGAAACTGAGAGAAAAAAAAACTAAAGCGCAACCAGTGAAAATTGACCCATGGGTCAGAGAGGTGTATCAATATTTAAAACGGTTGACCAGCAGTGACCACGAAGAATTTATATAAATGTTTTGATTTGCTCCGAAAGCCATAAGCCACCTCAGTATAAAGACCACTCTTTGCTTTTTTAACATGTTGGCATAATATCAGAAAATACATAGCAGGTCATATTTTTCGATGATCAAATATTTCTGATAAGTTTTTTCCTAGAGCCAAAGTGGCGTGACACTGACATTTTTTGTCAGATTCCAAGGAAAACAAAGAAAAAAGCAGGACGTTCATGTATAATCTAAGAAGCAAGACATGCAGGAAATGTCGATAGGATAACATGACGTATTGCGGATATTAAAAGGGCCACACGATCAGTCCTGAAACAGCGAAATATTACGCCGTGGAAATTACCTGCCATCAGGTCTATGGCCTGTCAGAACAGAACTGCACACCATCGTCTACCGGGTTTGGGCTAATACAGCACACCTGGCTGTGATAAGATCAGAGTACGTGCTGGCAGGACGTCCGAGTCTGAAACACAGCCAGCCAGGTTTATATACAGGCCGCTAAGGACCAAGTAACGTCCGGCACGCTAACTGCATCAAAGTATACCCTGGGATTACTTCCAGGTAACGGTCAGAATCATCTCATGTAACTGTTGAAGAGCAAAATGGAGGGAGCAAGGACGGACAGACAGACAGACAGACATAATAAATAAACTAACCATAATTCTCGCCCCGCTTAAAGCGATTTAGTGCGCCAGAGTATGAAAGGTAACTAATTGTATATGAAGAAATGCAGATAAAATCATCGTTGTTTCATCCATATAACATCGAGAAATTTATAACAAAAATAAATATATCTTATATATTATGTGTTTCATGTTATTATTTTTTGCCGATTTGTACTGAATCTTATACTCTTAATTAGAGGTGAGACCTCATCACACATATTGGCAACTTAACTAACGTCCTCTCAACATATTAGCAAAAAAAATCCAGGCAAATATGTCAAGGTAATATTATTTTTAAATATCAATATGCGGAGAGCAGTAGCGAAACCTTTCAGGTGCGACTGAAACTAGATCTTCGAGTCTTGGTATCGTCAAAGAAAGAAAAATACAGTATGTAACATTATTTATTTAAAAAGCCGATTCTTTTTATTTTTGAGATCCCTCATGGAATTTCCTTGTCTTGACAATACCGAAAGTCCGCTGACTCGATTACAGCAGATGATCGACCAAGTACAAGCCATTTGCATGCGCTTAGAAACGTGTAGCATATTAAGATAGAACCAGACTGAGTATGCATGTATACCTCCGCAAAAGTTCCCGTGTTTTATACACAGTGCCATGGTTCACAGGTCAACTCCAGAACAAAGAAAACCCATGATTCCAGTGAATGGCATCGAAGAAGAAATTGCCCTATGTAAAAAAAATGGGGAATAAATCTAAAACATTTTGGAGATCAATGTTACCTTAAAAATCAACCCTCCATCGCCAAAAAATCCGTCCATATCTACCCTATGTCTGAACAAAATTCATCAAACTCCGTCTATATCTACTCTTAGTCTAAACAAAATTTCATCAAACTCCGTCCGTATCTATCCGAGTATCAACAAATATTCATCAAACTCAGCCCAAGTCTACCCCTAAGTTTAAAAGAAATTATTAAACTATGTCTATATCCACCCTAAGTCTCAGCAAATAAAAAATATATACCCTAAATCTCAATAATAAATTCAATTAATTAAACTCCGTCCATATGGTTTGAGTAGAATTGCAAACAAACCAACACAAGTTAAAACATCGCCGGAGGAGGTATAACAGAAACACGTCGTGTAAGCAATCCTTCTTTGTAGCGCCATCACGCGGTGATTACCATAATCTCCTCTGTCATAAAAGTAGAATCTCTGGTGAAGTATTGGTCCTGACACGAGCCTGTAATGAGGATACGGCATTTATAATGGCGCGGTATTACTTTACGATACACCTGCCCAAGCTCAACGGTGTATCCCAAATGCTTGCATGGCCTTCAGACGAAAATACAACGTGTTATATACCCAATACACCTGCCTAAACCGCCAAAATACAAGACCCACAAGCCAAAGTTGACTGTTTATTCTTCAAAAGAGAGCGCGATAGAACCACAGGTTGGTCACTGCACCTGTCTGCCAACAGCTGACAAATATTCATCACTCTGGAATAAGTGCTTTCTCTGCCTCTCCGCCAGTCTAAGCAGTCATTAACCAATTTCTCCGGGACTTGCGATTACATCTGCGTGCACTTGTATAGAGATGCAGAGAGGCGGGGAGCAGTACGTTTCGCCCTCCAAGGAGGAAGACGCAGACTAGTGGGTATTAGACGTGTGGCAACGAACCAGAAGGTCGTTGACACGAAACCGCCATTGCTTTAAAAGCAAAATGGCAAAAAGAGATTCTTTCAGATATCTATAGGGATGGGTTAAGCTATCTCGGTTATTCTCAATGCACAAGCTATCAATAGATAAACCAAGAAAAGCTGGTCTCAGATCGCAAAAAAATATATATTCAAAAAGCGTGAAGCACAATTGAGACGTTTACATACCGATCGTTGTGTCGAGCCCGCGACTGTGGAAGAGTCTGTCGGAATTCTTAAAGGTGCCCATTCACCTACCTTTTGAAATAGAATTTATGTGATTTCATGCTTTCTCTTTGTATATATTAATGATCGAATGGTAATTCTGGTTTTGGAAAGTTCTTGTATAGGCTTCCATGAAGGATGTATGAACTTGTTTTTCAACAACATGTTTGTAAACACAGCATGCAATGTTGACAAACGGGAAAAACATGTAACCTAAGGTGAAAGGTTGCATATATGCGGAGGTAGAAAGGTCAAAATGCCATTTGCAAAGCTCGGGCTTATCTGTCTTGCCGCCAGATGCTCTTGTTGAATTTGTTTTGATTATTTTGGCGGGCCCCCACATATTATAAACACGTTGATATAAACAAAACAAGCAGCCTGTGTGCGGTGATATCCACGTGTTCTGGCCTATTTTAATAAAAGTTCCATTGGGATTATCTTTAGTTTATAAAGGTCAGATAGGTGATTTGGCCCCTTTAAGGAAAATTGTCGCTCTGACACTATTGTAGAAAAAATAACAGCAGCGGACCAAGCGGATTAGTTAAAACGTTTGTAACCAATTTAAGCGGACTTAATCTACCTTTTCAGAACCTTTATATTACGTCTTTTATTTAATTTCGTGGAATAGACCCACCCTCTTCCAAAATCTTGGATCCGCCCCTGTATAAGACACTGAGTCGTGAACTGACGACTTTCTGCTCAGATACAAATTGTCCGTCATCCTGTGTATAGAACGACCACGCACGTGTCCAAAGGGCTAATATCACATCTTGGTTTGTTTGACCTGAGCCAAGGGGTATTTTCGCCTCGTGGTACTTAGCGTATTTACAAACACAGACCCGTTGAAGTTGGTACCTCGCTGACACGGCCCTGTCCGTTGTAATGTGATTCTAAAGAGAACATTCAGCTAAAAGTTCCGGAAAGGGGGTCAAGATACAGTAATGTTCACAAACAACCATCGGACAGCTTACGTTGGGGTCCCTCCTCGCCACAACAAACCACTCGAGAACAAAGCGGCTAAACAGCTTCCACACGTCCATTCTGCTGATTCAGCACATTTGACTTCACCTCAGGTGGAAAGGTGGATTCCATGAATAAAACCTAGATAACACTTCATACAGAGCTTATCGTGTAACAAGTACGCTATGTTTGGATTCGGTTTTCTCAATTAGCACATATGTTCTACATTAACGGAGCATTTTGGAAATTGGAGTTTTGGCAAACGGATGCTTGATCGAGGCAACAAAATTTTAATGGAAAAAGATATTCCAGTCTGGTTACATTCATATGTAATTTCTTGAAACAAAGATAAAACCCGCTCTTTTCTTATCACACATTATAAACTGAGGTAATATAAAGGTTTATTATATATATAATATAATAATATATATATATATGAATGTATTACATATAATTATTATAAATAATTCGATATCTGACTTCTAATGACTAAGGATGATCCCTTGTACCTTTCATAAAAAAATGCCAGAAAACTGCGATCTCACGGTACGTAGGCTGCTTTTTTTCAAATGTTTATAACATGTGGGGTGCCCGCTAAAATATTCAACAAGGGAACCTGACGGAAACTCAGACAAACCAGAGTTTTGTAAAGGGCGTTTGGCAGCTAGTGTCCTTACAGGTTCCGCACATACAACAATCCATCTTCAGTAATTTTTGTTTTTCTGTGTGCAAACATTGGCGCATGTTTCGTGTTTACAAACACGTTGTAGTGAAACAAGGTCGTGCATCCGTCACAGAGGCATTATATCACAGGCGCTTGAATTGCTATTAGTGTAGATATCAGTTACATTTGCCCCAGCCCCATTTGTTAGGCCCGACAGCCATGGCACATCGGTTTCAGGCTAAATTTGAAGTAGTTGCGTGTATGACTGAACCATTGTTACGTCAGCGGTGTCACCATCTGAAAACTCCAGTATAATAGTAGACATATCAACCAATCAGAAAGCGCGTTGCTATGCAATGGCTGTCGGACCTAATGACGGGGGCTTCTTGCCTGCCTATCTCAAATATTAAGTAAATAATGAAGAGATGGACCATATAGTGTGAAAAACGCTAGGAAAATGTCAGATAAGTATTAGTCATATGGAAATGACCAAGTAAAGTAACAAATTTAACCGAAATCCACACTAATAGCAATTCAAGCGCCTGTGGTTATATGAACATTTCCTGGCAAGAATTACCTTTATTTCATCAATATACCCACAGAGGTAGAAAGAAATCACAAAACTTATTCATATAGATTTTTAATTGCCTTCTTAATGTAAGTTATCATTCAGCATGTGGTCTACATGCATGTTTGTCTCATATGTCTATATAAAGAGGGTTATACCAGCTTTAAATCAGACTGGTATACAAATTGATGTTACAATACATTTGAATTTGACAAACTTGGCCCGAATAGACAGAAATTAAATCAGTCATCTATATTCAAATCACAAAATATTAGAATCTTTTTATTCATTTTACTAATTTCCCAAAATAATGTTGTTTCATTTATGAGTCCGGCTGTGATTTTTCTTGATTTTGTTGTTTTCACTGTTTTTAAGCAGCTTTCATGACTCATATTTGAGGTTACAAATAAATTATGCCTGCAGGTTTTAACAACAACAAAAAACAAAGTAAACACAATTTTATGTATAAGCTAAATACAATATGACTTGGCCCTTTTCTAAAAAGTTTTGCTCCCAGGCAAGGAAAACACGTAAATAAAGCAACTGGGAGTACATATGTTCAAAATAAAGTTACAGGTCAGTTACTGCCTTCCGGATGGTATTTGAGTGTTTTATTTATGTGGTGAGAGGTCATACTTGTGTATAAAAATCATAAAGGGGAGCTTTTTGCAGATACATAGTTCGGTTACACGCAGTCACAAGGCGGGAGGCTGAATACTTCGCCAGTCATCTGGTCCATGCTTTTTAGAACGTTTTACATATGGTGGTATGTAAACCCGGAAATAACAAGCCTGTTAACAGTTAATCTTCCCAAGACCATAGCAGGTGCACATGGTTACAGGTGCCGGTATGGCGACAATTGCCATGGGAATATTACGGAAGTCAGCTACCAAGCAAGCCTGCTACAAAAGAAAGTGTTTTCTTTTTTCTTCTTCCTTCCCTTCTAATATATAAAAGCCACTTGAGGACATCAGGGCACAATGGTATACACGTTTCATACATATTTTCTAAATGTTGAATCCACAAAGCTGTTTAAAACCTCCCTATAAGGTGATTCAAAACGTTCCAGAAAAATTGAAACCCATGTAAGACCATACAAAAATAATAATTTTTTTGTGGATCAATTATTTTTTGTCAATGAGGACCATGTCCTTGGTAACGTCGCTACTTTGCGTTTATTCACTCCTTCCCTTAAAGGGGCCCATTCACCAATCTTTTGAAAAAGAATTTATGTGATTTCTGGCTTCCTCTCTGTATATATTCATTATCGAAGTGTAATTTTGGTTGTGAAAAGTTCTTATAACGCCTTCGTGAAGAATGTATAAACTTGTTTATCAACAACATTTTTTGTATATACTGCAATGTTGACAAACAGGAACAACATGTAACCTAAGGTGGTAGGTTGCAAATATGCGGCGGTAGAAAGGTCAAGGTATATAAGCTCTTGCTTATCTGACTTTCTACCAGATGCCCTTGTTGAGGCTGTTTTGATTATTTTGGCGGGCCCCCACATATTATAAACATGTTGATATAAACAAAACAAGCAGCCAGTTTGCGGTGATACCCACGTTTTCTGCCTTATTTTTATACAGCTCCAAGAGATTACCTTTAGTTTATAAAGGTCACATAGGTGATTGCCCCCTTTAAACGTATGGATGATGGACAATCTTTTTAATAATCATATACGCCATGCATTTCAAGGCATATGTGTGTGTGTGATTTTTTTTTTTTTTTGGCAAGCTGGCAAGATCCAGCGTTTCGCAAATCAACCGATAAAAAGAGAATAGAAAAGAAAATGCTCTCAACGCCCCAAAACCACCACGGCCGATCAAGCACGCGGTAAACGCACGTCTGTTAAAACGTGAATTTTGTATTTAATCTAGTGCCAGCAATAACTAGAAAGTAGTCTGATAAATACATATTTACCTCCATAATGATGATAATAAAACTTTGTTTGAGCTACAAGAAATAAAATCGATTCCCAGTTCCCCAAGGCTACAGATGAGCATTGTTGGATAGAGCAAAGGCAATGTATAGCCTCGGCCAAAGGCAGGACAAAGACATTGTCCGCAATAACATTGATCCCTAAATTTAACACATGAAATGGTGATAACGATCACCACCAGATTAACCCATCTACAAAATTTCATCAAAATCCATTAATAACTTTATAAGAAAAGTAGCATACAGATCTATAACCACGATGAAAATATAATATACCTGCACCTGGGAATGTAAAATTATCTTAAATTTGAGTAATTCTGCTGACAAACTAACGAGCAAAGGGTAATAATCACTGGTAATTATAAACGCTCTTAAGTGTAGATAACAATCGTCAGCACTTTTTGCTGAACTTTATTTTCGTATCCACACAGTTTTCAGTCATATTTATTATATGTATACAGACTAAGGCGTTACTTTATGGGATATATATACACAGAGAAGTATAAACAAAAAAAACACGTTTCTCCAGGTTTATATTGTTACAGTGTCTGGTTTCCTGTTATCATGTTAACGTTTAACTTAGCTTGGCACCTCTGTTTCTCTGATAACGCAATAAAAACAGCTTCCCCGCGTCATGAATCCGGTCTACAGGATATAGGTAACAGCATCATTGTGTTGATGTAACATTTTATGACCTCTCCCTCCTGATGTTCGCCGTGATACCAGGCCTGTATGCTGGCAGTTATAGCTCAGGGAATGCCTATTAGTAGCCTGGCATGGTGGCAGCCCTACATACCCAAGCCAGTTCACAAATTAATGAGGAGGTAATGTCTTCACCTGTGTTTGTTAAATGATTTCCTTTACTATACATGAAGACAGTACTGTAATTTCTTCTTCAAACCGTTAACGTTAAAGAACACTCCCGCTCTCCGACGGAGTCTTTCTATACATTTCGAAATTATAGAGTCGGCATATTTATACCAAGGATAGAAAGATGATCTACTTTCAGCTGAATTTAGAAAAAAAGAGAATTATAAAATAAAAAAAAAATCGTTAACACACTTACGATAGGCGGCGCTGCTATTCATTTGCGGTATTATCGTTATTAAGAAAGATCTCATTTCACATAAAGCAGTTTATACAAATGATTGCTTTCATTAGGTTACTCCTTTGCTTTAACACACACTTTTCATATTTTCCCACATTTTCCAAAGTTTAAACGTAACCTCGTATTTAAAAAAAAAAAAACTACCACAAACAAACAAAAGTTTACTTATATATTCAGTTTAAAATTCGATTGCAGGGAATACCATAAATATCGTAAAAGACAAATGCTACTATTTTCTGATTCTGGACATATCTAATAAGATGACAGCAAATGAATCAGGCTCTGAGTACTTACTCACATGCAGGTCATATGAAAAGCGAGCGCAGGTGAAGTGGTTTCTGATATTCACGTATGCAAATGAGGTATGTAGTTCCGGTTGTTTCCCTTGAAGACTGGTTCTATCCCGCTGGTTTACACAATAGTACGTGATATTTACCCAGGTATATCTTCCTCTGCTCACTGTTTACTTGTCACGTGACGGGGCTCTAAATGACGCCCAGAACTGTATGACTCCGCATATTTTACATACTCGCTTACTACAATACCGTGACCTCGAGTCTCTGTTACCTCAAATCCTGTGACCCAAAGTGACCAAGCTCAGACTTAAAATGCATCACAGGCCTTTCTGCAGTCTGTTCCATCTACCCCATTGCCAAACCATAGAGTTTTAATAGTATAGTACAAGGGGACGCGTTTTAAGGGAAGCAAGGGATGTTATTTACTACCCCATCCATCAAACTCTAAAAATACAAATGACTTATAATTAAAAAAGATCTATGTTTTATAAGATATCAGCCGAACATTGGGGACATGTTGCCTCACTTTTTATTGGAATAAAATTTTAGTGTTTTCACATGGACCTAGAAATGATTCCACCATTCAGACAGTTTATAGTTTTTTATATCTTCCACATTTATCCCTTTTGGCAGATCAGATTGAGAGTCTTTTTAGGGTACGGTATATAGGCAGTTCCCTTATTGAATCATCAGAAATGTAAACATATATTATAGTATACAGATGAATGCTTGAAAAATATGTATTCCACAATTTTGACAATTATAAAATGCTTTCATAATGTTGGTTGTCCTTATCTCAAGGGAGGGTGAGGGAGTTGTCGTTGGTGGTGATTGGGGAGGGGGGATTCCGTCCGTCTTCCCGTGGATTTTCCCCCTCACATTTTTTTAGCAAACAAGGCCCGTGATCCAAATTGATGACATTCAACGTAACTATTCACGTGAAAAAAAAAACCCGACATATGTTACTGCTGTCTTGAGTGAATACTCTAAAACATACAATGGTGTCAGAAAGGTGGTTACTTATAGGCATAAGACATATTACATCTGTCAGAATTAGAGTTGGCATTCATGAATAATAGATTTTAATGTCATACTAGGTGATCACACTCGTGTACAGTATATGTATAAGACCATGAATTAGCGTATTTATATAAATAAACAATATTTACAGAGATATATTTATCAGTCTTATATGATAGTTTATACTGACAATATCAGTAAGGAAACCATTACATCTCACTCATATATTTCTATGTGGCAAAAACCGTATTTTGTGTTTCAAAGTGTTTTTGGTTTCTGTAACAAGTGACCCATGGGTCATGTCGCTCAGCTGACTGGGAAGAGATTTGCAAAAGGAAATTTTATCATCTGAATGGTAGTTTATAACCATTCAACTGAAGCATCAAACAGATTAACCAACAGGATGAGATTGTGTCTGTATTAATATATCTCAAAAATAGAGAAAAAATGCTGAAACTTTAAAAAAAAAATACAGGTGGCTCCACCAGTCTGCAGAAACTAATAAAAACACTTAATGGTCAATATCCATGCAAAGAAGCATGGTGGTCTCTGGATAAGTTGTTCAGATACTTCAGTTTTTGTATCAAATTTTCCATTATTCTGAGGGATACCTTGAAGTCCTAAAGCTTGAAGGATATGGCTAACAGAGACCTAATTTCAGGTTTCCACAGACACTTTTCATGGGCCTCCTTGCATGAAAAGAATGAAGACTCTAGGTCCAGTTGTTACAATTTGTACCCTGTTGACAGATAACCACATCTTTAAAGGTCTCAAAAATAGAGAAAATAATTCGTAAAAATGTGAAAAAAAAGATGTGGCGCACCCAGTCTACTGAAACTGATGGAACACGTCATGATCAATATGTATGCCAAAAATCATGAGCATCAGTGTTGTAGTTATTGAGATACTGGAGTTTTTGTATCAAATTTTTCATTATTCTGGGGGGTATTTTGGAGCCATACAGCTTAATGGATATGGGTAACAGAGACCTAATTTCAGGTTTCCATGGAGATTTTTTATGGGTCTCCCTGTGTGTAAAGAATGAAGATTCTAGGTCCAGTTGTTATGATTTGTGCCCTGTTAACAGATGTTCATATCTTTAAAGGTCTCAAAAATAGAAAAAAAAATTAAAAAAAAGACCGAACAAATACATGTGGTGCCACCAGGCTGCAGAAACTGATGAAACATCTCATGATCAATATGTATGCCAAAAATCATGACCATCAGTGATGTGGTTAATGAGATATTGAAGTTTTTGTATGAAATTTTCCACTATTCTGGGGGGGGGGGGTACTTTGGGGCCCCATAGCTCGAAGGATATGGGTAACAGAGACCTAATTTCTGGTTTCCATGGAGACTTTTCATAGGTCTCTCAGAATGTTAAGAATAAAGATTCTAGATCCAGTCTTAACGATTTGTGGCCTATTAACAGATGTTCACATTTTTTAGGTCTCAAAAATAGAGAAAACAATTCGTAAAAATCGAAAAATACAGGTGGCGCCACCAGTCTGCAGAAACTGATGAAACGTCTCATGATCAATATGCCAAAAATCATGACCATCAGTCAAGTAGTTAATGAGATATTGAAGTTTTTGTATGTAATTATTCACTATTCTGGGGGTACTTTGGGGCCCCATAGCTCGAAGGATATGGGTAACAGAGACCTAATTTCAGGTTTCCATGGAGACTTTTCATGGACCTCTCTGGATGTAAAGTAAAAAGATTCCAGGTCCAGCGGTTACGATTTGTGCCTTGTTAACGGACAGACGACCGGATGGCCGGATGGCTGGACGGCCGGACGGACGACGGACAAAGAGTGATCGCTATAGCTCAGATGACTTACAGTCAGCTGAGCTAAAAAACGGTTCAGTCCTGAAGTTTTGGAGTATGGGTTGCTCCTGTAAATCTGCTGATATTAACATGACCAGTTTACTCTATAAATCTAAGCTACGGTAATAAAAGGGACACCAAAATATCGCATTTCTGTTTTCATGGAACGTAAAAAATGTTAATTTGGGAGAAAATAAATTGAATACATTTTATTGACATTAACTTTCTCACTTTACATGGAATTAAGAAACTCATTATTATTTGTACATGTAATTATTTTCAATTCTAAACCAAAACGGAGTATTTCTATAAACACTACTTCAAAGCTTTCAATATATATATATAGATTTAATTATTACTACATTATGTATTTGAGTGAATGAATATATATATATATATATATATATATATATATATATATATATATATATATATATATCAACGGGTATATATACTATAGAAGATATGTTTATAAGCAGGTCTGTTAAGAATTCTTTGAAATAGAGGCGACGGAAGGACTTTCTACCTAAATTGCTGAGTCATTCTCGTGAGATCATTCACTAAATCCTCGCAGTACCTTCACTAATACAGTCTGACTGCCGAGTATTTTATGTCTTGAACTCATGTGGACCGGATTAGCGGGGCAGCATAAAACCTGACAGGTTACAGGCGGGGAGGACTTCGCTGGCATTACTGAAGTAACCGCTAGTACGGTACGGGGTGTACACGTACATTCACTGATCACCTACATGTGTACGGTACAGGTGTACAAAGCGGAAGTCTATATATACTGTAGCCTGTTTCAACAAATAGTGCACATTTTTTATAAATTTTCATATCGATACAATAAACATTAAAATAGGATGATGCAAACAAAAAAGTAATTAGGGCTATATAAGCCCAAATTCATTTAGAATCATACAAAACATGTATCTTACAAATTAATTAAGAAACGCATAAAAACATATTATCTAAGATAAATGTCTGCCTTTACAACATTTCATCTTCATTAAAGATGGTCAAAGTGACTGGTTGCAATGAAAGAGTCAGAAAATTCTGAAAAAAAATAAATCTTTCAGGGTGAAGTTGGTAACCTACGCATTGGGGACACAATATATGTCACAAGTTGAATCCAGAATCCCGAAAATAAATATTTATTTTTATCATTATTTTGTTTTTAAAATTAGGCCTTTGTGCCCTGATTTAATGATGTAATCGATTCTCTGATAATATTTAGTAATTTGAGAGAATATCGCCAAATTAAAATGGGAATCACGGGGTCCTTCCCTTCGTGAAATTCAATGCACGCCGTTTTCATAATGCATTTTAGGCAAACTGTAGATTAAAAAAAAATCATTGTATGGCATAAAATGTCGTGTTTTAGGGTCTATTAGTTTCAATGTTGTCACGTTGGGTAAGACCACGAGAATTTTTAGTATAAATAAGGTCTTGCATAGAACGATTAGCCGTCCATTTGACTGAATCTCGGGTCTATAACCAAATGAACATTTATTATTTTTATAAATTTTCATATCGATACAATAAACATTAAAATAGGATGATGCAAACAAAAAAGTAATTAGGGCTATATAAGCCCAAATTCATTTAGAATCATACAAAACATGTATCTTACAAATTAATTAAGAAACGCATAAAAACATATTATCTAAGATAAATGTCTGCCTTTACAACATTTCATCTTCATTAAAGATGGTCAAAGTGACTGGTTGCAATGAAAGAGTCAGAAAATTCTGAAAAAAAATAAATCTTTCAGGGTGAAGTTGGTAACCTACGCATTGGGGACACAATATATGTCACAAGTTGAATCCAGAATCCCGAAAATAAATATTTATTTTTATCATTATTTTGTTTTTAAAATTAGGTCTTTGTGCCCTGATTTAATGATGTAATCAATTCTCTGATAATATTTAGTAATTTGAGAGAATATCGCCAAATTAAAATGGGAATCACGGGGTCCTTCCCTTCGTGAAATTCAATGCACGCCGTTTTCATAATGCATTTTAGGCAAACTGTAGATTAAAAAAAATCATTGTATGGCATAAAATGTCTTGTTTTAGGGTCTATTAGTTTCAATGTTGTCACGTTGGGTAAGACCACGAGAATTTTTAGTATAAATAAGGTCTTGCATAGAACGATTAGCCGTCCATTTGACTGAATCTCGGGTCTATAACCAAATGAACATTTATTATTTTTATCATGATCTCTATCGGTAATAGCATACACATACATGCATATACTTGCCATACCATGCATGCACGTGACATAGCAGTAAGGAGAATCTATATCTCGTTCTGGATTTGCTTGGATGGGTACTGCGCAGCTTTACTGCCGAGTATAGTACCTGTATAGACATATTTTATACTAGATATAAATCCAGGTATTCGCCTGAAGGAAAATGAGATCATAAAACCGCTTTGCAGTTCGGCAGGTAAACATACACATTCAATAGGCTGTGGAATATTGTCAATGAGCCATAGAGAAGCGCTATGGACGGTACTGTAGATTTAGAAATACTATTGTTCAGAAATGTCAAAGGTTTACTACACGTTACATGTGACTTGTTTATATAAAATATGTCCCGCGTGACACCAGCGTACAACCTGTTGTTTCATGCGTGCATAAAATATGTACGTGTAGGTCTGGTGTAATATATAGTGACTTTCTCTGGTAACTCGTGTGTGTGTTTTTATAAATTTTTTTCTGTGATGAAATGTCAGGTATTTGTATGCGATAGATGTATCTTTAACGTCTTTATACTGTTCCTATTGGTATAATTTCTAGGTCCGAGGTCCTAGGAGATCATTAATATTATTATTATTATTAGTAGTAGTAGTAGTAGTAGTAGTAGTAGTAGTAGTATAGTAGTGGTAGTTTTATTATAATTATTTTTATTAGTATTATTATAAATAAACTCAGGTTAATCCTAACATAACATTTCATCACATTCTTACATGGTAATGTTTGATTTATATTGGATAAAATAAGTCTCTAGAGAGAGAGAGAGAGAGAGAGAGAGAGAGAGAGATACATGAGTATATACAGAGGAGAAAACGGTTCGGGACGCAAAAGCCCGCGGGGGCTGCGTTGTGGTAATAAGTGTACATTTTTATTTAACACAAGTGTAAGGTCGGAAAGAGGGAGGCGCCCCCCCCCCCCCCCCCAATCAATCTGCATAATGATGAGCATCAAGTAAAAAACGTTACATATATTATACCCATTTTATGAAGACAGCGACACATCTTTAATTGCCAGTCGGTGATCCGTGCGCACGATCAAAACGTTAACATATACGCGTTATCATATTATGCGCGTTAGCCACAATTTGTCTGATTGTCCGAATTTTAGGATAACACTCCGAGCTTACATGGACCATCTCCGCTAAACAAGTCAACAATAACCACCGATTATCAGTCTTTACCTATACATCAGGATACCGCGTTCGCCATCCGTAACACATATATGTAGACCTCGATAAATCAACATACTTTTAACGCCATGTGTCAAGTATAGCAGTATTCATAACGTCTACACTAGCTGCACTTTCTTTTTTGAAGGGGATCAAGCGTCTCCTATATCTGACAAAGAATGATTGATAAAAATATATTTCTTTTGTTTTTTTTTTTGTTTTTCGTGAATAGGTGACTCATCGTTTATGAATATAAATAAATGATGCCACTGAATCCGGATCATGTACCGGATGCACACCAAAATATTATCGATTATCCATCAGCCCATTCACGAAATGCCCTGAAAATTACATGGGAATCCGTTCATGACTGCGTGAGTTATGTGGCGAACAAACAAACAAACAAACAAACACACACACATATACAAAAAACGCACACACGAACGGGGAAAAACGGCTCCCCTCTCGAATGAGGTAAATAATATCTTTTTTTACATCTCATTAATGTGTGTGGGCATTTTTACTGTTATACAAATTCTGAAGATGTATAAAATAAGCTAATATAAAATGATATAACTTCTTTCAGATACATTATTTATGAAAGAGATAGCACAGTCGATAGGTGTTCAGTTCACAAATATTTATATCATGCACACGCAGACTGATATATAACTCAAATACTGCATGTGGAAAAGTGTACGGCAAATGGCTCAGAAAAGAAGACCATTGAAACAAATAAATTGACAAGTTTCAGCGCACTGTATTGTCGATCTGTCGGAGAGCGATGATAAATGCACGGGACTTACTGAATTGCCAAACATATAATGTGTAAAATAAACGGCACAGTATTGTATTGTCGGATTGACGGGGAGCGAATGGCAGATAAACGGGACGGCACTGTAGAAAACACACGGGACGGCATTGTGTTGTAGAATTTTTGGAGAGCAATTGGCAAATGAACGGAAAATACTATATATTTTTAATTATTGGGCACATAGCGAGGGCCAGATGAACGGGGCTGTATATGTCCACTGGAGATACAGTACTATCCAGCATGTAACCTGATACGATGGGCGTTACAGCCTGACCAGTCAAGCTGGCGTGGACTCGTGTGGTCACTCCGAACTAAATACAGGCGTGTACTTGTCGTCTGCTAAGGGACAGATATGTATTTATAATTAACGACCGCTTACTTACAAATATATGCACATCTTTTTTATGAAACTTACCGGACCCGATCCACACTTGACAAACATTAGAATATATTTATATGTAATGTGCGAGTGTGTGTGCGTGTGTTTATGTGTGAATGTATGATACACACGTATGTCATTTTTATAGACTTACTTAACTTCGGGTAAACTATCTTGTGTGTTTGTTTTTAAGGTGGATAAAGCAGGCGAATAATACATTTTGTCGTATCTTGTATTATTTTTATTTTCATAAATAAAATGTCTTGGATTTTTATTACATTTACCTCTCCTTCTTGTTTATCTTGTTATGATTATGCCTATGTTTTCCTACACAGTAGAAAATGTGGAAATTTTACCTGGCATTAACTCTGTATTATGATAGTGTGTGTGTGTGTGTGTGAGAGAGAGAGAGAGAGAGGGAGAGAGAGAGAGGGAAACAGCTACAGACAGACTGACGAAAAGATATAGAGGCAGAGAGAGAGAGAGAGAGGGGGGGGGGGGTCGGGAGGTTAATTGGGAGAGACAGACTAACAAAAGATTGAAAAATAGAAAGAGAATCAGACACACACACACAGAAACAAATATAGAAAGATGGGGAGAAAGAAACAGAATGAAAGACAGACAGTCAGACCACGATGAGAGAGAGAGAGAGAGAGAGAGAGAGAGAGAGAGAGAGAGAGAGAGAGAGAGAGAGAGAGATACCTCAACATAGTTTTTATGAATCAAAGACAGAAGGTACGGTGTATACATGTAGTAGTCCCTACCCTTTGTAGTCTTTGGGAACTTCAGGGTCGTCTGCCGTAGTCAGCTGGATCAGGGCGCTGAACAGAACAGCTCCGCAGCAAAGGTTGATTATTTTTTGCGGAGTACCTCCCATTGTTTTCTCCTCAGACGGCTTGTATCTCTCTCGGACCGTGTGGTCCTCATACGCCGGAGCGATCTGTTCTACTGTCAGAACATACGCGCTGTGAACGCCCGGCCGGCTCCAGAGCAACTTTGAAACGTCTCAATCTGCGAGTGCTTAAAACGCAGCGAGATGGGTGGCTTGCGTAGCTCCGCCGCGGGCTCAGAAACCAGCCCCTTATGATGTCCAATAGTAATTACATCCCGTCTATTAAGTATAATTATTGTATATTCGACTGATGGCCGCTACACAACTCCAGACGTTTAATGATGACAGCAAAATCTCTAATTGCAACCTTGTGCATTAGGCGTACCCTTTCCCCGAGATTGTTCGTATAATCAGCAACCGAAGTTCGTAACATATACACTAGACTAACACATAAAGATCAGATAAAATGGTCCTTCTTAAAAAACAATATAAATGAAGTTCTGTCATGCCCAGCCAGGCGGACAGAATGTCGTTAGCGTCTGCATTCTTCGCGTTTTTAAGTGTAGCGCCAGGTATAAACTTCACACCTTCATATATGATCACATTTGTCGGTACCTGTTTGTATTTTACCTGTATGTAAGTGGAAACATATGATGACTTTTAGACACCTTGTCCCTTTAAAGGAAATATTTCATGACCTCAAGGAGGGTCTGATCTCACATGCATGACCTTGCGTGGGTTGACCTTCAATTTACCTTAATTAAGACCGCTGCCGCACGGCACTGTGGGTTTTACTTTACGCGATATTTTATTTCTTTATGGCATACATCATGACTGCAGAGAAATTCAATATTAACTGACTGCTATTGCGGCCAGACGGGTGATGGTTCCCCACCACAGTCAAAATATATATAGTCTAAATCGCTCAGACATCATTACGAAGTGATGGCCGAATTTATAAAAATAATACTGTTGATGTTTGTAGAGAACCCGATACTCTATTTCAGATAGGATTGAAGACACTTAAATAACTCGATCATGATAGATTCCATAATTATGTATAATTCAATCAATCCTCAATAAATGTAGACCATATTTTATATATTTTTTTGTTTACTTCTTAAAAAACGCAAACAAATGAAACCACAAAAATATATAAACTGCAGTCCCTGTTCAATAGATCACCAAGAATATGTTGTGTTCGTATATTTTCTTAAGAAAATGATATATTGATATCATATATTTGTATTTATACTGTCTTCCCTGATATTTCCTTAGAATATAAGTATTTAAAAAGGCGGTGACTGAATAAAGATAATATAAGTAGAAAGCGTGATGTTATAATAATGACAACAATGAGTGCGGAGGCATATGCGCTCACTAACTGTTCTCTAATTGACCTGAAGATCATTTCGGTAATAAATAGACACTTGGCGAACGACTTGCTCACTGAAGCATGGACTTAAGTTACGCATCATTAACCTAATTGTCTAGACTTCTCTTGCAGTGTGAACGGCCGCTGATTATGAAAGCAACACCATCTTGTGAGTGTATTAAAACACCAGTACCGACAACCAAACACTACGTGCATGTTATATGGCTCGCAGGTCAAAGGTCATGTATGGTAAATAAAATAATGATCAGTCCCTAATGATGACTCATTAATGTACACCGGATGTACGTCATCGGGACTTGGGTAATGGGACGCAATTTTAATTAGAGATACCTGGATATATCGACCATCTAAACCTGGATTATTAAGCAATAATTATTATTCGTTTCTGTTTATAACTGTTCAGGTTGGAACCAGACTTCCTTATAAATATATGGTTATCGTATTTTTGGCTTGTGTGAATACAACTTCACGGATTGCTGAACATAATCGAGTATACATAATTATAGTTAATATTTCAGGAATTTCGAAATGACTAAAATGTTGTGATATTAAATCATTTGTGACGACATAATAATAATAATAATTATAATTATAATAATAATAATAATAATACATATGATCATTATGATTATGATTTTGATTATGATTATGATTATGATTATTATTATTGTTATTATTTCATTACAAAATGTTTATTAATTGATATTCAGGACTACTAGTTTTAATATGTGCACAGGTGTCACTTTCGCCGAATGAGGCATAAACTCTCTATGTGAACACACATGCAAACCTTGTGAAGACCAAGTGAATGAGCGAAAGTAAGAAAAATGAGAGAGAGAGAGAGAGAGAGAGAGAGAGAGAGAGAGAGAGGCATCCACAGACGCTCAAAATGACAGCTAGAGCCAATTGTATAACATCCATGTATACGCGAACCCTCCCTTTAGTCACTTGTTGCGTATCGTCTTGTTAGACCAGATTTTATTACGTAATTAGCAAGCAAGCTCCGTTTGATGAGCTCTGTTACGTAACACCTCATGTCAGTCGGCGTCTGTGCATCCTCCATGGCAGTCCCCAGAGCCTTGTCCGTCAGCAAAGAATCTGATCTAATCATATTATGAGTAACAGACATTGCCCAGGCAAGCGATATACTTTTCAGTGACATCAGTTATAGCTGCCTTCTATGTTTATATCTCCGCCAGGGAGAATGTATTATGTTTTACCCTGTGTTATTTGGTTTGTTTGTTAGGTACTTCACTAAAAAAAATTATGAACAAATTTCGATAAAAAGTTGGTGGATGATTCGGGTTACACAAAGAACACACCATTTAAGTTTGGAAATATTCTGGATGACAAGTTTTTTTTTTATTCAAAGGATCTTTAACATTATGAGGTAAGAGTTTCTTTATCCGACGGGGGACCAGGGCCATTACCTACAAGGTATAAGGGACCGCTATAGATATTTTCTGTGATCCATCTTGGATGTGGTGAACCGTAACATTAAAAGGTAAACCTTTGTAAAAACATAACCTCCATAGCGGTCATATAAATAACTGACCTATAAGATATATCTATTTTGAAAATATACCAAACTTGTATGAAACGCAGAGCCCACTTTTCCCCCTAGCCAACTAGAGTTAGCCAGACAATCGACCTCTATGCTCTCATGACCAATGAGTTTCGACCAACAGGACCTCCTCCAATTGATAAATCAGACAGCCAGGCTGAGGATAGCTGTGTCTGTTTATTTGTTTATTAAAACCCCATATCCCCTGGCAGTTACCACGCGTCTGGCTGTCAGCTTTGACGCATTACGTTAAGAAGCTAATTTATTTCAAACGGCCATGGTTGTCTAAAACCTGGACCGCGGACCCCGGAATTTGAAACATATTTAATTTTTTTTTTCAGAGTAGATAACTCGTATTACATTCAATAAATTATTATACTTCCATCAGCACCGATAACCCCATAATCTTAAGTATTTTGTGTAAATAGCTGATTGGAAGATCTGAATGCTTTGCATTGACTTTTATTACCAAAATGAACTGTTCTGGACTCGATTACTGCACGTTATTTACCTTCTGTCGCTGAGAGAGTAAAGTGATTCATTTTAAGATTTTATCAAATCGAGTTTCTCTCAAACCGATGGTAATGGTTAACGACATATATTTTACCGATTTCACTCAGTTTAGATATAAAAGTATACCTAATCGTCTTCATGGAATGACCTGTGATTACCTCATTTGTTGATCAAAATGTATGTTTAATTAATATATCTCTGTTACAAAGTAACAAATATATATTTTTACAAATTACATTACATAAAAAAAAATTGTTATTTCGCCAGCCAGGGGCTCGTAGACAAAAAAAGCATATTAGATTTATCTATTGAAGTAACTGATAATTATTTTCACAAATTATAACAGATAAAATACGATCCTTCTTCAAAGTGCCAATCAAGATTAATAATGTATGTTCGGATATATCTGAAGTCCGGTATGTGTGATGTGCGGGTTTTCGACACTACTGTTTCAAATGATTATTTACCCCCGGCCAAGGTCCTTACGCGACCAGATCTGGAGATCGGCTGCACTGCATCAACCAGACCAGAGTCTACAGTCAGGGGCGGGTCCACGTTGGAGGAGGAGGGTTAACCCATCCCTCAATCAATATAAGAGAAATTATCTTTAATTGCATTTTTTTTTCGTGAAACTTTTAGGCCAAGCAAACAAAAATATACTATAGACTTTCTACAGTTCTATGAAAGGTGGAATGGTACAATAGTCCACACAAATAGTCTATTTTATATTACACCTTTGTGAATTTATGACAATTTTGCATTGTTAATACTCAAACTGATTTCTTGAAGGGATTGAAGCAAGAGCACAAATAAATAACAGTTCTACCTCGGACTTGTAGCGCTAATTTCCTTTTTTTTTTTTACCAACTTCCCATAGTAATTGGTTCATGAAAAATTACAGTGGCGATTCCTTATAACAATTAATATTTTTATCTAGCCTCAGGGTAACACTCATATTCATTGAGTTTTTAACCTTCTTTGATAGTGTTACGGCCCCTGATGTTAATGGTACATACCCTTCCCTGCACCCATGATCCGCCCCTGGCAGTGCGGCCCGTTATATTATCTGTAGGGTCGGGTAACCGCGTGAGGACGGTACGTCCCGGACCCGCCGTGACCCGCAGTAATGAAGTCAGCAGGCGTCCAGGCCGCCTCCCGGGTATATATTTGGACTACTAATAAACGACATGTGCGCTACGTTTGGACCGTTAGCTTTCTAGATTTACAGGCAGATTTCGACCCTACTCTCCGAAGAAGCAACAGGCAGAACTCATGTATGAATATGTTGATAATTGATTTAACCTTTCCTGTGTTTATTTAAATATTAAAAAGGAATTAGATTAAAAACTCTTTATTTTACATGTATGACATTACAAGCCTATACACAATCTCCTTGCTGCCTAAGTGTTATTTTTTTAATAAATCAAATAAATTGCTTACTTAAAAATGAACCTCACACATATTTAATTTTCAGTTTTTTTGTTAACCCTTATACTCGCACTCTGTGAATTTATATTTTGTTATTAAGTATTGAAACCTTCAAACATAAATGTCAGCCTCAATATCCTTTCGTGGAAAATACCGCGCAGGCCTACTCTGTGGATATATAACGTGAATCCAGTGTTTTTGTAAAAAAAAAAAAATTGCGTCACTATATAGGCCTAATTCACAGAAAGTGATGTCATAGGTCTGTCACGTTGTATTTCATTAAGGAGGTTTCCTCTACTTTCAACTCATAGTTTGAGCGACTCTTTGTCAATATGTGAGGCTAGTTTGCTGTAAGACATCAAATGATTTAATCAATATCAAAACACAGTTATTCAAATACAATATAAAGAAAATATCAGTATCTTATTCTTACATATTCCACATGATCCAGTTAAGAGACCTTATGGAAAGCACCTGTGTTAATGTACTTGGCAAACACTTACAGGTTTTGGTCAAGTGAACACATAAGGTTTATGAATGATTCTTGTTTACAACTTTTTTTAAACCAAGAAACACTTTCTGGGGATTTTAAGAATAAAGACGTTTAATTTGATTAACCTATACCTCTAGACATTAACAAATAATACGAAACATATAAAAAAATAAATTTAATTTCAAGATGAGAATCTTCATTTATATGCCTTGATCTGTAAAATATATTTATAACTTAAAAGGAGGCTCCAGTGGATGTGTGGCCATTTAACTGTAACTATCCAACAGTTTTGCTCTAAAAACCACACATCGTAGCTTTAAAAAGGATCTGGGATTCCACAGTAACTGTGATATATGCTGAAGCCAATTGCAGTGGAACAGATATAAAAAAATAGCGTTATCTCATATAAACAAGTGAAGAAATTAGAAAAAAAATAATAAGAGAAGATATACATTCCTGGGTAAACTGGTTAATTAGGTCAAAATGGCCGAAACTGCAAGTATAAATGCGATGCGTCTCGAAACAACTGTCGTTCACAAGATCGGGTTCGGCTCGATCTCGAGTGGCATGGCTGGTTCTCCGCTGCTGGTATCGGTAGAGGGAATGCGGGTTGCTTCTGCTTTTGCGGTTGTGAATGCTGTAGCTTTCCTAAAAGGTCACAGGTTCAGGATGTACGGTGGCGGCCTCTCGCGGCTCTCTGCTTGGCTGTGTGGCATCGCGTCTGTTGGCTCAGAGAACATGCTTAAGGAGCGCGCAGGGCTGAGGTCTTGACCACAGCAACCCATAGCTGCTCGACGAGCTTAAACTTCTTCTGCTGCTGATACATGACAGCCCTGTGCACATGCATTACGTAATTTGGTTGAACGGATACTGTATCAATGTCAATATCCGTAGTTACGTCACTCAAGATGTTTTGAGAGAGCAAGCTTGGTTGAAAGGGCAGAAACCGTGCATCTCAATAACATGAGAAAAGAACAGGTTCTACTCGCTCACGTTGATTTCTTTCACCTTTGATATCTTCAGTCGTTGGGAAAAATTAGTGCCCCAGAAGCGTTTTGTCATGACGATGGAAAAGTTTGCCATCGTGCTGCACTGCAAATACATTTGTATATATTTTTAGTAATATAATTGTTGTAAATTTCGATCGATCGATCGATCGATCGAGAGAGAGAGAGAGAGAGAGAGAGAGAGATGAACTTTGTGCATGTGTTGCATATCAAGAAGGTGTTGCGATACATTTAGTTTATATGCTGCATGATGAAAGGAGCGACATCTGGCGGGAGAGTAAGGTATCTTATGATATTGTCTCAGTTATGAGGAACTGTGTCAGGTATCGATACTTTCTTTATTCTGAAGATTAAAAGTATAAGCATGCAACAAAATGTAAATGAAAATGACTGCATGATTAGACATTCACTGTTGGAGATTTCTTAATTAAATTACATGAAAATAATAATTGCCTGTTCTCACCTGACCGATTTCAGGCTTAAATGTGACATGATGGGTTATATCAATGGCTACGTCTGGCTTGGGATTCAAGTATACGGTACTTTTTAATTTTCTTATGGAATCAACGAAACTTGAGAAAACGCAACGGTAAAGTGCAAAATGCCTGAGAATAAGTCCAACATGACATTCAAATGCACGGAAGTCGTTGAATTGTAAAGCATAT
This sequence comes from Sipunculus nudus, assembly GCA_026874595.1. Classification (NCBI taxonomy): domain Eukaryota; kingdom Metazoa; phylum Annelida; class Sipuncula; order Golfingiida; family Sipunculidae; genus Sipunculus; species Sipunculus nudus. The sequence continues at coordinate 73,235,259 of CM049314.1, forward strand.
AAAAGCACTTTAAAATATAACATTTGGGAGCCAATTGATTATTGATATTTTAATTATGCTGCCATCTGGCGGCAAAATATATAACTAAAACATGTACACCATGTAATCCCAGCGGTTCGTTTGAGTGTCTTTATTAAGTATTTTCACACAACTCTCTCAAAGTATAGGCGTCATTGGTCCAATTAGCATTCTAGCTGAGTAGGATTGGGTTCAAATGCGACAGAAAGAAATTAAATGCAAATGTTTGAAAGAAAGCCAATGCATACAAATGTGTTAGCTATGTGTTAGTATAATAATTATTACCATATATAGTCTATGGCGCCAATGAGACCAATGCCTTTAAGAATTATGTATTATATAAAAACATTTTACCTAATTCTTAAAGGAAGTTAGTATCTTATAATTACAAGATAACAATTTTGAAGTGCATTTGCATTTTTATTTATCGCAGGCAGCTCTCAATTTAAATGCAATTGTAAATGGGATATTTTCATATACAAGCTTATGAAGCCTATAGAAACTTTTGTCTGAGTCACGGGCCGACTGGATTAAAAAAAACAGACCTTGTTATTCTGAGTCAAAGCGATTTCAATGTAATACTGGCATCAATATAATCATCTTACTTTTAACATCCGCCTACCAGGAAACTTCCCCGTCCGCTATAGGAACGAGTCTGCCCTCTAGCTGAGACTCCTGCAGGCATACAAAAGCTGATGGTTCAATAGACATGGAATTACGCTTGATTCTAAATTTTGTCTTTGTATATATAATCACTGATGGCCTGACCAGTCTACAGGATAACTCATGTTTTGCCTTGAAAGCAGAACAAAAAGCAGGATGGTAACGTGTTTTATACAGGGGCGGATCCACAATCCTTCACAAGGAAGGCTGATGAGGAAACATGAAAACGGTCCTAAGGTCCGGAAAAGAGGATTTAGGCGACAAAAAATGGTTTCAAACCTTCATAAAATGTTTCGACGACTAAATAACAAGGGGACAGGATGAGACCTCTTGTACCCCCTTTGAAACCGTCCATATAACATCTATGACGTCTTTATTTTTGTTTCTGTGACTAATCGTAAAAGCAGTGTGATTTACACCTATTCCCCAGCTTTGAGTACTCTTCAATCAGTAGACAGGGTAATTTATGCTGCATTTCGTTTAGTTCTGAGTGATCCTTGAGGCTTCGTGAGTGAAAAGGTTGAGCGGCCAAAATAGAGACTTTACACGCACCATAACAAACCCGGTACACCTTTATACTGTTGCTTGTTTGTCGACCATCGATAAGACACACAGACGATCCCATTGTATGTGGCATTTATGATCAGAGAGAAAAAAAGGTCCCTGCATCATTATGACGAAATGTGCACTCGATACGCCTGTCGCTAATCATGCCATGCATGTGACAAGTAGCTTAACACCAGGGGTATTCAGATTAATAAGTAAGCAAGAGACCCAGGGGGTCTAATGTTCACTCTGTGGTATTGTGTAACTGATACTGGTGATAATTACCTTTCACATTATCAACAGTTGCAGCTATCGCCCAGATATTTGTTGACAGTCAATACATTCTTAAGGCAATGAAATGAAATGATAAAATTTAAGTCTCCATAAAAATGAATAACTCAAATCATGCTCTGCAGAATTGCCTATAGCATGATATGAGAGCTGAAGTATTAACCTTATCAGAATTATATCACATTGGCTTGCAGGTCATTGCTCAATTTAGGGTTAGTGGCGCCACATGCAGCTAATCTGATAGACGTTACATTATCAATTTTTTTCACGGTCGGCTCGCACCCAGGGTTACCGCTCTGCATGCTTAACGGGAAGGCCCTGCCCAACGGCCGTATTTCACTCACTGAACGAGTACGCCTTTCGGGGGGTTCCAGCAATGGGGACAATGGGGACGATTACACATCCAGGGCCCGCAAGTGCAGAAGTCACCTGGCCCGGTTAACAACAGGTTATAAAATCAGAGGAAGCGTGTGATACTGCCCCAGTCACATATAGTCCAAACCCAGACGAGAATTCTCCTGATGTTCATATGCTTATACTTAATGTGAAATATGATGCTTGAAGCCGACGTTATTTGTGGTTATAGTTTACAGCTATATTAGCCAAGATATTTGTTAACATACATCACAGCATGTATGAAAACAATAGAAATCCTTAGATTAAAAAAATGTTAGAAAAGACACCATAAAACAGTGTTAGCGAAAAATAGTGTGTTGGCGAAAGAGGCAGAACCAGCTGCAGCTCATAAACATTCAAAAGTCACATGATCACGTCGCCTGTCCGACTGTTTGTGTTGGCGTCTGAGGTCCATGGCCTGTTGGTGGCACTGTCTATAACATTGACGAAGATAACTTTTACTGTGTGACCAGAGTTATATATTTGTTCAATGACTAAGAACGAACAGTGTCAGAAATGGAACCATCTGTTCCAGTGTCATCATTCAACACAATATTTTCCACTGAACCTCTCTGCATTTCAACCGGATCAACCGTTTTCTCCAAGTTATACTATGTTACTCAGTTTGTGGTTTTATCATATTCTTGTCCCATATATGGCATTTTTTTAAATGTTCTAACTGTAAGTTCAAATCTGCTTCCATCACCCCTATAGGTGTAATGCAAGTCAACTTGCATGACACTTTTACAATAACGGATACACGCGTTGTTTTTTCCTGATTAGCGTAGTAACTCATCCGACTGGTCAAAGCTTACCGGGAGACCTATGGAAAATCATGGTAAACCATACGTTGTGCGAGAGCCCTGGGAGATCCTTGGAGAAAACTAAGTTGGTTCACAATAAAATTATGATATCTCATCTAAAAAATGTCTTATTCATCATCAGTCGAAGATTTTTTATCGAAAGCAGATGTAAAAACATTCGGTAGTGTTTTTAACCTTACATATCGTTTGATAAGCACTGATCAGTTGTGATAAGCTGCAAAAAATATCTGCCCTGTGTTCTCCCAAAGTCAACTCGAGCAAGCAGCCTCTGGGGTAAACATTTTACAATGCATCACCTGCCAGTAGTCCAGCTCTCTGAGCAAAGGCCACTCAAATAATTGTTTCTGGTCAGGAGACGGTTTCAAGCATAGCGGTTGCAAAGTTTTATAAGCCAGTTCTATTTTCATTCATGAACACAATATTTAACCAATTTGCTTAGTTTTTCGAATATATTACTATTTGAGACCCCGAATTACATATGTTTCCTTCTCATAAGCACCTATTTGATTTCATACAATTTTTTTCTCTGCAAGCATTGTACGTTTTGGAGTTATTCGTTGGTTCTTTAATTGGAAATATCCATGTACACTGTGCAGTTAAGCGAAAGCTAGACCCAAGTTGACCGCTCGATTATGAGCGGGAGTAGTAGGCTTTAACACCCGAGCCTAATGGCTCATCAGGCCGGAGCTTATCCCGGTTTCGGTAGCGTGAAGCGACTTAGGAGTTAAACTCCTCCTGGATGGGACGCTAGTCCGTCGCAAATTACCTTTCCAGTATTTACTGGTACCCATTTCTACTGCTGGGTGGACAGAGGCACACTTGCGGTTAGGACCTTGCATAAGGGTTTTGGCACGGTGGGGGTCTGACCGGGATTCGAACTCACGACATCTCGATCATGAGCCCGGCACCTCAACCATTACACCACCGCCCCCACTTACACCACCTCCCCCCACTAGCAAGAGTATTATTACATCAAAATACTGACAGAAAAGACCACCGACCATGAGGCGAGGCATGTGTGACAAATCAGTTATAGCCCAATGAGATCTTATGCATCGTGTAAAAATTTACACGGCATGTATCAATCATGGTATTCGCTCGGTTTCGCATCGCTATTACCATGTATGACATACGCCTCGTGAAACCTTACATGATGCGTTATATTTCATTGGGCTATAACCAATACATATCAACGAGATATCTGAATCAATAACATCAGAATACCACACATTTTACAATAGAAACCCAACAATAGTCCAATATGTCTCAGCTGTAGGAGTGGATCAGTCCACCTTTTTGTTAAAGGTTATTATAATTTAAAAACATCTGATCCAGGTGAATTTTCAAATCTCACACAATAAGAAACATATCACCACTAATGGTTAGGTGTTCTAATACCTTGGCAAATTCGCTCAAAAGTTGGTTACATATGATGATGGAGACGATAGACGCACAGTCCGGATGTCATGACGTCATGATTTATAATAACATCTACATATTCACATGTCTCCTGTGATTCGCAAGGATAAGTGTTCAAGGAAATGAAATAATTCAAAAAGAGAACCATTTTATATCATTTTGTTTTATAGCACTGCGGCACAAGGTCAGCGATGTAATATCGAAATGGCATGAAGAGATGATGCATGTAGTGAGTATGAAAGCCAAGTGGTCATTATCATGCAAAATATGAACAGAATCGAACCAGTTTCTTCCGAGTTGTAAGTCTGTTACAAAATATTTCAGGTAGAGCTGCAATATAGCAAATTTTAATGGTCTCGTGACTTGTATGTGTATTAGCATATAGGCTGCATGCGGGCAAAATGAACTTATCCTATTCTTCTCATGCAATACAAGAATATTTCACTTTAGCATTTGCATAATGGCTAATTATTTTCTAGAGTAAGGGGAATTAAATGAGTATAAAATGAGGTGAGCTGATTATTTTAAAACTTTGTTTCCACCACATAAATAAATTAGCTGATCACATAATGTGCTCATACATAATGTCTGTTACACTATGTCACGGTGTTGTAGTTATGATCACACTATTTACAGGCGTATTGATCCCCGTGACTGGTATGACAGTGCAAGAGACAGGTGTCACCACCAGTAATGACCTACTCTCCGTTTCTTCCAGTTGGAGTAAAACACTGTTTTAGCTTTTACATCATCATTTAGTGCTTAGGTGAGTGATTCTTATTCGAATTTTGTACATAGTTTTGTCTCCATAAGTTTCAAAACGTTGATGACAAGAAATTTTGATACGAGTGTATATATCTAGTGTTTACATGTAACTCTGAATAATAATGCCTGGCTAATGGTTAATGTCTAATTCTGCTGAGTCATAACCCATTGGCGATCTGTTTTTATAATTCAGAAATATGTAAACTAATGCATATGTTAATCAGACATATTGTTAAGTTTGCTTTATTTCTTAATTGTCATTCTCTCTCTCTCTCTCTCTCTCTCTCTCTCTCTCTCTCAGTTAAACTCATTCCAAATCATATATCTCTACAAAAGTATTACACAAAAGAACTTGTTCTAATCATCTTGGTGCAGCACAATTTTATATACAACTGATCCATTATTTGCATTAAGAAAATAAAAAGAAAATTTTCACACAATCCAAATCCAAGGTGATTGTCAACAAACACGTGTATTAACTGTAAAGTTATCAGGAAAGCACAAATTATGGGACACATTAATTAATTGATTTTAAAAAGCAGATATCATATTAAAGATCCTGCACCTCGGGTAAGCTTTCAAGCTGAAACAATGAAATCCAGAGATGATATAATACACAGGGAGCGTATGTTATGATTAATAGCCATAGTCTTTATTTTGCTTCAAAGCATAAAAGGTATACTTCATGTTATGTACACTTGAGGTTTATGTCAGTATGCTATTTAATACAAATCTTTGATTCATTTACTGCTTAACTCTGCACTTGCGATCAAGGTTTTTTAAGTCTTCTAGGCTATTTTTCTTTAAAAAAAAAACAAATTTGTTATCAGGAGAAGAAGGGAAGGTAAAAACACACACACACAAAATAATGTTAGAGGGTAGCAATGTTTACATCAAACGTTACATATAATTGATTTTAAAAAGCAAATAACATATTAAAGATGCTGCACCTCGGGTAAGCTTATAAGCTGAAACAATGAAATCCAGAGATGAAATAATACACAGGAAGCGTATGTTATTATTAATAGCCATAGTCGTTATTCACTTCAAAGCATAAAAAGTATACTTCATCTTATGTACACTTGAGGATGTCTATTGCTGCTTGGTAGATTACTTATGTTGATGCCCATACGCTATTAAATACTGATCTTTGATTTATCAACTGCTTCACTCTGCTCTTTCGTTCAATGTGTTTGAAGTCTTTCTGAAATAAAAACATTTTTTTTTCATCGGGAGAAGAAGGGAAGGTGATTAAAAAAACATTTTGTTAGAGAGCAGCAATGTTTTTATCAAACATTACATAAATCACTTCTATGACCTATGTATTAATTACTATATCTGTTTATGGTATTAAATAATATGCTTATAAAAACAGCCCGTAACACCAGTCAATGGCTCAGGGCATCGTCAAGCATAAACAATTTACCTTGTGTAACAATGATAAAAAATCTTAATAATATATTTTATGATTATCCAGATTGCCTACAACATTTGACCATTGATCCACCAACAAAATATCTCTCCAACGTTAATGAAATCATATTACAATATCGGCATAACAATAAAAATAAAAATAAAAAAAAATAATAATAATAATTAAATTAGTCCAAAAGGTGTTTACTTTTTCTACCATAGACAAAAAATTATGTATCGATAAATATTTAAATGATATACATGTACTTATTGTATTTACTAAAATGCAGAAGTGACCGGGCCTGGTTAATAACAGATTATAAAATCAGAGGAAGCGTGTGATACTACCCCAGTCACATATAGTCCAAACCCGGACGAGAATTCTCCTGATGTTCATATGCTTATACTTCATGTGAAATATGATGCTTGAAGCCGACGCTATTTGTGGTTATAGTTTACAGCTATATTAGCCACGATATTTGTCAACAGACATCACAGCATGTATGCAAACAATAGAAATCCTTAGATCCTTTATTAACAAAGATTTAGAAATGACACCATAAAACAGTGTTAGCGAAAAACAGTGTTTTGGCCAAAAGAGGTAGAACCAACAGCAGCTCATAAACACTCAAAGTTACATGATCACGTCGCCTGTCCATGGTAAGAAATTTTGATACGAGTGTTTATATCTATAGTCTGTTCCACAAATGGGTGTCCTTTGAAATTTGGCAATTATTCTCTTAATCTCAAATATTATCACATAGATTGCCTTGATAGCTCATGAGAGACCAATGGCCTAATACGAAATATAAAACCTCATTACAAAAACCAATATTTATATTTTGCAACTCTCTGGTTCTTTTGAATCTTGTGCCAAAGTGGCATAGCGTCTGCCATAGGTTGCAGACAACTGTATTTTTTAGAATATTTATGACCAGTCATTAGCCACTCAGGAGCTTTCAAGTGTAGTTGTTGGAGCATGTGACCGGTGACCGTGACCTTCAGGAATGGGGTTCAGGTGTTGTAAAAAAATAGACTGTTTTCTCATATATTGATTTAATTGCATTGCTTTAAAATTTAACTAGGTATGATTAAACTTAAGTTATAGTAAATTAGGCCAACCGCCCATTCCTTCATTAGAACATGCCATCTGAAATTAATCTGCCAATTTATGAAAATATTGCAAAATTTCAATTGGCACCCTTTTGTGGAACAGACTATAGTGTTTACATGTAACTCTGAATAATAATGCCCGGCTAATGGTTAATGTCTAATTCAGCTGAGTCAAAACCCATTGGCGATCTGTTTTCATTATTCAGAAATATGCAAACTAATGCATGTGTTAATTAGACATATTGTTAAGTTTGCTTTATTTCTCAATTGTCATTCTCTCTCTCTCTCTCTCTCTCTCTCTCTCTCTCTCTCTTAAACTCATTCCAAATCATATATCTCTACAAAAGTATTACACAAAAGAACTTGTTCTAATCTTCTAGGTGCAGTACAATTTTATTTACAACGGATCCATTATTTGCATTAAGAAAATAAAAACAAAATTTTCACACAATCCAAATCCAAGATGATTGTAAACAAACACGTGTATTAACTGTAAAGTTATCAGTAAAGCACAAATTACGGGACACATTAATTAATTGATTTTAAAAAGCAGATATCATATTAAAGATCCTGCACCTTGGGTAAGCTTTCAAGCTGAAACAATGAAATCCAGAGATGATATAATACACAGGGAGCGTATGTTATGATTAATAGCCATAGTCTTTATTTTGCTTCAAAGCATAAAAAGTATACTTCATGTTATGTACACTTGAGGTATATGTCAGTATGCTATTTAATACAAATCTTTGATTCATTAACTGCTTAAATTTACTGATCAAGGTTTTTTACGTCTTCTAGGCTATCTTTCTTAAAAAAAAACAAATTTGTTTTCAGGAGATGAAGGGAAGGTAAAAACACACACACACACACAAAACACTTTGTTAGAGGGTAGCAATGTTCACATCAAACGTTACATAAATCACTTCTATGACTTATGTATTAATTACAATATCTGTTTATGGTATTAAATAATATGCTTTTAAAAACAGCCCGTAACACCAGCCAATGGCTCAGGGCATCGTCAAGCATAAACAATTTACCTTGTGTAACAATGATAAAAAATCTTAATAATATATTTAATGGTTATCCAGATTGCCTACAACATTTGACCATTGATTAACCAGCCAAATATCTCACCAACGTTATTGAAAACATATTCCAATACCGGCATAATAATGATAAAAATGATAATAATAATAATAATAATAATAATAATAATTAAATTAGTCCAAAAGGTGTTTATTTTTCTACCAAAGACAAAAAATGATGTAACAATAAATATTTAAATGATATACAGGTCCTTATTTCATTTACTAAAATCTTTGTTTTTCGATAAATTGAGTTATCCTGGACGTTTATCGATTCAGAGGGTCTTAACTAAACTGGCGGGACTCTATATGTATTGTACCTACGTCTCTTGTACAAGGCCAACACCTGAAATTATATTTCAAATGAACTGTCAGTACATGTGATGCAATAATCAGCAAGTTTGGTTACCTCGACTCCTTCAAGCTCAATGATACTTAGTTATTACTTAAACGGTTATAAAACACAGCAACACTGATAAAACAAACAAAACACCCGCACAGGAAATTTCTTCCAATATTCGTATTCCTTTATTCCAGTGTTTTAGCTGAACGAAATGTTTCGAGGAAAATTAACTTACCAGTAATGCTAGAAGCACAACAACAGTAACAGACAGTGTGACGTGCACTGCATTACGGGTCTGATCATTACAACCTGTAAAATTGTAATAATGACTTGTTACTAATGTGTTCAGAGTGATCATGAAACATGGACATTAACAACAATCTTACATATAAAGAATGTGGAATAGCCCATTTCTTAAATATTGATTGCGAGGAACAAAATCTCGAGTAGTAATAATGACTTCCTACCTGCAGTGGTTGGGCTGATAGAGTTGGTGATGTTGGTAGAATTGGTGATGAGTCCTGTCAAGAAAGACAAGTTTTAATGTTATATTTGCTGAAATAATTGGTGGATCTTAAAACCATTTTTACCTTTTAGTATATTTTGAAAGTGTTCATTTAATTTAGTCATTTTTTGGTCATTTACATAGATTTTTCATTGATCCTGATTTTGTTGAGTTTGCAATTAGATCCGGTGTTAAATCCAACTCTTGCTTTTGAGAAATAAGATTAAAATCTAACATCGCCGAAATACAAGTATTTAATTTTCTTAATGAGGTAGTTTGTTAATAAAATTACAAATATGACAGCCGCTGATTTTGTCCCTAGCAAATATTTTTTTATGAATAATGGAATAATGATCACAAAGTGAAGGGAAAAGTACTGAAAATCCCTATATTAATCTGTGTTTATAAAAGCAAAATCTTGTTTTGAACATACAGTCAAACAATTCTCACCACAGAAATCATTTGTTTTTGCCCAGAAATTGTTGCAGGTCAATGTTGCGTTCTGCAGAGCAGTATTCAGTACAGAGGCATTTACACATTCTGCCAACTGCATAACTCTATTCTTGATTTCTCCTGTTTTGTTGCATTGATGTATCGCCATTGCAAAGTCAGCATCCCCGCACATGGGTAGAATGCATGAATCATCTATATATATACATTGGCCTTTTAATGCACCCAAATCTGAATAATCTTTGGAACCTGCAATATAAATATAGTCATTATAAATGCTTCAAGATCTAAGCGGCTGTGTTGTTTTTCATCTTGTGGTTTTTGGATTCTTTGAATATAATCTTTGACTCATATGTCGGTCATTTTGAAACTATGGAAGTCATGAAAAATAACATTTTATATAAATATATATATACACACACACATATATAATATATATATATATATAAGCATATAACTTAAGACTAATTTTGCTGTTTCCATTTCGAATTATTGTCCTTTAGGGCTCGTTTCTTTGCCATTTTGGTGTTCTTCTTGGAATTTGGATGAAATTGATAATCGACATATCTTTGGATGTCATAATCCCGCTCTGCCTGACTCCCATGTTCTTTAAAGTATTCAGTTGAGGTGAACTGAATTTTTTCTAGGCACATGCGCTTTCGTTCCAAAACACCAGGTCAGAGTTTAAAAAAATAAATATAATTAAGGAAAAATGTTACAGACCCTGCACAAAAATATAAGCCACTGTATTAATTTCCTCATGCAGCGGTTACTAAGTATACACTTCAGTCGCCCCTCTGGTGTAACCGCTGCTTTATAGCCAAAATGTTCTGGGTTTGAACAACAACAGGACGCGCACCCGCTTTTGTTGGTCTGAAAACACTGTTTCTGGCACGGGGCCAAAAATCAGACCAACTATAGCGGGTGTCTCTTCATGCAACTTCGTTCTATTAAGTTTTATTTTCTGTTTGCTGCGCCAAAATGAGGATGAGAAGTTACCCTAAATTTGGACAGATGTTATGAACATAAATCAAGCTGAGGCTGTATACCTAAATCCCCCGAAACAAATTGCTGAGTCATATCTTTGTCACCTCGCGGACTGTTCCTGTGACCTGGCCAATACACAATTACTTCATTGCGCGGCAAGCAGATTAGTTATAGGGGCCTGTTCCGATTTCCGAGTCTGTCGAAGTAAAGATAATCCTTTGAACCGTTATAAAAATCGGTTGTAAAGCGCCCATTCCACCGCAAACAGGCTTTTCGTCTTGTTTATATCCACGTGTCTAAAAAATGCTTAAGCCAGCCAATATAATGCAAACACAGTCCACAAGGACCTCTGGTGGTAAGTCAGACGATTCAGGGTTTGCAAAGGGCGTTTTGCAATTAGCGACCTTCGGTTACCAGGTCGAGCACGAGTGTAGATTGCAGTACGTCCTTTGTTTAAGGTACGTACTTTATTTGAGGTACGCCTGTATGAGGCGACTGAAGAGGAAAATTCATGTGAATCATTGAATAATCACTGATCATTGGCACTCTAAGCCGCGGAATCCCCTAATGCCACCAAACCATACTCGACAATACATAGCCCTTACAGTTGACATTCGTGATAGCATTGCTGGGGTCAAGACATCGGCATTTGTAGATCCACATACGAGGATTTCCGTGGTATATCACCGGTTTTATCAAATACTAGTGACACTGAGGATTTAAAAGAAGCAGTTAAACGAAGCAGATATAAAATTTACATATTTAACAACTTCCTTAAATCGGTTGACAAGATATTTCATCACATATTTTGTTTCAAATGACTTTTTAGGTCACCCATGTACGACCGTATGCCATCGTCCTTTGATCCAAGTACGGCACTTCTGTTTCTCTGTGGCGATAATCAGGTCGAGGTACGTACTTCGTTTGAGGAACGTCTCGACTTCGATGCAAGTTCAATGTAACAACTATGAAAACATGAATATTCCTCGTAATAGTTAAATGGTGTGTTTAGTTCTTCCATGGATCACTTCCACTCAAATTTTTATGTACGGGTTTTCCTGCACTCCGAAAGAACTAAAACTGTGTCATAGTTATAGTTTTATAGAAGATGTAGATAAACACATACATTAGTCAAGAGCTAGTATAATAATGTTAATTAACAATTTCCTCCAATATCAAAGATGGCCGCCAAAATGACAACCGAACGGACCCCATGGAATGTAATTCGCATGGGAACATCAGACTTCCTTTATGAGACCCTTTCAATTATGCAAAAAAATGGAACATTAAAAATACATCATCTGGGTGCATGGGGAATGTAACTTGCGACCAGACTTTTAAGTATCATATGATATTAACATTCTGTAATCAAACAGATTCCATGCCACAAGATGTTTTTGTGAGTGTGAGCATGTGCAATAACATGTAATATCAGAAGATTGAAGTTTTACTGACCGTCAACGCTGCAAAAATGTCCGATTTTGATATCACAGGGTCCATCAAAATATTGTCTGGATGGTAAGCTGAAATATGCACAAGTTCGTGCATTTTCTTTACATCCACTGACGTGTATAATGTAGCCTAGTAAAAGAACATTTTATTTAGTGTAAAAAATAGTGACCATAAAGTCTCTATACCAATACATACATTATTCAAATTTTACTATTTACTTATACTGAACTTATGAAATTATAACAACGCACTGCTTCGGCTGACAGAATCATGGAATGTGTTATCTTTGCTTGATTAATTTAAATCAGTTTCATATTCATTTATATCTGTACATTAGTATACAGAGAGTACGATTTGTTTTCTCGATTATATTAGGTATTTAAATAAAAAAAAAACTATAATATGATTGGGATGTCTGCGTTATGTGTGTGTTCTCACAAACTTGACAGATTCAAAACTACCTACAGATGATGGGCAATACTGCATTAAGCTTCGTCAAACTTTCCATCCTGTTTGTCGTGTTACCAGTTTAACCTGTAAAGAAAAGAAGAGAATAAATGTTATCCTGCTTATCATTTATGAACTTTTATAATGCCATGTTCGTATCCCAAAGATGAATAACTATTTTGCGATACCATTGTAAAAGGCCAGCACAACGTCCAGACCTATACCACTACCAACGTTTCAGTTAATATTTTATGAAACAAGTTAGAAAAGTGTGTACGCTTTTGATGTATATAAATGAGGTTTATAAGTCTTAATGATCTGTAGCTATATGTCTGTGTCTGTCACCCTTAAGTCCATGGTTCCTATTTCGGTCCAACTTTATAATTTAAAATTATTTCTAGAAATTTGCATGTACTAACCAAAACAGCTAAGTTCTTTGTATACAATAACTCTTTACTTCGTCGTGTAACCGTAAAATTCTCCTGGGAATATACTGTTATCTTTCGTTTCTAAAACATTGGCATAGAAACATATAATGAAATTCATCACCTAAGTTAAATGAGTTACATAATGGAAATTATCTTTCTCTATACGACAGCTTTTGAAATCGTCCTGCCCTGACTGGCAATTTATGATTACCCGAACAATATTTTCACACGGACCTGCAATACCTAGATGATAAAAAATTTAAATAAGGTTCACAAAATATTCTTTCTTTAACCAAAGAAACAACATCTGCAAACCGACAGATTTGAAATGCTTTCATGCCACTTTTGCTGGTACTGGTGTTGCAACCCGAGTTTTAACTGTGGTATAACAACGTCGGGTTTATATCACACTGGTCTGTCCACAAATTTACATACCATTAACACAGATTAAATCCCTAACTACCTATATCCATGTTGATTCGGTTATTCCCAAACTATTAAGACAGCGAAGACTTCTATAAATTACACAGGAAAATTTTGTAGCTTTTCCAAAGGTCATATTAGCCCAGAAACTAAGCAACCTTGATTTTGCCTGTACATATAGAGGGTACCTTCCAACTTTCCCATAAATAATAACAGTCAGCGTTAAGTAAGAAACGCCTAAAAACATTTTCAAGAATTTCATGTGACTTCGATTAATAATTATAAAGTCCTCAACTCCCCAAACTTCGCAACCATATAAGAGTAAAGGTAATACAGTGGTATCAAACAGATGCAGGCTAACGTCTAATGACAACTCTAACGCAATTGCATCTCTCATCATGGTGTACATGGCCGTGGTAGCTTTTTTTCAGAATAAAGTTTCACAAATTTATTAAATCTACTATTATAACTGAACCAAACGCCGAGGTACAGATACTCATCTACGACATAATTTTTTCTGAACCTATCTTGAACTGGTATTTTTCTAAACTTGCCTCTCGAAAATACAATCACTTTAGTTTTTTTTTGGTGAATTCGGAATTATATCATGATCTTTCAAGTAGAAATATGGGTTATCTATATTGAAAGTTATCAAAGGTTGAAAGAACATTGTGGATTACAGAGAGTAGTTCACCTAGTTCAAATAGAGTAGTGGCGCCGCTTGCAGATTATAATACTTCGGCAATGAAAAATGCAGTAACACATTTTTCACCATATACTTAAAAATGTCGCAAATACATTTGTCAATAATCTGTTTTTTTTTTTATTATTATTATTATTATGTTAAACATATAAACCAGTTAAGTTACTAGGTTTGCATGTGTTGGGGCAGTAAAGCTGATGTCTTTCGGAAATGAAAAAGCTGGTAATATTTTATCGATTATTGTGGCTTTTGGAATATTTAAGGTATAATCTTTCTTTTTACAGGTGTTGATCAGACCTATGTTGTGGATTTATGGCACTTGTGAGGATTCTGTTATAACCAGGACAATATTGGTGTTGGATAATATTTGACATAATTCATGTGGGAGGTCTCTAATATTCCACTTTACGTTTCATGTTCAGCGTTAATATACTAGTATTGAGTGTCAGATGGCTTTGCTGAAATACCCATGCTGATATGAGGGGACTTATAATGCACGTTTATCCATGAAATCCCCTTTTTACAATAAGTTTTACGATCAGATCCCTCATTTACTGACTGAATTTGGTAAGTGTTAAAAGAACCTGAAGTTCGGAGATTATTTAGATGCGGCTTGATCATAAGCCTGACACTAAGCTAGTGGTATTTTGTAAATCTGACATTAAGCATGTGTTACACATACCGCACATAAAAACAAATGAGGCATGCTGATATGTTTCAATGGTCAAATGATAAAAAAAAAAATATACTTTAATGTTTCAAATTTGAGTGTTCAATCGGCAGCTTTCAAAATCATCTATTTATACTTAATCATGTGTTTCCATGTCGTGAATTATATTAAAGGGACTGAAGGGCATATATAGTATATATTGTGGACCCAGGTAGCAAGTATTTATATAGACATTTGCTCAGGTTGTCTGCAGGATATTTGAATCGACTTTGCCTTCGTGTAAAAAACTAACCCACTGAACCCACTGATCTCGATTTGTTTATCTGATTAATCTTTTTCCTATTTTGAGTCAGACCATGTGTTTACTTCACATAAAACGACAAGCAGCTGGCTTGATAAACTTGTATCAAGTATCACGTGATGTACATATATATATCAAGTATCCATTGACAGCGAGGGAACCATTTTGACAATAGTCGGAGTTACCCGTCACCAGACACATTAAACAGCCTACAAGTACGTCTTTTATCCATCGAGTTTCATCATATTTTAATGATTGTAAGTATATATGTTAGGGGTTGGTACAGACAGCAGTTATAAAAAATAATATAATACATAGGGTGGTATTATAATGTGACTAATTTAGGTGGCCCAAATTACTTATGTAAATCAACCCATCTATCCATTTTGAAACTTTACGGTGTCTTCCATGATAAGAGTAGTATTAATTATAAGAATTATTTATCCCTATAGGCGTCTATCACTCTTAGGGACTAATGTAAGTTTTTACGGTTGATTGAAGAGATTATATGACAGAGATAGACTACAGGTTTAAGTAAAAATATTTTGATTGTGTATACAAATTTTTCATTCCGATGTTTTACACACCTTGAAACTAAATATTTGCTTAGCTTATGGATTCTTTTGGGAAAAAAGTGTATTGAATGTAAACTTAATAAGTGCGTATCTGTAAAAATGTTTCAATACGTCCGTTTTTGCTACTTTGAACAGGTAAGTCTTGCATAATATATGCGTGGTCGCATAAATCTGATTTTATCAATGT
This sequence comes from Sipunculus nudus, assembly GCA_026874595.1. Taxonomy (NCBI): domain Eukaryota; kingdom Metazoa; phylum Annelida; class Sipuncula; order Golfingiida; family Sipunculidae; genus Sipunculus; species Sipunculus nudus. The sequence goes on from CM049314.1 coordinate 73,251,266, forward strand.
AAATGATGATTGTGACCTTGACTTCCTAATATTGTAAACAGTTTTAATATAAGTATAAGCTGTAAAAGCAAAGGAACTTTTCGGGTAAATATTTGCAGGTAACTATTATTCGTGGGAATTCCTTTCTTAACATATGATTTCCTTATAATCTAATTGCTCATTTGTATGTATTTCTCCTTTGAGGCCTTAGCACTGTGGGCAAAATCTCTATACGTGTTGTAGTGAGTAAAGATTTAACCGGTTATTTCCTCCAGCTCAAATAATGTTACAACTTGTTATTTCACTTAGGTCGTGAGGGTCTCTTCAGTACAGCATAAATCAATATGTACTGGAACTGTGTGGAACATAAGATAGTGATAAAACGCCTCTCCTTTTGATTTATAGGTACTCCTTACACTCAATGTATAAAGGTAAATCTTCCTCTTAGTGTATGTACAAAATACACTTCTCCGTGTACCTTTTTGAAAGTAGTTCATTATGCTTTTTGGTGCATGTCTTGATAAGAATGGAACATTGGCCAGCAGACATATACCAAATAACGTAGCATAGGGCATTTTGCATAGGCTTTTGGAGCGTTCATAAAGAAAGATATATACATATATATATATATATATATATATATATATATATATATATATATATATATATTAGGCTTTAGAAAGTTTTTAAAGGATGGGGCACATTCTGCAAGCGTACCGAGTTTAGGGGACGGTGTTACAGGGTTAATCCCCTTCACAAGGTATGGCATTTTTTTTTATAAAACATATAATATGCATTTTTAATGCATTAAATTTGACCATTTTCCTATTATTATTTATATAATAACCACACAAAAAATACCAAATACTAAATATTGAATTACATAATCATGTGCATGTGCCAAATTGAAAATATTTATACCCTAATATAGTTTTCTTCAAATCTTAATAAAAATTCAGATCCCCTACGGTTTTTTTAATTCGACTAATAACCATATGCGTGCATTGTATGAAGCACGAAAAAAAATGTAGCCTACAATTTTAAACTTACTTGAAGTTTAAGTTGTAATTAATAAATAAATATTATCATGAACAATAACAGAAATCTAACCTGATTTCAGTCATATATAATTACACATTGAGCAATGCAAAAAAAATTTTATATATTTAAAAGCAGACCTTTCTATAAGGTTATAAGATTAATTACTATGAATACAAGTATATTTCCAACCGTTTCACTAAAGTGAAATGCATTATATTTTACTCCGTACCTCTAAAAATTTTATAATAATGACACTCAATTAAGAAATGAGGTCACAGTTATTTTCACGGGAAGCATGTAGACTGAGATGGAATTCAAATTCAAATTGATGGAATTAACGTCATTTCACAAGGAAAGGCCACATTCATCTCAACCCTTTGGCCAAAAAGTGTGTGGGTGGGGGGGGGGGGGGGGGGGGAAGGAGTGACGGCCTCCAAAGCTTATGTATTGAGATCAGCTATGAGTGTTATTACTTCAACATGATAAAGCGAAAAAACTTAGATAAAATATCCGTCTAGCCTTGTAGCCAGCGTCATCTTGCGTTCCTTTCCGGCACTACTTGTTTGACAGGCTGGAACACATTGATAAAGAAATATTGTCTAAAGGCGCCATCTACCAAGGTGACCGCGATTTGCGAAAGCTGCGGAGTTCAGGCTGCCATTGCCAAGAGCTGCTTGGAATCTGACCAAATCCTTATTGAGATTCTGACCAGTCCATAAACTGAATCAGACTGCATGTGAGTGGAAATAAAATACTAATGCAGCACATATTGTTGAATCAATAAAGGAAAGTTTCATTCGATTTTCAGACTACTCATTCACTTTTTCAGTATTTTCATCAAAATAAAATCGTATATATTCCACATAAATCTTCTGATCCATAGAACAGGTTAAAATGATGAAAATGTATAATGGATAAATTTAGTAGGACGGATACCTGATTAATAATAATGAAAAATTCATTAAAAAATTAATAAGGGAAATAAAAGAATGAGTTTGTCTTTCATAGCACATCTTAACCTTTGTCTAAACTGAACTTTTGACCATGCCTCCAAGCAATAGAACGATATATTCCATAGCTTTCTTACGATCATCGGCGCAATTAGGTGATGGCAGGAAGACATAACCCCCCCCCACTCACACACACACACACACACTACCATTCACACACCCTTTTTCAGCCATGGGGGACTACCAGGTTATGTCCCCCCAATTTTTTTCTTTGCTAATTAATTGAGAATATTTTTGTCATAAAGTGTAGGCTCTAACTGCAGGTAGTAGAAAAAAAAGTTGTTGTAGAAATGCAGTGTTTCAGAGATTAATAAAATAATAAAATGATTGATAATATGATATGATCCCCCATGTCCACGATCCTGTGCTACTCCGCCAATAAACGTCCTCAAATGTATAAATGCTTCAAAATGTTAACAATTTCCTACACCGCAGTTGGGACTACCCCTCCCACGCCCGAATCCCTTATCCGGTCCACACAGTACAGTAGCGAATCTCGTAAATCATTTATCAAGTTTTCATGGAGATTTATCCAGGACCTTCCTAAATTTCATGTTAAAAGATTCTAGGCCAAATGGAAACAATCTGTGCTCAGCTGAATCTCTGGGTGTTCAAAATCATGTTTTCGGCCCTTAGTTAGCTAAATATAGGTCACCATGACATAATTTCAGGTTTAACAAGGAGATTTCCCTAGGATCTCCCGGGATGTACATTCAAAAGTTTCCAGGTCTTACCCTTTCTATAGGTTTTGCTAGATTTGTGTCCTTTTAACGTCAACAATAATGCGTAAAATTCGAGAAAAAACGGGTGGCACCACCAGTCCTCCGGAACTGATAAAAAAAATCCATGACCAACATCCATGGAAAGAATTAAGGCAATCAATGCTTTAGTTATTCAGACACTGGAGCTTTTGTTTTGCATTTTTAATAAACGGGGGGGGGGGGGCAAATACAGCCCCCGTTACTCAGAGAATATGCTGAGCTTAAAATATTAACACTTACTTAAGATAGCTTAAGTATCTTAACAGATATAGTGAGTAGAGATACATGAACTTACATTTTGAACAGATCCAACAGATACAAAATTTAAAGGATTGGGGAAAAGCCTTCAATCTGCTAACAAGAAACTCAATGGTCCAGATTTATTATAATCAAATTATGAAAGCTGCATGTGAAAAATGGCCTATATACCCTTTCATGTATGTTGATTTTTTAAATGCCTAAAATTGACGAAAATTATAACATTCATTATTATTTTATGTATATATTTAAAGGACATATAAAAATATATATATATATCTATTTATATATATTGGACAAGCTTCTTTTTTACAGATCATTCCACAAGCTCGAGTTATATCTATTTAAATATATATATATATATATATATATATATATATATATATATAAATTTAGCTACTATTATTTGATGCATGACCATATCACTCTTTACCAATTGCTCCGACGTCGATTGCACAGTCTCAAATTGTTAAGTAGCAATATTTTAGTAACCACTTGCTTTTAAAACGGGAATTGACATATAATGGAAGATGTGCATATCTCCTTCAAAATGTATACACAATCTGTTTCATGAAAACTCAAAAACCCATTTCATAAGAACTTAAATTAAACATGGCCACCTTGCAACACTAATTCAATATATCTTTTTTTAATTATCCCATGTCAAAAGAATCATGATAACCTCTAATATTATGTAATATTTCATGATAGGCCTTTAAAGGGTGTATTGCTCGAAACCGCCATGTGACGTCCGCCATTTTGTGAAACATCCCGAAGAAAAGGTTTACTCTTCCTTGTTTACTTTGAAGCTGACCCATTGCCACAGAGTATTGGGTAAAGCATCCTAGATAAGACAACATCCCTAATTAAAATATCTTTGGAGCTAGCAGAGGTTATGGCTAAACTAGCCCCAAAGCCGATATTTTTTGTGCAGCACCTAACCATTCATATATTCTGATTGATTAAAATGTGTATAGATTTCGCTGAGACAAAACTAAAGCTAAATGATCAGTTCGACAGAAACTTTTGCCACATACCTTTGTAAATGTCAGTTACCGGTATGTGCCGTTGCCATTTGGTTCAATATGGCGTTGGTGAATCCAATTTATTGTTAACCTCTCTCTGATTGGTTAACAAAACCATGTCACAGGTATATCCTCGAAGCGGGTGTTCCACACCGCTTAGGGGAGATTACTCTATGGCTGGTCGGACTCTTGCTAATTTCAAAAATGAAGCGAAATTATCGTTTTTTTTTTTCATTACGTTACATTTACAATCTCAAAAGAAATGCGTTATCATGATAATATCAAAGATATTATATAAGATAATAATATTAACCAAAGTTTAATCTGTTATTACAAGCACTTCAGTGATTGTTTTTTATCAATTGTCACCTGGGTTCAAGGTCTTTAGTGTAATATCAACACAGATGTAGACCGTGAAAATTAACTCGGAGTGTACAAAATTATTATCATTGTTGACACGTTACAGAAACTACAGGAATTTTCCTTAACAGTTAAGGTATACATGTTTGTGAATTTATTTATTTTCAATGAACATGGTTATGGAAGCTACAATTGACCTGACGGCGAGTGCATGATCGACAGGTCTATTAGCCAATCAGCGAACGTGATTGCTGGACTGAAAACGAGGTCATGTAGACACACGTGGAGGTCGGACATCAGGTCGGACATTCCTGACACTCGTGTAAACTTTCAATGCCCGCGGACCTGTCATCATAAAGGTGTTTTAATACGGTCGAGGCATATAATTTGTATAAAAGTTACTCCAGGTATCATTGGAAGAAACAGAAATGTGTTTTCTTACTTCTCTTCGTAATAAAATCACAAGACGAGGAGAAACGCGGGATGGGACAAGGCTGGCTGATTTGTCCCGCTCATATATTGAGTCCATATTGACACATATGATAGTCAAAAGACGCAGCCTATATGATCCTATGCACCATCTATTGGTAAACACTGGCCCGTAACCAGTGCTAAAAGTATTACATTTTGTGAACCAGCGCGTCAAAGTTGATTGGATAAAACAAAATGTAACAATCTCGGCCCTGTAGACAGTGCGTCTCCCAGTCAGAGTAACACATGTGCATGCGACTATATGCTACCTCCTGTTACCACAAATATAGATGATATATCTCTTATAAAAGGTTGGTAACTGTTATTGACGAGTATTCAAGTTTATTTGTATAGCTCTCTTTTTTATTTTAACCATGTCGAAAATGAACATTACATTAGGCATTCATTGGCACTCAAAGATGCAAGACCGATGAACATTACTGCCAATACTGGTGTTAGTTACAAGCACAACTCACAGATCTGATCAGTGTGACAAAGCAAGAGCTCAAATTTTGTTATCGGCCTAATTATTCTGATTATTCAAATGACAAAAAAATAAAATTATACCGGAAACATCAAGAAATTACCGAAAGACAATCAAAGGTGCTATATTGAATAATTGAGCTGTAAATAGTACAATGACTATATTTTTCACAGAAGTTTTGTCTGTTGATTTTCCCCCCAAGCTGTCGCCTTTGTTGGTCTGGATGTTGGCAATGTTAACATATTAATTATTATACCTATACATTAAGTCTTGTCAAAAGTGAATGCAAAGTCAGTAATTTGAAGCTGTCATTTAAAACACTATCAATCTTGATATATTAAGTGATCACATTAAAATTGTTTGTTGATGTAAGATTATAAAAAAATCAATAATATATTGCATTCTATGGCAGCATATGTACCCTGCCTGGGGGAGCATGTATGTAGCAAGAGAAGGGCAAAAATCCTTTTTTTACAATTAGTAAAATCATATTTGTTATTAACATTGCACTTGGAATCAGACATGACAACCATGAGTAATAATTAGGAAATAATCGTTAAGATGTTTCTATTCAACAATAAATAAGTTAAATAATATTAACTTTCTGACTATATGTTTACATGCTTCATGTAAATTTCATTGAAATGGTGTGAGAAATTGTTAAAAAATAAATTCATTATTAAGGCTATAACGATGCATTACCTCAGAATATAATAAATACTTGTAAGTTGTAATTAGGAAGTGTAACTATGTTAACTTTCAATTATTAAATTATAAAAAGTAAAATAAATACTTCATTAAACATTAAAGGTTATTATCTTCATGAAGATAATGTCTGGATGTATCACAATGTATTTTATACTGAAAAAAAATACCACATTTACGTCACAAATTCAGCATCACTTGTTATTGACAGTTTTCATTGACATATATACAATAAGTCAATGTACTTATATTATTACATACATGAGTCACTGACTGTTAAAAGGAAGAATCTAAGAATTATTGCCACAGGTTGCTTTAAGTTTAACTGACAGAACAGCATAATTTCTGTTAATAATTCACATATATTAAAACAGATAATTTGCACACATACACATCTTCACACTCACAAACAAATGTTTATATACAGCCACAACAGTCTTTTTTGCATGATTTTAAACAATTATCTTCTGGCCTGCACCCCTCAAATTCTGGAGCAGGGGACCTTTTTAAAGGCTTTCATATTAGTCTTCCTGGGTTGGACCCCCCCCCCTTTCAAACCCTTCAGCTGGCCCTGATATATATATATATATATATATATATATATATATATATATGCATTTGTCCCACCACATTTTTAACTCAATACAAAAGGTTTGAGACTTTCATAAAAAATATCTATATCATATATATGCATTTAAATTTCTTTTTGTTTACACATCTTTCTTCCTGTGTATAAATAGGGTGCTTCCTAGTACAAACATCAATATACATCCAATATTTGATAATAATTTTAACTTCAGTTTCAAATCTGTATTATTCAATAATTTTCTCAGTATATTAAATGTTATATAACATACTTGATATATGATTAACCACGTTGTGATGTTCACACATCATCTGTGATTTTACTAGCCCTTCAATAATTTATTGTTTGAATACTGCAAGGTATTGACACTAGTTTGATTATTATTATTAATTTCAATTGGAAAACTGATTTGACAAAACAAACTTTCAATAGTTATAAAATCTCTGCTTGAGCAAACCATATTAAGCAAGACTTCCTTTGTTTTAAATCTTTTTATTCATATATACATACAATTACAAACAATTAAAAATGCAAAATACAAACATAATAACATTATACAATACAAACAGGACATTATACAATAACAAGAACTTTACAGACATATTAACAACATTTCATACTTAATGATACTTTTTCCTCATAAATAGTATCATACGATATACTATCAAACAATAACAAATTGTAATATAATAATGACTTATTGAATGAGGACAGGAAACCTCTCATTCACAGCATTTATATACAGTCTATATATTAATTAAACAACTGTGGTAATATTTTCCCCCACTTATGGAGATGTACATTTAATTTTCCTTTATTCTGAGCTATTTCATATTCAATATTTTGCAATAGTTTCAATTTATTAATAAAACACGCAAATAAATTAGTGTCAGGGTCATTTCTTTTTAAATAAATAACCATTTTGTAGGTCATGATAAGCTGATTCAGCAAGAGGTTTTCCTTAACAGGTAATACCCCGAACAATATAGTTGTGACATTAAGAGAAGGCAAATATATATTCGCTGTTTTTAGCCATGTCTGAATTCCAAAGTATACATTTTTGGACACAAAACATTCACAGAACAAATGAATCACTGTTTCGTATTCAAGAAAACAATATGAACACCGCGGACTGTCAGAAAGATTCCACTTGTAAAGCAGAGAGTTGACAGGTAAATAGTTATGTAAAATCTTATATTGGAATTCCCTGCTATACATATCAAGTGAAATTTGATGGGCTGCAATATAATATTGTGTATATTGTTCACAACAAATTTCCCCTCTTTCAGCCCACTTCTTTAATGTTGTTGACTGAGTGCTCTTCTTTTTGATAAGTGAATCATACACCCTTTTAGATGTAATCTCTGCTAAATCAATAATTCCGGTATCTGTAACAACACACTGTCCTCTAGTTTCTACAAACTCTTCTGATATACATCAACTAATCCAGTCTTGAGGTATTGAACCTATAACAGATCTCAATAACAAATACTTGCTAAATGATAATGGTGGGTACCTTACCCTCAATTCGTGCCAAGTGCACACATAACCATTATTTGTTAATAGGTCTTTCACCGTTCTTATGTTTAAACTATCAAAATATTTTACAAAAAAAGACTTTTTATTGAACTTCAGATAACAATTATTCCACAAAGGTTGTAAGATAACTTCCTGGGCTGATTCAGGGTATTTTTTAACCAAATATGACCACTCTTTCAGGCATTCCTTATAAAATGGCAACATTTGACATGGAATTCTCTTTATATCAAAATTCATTGAAATTGCATCTTTACCTCCAATTGCTTTCAAATAGTACTGAGGTATTGTTTTCAATGTTCTATCTGAACCTGTGGTTAATTTTTTTATCCACATTACATACTGAGTTTTTAATCTTGTACCAACATCTGGGAAGCTCAAACCTCCCAGGTCATAGGACCCAATGACTGTCTCATATTTGACTTTAGGTCGCTTACCCTTCCATAGAAACTGTCTCATGAGTAATGTGATATTATTAATAAATATTGTTGGTGCGGTGCACATCTTACAAACATACAAAATCTTTGGTAAGGCTAAAGTTCTACAAATTTCTGTACGTCCAAATATTGTAAGGTTTCTAGTTGACCAAATGTTAAACAGTAACTTAAGTTTTTCCTCCACTGTCTGAAAGTTGTACTTATAACAAAGTTCTTCATTGTATGTGTACCATATCCCAAGAATTTTAATAGCAGATTTTGTTAAATTAACCCATTTACATGCAATTGGTGTTTCCTCCTTTTTCTTCCATTTTCCTAACAAAGCTGCATCTGATTTTTCATAATTCACTTTTAATGAAGTATAATTAGCAAATGTGTCAATTATTGATATCAAATATTTAAATGACTCCACATTGGACAGGAAAAAAGTAACATCATCAGCAAATATTGTAAGTTACTTCATTGCTACCCATATAAATGCCTTTTACATTTTTTTCTGATCTAACCATATGCATTAAGATTTCTATCACAAGAATGAACAAATATGGTGCAATTGGATCACCTTGATTAGTACCTCTTGACACAGGAAAATATCTGGTTGAATATCCGTTATTTAAAACACAACTTTGTGAACCTGTATGAATTAATTTTATCCAAATGATAAACATTGGTCCAAATCCATACCGTTTCAATACCGATAGCATAAACACATGATCTACGGAATCAAAAGCAGCAGCGAAATCAGCACCAAACAATATTCCAGTTTTGTTTTCTACTTCACAATATTCAATCATATCTGATATAAGGCGTACTGAGTCCCCTATGTAGCGTCCTGGAACAAATGCATTTTGATCCATATCAACCAATTTATTCAGAACTTTACTTAAACGTGCTACAAGTATTTTACTAAGGATTTTACATTCAACATTTATTAAACTGATGGGTCTCCATGAATTTATGAATCTTACATCTTTTCCAGGTTTCTCAAGAAGAGTGATTACTGACTGTTTTTGACTTGTAGTCAGTTCAGCAAAATTATAACATTCATTAAGACATGTAGTCAAATAACTTCCTAATTCACTGAAGAAGCATAAATAAAATTCTTGCAAAGCCCATCATTTCCAAGAGTCTTGTTATTCGCCATAGATTTTAATGCATTGTGTACATCAGTTATAGTAATCATACCTTCAACCAACTCTGCTTCATCTGTACTTAACACTGGTAAGTTAGAGCAACTATCTAAAAAATGTTCACAATCATTAAAGATTTTATCTATATGTCTCTCATATCTTGTACAGTAAAAATTATATATTTCTTTCATAATATTTTCCTGATTTGTTACCTCATTTCCATCGATAATTAATTTTCTAATACAAGTTTTATTCTTATTTCTCCTTTCCAAGTTTACAAAGTATTTATTATTTCTTTCCCCATGCTCATGCCATTGTGCTCTTGACCTTATTATAATTCCTTCCGTTGTTTTATTATAGGATTCCTCCAATTCATTCTTGATCTTTTCATATTTTTCTAAGTTTTCATGACTCGGATTACTACTGATGGCACATTCCATTTCTTTTACTTCTTTTTCTAATGAAAGGTATTTATCTTTAAATCTTCTATTCTTTTCTTTAGAATAAGTAATTGTAAACTTCCTAATGCTATATTTCAGATACTCCCATTTACCTCGTGCATCTAGCTCTGAGTGATCTAACTCCTGCTTTGTTGTAACAATATACTCCATCTTGTTTATATAATTTATATCTTTGATAAGTGAACAATTAAATTTCCAGAAGGAAGGCCCATGTTTATCAGTGTTCAATAACCTAAGTGCCGATTGTACAGCTGAATGATCCGAGCCAACACTGGGTATAATATCACAGTGTGAAATATAGGGTTGCAGAGACGATGACACTAAAAAGAAATCTAATCTCCGTTGTGTAAGTGGACATAATCGTCTCCAGGTGAATTTTTTAACTTTTGGGTTTCGAACTCTCCAAATTCCATAGTCCTCTTAATCATGTCGACTGTTTTTGACTTAAGTGTAAATTTACCTCCATCAGCATCCTCATCAGAAAAGCAAAAATTAAAGTCCCCACCCCAAATTATCATAGTATTTTCGTCGGGCTGAAAATTATCTTTTATTGTATTATAAATATTCTCGTAACATAATAATTGCCCAGTCTCACTGTTAGGACCATAAACGTTAATCAGCAAAAAGTGTGACCCTTGAATGATACAATATAGCATAAATCTTCCTGCATCGTCCACTTTACTATCCAACAATGTGAATTCTAGTTTTGACCCAATTAAAGTTAATGTTCCCCTGGCCTGATTTGTACCATGGGAAAAGATACTTTGACCCCTCCATTGGTGTTTCCATGCTTGTTCACATTTTGTATCAGAAAGGGATTCCTGAATAAAACATATAAATTTATCCAATCCTTGTTTATGACACCAATTAAATATTTTCCTTCTTTTAATATAATTCCTAATCCCATTAGCATTAACACTCAGAATCTTAAAATTCATCACTGATATTTCATTTGTTGAAGTAGAACCTTTTATTATTACACGAATAAAATATGGTAAATGCACCTATTTCTATAAATCCATAAGTTCATGAATAATTGTAAACACAAAGTTAAATATATGTGTGAATATCATCTTATTTTCAACCTACAGAAATATCTTTGTAACCAATTATAAAGGGAAAATGTGATGCTCCCAAACTGGTGAACATGTAGCTTATATTTAGTGTATTTTATCATTTCACCACTTTTACATTGAGCCGCAAGTATCATATAAACACATAGAAGACACGAACAAGTGACCCAGAACACAAGCTGACATAAATATACATAAGACATACTGTGGTACCTGGTAGCTTGGACCAGTACACCCAAAAATAATATTTTGATAATGATGATAATAATAATTATATTAATACGAAAAGGGAAAGCTATGATCTGTTCAAGGCGTTCTAATATATTCTCATTTCATGTATAAACAAAAAAAACTTCCAACGCCCCTTCAGTTTACTTCATTACCACATCCAGCTGATCTCCATACTTGACCCTAAACACTTTATTATCCCCCCCTTTGACAAACACCTTCCCGTCCCACGTCCATGCATCAGAGACACGATCTTTTTTTACTCTATTAAACATTTTTTTGCATTTCAGCACACATATCATCAACTATGATTATTCCACTATTTTTCAACTGCTTCCTGGCTTTCAAGACAGAAAGCTTATCATCCCTAGACATAAATTTTACAATAATAGCCCTGTCGGAGTCATGTCGATGTGTCCCAACCCTATGTGCCACATCTATAGATCTTTTTTCTACCTTTACATTCAATTTATTTTGAAAAATTGAAATGGCTTCTTTCCTTGTATCCTCAGTTTTATCTTTATCAATGACCCCAAGTATCCTTACATTACACCTTCTAGAGTATTGCTCATTATTCACAGCATTAATTTTTGCCTCTCTTGCCATGTTTTTTGTCTGTTCACATTCGTTTTTCAGTGCAATGTTTTCCTGCTTTAAACTGACTACCACATTCTCAAGTTCACTTATTTTATTTTCAAGAGGCTTTACACATTTTTCCATTATTGTTTCCTCTATTTTTGTCACAATGGATTTTCTTATCTCTGTCAAGATTTCTTTTTTGAAACTTTCTAACATTTGAAACATACGTTCCTCTGTGAGAGATCCCATACTGTCCTCTATTACACTATCATCAAGGTTAAGTGATGGCAAATGTTTGTGCTTTTTTGATACAACAGATGAATCTGATGAGGAGCTTGAAAGATCAGACCTGGTAATTTTAAACTCTTCCTTTGGCATATTATACAAAGATCATTTTGGCACTTGAAACAACATCATGTGAAAAATATTACTGGCCCAAGCTGACCATGAACATTTAGGCCACCATGTTATAACACAGAGCGTTCAGGTACCATAACAAAGCCCACCCTGGTGTGCACTTGCTGACCACTCGTAGTCAATGGTGAATGAAAGCACCTATTGAAAACTGTCAACCCAATAACACAATGACCAAATGAAATTTTCCACCCTATCCCAATTTAACTTGCTAATTTACCACAAAATTAATTCACATATGAAGCCAAAATAAACAAATCTCTTTTTTCAGCACCTAAAGTGTTTCTCTGTAAGTTTTTATGGAGTTTACTTGCCTTTAACCTGCCAAATTAATGAAAAAATCTCTCCCCTCTCAGAGCACACCTCTTGCCTGCTTGAGTGCACACCAGGGACCAGCAGCAAGACTTCCTTAATGTTTATAAAAAAATGAGTTATTTCCCATGTGTCGCTTTTACCTGTATGGAAGCAACAATTTTTTCGTTGTCATCTTTAATTTTTTGTTGAAACTGCACCCTAGGTGATAAACAAATATTGTAATAACTGTTTCTTTGTTGTTTTTCAAATTTGTTCTGCTAGACTTGAACAAAGTGTTAATTTTAACCAACCGCTGAGGTGTCATGGCTGATGCGAAAGGTCAGCTGATTAGTTCTCTGACACCTGCCGTATCGATCAGAAACAGGCGCAAATTCATCAAACTTCTCAATTTTATTTTTAAAACATCTCTGTAGACGCCATATGTACATTTTAAACCCAAGGGTGCGTTCTTGGTAAAATTAATACTGCTTGAAGTCTGGTGCGATGTACGGCTAGAGTGCCGATTCTACGTGTATAAACAACACGCTTTCTTGGTTTAATGTCCTACCTAGCAACCGTTTCCAAGGTGGGCGGAGCTAACTCGTCCCTGCCGTCACGTCAATTCATAATATGCTTTAAAGGAGAAAAGGAAAAATTCTCAAATGTGCTCGATTCCTAATTTGGTATTGACTAAATTAATATTGTTCAAATTATAACAGAATTATTATTAAATATGTATATAAATAAATGTGTAGGTTATTTCTTCTGAAACTAGCATAGCATTTAACTGTTCTATATTAAATGTGTCGAATTAAATAATATGAGAAGCTATAGTTTTTTATTCGAATTTAAATTGAAAATTGAGACAATTTTAAATTTATTAAGTTATCCTGACAAGCTTTACCTGATGTGTTTGATTTTTGTTCACTAAATAAAAATCTGCTTGATTGACATTTATTATATCCAATAGTTTTTTTTAATAAGAACAGGTTAATATGGATACGTAACGAGTTGTACAATAAAAAATGAAACATTTCTTACACACAAAAGGTTCATAGTTTCGCAAGACCATTTACCACATGGAGTCCATCTCTTTACACTTTAGCTAGCAGATTTACCACATGGGGTCCATCCTTTGTTTAGCCTTCTTACCACATAGTGGTCACAGATTACCTCGACCATTTACCACATCGAGTCCATCCTTTGCTTTGCCTTCTTACCACATAGTGGTCACAGTTTACCTAGACAATTTACCACACAGAGTCCCTCTCTTTACATATTAACTAGCAGATTTTCCATGAACCCTTTGTTTGGCCTTCTTAATATATAATAGTCAGAGGTTAGATGGCAAATCTAATACATTGAGTCCGTATAATAACAGTTGAGCGAGCAAATGTACCACATTGGGTCCATCCTTTGTTCAGCCTTCCTACCACATAGTGATCACAATATAGCCAACAAATTAACCACATGGTGTCCACCTTGCACATTGGCTAGGGGATTTACCGGATGGGGTCCACCATATGTTTAGCCTTCTTACCACGTAGTAGTCATAAATTTGCTAGCCAATTTACTAAATTAAGCCCATCTCCTTTCACCCAGCGAGCAAATTTCCTTTAGGTAGCAGATTAACCAAATGGGGTCCACAGATTAGCTTGCAAATGTACCATATGGTGTCCATCTCTTTACACTTTACCTCGCAAATGTACCACATGGGGTAAACACTTTATTTAGCCTTCTTACCATATAGTAGTCATAGATTGGCTAGCCTTTATTCAGCCTTCTCACCATATAGTAGTCATAGATTGTCCAACCAATTTACTGCATGGACTCCATCTCATTGCAAGCAGATTTACCACATGGTGTCCAGACTTTTTTAGCCTTCTTATCACACCGTAGTCCCAGTTTACCTAGAAGATGTATCACACGGAGTCTTTCTATTCACACTATAGCGAACAGATTTACCACATAGGGTCCACCATTTATTTATCCTTCTTATCACATAGTAGTCATAGATTGGCTTACCAATTTACTAAATGGAGTGCATCTTTTTATACCTGCCACATGGAGCTACCCTTTATTAAGACTTCTTACCATAGAGTAAATCTCAGCGAGCAGATTTTCTTCATTGGGTCCCCCCTTCGTTCAGCCTTCTTACCACATAGTAGACACAGATTGCCTTGAACATTTCCCACATAGGCTCTATCTCTTTACATATTAGCGAACAGATTTACATTGGGTCCATCCTTTATTAAGCCTTCCTACCACATAGTGGTCACAGATTAGCGATTCCATTCCACTGAGCCAATCTCTTTACCCATTAACGAACATATTAACAACATATGGTCCACCCTTCGTTCAGCCTTCTTACCACATAGTAGTCACAGATTGCCTTGACAATTTACTACATGGAGTCCATCGCTTTATACGTTAGTTAGCAGATTTTCCACATGGAGTCCACACCTTAATA
This sequence comes from Sipunculus nudus, assembly GCA_026874595.1. NCBI lineage: Eukaryota > Metazoa > Annelida > Sipuncula > Golfingiida > Sipunculidae > Sipunculus > Sipunculus nudus. Next base: position 73,266,568 of record CM049314.1, read on the forward strand.
AACCTTCTTATCATATAGTATTTATAGATTGGCTAGCCAATTTACTACATTGAGTCAATATTTTTAAAACTTTGCCGGCAGATTTTCTCCTTTGGGGTCATCAATTGTTCAGCCTTTATCCCACTGTGGTCACAGTTTACAAAGCCGATTTACAACATAGAGTCCATCTCGTTACACATTTGCTAGCAGATTTACCACATGGGGTCCACCCTTTGTTCAGCATTCTTCCCACATAAATGTCATAGTATACTTAGAACATTTCCCACGTGGGGGTCTATCTCTGTACACATTGGCCAACAAATTTACCACATGGGGTCCATCCTTTATCAAGCCTTCCTACCAAATAGTGGTGAGAGATTAGCTATCCGATTTACTAAACTGAGCCAATCTCTTTACCCATTAACGAACATATTAACAACATATGGTCCACCCTTTGTTCAGCCTTCTTACCGTACAGTAATCATAGATTAGCCAACCAATTTACTACATGGAGTCCATCACTTCACACTTTAGGTAGCTGATGAACCATTTAAGTTCGACCATTTAGTTATCTTTCCTACCACATAGTGGTCACATATTAGCCAGCAAATTAACCACATGGTGTCCATCTTGCACATTAGCTAGGAGATTTACCGGATGGGGTCCACCATATGTTTAGCATTCTTACCACGTACAAGTCATAAATTGGCCAGCTAATTTACTACATTAAGTCCATCACCTTACACCCTAGCAAGCACATTTTCTTGAGGTAGCAGATTCACCACATGGGGTCCACCCTTTGGTTTACCTTCTTACCACATAGTGGTAACAGATTAGCTAGCAAATTTACCACATTGTGTCCATCTTTTTTGCAGATTAGCTTGCAGATTTATCACATGGCTAGCCAAATTACTACATGCAGTCCATCACTTTACGCCTTAGCTAACAGATTAAACACATAGTTTCACCCTTTGTTCGGCCTTCTTACAGAAGGGTGGTCATAGATTGGCTAGCCAATTTACCATATGTAGTCCATCAATTTACTCTTTTTCTTACAGGTTAATCACATGGGATCAACCCTTTTTTAATCAGCCTTCTTACCGTAAAGTGGTCATGGATTTGCTAGCCAATTTACTACATGGAGTCCATCACTTTACACTTTCGGTGGCAGAATAACCTCAAGGGGACCACCCTTAAGTTAACCTTCTTCCAACATAGTGGTCACAGAATAGCTGGTCCATGTTTAACCTTCTTTAACACATAGCAGTTACATTTTACCTAGCCCATTTACCACAAAGAATCCGTGTCTTTACACATTAGCCAGCAGATTCACCATATGGGGTCCACCCTTTGTTCAGCGTTCTTTCCAAAGAGTGGTCATAGAATGGCTAGCCAATTTACTACAATGAACCTTCCCATCTCTTTCACATTGGGAGACAGATTTACAGGATGAGGTCCATCATATATTTAGCCTTCTTACCATAAAGTAGTTATAGATAGGCTTGGCAATTATGGAGTTCATTTATTTTTACTCTAGCTAGCAGATTTATAACATGGGGTCCACCCTTTATTTAGCCTTCTCACCATATAGTGGTTAGAATTTACGTAGTCCATTTTCACTTAAACTCTATCTCTTTACAAATAAGCAACCAGATTTACCACATGGAGTCCAAAAGTTGTTTAGCCTTCTGACTACATAGTAGTCTTAGTTTGGCTAGACAATTTATTACATGGAGTCCATATCTTTACAATTTACCTCGCAAATTTACCGCATGGGGTTTGCAGTTTATTTATCAATCTTACCATTTAGTAGTCATAGATTGGCTAGCCTTCATTTAGCCTTCTCACCACATAGTAGTCATAGATTTGCATGAAATTTATTGAATGGAGTCCATCAATTTACACTTTAGGTAGCAGATTAACCACACGGGGTCCAACCTTTTGTTAATCTTCATATCACATAGTAGTCACAGATTAGTCAGCAAATTTACCACATGGTGTCCATCTTTTCGCACATTACCAAACAGATTTACCCCATAGGGTTTACCCTTTCTAAACCCTTCTTACCACAAAGTGTTCACAGATTATTCCTTGCTTGCTCTTCATAGTGTATTATTTTGTAGAGATGAGGGCCGTGAAAAAAAATAAGGTTAACACTAAAAGTAAAATTACCCGAAAGTAGATAATTTTTGTACACATCAATTATTTTGTGTATACGTAGGTTTTGACTGTTATCAAATTTGCTCAACACAATAAAAAAAATAGATGTTCAATTGTTAAAATCTCCAATAGACACAATAAATCAAATAATCACCATTTATTTTGTGTTTTTGTACCAATTGATAATAAACCGTCATTGAATAATTTCTACTGATAAAAATCTACCAATCAATATTTTTCAAATGATCATAAATCTTTAAATCTTTGGAACAATATTTTTCATGTATCATGTATACTCGCCAGCAATCAAACAAAACCTACTTTGATCAACCAAAAATCTTTCAGACTTATTTGCCCTGCACTTTGTATGGTTGGCTGTTTCAATTTGCTCTCCCATGCACAGAAGGGCATAACATTTCCATTGTCGTCAAATACATCAATTCAAAACCTTGCTCTAAGTAACGTGTGCTGAAAATATAATTTACTGCCTGCTGCTATATTTCTTGATATTTATTCATCACTATATTTATGCATGAATGCTTCTATTCTTCTGCTATTGTTATTATGTTAATATATACATGATAATATTTGTTTAACACTTTCAATCAACATTTAATTAGATTAATAATGTGTTATTTTAATTTTTTCATTCAGAGACTGAACATTTAAAAAAATATTTTATTTATTTCTCATTGATATTCTAGAGTAACTGTTTATATATATATATATATATATATATATATATATATATATATATATATATATGTCAAAATCGAGGGACCCTCAGAAAACTTCGACACATCCGAGGTTCGACACAAGCGGGTTTTATTTGGTTATAATTTAACTAGTGCTCTCCTGAATATCGAGTCTGTAACTTTGACATAAGCGGGGTATTCGACTTAAGTGAGTTGGACAAAACGAGGTTTCACTGTTTATATATATATATATATATATATATATATATATATATATATATTGAAAATTAAATATTAGATGAGACAATGGAGATATAATGCTTATGTTTTATTTGGCAAAGTAGATTATCAAAACTATTTTAAACAAACAACTATGCCTAATATTTATATAGAAGGAAGAAACAAATAAATTATATATCGGTTATTTATATATTTATTTATTATATTCCTTTTTATACATATTTATTTTCGGGAATAACCTTACAATCATGTGCTTACACAGACACGTCACCTCGCTGCTGAGGCAATTTATGACCAAACTTGCCCGGAAGCTAAATTCTTATGCAGCACGCATTAACTCATATATCATGAATAATATGAATATGTAAAGACTTCTTTAAGACAAACCTAAAGCTAAACAATCAGTTTGACAGAAAATTTCGGCACATACCTTTGTATATGTCAGGGAATGTCATGTCAAAAACTCATGTCATGTCTTCCACGGGGTTCTCTATGGCTTTATTTCTTTAATCACTTCTACTCGGACAAGCGTTACACTACAATGTTATGATTAATAAAATCTTACTCAAAGAGTTCCATACAGACCTAGCCCTTTAAACGAAGGTTTATCCAAATAACTCTCTAACTAATCAAATAACTCGTTAATATAATTTATTGGCAAGAGAATATGAAAAAAATAAGCGGTTTACAACATTCCCTCATCGCACGATGTGAAAATCACAATCCGAGAACATAATGCGCTTATCCTAGTTAATTTAGGATGTTTGCACTTTAAACCACTATAAACATCTGGAAAAGGTACTAACATTATAATCAATCCATATTAAATGATAAGAGAAACTAACCTCGGAATAGATGCTAATTGTTCTGCTCGGGTTCAATCACAGGGCTCCTGCAAAAATGGCAACCAAAAGAACGCTGGTTTCCGCCCTGCGCTAACGCGTCTGCGCAATCGTACGCTCGTCAAAATGACTTGCGCTATCTTTTAGTCTCGTAATATAAAAGTGACCCGTAATATACTACTCGTAATATTAAAAAAGCTCTAAACATATAAAAATTATAGATACTTTGGTCCACTCATAAGTAAACTTTCCAATGGTAGTTATACTCGTTGAAAGTAACATAGCGTTTAGTCTGGCATAATCGAATCAAAATTACATGAAGAGCTGTGTTTTTAATCTTTCGATCGGAAAATGAAATAATTTTAGACTGGATACAAATCTCATAAACTTAATCGACTTAGTATAATACCGAACAGTATTTATGTATTTTCTCTTTTAATATTTAAAATAAATAAGTAAAGGTTAATAGTCACCTTAAAAATTGCACCCTTAAGATTTAAGAGGAATTGTCTGTCTGCGTCGATGTTCTCAAATTATTCGCCATTTATATGTCAAAATAGTCAATTTCATTCTTAATGACCTTCTAAATATTCATGATCTTTAGACATCTAAATAAATTAAACTGTCATAATTAAATCAGCACAATCTGGTTTTGAAACTCTTGATTTTCATTTTAGACTTTAAACATCCCGTAAACACGACGCGTTGCACACATTTTCATACAAGAAAGAGAGCCATTACTGAAATGGGGGGGGGGGGGGGGGGGAGTGTAAACAAACATGTAGCCAACTTCTTATCTTATCATTTCATTTAAGGTCTTAGGTCTACTGAAATAATCATTCATGTCAAGTGGTATTCTATAGAATATCTAAGGTCTCTCCACATACACTTCAGTTATAAATCGTAGAAGCAGCCTAATTATATGGAAAGAATACTGGCAATTACATGTTACTGAGGGATAAAACGTGTATTTTGTTTCAATGCTAGACTAGTTTTCCAGGCCTTCTGTTATATTAAATAGTTATTACATATTTTTAAGCATTGATCGCCAGACAAAGAGAAAAAAAACAGGTAAAGAGGGTCTCAATTAGCGCCGTCACAAGGAGCCGATCATTTTGAGAAAAATCTAGACCTACTAGATGGAATCCTTCTCTTAACACTTCTGCAAACAAACTTACCCCGTTATGTCCACACTTTTGCGGGAGTTTTGTTAGCCTTTTTGCCATCTGGGTACCACACGTTATGTAGAAATTTTACAACTAAGACTGATTTACAGCTGGTATAACACGTGTCATTGAAGCCAATTAACTTATCAAGTTAGGTTTTAATTCAAAACTATGCTTAGCATTCATACTAGTTCAGCTAGCAGATTTTATTTTTGAAGACTTTTATACTTTGATTCCGAATGTTTTTGCCAGAGGAAATACAACATAGGGTGGACAATTTAGCCAATTCTATTCATTTTGGGTGAATCCGTTGGTCATTTACCTTACTACATTGGGTCAACAGGTCAGCTAGCAATCTAACTTAAGATGAAAATTAACTATTTGGTGTTCACATTAAACAGAGATTTTTGATAGAGAATCTTTCTCTAAACTTCAGACAACATTCTTATTTCAAGGGACCCACATCTTAGCCAGTACTCTAATAACACGAGGTCTACACTGATGCCGGGTTGACTTACGACAGTTAGTCCACATATTAGCTAGCCGATGTACGACATGGAATCCATCTCTTTACACTTTAACCAGCAGTCCTACCAAAGGATTCTGTATTTTGTCAGCATTCTTGCCACATTTTGGCTCATAATTAGTGCATCTCTTTAAACGGTACCGTCTGTTTCACAACATTTGGCCTATGGACATCTACTTGGCTACCTCTATTACTTCATTAAAATGGCTTTGAATACAAACTTGCTGAACTTTTTTATATCATATCCAAGATTTCTTATTGCTAGCTTTTTGTTTCAGGACTATGTGTATGACAACCAGAGCTGGGGGTCGAGTTGGTCAAGTGAATGCTGTTGTTGAGACACCCGTTCGGAATTTGTTGGTCTATGGAACCGAACTTAGGTTTGGTGCTGTGCACTGCACTGGGAATGAGCACTATTACACATATAGAGTCTCAGAAACAATACATGCATAAACCACAATAAGCATAAGTTACATTTAGTACAAAATACATGTAACGTATTACTGATCAGGCTAGGTAGTTTTTTTTATCCTGGAGGCTAACAATAGCATGTAATGCCGTACTATATAATACAGGAAATCAAAGAGATATATAAACATAGGCCAAGAAACACGAAGATCACACGTGAATTCATCCAATCTGACATGTCTGGAAAAGCAAGAAATATTCTATTTCATACAGGAAATTCTTGTTTAATAATTGTTTATTTCAACTGCCAAAACTGCAGAGAATTCTACAGAATACAAGCTCCTCAGACACAAATTTTCAATAAAAATGAAGATATTAAAATATTTTCATATTGTCTGCTAGCAGGCATTCATTAATTTTTAGCTCAGCTGACTGAAAGTCATCTGAGCTATAGCGATCACTCTTTGTCCGTCGTCCGTCTGTCCGTCTGTCCGTCCTTTAACCAGGCACAAATCGTAAACGCTGAACCTAGAACCTTGTAACTTTGGATTCTGAGAGGTCCATGAAAAATCTCCTTGGAAACCAGAAATTAGGTCTCTGTTACCCATATCCTTCGAGCTATGGGGCCCGAAAGTACCCCCCAGAATAGTAAAAAATTTTATACAAAAACTTCAATATCTCAATAACTACAACACTGATGGTCATGATTTTTGGCATACATATTGATCATGAGATGTTCCATAAGTTCCTGCAGACTGGTGGCGCCACCTTTATTTTTCGATTTTTTTACAATTTTTTCCTCTATTTTTGAGACGTTTAAAGATGCTGTCATCTGTTAGTGTGGCACAAATCGTAACCTCTGGACCTAGAATCTTCATTCTCGACACACTGAGAAACCTATTAAAAGTCTCCGTGGAAACCATAAATTAGATCTCTGTTACCCATATCCTTCGAGCTATGGGGCCCCAAAATACCCCCCAGAAAAGTAAAAAATTTCATACAAAAACTTCAATATCTCATTAACTACTTGACGGATTGTCATGATTTTTGGCATACGTATTGATCATGAGATGTTCCATCACTTCCTGCAGACTTGTGGCGCCACCTGAATTTTTCGATTTTTTACGAATTTAAAAATGTGAACAGCTGTTAACAGGGCACAAATCATAAAGACTGGACCTAGAATCTTCATTCTTGACACACTGAGAGGTCCATAAAAAGTCTGCATGGAAACCTGAAATAAGGTCTCTGTTACCCATATCCTTTGAGCTATGGGGGGCTCCCAATAACCCCCCAGAATAATGGAAAATTTGATAAAAACAAACTACAACATCTCAATAACTACAACACTGATGGTCATGATTTTTGGCATACATATTGATCAAGGGGTGTTTCATCAGTACCTGTAGACTGGTGGTGCCACCTGTATTTTTTCAAATTTTCACAATTTTTTTTTCTCTATTTTCGAGACCTTTCAGGATGTAGTTATCTGTCAACAGGGTACAAATCGTGAGGACTGGACCTAGAATCTTCATTGTTGACACACAGGGAGACCCATGATAAGTCTCCATATCCTTTGAGCTATGGCACTCCAAAGTACAGCTCAGAATAATGGAAAATTTGATACAAAAGCTGAAGTATCTGAACAACTAATGCAGAGATCACCATAATTGTTTTCATGGACATTGATCATGGAGTGTTTCATCAGTTTCTGCAGACTGGTGGCACCACCTGTATTTGTTCGGGTTTTTTTTACGAATTTTTTCTCTATTTTTGAGACCTTTAAAGTTATGAACATCTGTTAACAGGGCACAAATCATTAAAACTGGACCTAGAATCTTCATTCTTGACACACAGGGAGACCCATGAAAAGTCTCCATGGAAACCTGAATTTAGGTCTCTGTTACCCATATTCTTTAAGCTGTATGGCTCCAAATTACCCCCCAGAATAATGGAAAATTTGATACTAAAACTGCAGTATCTCAATTACTACAACACTGATGGTCATGATTTTCGGCATACATATTGGTCATGACCTGTTCCATCAGTTTCTGCAGACTGGGTGCGCCACCTCTATTTTTTCAAATTTTTACGATTTTTTATCTTTTTTTTTATACCTTTAAAGATGTGGTTATCTGTCAACAGGGTACAAATCGCAACAACTGGATCTAGAATCTTCATTCTTGTCATGCAAGAAGGCCCATGAAAAGTGCCTGTGGAAACTTAAAATTAGGTCTCTGTTACCCATATCCTTCAAGCTATAGGACTCCGAAGTATCCCTCAGAATAATGGACAATTTGATACAAAAGCTGAAGTATCTGAACAACTAATGGGGAGATCACCATGATTCTTTGCATGGATATTGATGATTGTTAGTGTTTTTATTAGTTTCTGCAGACTGGTGGTGCCACCTGTATTTTTGTACCCGCCAAAACGAAGTTTTGTGGATACTATGTTTTTGACCGGGTTCCTCCGCCGTTGCTGCGTTCGTTTCCAGAGAGCTCCTCTGGGACTTGATTTTATCAGCTTTCCAAGCTCATATCTCGGGAACCGTTTGACTGATCAGGAAATAAAATTTATACTAATGTAGCCCTTGGATAGCTCTATAACATACACAAAAAATGGTGGCGCCACCTGTAACCATGTTTGCACAGTGTCCATCTGTTTATCTGCTTTTGGTTAAAATCACTCATATCTCTGCAGTGAATTTACTAATTCACTGAAATTCGGCATGCGTATACATCCTGGATAGCTTTCTTGATTTTATGACAGGTGGCGCCACCTACATTCTCATTCACGCTGATGACTTCCAAGCTCATATTTCGGGAACCGTTTGACCGATCGGGCCAAAATTTTGCATGTATATATATCTAACATAGCTCTTTATCATACGCTAAACTGGTGGCGCCACCTGCAACCATTTTTGCACAACGTCTGTCTGTTTGTCTGCTGTGCAATAATGTCACTCATATCTCGGCAGTGGTTTGACATATCTGCCTAAAATTTTGCAGTTTTATACATCCTGGATAGCTTTCTTGATTTTATGACAGGTGGCACCACCTACATTCACGTTCACGCTGATGACATCCAAGCTCATATCTCGGGAACCGTTTGACCGATCGGGCCAAAATTTTGCATGTGTATAGATCACACAAAACTGGTGGCACCACCTGCAACCATTTTTGCACAGCGTCTGTCTGTCTGCCGTGCAATAAAGTCACTCACATCTTGGCAGTGGTTTGACATATCTGCCTAAAATTTTGCAGTTTTATACATCCTGGATAGCTTTATGACAGGTGGCGCCACCTTTATTCTAGTTTATGCTGCAGACATCCAAGCTCATATCTCGGGAACCGTTTGAACGATTGGGCCAAAATTTTGCATGTGTATAGATCTCACATAGGTCTTTATCATACACAAAACTGGAGGGGCCACCTGCAACCATTTTTGCACATTTTGCACAGCGTCTGTCTGTTGGTCTGCCGTGGCCTAAAACCACTCATTTCTCTGTAGTGGTTTGACATAACTGCCTAAAATTTTGCAGGTTTATACATCCTGGATAGCTTTCTTGATTTTATGACAGGTGGCGCCACCTACATTCTAGTTAACGCTGCACACATCCAAGCTAATATCTCAGGAACCATTTGACCGATTGGGCCAAAATTGTGCTTGTGTTTAGATCTCACATAGGTCTTTATCATACACAAAACTACAACCATTTTTGCACAGCGTCTGTCTGTTTGTCTGCCGTGGGCTAAAATCACTCATATCCATGTAGTGGTTTGACTTTTCTGCCTAAAATTTTGCATATGTATACAACTTGGACTGCTTTCTGGATTTGTGGTAGGTTGCACAACCTGCATTCACATTTAGGCTGCAGACATCCATGCTAATATGCAACATACCTCACTCTGTTTCCCCTTGCCACTCAATCCATGCCTCACTTCACTCTGATTTTGGCAGATACACGTAGTCACTTGTCGGCTACCCGTATTCTAGTTTTTAAAGTTTACACATTTTTTCTCTATTTTTCAGATATATAAATACAGACTAAATCTTGGCCTGTTGGTTAATCTGTTTGATGCTTCAGTTGAATGGGTATCTACCATTCTGATGATAAAATTTCCTTTTGTGAATCTCTTCGAGTCAGCTGAGCGTCATGACCCATGGGTCACTTGTTTTTATTTTGTAACACTTTGCTATTTTGATAAAGCTGTTACGTTTCGAATTCACAAATATAACCTTTGAAAAAAATCCTTGAATGACTCTCATATAAACTGCATGATCATAGAGATAAAATTGGGTATACATGAGGAACACATTTTTACCTTTCTCATGTGAAGAACATTGCCTGCACACAAGCTGAACACACTTGAATGTATGCTTACTGCCAAAAATAACACGAAAATTATAATATTAATTAATTATAATTAATTCAGTGTTTCCACAAAAAATGACTATGCAAGCAACTTTGGCCAAGATATGAATGAATGTGAACAAAATTAGGTAAAAATGCCTAACTTAAAATAAAATTGCATCCACAAAGACAATTTAACGGTCTCAGGAGAGTGATTACATGTGTTGCGCATTTCATTTAAAATACAGAAGACTTCTTGGGATTATTTCAATAACTGAACAAGCCATACAGATATTTTGATATGGAGTTTGAGTTTTAACATTTTATTTCAAGGCATATATTAACATATATTTTTTAATGTATTTTTACTTTGATCAATTTTAAATTTACCGTATATTTTTCACATTCCATAAAGAATTATTTTTTTTCTATATAATGTAGATCAAACATTTAAATAAAATGTTTTACAACATTTGTTTATAACTGCAGACATGTAAATGAAATGTTTGTACACTTTTTTTATTGTAATTTATAATATTCCAACAGCTTCCCTTTTGTCCATTTGACTTACAAGGTGCTTCACTCTTCTTCTTTCACATAGCTCACAGAATTTAAGCCACCGTAACTTAATTAGGGTCTCAAATAAGATGTTTCAGGGACTTCCATGTATCTTAATTCAATTAGACGTGTCTAGGTCCAACTGAATCAAAGTGTGCAAATCTGACTTATAGGTTGCTCAAATCATGGGTTTTTTTTACATATCTTGCAAAATATTGATCAGAATGAACTTATATACATTATCAAAGGAAACAATACAGGGCAATTCTTTTTATTAACAAAGATCTTCAGATCAAACGGTAAAGATTTGTGCTCTATCTAACTGCTCTATCTGGGTTCTCAAAATTATTTATTTTGCTTTTAACTCACATAATATAGGTAATCATGACATAATCTCAGAGACTAAAGGAGATTTTCCCATGACCTCCTTGATTTTGAGTTAGAAAGTTCTAGGTCCAACCGTTATGATTTGTGTTCATGTGACTTTCACAGTGAATTTTTTATCAAATATCTCACAGAATATACGTAAAACTGAACCTAATTTCAAGATTCAAAGGAGACTTACCAAGGACTTCCCTGGATTTCACATTAGACGGTCCGATATATAAAAGTTTTGTTCAATGTCTGTCTAGCTAGGTGGTAAAAGCAGGATTTGGGCTAGTAGCTCACAAACAATGGTCACTATGACCTAATTTCAGGTTACCAATGGAATTAAAAAATATTTCCCTGGCTGATACGTTAGAGGATTTTTGGCCAATAGATAAAATCTTGGTGCTCAAAAGCATATCTTTTGAGCATCGAAGAATATAGGTCACTTTGACTTCATTTTTTCAGATTATAGGTCATAATGACCTATTTTTTTCTTAACCACTCTGGATGTTATGTAAGAGATTTTAGAGCTAACAGATACAATATGTCCCCAATCTGACCGCCTGTGTGCTGATAATAAGGGTTTTGGTCAGTAGCTTGCATCATATAGGTCACCATGACCTAGTTATGAGTTCTAAGTAGATTTTCCCAGAAACTCTTTGGATGTTGTGTTTGAAGATTGTATGATTAACGGGTACAATTTTTGCCTAATCTGACTGCTCAACTGCTGAAAATCATGGTTTTGGCTCGTCACTCGCAGAATACGAGTAACAATGACCTAATATCAAGTTTTCAGAGAGATTCACCCCGAAACTCCTTGAAAATTTTAATAAAAATTTCTAGACCAACTGGATACAATTCGTACCCTTTCTGACTGTCTGAGTGCAGAAAATCATGTTTTTGGCCCGTAGCACCATGGCCTTCTTTCCCGTTTCCAAGGACACTAGCACTGGACATCCATGGTTGTTATGTTAGGAGATTTTAGGGATCAAGTATACAATATGTGGCCATCTAACAGGGTTCTCAATTCATTATTTTTCCCCTATAATTTACAGAAAATAGATCACCATGACCTAGTTTCTAGTTTCTAAGGTATGGTTGATTTTGTTAATACTTTATCAAATCAAATATTAAAAGACCACTGTGCTTCTTGTGTGTTTAAATTTATTAAACCAAACTGCATGACAACAAATTTGCCAACACTGATGAGGATTTTGATACTTCTTTGTATACTTTAAATTAACTGAAATATGCTCATAATGTTTGCTTGAACACATAGCCAAATGTATGAAATGTCTTATTATGATTTGTGTAGTATAGGTAGTAATGTGAGTACAGCAAAGGTTAAGCCTGTTTTGTTTGCAGTTCATTGTGTTCAAAATTAAATTAGGTGGTCCCAGGGCAAAGCTAGTCAAATAAATGTACATTTTCAGCCTTCATGTAGGTACAAAGCCATTTTAGATCAATATGGTAGACACCACTTTTTATGATATTCACCTGGTGACTAATCATACACATACACAGGCAAGAAGAGTTGGACATGAGATTAAACAAAATAACTTTATTTAATGGTAATTTTATTGTACATATTCAGAAAAGTAAAATTAATTAGTATACAAGACAATTAGATATTCTAGAGAACAAGTTCTATAGTATGGTATGGTCACACACACACACAAACACATATAAACATACCAGTTGTTTTTAATTAATATACAATATACATGGAAATTCATATCACTGAATGAGATATACATCACACTAAAAAATATAAGGGAATGCTTAACAAAAGAGTAAGTTTTTATACAAACCTGAAATTGTGAAAGGGTTTACTGGACATATGAACATATTGACAGTGGATTACATCACTGAATAAAGAAAATTTTCTTTGTTCCGATGCTCCTGGGGCACTCCCAGGCAAACCCATTTTTTATGTATAAGGTTTTTAATTTCTGCCGATCTGTGAAAACTGATATTAGCCGAAATGGGCATGTATGTATATACCATGTATAGAAAGCTTTCTCTGTGAATATTTTCATACATGATATGCAACACTTTCTAGTTTAGTATAAAACACTTTAGTCTAAAGATTGAAATGATTTGCCATAAGCAAATTTTTATTGCCCCTGACATCATTGTTCAATGTCACAAATAAAAAATGGACATTAATTTAAGAGAATAACTTTCGGTACTCGGTAATGTCATCAGTTCAAACTCCCTCAAATAAAGATGATTTACGCTGATATGTTTGCTGCAAGCGCGACAATGTAGATTCTGTTTTCATGCAAAATCCATATCGAAACACGGGGACTTTTTTTCTGGAAAGAAAGTTACAAACACATTGTGTATTCATTGAACAAAAACTTCATTAATTGCATGAACAATCTTAAAATGAATAACAACAATCTTTTATATCAGATGACTTTTCTAAATATTCACTAATAAAAATAAAAAAAAAAAGTGTGACGATAACATCAAATTAAAATCAAAAATATACTTTAACAATTTTTCTTTCAGTCAAAAATATAGGTAAACCATAAATAATAATAATAATATGTGGAAAGAAGTGATGTTCTAGATAACTCAGTAATGGGTCTTCCCTCATGAATAATTTCTGCTTGAAAATTTTAACTATTTACCAGAAAATATAATAATCCATCATAACAAAATTTTCACATATTTAAATGGAACTAGAAATAAAGTATAAAAATATAATATTATAATAATTTCAGTATATGGTAGAAGGGCACAGGTGGAACTGGAGCACTGAAGTACAGCACCCAAACTGAAGATGTGATTATAAGAGCAGTCATTCATGCTAATTGCTGTTCAAAACAGGGGTCTTTTCCTAAATTGTAACCATTTTTGGACATCCCTGCGGTGTCATTTTGTTTATCTGAACTCCCAGTCGTGTCAGCTGTGACTGCCCGTGCTGTTATCACACGTGACTTCCACAAATTAGGTGAACAGCTGATAAAGCGGTCATCTGAAGTAATACCACGTGGGGCCGCCAGGGGTCGGGGTCATCCGTAACTAGGCCTCATTATGCAACTGGATTTGTTCTAAGGGAATTTGTATGTGTACGTGCTCCGGATTTTATCACACTGACATATATAAGCTAACAAGTTCATCAAATTAAAATCTGTTATTACAAACATTACCGTGAGCGTCCTTGTATGCAATTTTACCTGGGTTCAAGGCCTGGGGTAATATCAACACAGATGCACAGCGTGAACCTTAACCAGGAGTGTATAATGTATCTTTGTTGAAACCTTATACAAACTATACTGATTTCCTTTAATTTGTTTAAGGTGTGTAAATGTATTCAATATATTTGCAAAAGATATGGTGAGGGAAGCTTCATTATGGCATTTGCTTTGAAACAGAAATTATGAAATTGTCAATGTTAGACTAATTCATTTTTTGGTATGACCCGAATTTTCAAATCATCAACAAAATAATATAAACAAAATCATATAAAGTTTATATTCATAGTTTTGTAGGTTAAATATGTTGAAACTAGCATAGCATTTACATTTTACATTTGTCAAATCACAACAACGTAAAAAGCTGCGATTTAAATCTTTTGAATTTAATTTGAAAAGTGGGATAATTTCAAACATATTATGTTCCTCAATTATTACACTTAATCTGTCTGATTTTTTATTAAAGTAATACAAACCTGGCATGATTGATCTACATAGATTATCAATGAGCCTTATCTATGTACTCTTGAGTTGTAAAATAAGAAAAAGAAAATTTACATTTTATATGCATTTTATTCAAATTCTCCGATTGGCCTTTTATGTCAACATTTTCTATTTAAAAATGTATTTATTGCCTTCTTAACATTCATGAGCTTTAGAGATCTGAATAATTCAAATTGTAAAAGCCAATTAAGTATATTTTGGTTTTGAAAATATTATCAATTTATAATTTAAACATCCATACACATGTGTCCGCTGTGTCACACAACACGCCATTACTGACGGGGGGGGGGGGGGGGGGAGTGTAAACAAAAGCTAAGACTTAAAAAGTATTACTCTGATATCTTTTCAAACTATCTAATGGTCAAATATTATTCTGTCGCCTGCTTTGATCAAGAGTACACCATTTTGTCCATTTATTATTCTGCTCAGATTCTTAATAGATAGACTTTGATTCCTGTCGAATATTTTGAACACATGGACAAGACAAGTAAACATGCTCAACAGTCTCAGTCTCCAATTGACAAAATAATACATAGATTATTATCTATTATTCCCCACTCGTTTAACAACTAATTCTAAGCTGAGATGTTGTGCAATATTTTAAACTAAAAACATGGGGTTTTAGTATTTAGACTGACTCTGAATGCTAGCTGAAAGACTTTCTGCCAATCATTTTTTATTTGAATGACATCACAAAAAATCTAGAAAATATTGGAACAATATATTTACATGTAGCATTTCTACTGAGCTTACAAATATTTCATAAATCCTCTTTGAATAACAGGAATTCAGACCTAGTACTTTAACATAATCGAATACACAACAGTTATACCTGGAATTTCTTCAGTTAAGTTCATTCTTTCTGAATATAGATACAAACTTGAACTTTTTATTATTCGAATGATTATCCTAGTATTATTTTTCAGGTCACGCATTTGTTCTCTATCCTGAAGGCTTAGGGTAAAATATATAGACAGATATGTGATATCAATCATACAATATAAAACATAAAAAAAGAAATGTGATTAATTTGTTGTAAACATGGCAACTGGCATTTTACACGCATCCATGTAAAAGTAACCTGCACCCCAAATTGTTCAAAGTTGAACCCCATTTTTCTTAACAGCTAACCTTTCTTCTTACCTGTGAAACAGAACTATCAGCTGAAGTTTTGGCCAAGCTCAAAGAACTGCATAATCCTTGGATAATACACAATAATTTGCATTTAGCATTATTTGAACAGTATATTATTATCATTTTTATTATTATTATTATTATTTCAATATATTTATACAAGTTGACTTGTTGAGAAATCATTCTGTTCTTCCACTAGGCCCTGTGCATATTATACACAAAAAAATACATTTTAATAAAATACATAGGATCATATAAAGACATATATGCACATATATAATTTGTCAGACTTGATATGATACATGTAATATAATCATGCGTATTCTGAACATATGAAATAAAGCATAAAACATTGCATACCCTGCGAATCCTGCGAATGAAGGAACAGGTGTTTTTAAGTTACTATGCTAGTGATTAGGTAACAATAAACCATAAAATGACCAAAGATAAAATCTTAAACACTTTAAAGTATGAAGTAAAAGACTCAACAGCCTGAGAATCCTGGTTTAAATATGATTAATCGTAAGTTTTCCCTGTTAAATGCCAAAACAAATTAACCCTCACATCTTATTCTAAGGAATGCATGCCTCCACCATGTGGGGTTCCCAATATTTTACTTATTCGTCTAATATTTTGGTGAATATTCCTTGATGACGTTCCTAAACGCGGATCATATTCCGGATCCTCACTAAAATATAACCGATTGTTCATTGCCCAATTTGAGATATGCCCAGAAAATTTCATGAGATTCCGTTTATGATTGCGTGAATGATGTTGTGAACAACCGCACAAACATACACACACAAACAGGGAAGAGCACATATCCTCCTAGCGAAGGCATTCATGGACCACCTTGCTCCGTGTCGTGGCCAGCACAATGTTCATCTCCAAGGCCAACGTCAATTGACCAAACTGAACGTGAAAAGGCCACCAATCTATGTCTGTCGTGTCGAGGACACTAAAAAGCAAATATTCATTCACAGCAGTTACAAGTGTTTAACGACAGAACTTAAGTCTCTTCT
Source organism: Sipunculus nudus (assembly GCA_026874595.1). Taxonomy (NCBI): domain Eukaryota; kingdom Metazoa; phylum Annelida; class Sipuncula; order Golfingiida; family Sipunculidae; genus Sipunculus; species Sipunculus nudus. The sequence continues at coordinate 73,283,734 of CM049314.1, forward strand.
CAGCCGAGTCAGTCAATAACTTACCGTGGTACCTATAATCAAACCATACATAATAAATAAAACTACATCTGTTTTCATTAATATTTCAATACACTACGATATCTGCGAGGATAAATGTTTCCTTGATGGGGACATTCAACAAGTGGAATAATAAAGAGACAAAAATCATAGAAACCATGAAAGTTGTTATAAATAAATAAATATTAGTTATTTCACATTTATTTTCTAGTCACGGCCTAAGTATAACTAAAATAAGAATGCTTACGTACCTGTTGCATATAGATACATTAACGTGTAAGCTTCACTGTAACATTCTAATGAAGAAACAAAAATAATATCACTATACTATATGTTTATTTATATATGATACAAAAAATAGGTCACTTTATGTGGAGGATAGTAACATAATACTATATCAATGGCTTGTCTACCGTAAATGTTTTGTACAGGGGGTTAATGCATCATTTATTTTTTATATAAGGGCAAAGTGACAATGCAGTTTTTCCCCATTTTAATGAAAAGATCATTCTCTTTGTGCTTGTGTCAGGTGCACCTTTTACTTGCTGCCAACTGCTGTTGATTTACGATGCTGTTACATGTTTCTTTTGAACCCCCCCCCCCCCCCCCCGAACACACTAAACCCAAAAACTCAGTATAGCTGAAAGATTATTATTTACGGTAGTGCCACCTGTTGTTCATGTTTTAAACAATTTATGGAAAAATATTATCAAAGGATTTTATTTATTCGGCGTTTGAATCCCCCCCCCCACACACACACACAAACACACAGACACACACACCCCGACCACATTAAACCCACAACTCAGTATTACTGAAAGATTATTATTTACGGTGGTACTAACTGTTGTTCTTGTTTTAATCAATTTATGGTATAATATAATCAAAGGACTGAATTTATTCTGCGTTTGAATAACCTCTCCCCCCCCCCCCCAGTATTACTGAAAGATTATTCTTTACGGTGGTGCCGTTTAGTTTTAATTTTTGAAACAATTTGCGGAAAACACTTATTCAACTTAACCTTATTTATTTTGATTAATACTGCCGCCATGTAATGCATTCACACTAGCAATTGCAACAAGTGAAATTAATTATTTAAATGATAAATATTCTAAATGATATTAATTATTTTGATAACATTAATTTATTGCTTATTTATTTTCATAAATATTCCCTGCAAACAGCCTTAATATTACTTCAATTTGAATAATTTAATATTCTTTTGTAACTGATGCATTAATCAATTAAAAATAAATCAATTCTTTAGCTTCACTCTAACTTTCTAGTGTGGGAACAAAAGTAATATCGATTTGTTATATATAATAATATTTTTTTACCTGATGCATAAATCAATTAAAAATACGGTAAATCAATTCGTAAGCTTCACCTGAACTTTCTGGTATATAAAATTAAATTAATACCGATTTGCTAAATATAATTTTATTTTTCTCTTACTTTTCCAGAACTATACAATGATCATAATCTTCGTGCTTGTGTTAAAATGGTACCTTTTTTGTGTTAAGCCATTGAACGTTTAATGATGGATATTGGGTTCTTGGTGTACTTACTACGGGCGGGACGTGAGGGAAAGCTGTAGGAGCTAATATAGCTGGTTTTCTGGTAGGCACACACATATCAGATGGATACGTTTACTGTGTACAAATTAAAATCTACGCTGTCAGAATTGTATTAAGGTATAATTAAGATGCATCAAGCCCTAACCCCCCCCCCCCCCCCGCATCCCCCCGCTAGACAACATACTTAATACATAAAAATCAAATACTTATAAAAGGAATTCGGTTCGTTTGTTCGCAGTGTTCTCTAAAACCGCGTTGTGTACAATATTGTGCCCTATATCATTTGAAAGGTTATTATCCCCTCAGTGACATAGGCGATATGAAAATAAATAATTTTTAATGTATATATAATTTTGAGTGTTTTTTCCGTTTTTTTACCGAGCACAGCCGAACTGCCTTCGGCAATCACCGGAATGTGTACATCGTGGTCACTTAACCTCTAACACAAAGGACTATTGTTCATATGAATAAAGCTTGCTTTCATTGAGGGATTTGACCCACGTGCGTGGTCAGTAAAAGAGAAAAACACATGTTTCTCGCTTTATAAAATGGAGAGTTCAACCCAGGAGGATTAAGACAAAAGCTAATTCAGGGTCCGAAATTCAGGAACTGGGGTGGGGTTGGGTGGTGGCGGGGGTTCAGGCCTCAAAATGTGTCTGTATGATGAAAGAAAGATTGAGGTAGTTAAAAATGGGATACGGACCCACTGCATGGAGTCCCGCGGGGTCCGCTTCTGCTACTTACGATGTAGGCATATTTCTGTTTCCTTCTTCATGGACAGTTTCCTTGCAACGTACATTTAATTAATCTTTCATGTGTTCCTCGCATCAACCTATTCTTTATACGTCCAGCGATAGAAACCAGTCAAATATCAACGAAACACTGTATGCCTCCGCGTCTCATTCCGGTTCGCAATGTAAACCATCACTGACCAGGTCTTCAAGGTAAACATACCGGGGTGTGAATTTTGTCACGAGCACAGCGCCACTAAATAACAGTAAAATAATATTTGTACATATCGTATTCCGAGAGTTTCCCACTAAAAATCTATATTTTCTTTTAACTTTTATAATAAAAAATGAGTCAACATTCAATATCTCAGTAAATATATCTCCCAAACCCCGGTAAAAAGTCCGGTATACCGGGTTTATCAGCTAGTCAGTGATAAACAGAAGTCAAAAAAATGAAAACGTTATAATTTACAGTGCTGCCATCTGGTTTTCTTCTTTGAAACAATTTATGGTATTAATTTTGTTGATAACATTAACACATTTGAAACATTTTGTGGTATTATTTTTTTATAACATTAACTTATTTGAGCTATGAATTTTTTATAACATGAACTTATTGCTTGAATCATCCTGTCACATAAATGTATATATATGTGTGTGTGTGTGTAAATATAAAAATATAATATTATACAAAAATTAAAATATAGAAACATGTAAATAAAACGTCTTTCTTTATCTCATTTTATATACCAGTTAAAAATTATCACTAGCACAGTCATCAAATGATAATATAAAAGATTTTTTTCCTCTGTTGATCTGGTGACTGTGGAAGGAATCAGGTCTCTCAATATATTTTTAATTATAAGGAAATAATCACCAAAAGGGCAAACCAAGGTTGGGCGAATCAAAATCACTTTATAATACCTGTTATATTTACCTGTTATATTACATCTTATAACACCTGTTATAATACCCCTTATAATACCTGTTATAATACTTATTTATAATCTCATATCAACAACAGCAAGAAGGGAAGAAAATACAGTCACGCCAGATACGTATACGACGACAGCATCCAGGCGAGAATCTACCTGCCGGGAGAGTTGGTGGCCAGTGGACGTGAATCGGAAAATATAGGGCGGTATAACAGTTTTCTTGGACCACGCTCAACAGAAGGATACTGAAAACAGAATGGCCTGAATTTATGGTAAAATTTGCATAACTTGATCAGGTATAACCATCAGATCTATCACTGCATGTGTAGCTTCCTTGAATTTTGATTATTTCAAATTCTTTAATTTTACCTTAATTAAAATTCTCATTTGATATCTCTGCTAAATGTATGTCTATTATTTTCAGGGCCTGTTTTGGTTGTTAAAATATTTAAAAAATACATCTGGGTATGCTTGAAATATGTCTGATAAAGCTGTCTTGGATGACACAAACAACTGGGCACTGTTTAGTGTAGTATGGAATCAGTAGGGGGCGGTAAGGGTCAGGCATACAATCTCCACACCGGGCAAAAATCTGTTTCAGCATATGAATATTTGCACGAGCGTATAGCGCAGGCCGATCACCCTACTAAACACTATAAAAGTTATCATCCCATTAATACTCAGACATACCGATTTTCCAGAGTTTTCAAAATGGGCTTTTTTCCATATCTTTTGATTTTAAGTTAAAAAATATCCCTTGAATCTTTTTTAAATAAAGAAAAGACCAATACATCGATCCCAGTGCACACAGGAAAAAGAATAAAAACATATTGAACAAGGACATCTGGCAGCGTGTCCGACGACCCAGTGTTTCAAAGGGCGTTTTTCAACTAGTGACCTTAAAACTTTAGCACATATACCGCCAAACATCTCTCTAAAAAGTGTTTTTCTCAATCAGCATTGACGCAAGTACCGTGTTTACTAATAGTTTGTAGATCAACAAGTTTTCACATCCGTCACAGAGGCCTTATAAAAACGTCTATTCAGAATGCCGTATCCCCGATATTACACAGGAAAGTAGGCCGAATTTTTTTTGTTTAATAAGAAAGCATACACCCAAATTAAATGTACTGTTTCAGTTGCTTATACACTAAAACCCGGATGGGTTATTGGTATAACGCAAGTGATCATAAGACAGGAATTTATTAAAGTACCACAATGACGGAAAAGCTGTAAGATACATAGTATAGCAAGAAGAGGCACGAAGAAGTATATCAAGATCCCCGGCTTTCAGCACCAGGGCTGACAGAGAGCAAAGAAATGATCTGACCAATGAGAGCGTGGTATCGCATGTGCATCCAGCTCCAAGTTTAAAACCCGCGACACATCGCTCTACATGGCCCTGTGCTAAACCTGTGTTATCATCAATATAAGGGCACAGGGGTGTGATAAGAAAGTACTGCGAGGACAGCGTTCAGGTGAGGATCTTTCTGCGGAGAGTTTGGTAGCTATGGGAAAATTAAGAACAGAATAACGCTTTTTTGGACTACGCGTAGATCCTCATTTCATTATCATAATCATCTGCGGTTAGTATTATTTAAAAATCTACCACATGTGCACAAAGTCTTTAAGTATCCAACTGTATGTGGACTAGCAGCACATGCGCTTGACAAAAGGTATTCACAGAGTGATTACAAGCATCACTGGGCCCATCCCCTGTCACATATATAACCAATAATCCATCAAATTAAACATGATTCCCTTACTTTAACTGCCCATCAACTTTATTTATGCTAAAACCACCTCTACTTAAGGCTTAAAACAATCTTCCTACTTGGCTGCTACCACTCGTGCATTAACTTACCACGAGGTAAGAAAGCTGACATAAACATACGAGAGGTCAGGTGAGTGTTCATGAATATTCAAATATCAGGAGCAACAGGCCTCATTATGCTGGTATCTACATAAACACGGGGATATGGAGGCTTATTATCATACGGCTTCAAGGGATAAAGCTGACCTAATAATCCAATTAGCCTATTGTGTAGGCAGAACACTCATAAAGCACTGCATATTCACAAAACAATTCTCACAACAAAGTGAGACAAACTGACGTAAGTCAGCCCCAGCGCTCCCCCCCCCCCCCCCCAAAGAGGGCTCGAAAGTTTGATGATAATTTTGAATTTCATGTTCAGACATTCTTTAAATAATCAACACCCACGCTACTTCATCATTAACAGTATACCGGTAGTGTTATAGTTGGCATTCTGGGTAGTGCTCTGGTATATCGGCGAAATTATATTTCAACGTTCTCAGGAACAAAAAAAATTGCTGCCAACATGTCACATGTGGTGCTTCCCATTCGTCACTGATTCCATTTCATTGTACGTATTGATTACGCAATTTTCTGTTACTGGGCGATCTTTTTGACAGAAGGAAATACGCAAAGCAGGAGCAAAACATTAAATATTTCCTGTTTGATAAATCATAACTACACTTCAGAACACAATACATACGAAAACCGACTGGTGAGGCCCCCGCGTGGCTGACGCGTGTCAGAATCATGACATCGACCAATTAGCATTTAGGAGTGCATGACGCAACTTAAACCTTTATGACGTCACTGAGTCTTACGCCTGGGTGGGTAGTTAAATTGATCCAACCTAAAATACAGTTATAATATGAGCCGGAAACTGTTTGATTTCTTTTTCGGGGTAGATCTATTATTAGTTTAAAGACACGTATACCACTCATCACTCCGGGCATTATACGTGTTCTGGAAGTTCGCGGAAATGGTCCAAAAATGGCTTCACACGCAGGCTTTTCTATTATTCAATTAAACAGTTGTCACACGTTCCTTACTTCCTGTTGGTGGTTAATCTGTTTGACAGAAGGAAATACTAAAAATAGCGAAACATTTCTAGTTTTCTGTCTTTTAAAACATAAATAGATTACAAAACACACAACACACTTAATCCGGCTTGAGACGCCCTCGCGTAGCTGGTTCATGTCAAAATCACGACAGTGACTAATGAGCATAAAACAATATATAAAGTAACTAAAACTTTTATGATGTCAATGATCTTACGCCTGGGTTGGCACTTTAATGAGGTATGCTTTATAACATTAGTGACATCTTGCACGTGTATAGCCGTCAACTAATTGGCATATGTCGTCCTTAAGTTTTCTTACGGACTCCTTCCCCTTCATTAGTTTTTATGTGAGATTTGTAAAAAAAAAACTGTTGGGGATGATATACTGCAATGAATAAGTAAATATAAGCATAGAAAGACAATGTTGATGTTGGGAGATAGAAACAAACGTTGATTTGATTAAATTGCTTACGATTTCATGAATTTGTCCACAATCATAATTTAAAAGTAGACAATTGCAAACAATTTGTAGATTTTGGCTGATGAAAAATTGAAAAACAGAACGGTAAATAGACAACTACTCATCTGAAAGCCAATGGTTGTCAAAAGGAAACAATGGAAAAAAGGACAAATTTCAGTCATGACAACTTCGAAATCAAAAAGTTCTATGGAGGTTTAACATAGTTTAAATCCAGATTTGGTCAGAATTCTTCGTTTATTTTATTATTACAGTCTATACCTCATTTTACTTTTCCGAGTTTGTGCGGATGGAAATTTGCGCAAAATACCAATGCCTTGAAAATCGCTCTTTAGTTTTTAACTTTTAATTTTTAACCCCACGTCCGTCGGCGTATATGCAATTATTTTCCTATCTGGGTGAAACATATATGGTTTGTGAGAACTGAGGGATCTTTATGGAGGTCTACTACACACACACACACAATTATAATGTACTCGCATATGTGTTTTGAAGCAATTTTCGTGCATTTATGCTCTCACATGGATTGAAGGGTTAACTTTGAGTTTTGTACCAAGGGAGTCTGAAGGTCAACCTTAATATTAAAATTATGGTTTTTTGGCCTGTTAATTCAAGAAATAAAACCCTCAGTTTCACCTCTGGTATTGAAAACTGATGGCATTTCTGGTATTGGACGTGACAGAATAGACTGAGTTGAGGTTTATTACTTTATACCATAATAGTTTGATATGTTTTCCTTATTTCTTATCGCCGAATAAAAAAAAGAACATTTATTGGCTGTGCGGTCGCATTTATATTAATATTTTGTTATTTCAGTTATATCAAGCAAAAATGGTTCCTTAATATAAATGTAGAGGCTATAATAATATGATTAAAGTTCGAATGCAGAATGACAGAAGATGGCATTTAGAGCCACGGACTTATTGTTTCCATATGACATCACGAATGTAATGAAAAAGAAGAAAACAACCCAAATGAATGCCGTAATGAACCAACCTAAAATACAGATGTAACATGAGTTTCTGCACATTTGTACACTGTGTGTACTATTCATATATTTAAGTGTATCAACGTATACAAAAAAAAAATAAAATCAACCTCCTCATTCGAAGAAATAAATCCAGTGTATATGGTGTGACCTCTCTTTTATAAATGAAGCATTCATTATATGTGGAGATTTAATGTTTAATCAGACTACCTTTAGGGCATCATTATTAATAACCTTTGAGACAAACAGAAGATGAACGTCCATGTATGTGTTAATTCTTGTAAACAGATTATTGTCCTCCGACTCTGATTGTACAAACAACGAACTGCGATAGTGGGTTGATATAAATCCATTGTGTCAGAAATGTAATAGGAATTCTTTCAATGTACAATTATTATGCACGCATGGCTACGAGTTGGTATATACATATACATATACATATACATATTATTATTATTATTATTATTATTGATAGCTAAACCCAGACTAAAATCCTGTGCTGAAGCGCTGTACAATCAAAAAGCATAAAAGCTACAGTACAACGTACAATACCATGAAAAGAAAGAATAATAAAAAGAACTGCACGTAAGAATTTTAAAATATATGAGATACTGTATCATGTGTCTGTAGTTGTATATATGTATGTGTGTATAGGTGCGTGTGTTTGATATATATTATATATGTATGTGCTATATATAATATAAAAAAATTATATATATAGAGAGAGAGAGAGAAAGAGAGAGAGAGGGAAGGGGGGAGGGGAATCGTCAGAGAACACAACATATACTGGTAAATATAAGTTCAACAATCTCGCTAACGAAAACAAGCCGGAAACTGTTTGATTTCTTTATCGGGGTAGATCTATTTTTAGTTTAAAGACACGTATAACACTCATCACTCCGGGCATTATACGTGTACTGGAAGTTCGCGGAAATGATCCTTAAACCGCTTCAAAGGCAGGGTTTTTTTTTATTCTTCAAAAAGGCAGTTGTCACACGTTGGTGGGCAAACTGTTTGACAGGAGATAATACTAAATATAGCGAAACATTCTGGTTTTATGTCTTATAAAATATAAATAGACTACAAAACACACAACACATGTAAAACCGGCTTGTGACGCCCTCGTGCATATTAAATCACGACATTGACTAATATAATTAAGCAATGCAGGGGTATGTAATGAATGACGTAACTTGAACTTTTATGATGTCAAGGAGTCTTACGCTTGGGTTGGCACCTTCATGAGGTATGCTTTATAGCGATATCATGGCTGAAAGAAGGGATTCTTTTTAGTGGTATCATACAGATCAGTTGTACACGTGGTCCTTAAGTTTTCAAAGTCTTCTTCGCCGTAATCATTTCCTTTTTTATGTGATTTGTTAAAGGCAAATGAAATACAAGAGTGAAAAATAAGTTCACATATGGGGTACTGATGTTATAAGGATATAAACCCAGTTTATTTTCAGCAGGACAAATATTTTATGTTCTGCAGGCAAATCGCTTACGATTCAATGAAAATTGTGCAATTGTTCACACATTTGGCGGAGGAAAATGTATGGAAATACAACACTGCAAAAAGTTTAACTACACAACGCAACTACACAACTAACTACTCAGTTATAAAGCAATGGTTTGTAATTATACCTGTTTGTCAGAATTATAAAATAAAAACAATTGTTTAACAACATTGATGAAACAAAAACCCTCGAAGGGTTACAGAAGGGAGATAAGGTTGCCGTTTTCCGGAAAGTTCTTACAGTCCTAGCAGTTAATGATCATCTATACACCAAGTTCTCTTTGCACGAAGGCCAGTATTTTGTTAGTTCACGTTTGTTGAACCCCAGCTTCATATGGAAATAACAAAACCCCAGATATAATATCTTTCCCGTTTATTTCATTTTGGTATATGGAACATACAGATTTGGTTGATTTTGTGGTTTAAAATTAATATAATAAGGAAATTGAAGAATTCGGCCACACTTCAGGAAGATATTGGTGCAGGGCCAGGATTTATTTGGTGATAAGGCAACATTATCGCAAAGAATTGCGAAATCTATATGGTTGTTACAACACCACAATCAGAGCCTGGGGTCGCCGCCATGTTTCGCCGCCGTCATCCGAGTCAAGATCAAGTCGGGCCGAGCCGAGTTTTTCAGGAGGCGCCGATATTTCATTAAGCCGAAGTAAGCCCATTTGGTTCAGCACAGTTCGACTTGAGAAAAGCATAATACCAAAAATTTACAAATAAAAATTTCTTACAGATACAAAGGCCACACAGTCCAATTATTTTTATTTGTTTAACCTCGGCTATTTATATTCTCTGCCGTGGTCATTAACATATCTTCCTAACTGCTGTACATTCAATACTATATTTATCTGCTTATGGTACACCATTTATGACGTATAGCAAATAGCTTATTTTTCTTCTTATTGATAGTAATTTATTGATAATATATATTTTAACAATTATTTTGTTAGACCAGTCATTCAATTAACATCAGCTGTTGTTCTGCTGAATAATTAGTCCATTAAGATTAATTATTACATTAAATCTTAAGAGAAGGAAACACTTTTACTGTTCCCAATAGTAATCTACCATGCCACCCCTGCTATATTAACCGCTGTTGTGGGTTATTTTATTATTATTTTTTACCAAATATGTGTTATCCTTCTGGAGCTGTAGATGTTGTTGCACTTTGCCAGTCCAGTCCACATCTTTATTTGCATGATTTTAAACAAGCTTCTGCACATGCTGTCCCTGAATGGCAATATTTTTTTATAAGGGCTTAGTCAAGATTGATTTACCTCCTGCTCACAAAAGTGGTTTACCTAGCCAACCGCAACAGCTCCCTAAAGCTGACCTTAGAGAGATTCTCCGGGAATAAGCAGCATCTAGAGCTGGACTCTATGCAGCTGATCAGCTACCAAACAATCCTGATGCCGCTTTGTCCAGCAGTGTTTCTCATAGTTCTAATACTAACCAGCCTGTTATTTCTGCTCGAACTAACCCAGATCCGCATGTCTTTTCTGTTTACCCAAAGGATATTTCAAATGCGGTGTTCCACTTACCCATCTGCCTATCATTTAAGGAGGTAAAGGGGGGGGGGGGGGTGCATGAGGGCTTGGGAGGCATTTTGCTGCTGGGTCAGGGACGGCAAAGCTTTCACTTGATTCTAGATATGGTACCTTCTCGGATCTCTCAGGTACACATACTCCTGTAGATACGTATCATGCACCGCGCATCAGGTCCCACAATGAGTCACTAGAATCAATCCTCTGACATGCCCCGAAATACAGGACCCAAAGACTTTCAAGCCACCAGCAGAACAGGTATGACCCTGGTACTGGCTCGAGAGGCACAGCAGGTCATTACCACTATGCTGAACCACGTCACTGCTCACCAAGTAGCAGTAGTCCCAATTCAAGCCATGACCGTGCAAGCTTTCGAACGGGATACCAGTCCTAGTACACTTCTTCCTCCCATAGAAATGACCGTCGCAATCGTAGTCATAGAAGTAGCTGGAGTGAAGGAAGAATGCCGTATACAAGGCGGAGCCATCACCACCAGCTCTCCGAAGACAGGAGAGGGCGACGTCACCACCCCAGTAACAGTGATACATCTAGTGCCAGATCTAGGTATCGCCGTAACCACAGCAGAATTACTAGAGAGAAGCAGGCATACTAAGAGGCATGGGAGATACAGACACCATCAAAGAGATACTTCAAGTTCATGTGATAGCCGTACACCACCTAGGCACAATGAAGGCACTACCAGAGTACATGGGCACCAAAACTGCCAAAATTTAATGGTGACAAGACTTGGCACTCTTTTATATTCCAATTCAAACGAGTGGCAGGCCGTTACAAATGGTCCAATAAAAAGAAAGCTGATACCCTGGTGGATTGTCTGTCAAGAAAAGCATTAGATTTTGTAAGAGAGACATGGAAATCTCTACGGATTACAAGATTCTTCGCAAAGAATTAAATTCCAGATTCGGCTTCAAGGAAACCGTGTCTCCGTCAAGGTGACGGTTACCTTTCATTAAGCAGAGAGATGATGAATCAATTAAGGAGTTCAGTCAGTTGATCCATATGCAGGCCCTCGAAGGTTACAAAGAAACAAAAGATTCAACTATCAATCAGATCGTGGTTGAGCATTTTGTCCGTGGATGTTAAGAGAAAAAAAGTTAAAATCGCAATGATAAAATGTCTTAGACAATATACAAAGCTATCAAAAACAAGATCCTTCCGAGAAATCAACAGTCTGAACTTCACACTCTTTTGAACGAGATTACCAGTCGTATGGAAACTTGCAGTCAATGTTGAGATCTCTCATGCGTCCACGGACACCTCCATGTCGGTCGCGTGGTATATCGCTAACAATGCAGTCGCTTTCTCGCTAGATAACCTTGAATGCTTCAAGTGTGTAGTAGATCTCGTCAGGAACGTCATTTAGATGCCTGATGAAAGCATAGCTGCATCATTGCAGAGTAATATGTGAGGTGATGACCACTCCGTCTTAGCAGTAGTCCCAATTCAAACCATGACCGTCGCAACCGTAGTCACAGAAGTAGCCGGAGTGAAGGAAGAATGCCGTACACAAGGCGGAGCCATCACCACCAGCTCTCCGAAGACAGGAGAGGGCGACGTCACCACCCCAGTACCAGTGATACATCTAGTGACAGATCTAGGTATCGCCGTAACCACAGCAGAAGTACTAGTCTAGAGAGAAGCAGGCATACTAAGAGGCATGGGAGATACAGACACCATCAAAGAGATACTTCAAGTTCATGTGATAGCCGTACACCACCTAGGCACAATGAAGGCACTACCAGAGTACATGGGCACCAAAACTGCCAAAATTTAATGGTGACAAGACTTGGCACTCTTTTATATTCCAATTCAAACGCCTGGCAGGCCGTTACAAATGGTCCAATAAAAATAAAGCTTATACCCTGGTGGATTGTCTGTCAAGAAAAGCATTAGATTTTGTAAGAGAGACATGGAAATCTCTACGGATTACAAGATTCTATGCAAAGAATTAAATTCCAGATTCGGCTTCAAGGAAACCGTGTCTCCGTCAAGGTGACGGTTACCTTTCATTAAGCAGAGATATGATGAATCAATTAAGGAGTTCAGTCAGTTGATCCATATGCAGGCCCTCGAAGGTTACAAAGGAACAAAAGGTTCAACCTATCAATCAGATCGTGGTTGAGCATTTTGTCCGTGGATGTTAAGAGAAAAAAAGTTAAAATCGCAATGATAAAATATCTAAGACAATATACAAACTATCAAAAACAAGATCCTTCCGGGGAATCAACAGTCTGAACTTCACACTCTTTTGAACGAGTTTACCAGTCGTATGGAAACTTGCATTTAATGTTGAGATCTCTCATGCGTCCACGGACACCTTCATGCCGGTCGCGTGGTATATCGCTAACAATGCAGTCGTTTTCTCGCTTGATAACCCTGAATGCTTCAAGTGTGTAGTCATTTAGATGCCTGATGAAAGCATAGCTGCATCATTGCAGAGTAACATGACCACTACGTCTTTAAAGTGATGACCAAACAGCGCACAGTGGTGCCACCGCATTCTGTATCCCTGGTCCCCGAGGAGATAGCACAAGGAGATCCAGAGATTCTCGATGACTTGGTTCAGCAAAGGGAGGACTGTGAATCACTTCTCATTTCCTGTACTCTAATGCAGAATCAAGGTTATGTTTGAGTCATCAATGACAAAGCCAACAATGTGACTCTTCAGCGTAAGTATCATCTTGGAGGGGCAATTGAGGCTACTGTAATCATTGATCCTTGATTTAATTGCAACCAATCCGTGTATTGTACAGGTGCTGTGTCGGAAACAGAGACTGTCTCTGAAATAGACGCGGTGTCTGCTAACCTCAGTTCGGTGCCAAGTACACAGATCACTAAAGCTCCCATCGGGAGAAAAAACTCTTGATGGGTAGACTGAGCTTACCCGCATTCTGTGCCAAACAGGAGTAGCTAAGCTCGTTCGAGGGCTTTCAGGGGAGATGCTTGATGATACAGGACAAATCCGCGAGGCATCACTTTCAAACTGGCTCTCTTCTTATAGCTCGAAAGCTTCAGGTGGCGGCTCCAGACCTGAGTCCAGTATTTAGCTGGCTGGAAAAAGGGGACCCAACTCAAGCGGAGCTGTACATCTGCACTCCGCCTATCAAGAATTTTTCGATATGCAAGTCCAAGCTACAGCAAAAGAACAGTGTTCTCTTCTATTTGTGGGAGGGGAGACCGGAGCGGAAATTATGACTTGTTGTGTCAATATCCCTTTAAGAAGAAGTTCTTCACTTCTGTCAAGATTCACCTACTGCAGGCCATTTTGGAAGAGACAAGATTTTGAGTCGCTTGAAAAAGTCCTTTCTGTTGTACAATTTTGGAAAGAATGTGCCTTCTATGTGATGTACTGTGGCGTATGCAAACGCAACAAGAAGCCATCGGTGGAACCTAAGGCAGGACTCCAAGTGTACTATGGAGCGAGTACACATTCATGTATTTGGGCCGTTTACTACCAGAGAGGATGAAACAAGAACATTTTGATGATGTGCGACTAATGTTCTAAATGGCTGGAATGCGCAGTCATTTCTGAGCAGACAGCAGAACTAGTTGCACAAAAGTTCCTGCTTCACTTTGTCGTAATCTTCGGGTGTCCACTCGAGGTGTTCACAGACCAAGGAAAAAAGTTCGAATCAAATTTGTTCTCAGCCTTCTGCTCATACTTTGGAATCATCAAAAAGCGCACCACTCCTCACCAACCTGCTACTAATGGCCAGATTGAGAGAGAGAATTGTTATCTCCTTCAAATCATGCACTGTGTCATTGAGGGCAACACCAGGGCTTGGGACAGGGATCTTCAACTGGTGATTATGGCTCTGCACGCGCGGGTGAACCGATCTACTGGCTTTACCGCCAACGAAATCATGCTTGGTCGAAAGATTTTACAACCTGCGGATATCATCATGGGGACTACCAAGGAAAATACTAGAGTCAGGAACCCAGAATGTTGGATTGCAGATCTTGCCGAAAGAATGACATGGATACACCAAGATGTGTGCCAGTGTTTGAAGGCAACACTCTTACACCAAAAGAGGACCTATGATCGCAGGTTGAATGAGGCCCATTATAGTCCAGGTGATCTGGTTGACGTAATGGAAATGTCAAATAGGAAGGGTCAGACCCCAAAACTACAATCATGGTGGTTGCCAGTAAGCCAACCATATGCCGGATCCAGACCAGAGTTCACAAAAGACGCTCTATAAAAATAACCACAAGGCTTGCAAAGATCGAGAGATCCGCCTTTGGTTACGGTGGACCAGGAAAAAGTTCTGGAAGGGAGACCTTGAAAACAATGTAGAGTCAGATCAGCAAGAGGAACTGGTTGACGGTGATACCCCTCCGGGACATCTAGGTGGTATGACTGATCATCAGGTCAGTGATGGCAATAAAGAAGCCTTTGTAGGCACCAGGGAACAGTCACAGGCAGGGGAGGTAGAACAGAATAATCCTGGTGTATCTACAGACAGTACTTTGTGTGTGCCTCTAACCGGCATGAATCACAGACTGCAAGATTAACATCATGATTTGTCTGTTGGTGGAGACGCTGATACGGCTGAAGGTGTCACTCAGAGCAACAGCAATGTATCCCCAGTTTCAGCGGTTCTGAGGATACAAGCAGAACAACTTCCAGTGGAAGGAAGGTGCGTCACCCTCCTCGTCTCAAGGATTTTGCCAGTTAAGGTTTTCTTACTAACATCACAGTTAGGATAAAGCTGTTAATATTAGCTTAGTACATTGAGCAAACGTCTTTTAAGAGTGTGTTCTTTCAGATTCAATTAATATGAATCCCGCTGACGAGGCCAGTTTTGAGCCAGACTAAGAAGAGGAGATGCCCTCAATTAGCCAATCAGTAGGACGAAAGGCTAAAAATGGGTGGAAAACCAGATCAAAATGCGGCTACGCTATATGGTTCATTCTATATAGGAGTGTTATTAGTTGACCAAGGGGAACGGCTGAGCACCTCCCTCTGGTACTTTTAGCATGTTTATATCATCTGAGGACTGGACAGAGGAGCGGCTCTGCTCTCTCCTCTAAACTTATGTACATTTGAATTATCAGCATGCATCATTGTAAAAACCTGTTTTTCGAAAGGGGGAAGAGTGTAGTAGGGAGTAGATGATATAAAGTTTATGCTTAACACTAGAAATATCTTTTTCTGCCATGGCAACTCCTATTAACCAGTGAGAAGAGAGCCTTTACGGAGAGCGTAACGAAAGCACAAGACGTGGGGCCAAGAAGCACAAGTGTTTAATACATGAGCCTGGACAAGGTTAGGACGAAATCCTTGTCCCCTGTGACATTTGTAAATTAGTTAGCTGGACTGTCGTAGTTATATGGAAAAGATAAAAATGTCGTATAAATGAAGTATCAGCCCACGCACTCTTGTATTGCGTACACAGTATTCAGGGTTATTTTGTCACAAAGCACATTCCTTGGAACGGGGTATGAAGTTAACGAAGAACCCACTGTGGCCTGTCATCATTAGAAGAATACCTACAAGACGGCTTTAAGTTTTCATATTTCTTAATTCTAACGTTTCCTCCCGCAGAAGAAGTGTTTTCAGCTTACAGAACGGAAACAGTCACAAATTACCTTCAGAGCTCATCAACGGTTGTACACCACTGGTCACTTTTGTATTGCGCAGTTCTAAATTTCGACACCTGGCTGTTTCCATGTCAATTTAGTTATCGTATCAATATTTAATCAACTGATTTTAGTACCTTTGAATACTGCGAGAGTCTTCACGGGAGAGGACCCTGGGCTGGCAGGCTCGGCCTGTGCTCCTAACCAGGGCTATTTCGGCGGCATATGTATACTCACACTCACCCTGATATGCCAGTATTTCATACTTTGCCAGCAGGTTCGTGCATGGTAAGTTTTACCTGACGGCTGATAAAAATGGTATATCCTTGGATTAACACTGCCTTGGCTGATCGGACCACTAGTACTTTGGTTTATCGCAGACTATAAGCTAAAAAGCGCTAATCTTTCCGTAATGTTACATGTCGCCGCATTTCCTGGGTGACACAAAAAAATACGTGATCGCGGATATGTGATCATGTGACGTATATCTTGCTATATCCTATCAATTCAAGTTTCATTTTTGCGTCTGAACACAAAATTCGGAGACGCCGACGCCGGATCGGACAGGAAGTGATCGGGTTGGCATTGTTCGTGAATAATAATCCTCAATCCCCGTTATTTCTCCTTCAAATAATCAAACGAGCGAACATTCACATTATACTAACGTGAACCCTGTCAGTCAATCAACTGCCCAGATTAAAATGGACCGGGATACGGCGGTAAGGTTCCGATCACACTTTTAATTCTCTTTATCGACCTCCTCCCATTCATTGCTTGTGTTTTTGACAGTTTCGCCAGCGATACCTTCAGAAAAAGACTTTATGCTGTAAAAGGGCGGAAGAGACTGTGGGGTTCTCTCGTACTTGATATCTGCCAATGCGCGTATCCTGTTGTGTTCTTGTGGGGAAAGGACTGTCGACCAAAATGCGCTGAGCTGACCCCGCGGTCGAGCAGATACACAGCTCCGGTTGTGCCTGTATGAAAATCCCACATTTAAGGGAAATCGTGAGTTCGAATCTAAGGCCCCTTTTCCATGATTGCGGGCATTACCGCGCGCACAAACGAGAACTGGGAAAAGATATACATGGTTTACACTGGAGCGAATATGAAAACGATTCTAAGCTAAGGAGCGGTGAGAATTTCACCGCCAGTCCCTCCCAAGATGTGCTCTCTGCAGGCTTAATGGAAAGACTGTGCTCCACGTTCCCGTTATACGAGTGCGCCTTTCGGAAGTTCCGGAAAACTGGGGTCCCGGCCGCTACAGAGCTCAGTGGCCTGAAACTCTTAAAAAAGGTTGCGGTGGCTTATTGGGGGGGGGTCCGGAACCAAACCCTGGATCCTCTACTGAGAGTATACAATTAGCGTTTTGGGTGATGGATGGCGGGCATTGACACTGTGCACAATTTTTACAAATATACCTGGAGCATTAAGAAAATTTCAATTTGAAATCAGATATAACATATTTTGACTGAGCCCCTGATATTTAAAAGAGTTTTCAACAACTTGGAAATGGGAGAAGGCTCTTTGGTTAACAAATGGAACAAGCTCAAGTGTCTCAATTCTCAAACAGCACGAATACCATTTCTAGCTAAACTCAGACTTCTAACATTACATCCCACTGGTATCCATGTAGCACTGGTTGACATCTGTATAGTAGGGAAATGTAGTGCTAATGAGTCTGCAATTTCTGTTGACTTATGATCATTGGTTTCCGATTCAATTCTCAAATCAATTTTTGAAAAAAAAAATCATGTACTCTGTGTGAGGAATATGTCTATGAAAAGTTGCAATGGCCTAAATTCTTGCGTGCTACCATTTTATATTATTATTATTATTATTATTATTATTATTCGTTCCTCCGAATCCGTGTGTGTGTATTTCTGCACAAAACAAGTCACGTGATCATAAACGGAATCTCATGAAATTTTCAAGGAAAATTCGGGAATGGGCCAATGTTGTATCGATTCGACTTTGGTGAGGATTCGACAGCTGATCCAGATCCAGGAACGACATAAAGGAATATTCACAAATGTACAGTCATTTATGCCCAAATGAACCTGAAAATATGGGCCGAATAAATGAATGGCAGAGGCTTGCAATAAGTAGAATGCAGATTCCTAGTTGTTGTTATTATTATTATCTTGCTAGGTCACATGACGCACCAAAACTGCCTCATCTTAATTATAATATCTGATCAGGTGCAGTTGGAGCTTGATAACATCGATGATAATCGAGATCAAACAGGATCTAGTAAAGGGGATAATGTGCTCCGTAAAAATGTATGGGATAAGAAAGATTTTAAGCCATATAACATGAATATAATTTTATTTGTATGGCAAAGGCTAAACAAGGTATAGTTTAATAGTTTGGTTAGCACATGCGTTTGCAATGTAAACCGAAAGTCTTTCATTAAAATGTTACAAATTTTAATTTTGAACTCTATTGAGACAAGAAGTGACCTCTGGCGGAAGGGTGATGAGTTTGTGGCCGTGTCACCAGTCGGGTCACGAGGAGACATGTGTCAGATGGCGACTTTGATTACTTCGTTTTTTCAAAGCAGCAGTGATGGTTGTTCATGTCAGCGACTCTTTGATTTCTCTTTTTTTTAACTCTTTTGGATAACCATCGAGCAGAGCGTCTCTTCTCCTGATTCCTTTGGGAAAGACCGTCTATAGTGCCGCCTTCTCTGGGACAGAGCGCCTTTAGACGCGATTCTTCTAGGAGAGAGTGTCTCTCAGTCCGATTACTCTTGGAGAGAGTGTCTCTTAGTCTCATTAATCTTGGGGAATTGTTTCTAGTACGGATTCCTCTTGGAGAAAGTATCTCTAGGTCCGATATCTCTAGGAGAGAGTGTCTCTAAGCCCGATCCCTCTAGGTGAGTGCGTCTCTAGGTGTAATTCCTCTTTGAGAGAGTGTCTCTAGGTCCACTTCCTCATAAAGAGAGTGTCTCTAGGTGGGATTCCTCTTGGAGAAATTGTCTCTAGTTCCGATTCCTCTTAGAGAAAGTGTCTCTTGATCCGATTTCTCTAGGAGAGAGTGTCCCTAGGTCCGATTCCTTTAGGACAGAGCGTCTCTAGTACAAGTCCTCTTGGAAGGAGTGCCTCTAGGTCCGATTCCTTTTGCAGAAAGTGCCTCTAGGTCCGATTCTTGTAGTTGAG
Organism: Sipunculus nudus; assembly: GCA_026874595.1. Lineage (NCBI taxonomy): Eukaryota > Metazoa > Annelida > Sipuncula > Golfingiida > Sipunculidae > Sipunculus > Sipunculus nudus. Next base: position 73,303,168 of record CM049314.1, read on the forward strand.
TGTCTCTAAGTCCGATTCCTCTAAAAGAGAGTCTAAAGTAACGATTTATCTTTGAGAGAGTGTCTCTAGGTCCGATTCCTTTTAAAGAAAGTGTCTCTTAGTCAGATTTCTCTAAGAGATATTGTCTTAAAGCCCGATTCCTCTAGGCGAGAGTGTCTCTAGGTCCAATTCCTCAAGAAGAGAGTGTCTCTAGGTCCAATTTCTTTTGGAGGAAATGTCTCTATGTCCGAGTCCTCTTGGAGTAAGTGTCTCTAGTTCCGATTCCTCTTAGGGAAGGTGTCTCTTGATCCGATTTCTCTGGGAGAGTGTGTCTCTAGGTCCGATTCCTTCAGGACAGAGTGTCTCATGTACCGAATCCTCTTCGACAGAGTGCCTCTAGGTCCGATTCCTTTAGTTCAGTGTCTCTAAGTCCGATTCCTCCAAGGGATAGTCTATACTAACGATTTTTCTTGGAAAGAGTGCCTCTAGGTCCGATTCCTACTGGAGAATGTGTCTCTTGGTCAGATTTCTCTAGGAGAGAGTGTTTCTAGGTCCGATTTATTTGGGAAAGATTGTCTCTAGGGCCGATTTCACTTGGAGAGAATTCTCTAGGTCCAATTCCTAGTGTTTTTTTTTCAACAAAACCTCTTGGGCCATTTCAACGCACCATGGTGGGTGGTTGTTCGTGTGAACCACAAAATCGGCAGTGTGATAGACAGTTGTGCTGTGACAGTTATATCGGTACTATCAGTATAAGTTTTAATGAAACGACCAAATATATGCACGACGACAACATAATTATTTTATGCTGAAATCTTCAAGAAAGGCACTACACGGGCGATCTCAGCGCGTTGATGTAAAGCAGCAAAGAAAACTGGACAGATATGGTCAATGCTATAATTTTAATATTTTTATGTTTAGAGTAAGTTATCGCAGTAATAAAGTATTATGCATTGTCACTAGATAATCTGTATTTAGTTTGGTCCATTCAAAATGTTATATATGAACCAAAATATATAACATATTAGCATAAAAGAAACGAACAAACTGTAAAACTCCTAGCAAAAACGTTAATATATTAACAAGAAACTCTTTTAGGTTTAGAATGTAATTACGATCAGTTTATTTGCCACGATACTGACCGTGCTTTGTCCGCCAGGCAAATACCACGTGAACGGCGCCATGACATTTTTAATCACGGTCGTAAGGTAAGTTTTGTTTCTGATCAGATATAAAGAACGTTATTAACACAACAATGTTTACTCACATCAGAGAACAAAACACAGGTGTCGTGACAATTCGCTCACGTGGGTGTAATTTAACATGAAGGGGACACGTGTGGAAAATCGTTTACAGAAAGGGGCCACAGTGCGTAGTTTAGTGGGGGGTGGAGGGAACGTGATTATTATGTTGAGAAAGGCATGCAATGATTACTTTCATTGAATAATTTCATGTTTTATAAATTCCAACTTGTCCATTATACACAGCTCGTTGATATAAAATTACTTTTTATTAAAATGTCATATGGTAATTGGTAAAAAATAAATTATTTTATTCTCTTTCAAAGCGCATTTCATGTTAATCCACACATATTTCCCCACACATCTTCTTACAAATCAGTCAGAACATATACACGTCCCTTAAACACCTAATATAATCTCTTTAAATACACAACATCACCCAGGCTTTGAAGAATGAAAACGAATATACACTGAAATCACATGTACTGTTGTATCCTAGTCATATGAACCGCATAACATCCGGAATCCACGTAACTTCCGGTCATAGTATTAAGATTATGCAGAGACACACGAATATGGCCACAGAGGAAATAGGGATCAAGGCTGATTACTAAAATACACTCGCAAATAGGGCAAATACCTCCGCCAAGGAGCTAACGATCACACTAGATCCGCCCTCTGATCCGGATCAACGTCAGAATGTAATGGAGGCCTCCATCACCCTTCCACAAAATTTCGTTGAAATCAGCAGTGATTCAGTATGTTTAGTACTTCGACTGTAATCGCGGTGAGAGAAAACAAACAACTTATTCAATAAACAACAAACAAGCATGAGTTCTCCTTGCTGGAGATAAATGGTCTGATAAATCGCTACACCTATCGCAGAGTATTCTTGTCGAGAATAAAGAAAAAATGTTTGGTAATATGCCTATTAACAGTTCTAATAGTTCAAAGAGTGTGTAAGAGAGAGAGAGAGAGAGAGAGAGAGAGAGAGAGAGCGAGAGAGAGGTGGCGGGTGGAGAGAGTTTGGGAGAAAGAGTCAGGGAAAGATGGAGCGAGAGCGAATGAGTGGGACAGAATATGATAGAGAAGAATAAGATGCAAATGATGATTTTCCATTTAAAGAACAGTTTACAAAAGCAGATATCTCATTTTGTATCTTACTCAATAGCTTACATTTATCTTTAATAAGACACATATGTGTCTCGGAGATTAATATCTAGGTTCTAGGCTGCGCTTTCAATAGCAAGTGCGATATGTGCTGAGAAAAAAACAGGCAATACCATGAGCGCCATTACCAAAAGCTTTTCATCTCCCACAATTAAAAAAAAGGAAGAAAAATAATCTTTGATGTGAAAACGGATTTCATCGGAAATAAGTCCGTTTTTTCTGGCACATATTTCATATTAAATTGCAGGTATTCAAGAGTTCTTGCGGACTGCAATCGGGAATATTTTCAGGTATTAAGATCATTTTCGTATTGTCAATGTCAGTTTCTGGAGTTTGCTGACGTCAGAGTAATAAAAACGGCAAAAGATAGCATTTGTTTCTTTTGTCACTATGGTAGATTTTGTTAAAAGAAAATAAATAATTTCTAGTAGGTTTCCTCATATTCAAAATATTCCCAACCTGAGATCTTATTTTTGTTATATAGCTTACGTCAAGCATAAACAACCTCACAATAATGATCGTGTGAAGAGTGTTATATATATCTTCAGATTGCAATGTAATATAATACCTGGACAAGATGGACAAAGAAGATACTAATTAAAATCTTATTGGAGTCGCCATAAAGATATAGTGTCATTTTACAAGAGTATTTTAATATATGTTTAATTGCAACATTATAACCAAATAGATGGGCATTTACTCACATTTTCTCCAATTTATAGGTAGTGAATTACCAAGCGACCAGGTCATGGACGACCGCAGTTTTAAGAACGTCCTTCAGTTAATAAGTACTTAAAAGGAAGGATGGCCGTTCTTTAATCGATGTACGGCACCCACAGCCTTCGTCTCACCAACTGGCGATCACTTTATTCATATTAAGTCAATGTTTATTGGTCAGTTTTTATTTAGTGTCACTGCCAAATGAGTCGTTCAATCTGATTGGATGCCCGTTGACAAGAACGGTAGCATTGAAATGCCGACAAGGGACGATCTTTGCGGAGGTTCTTTGCACGGTGCGTTACAATTAGACTATTTTCGTCGTTATTATCACACGGGCAATATCAAGTATATGTTAGAATGAAGAATTAATTACTTTATTAACGGAATTAGAATGGTAAATTAAAAGTCTATTGCCCATTTTAAAGAAACCCACTGTTTCCATTGGTTTGTTACTCGCATACCTAAAATTAAGTACGCCCAGCGTACTAAAATCGAATTACGCCTCTATAACTTCCCATAAATATGACTTCCTTTTAGGAATAGTGAAAGGAAACCACCAGGTACTGATATCAACATATGGACCCTACCATTTACTTTTTAAGGGTGTAATAATCATCAGTGGCGTACCGTGAGTCAACACATGGGGGAGGGGGAGTGGGGAGGGCACCGAGTGGAAAAGTGTCTGTGTGTACGTTTGCGTGTGTATGCTTGCGTGTGATATATATATATATATATATATATATATATATATATATATATATATATATGTGCATATATATGCCAATGGAAGTGTTACTGATAACAGAGTTGAAAACTCTTTCAAGAACATTTCTAAGTCAATTATATCAATTCAACCAGTCCTTTATTCATCATTAATATGAGTTTTAAGTGTGTTTGTTCACCCACAACGGTCGGAAGAAATGGGATATTAAATGCAGTAACCAAGCCACAAGGCTACTCTGCCCGCAGCAACGTATCAGCAAGGTAAATCCAATAATGGCATGAAGAATAAACTTTTTTTCCACTTAATAGCAGATATAACAAATAATTAGGCTCACTCTGCCTCTAAATATCATTGTCGCTACATATTCTAAAATTTGAACTCACTTTGGCAAGTGGTCGTCAAAAGTTTATGGTTTTATATCGACTAATGTCAGATGACTCAGATCGCCATGTAATAGACTTATTTTTGAGAAACATGATGGGAAATTACTTTTAATAGCATTCAAACAACATACGTCATTTACAACATAATATGAATTAAAGTCATGCATACATTACTATGGAAACGAGGGTATTTTCCATCAGATAGTTTGCAATTAAGGAAACTGTTGCCGACTAGCAGTCAGGCAGTGTGTATCGTGAATAAAACTACATGAACGTTTTTCACATATAAACAATGAACTTGTTGCATGTACAGAATAAAATCCAACGCACTTTGCCTTTAAGAATTAAAATGTCTATGTCAATTAAAGTCCCTTCTCAAATGATTCAAAGATAGAAGTTCATTTCATATATATATATATCAACACTTCGGCGACCCTGGTCCATGGTACGGGTCCCTTAGATTAGCTTCAGTAAGTTCATGGATTTCCGGACTTTGATGAAGCTTCTTTCTTCTCTTCCTCCTCATCTCTGGTTTCAACAGAGGACGAAGCTGAACTAACCAAGGGGGTTGGACCGGTTGGTAGATTTTAGAGGGTGTTGAGAAGAAAAAGTCAACGTAAGCTGTCTTATTTTCTTCGACATCTTGGACAAAGTAACCGAATATTGCCTTATCGGCACAAGATTTCCCAAATTGCACCGAACCAACTAATTTAACGTGGTGTGACAAATGTACAAGACGCATACAAGAGCATTTCAAAGATCAAAGTATTTTGCGCGTTGTGGAATTTACAAGACAAAAACGCGCATATAATATTTTACATAAACATGGTAAATTTCATTTCAGGCGCTCCGTCAGTCGATGAGGGATAAGTCGCAATGTCGTTTTTGTTTTGTTTTTATTGAATGTTCTACCTCGGAAAATTATGTGGGGATATATTTAAAACCCTAGAGCGAATTTTATGAATAAAAATATTTTGAAATATGGACATTTACTACGCTTCTGTGTAATGAATCAAAACACAAACTTGGCAACATTTGTTTTTGCAATGTTTATTTATAAAAGACCTCAAATAATATAAATACCTTAAAAAAATCATTATTCATATATGCGTCTTTCAAATCAATATATATATATATATCTTAGTGTGCGCATGTCAGAGAGAAGGAGAGCGTGAATGAGATAACCTTTAATTTATATCATTGTTTATCTTTTGTATATACTATTTTGGGGAGGCACAAGTTTAAAATAACGCTAGTTACTCAACAAAAAATAGACTTTCCAGAGAACGTATACCTATGACCAGGTAATAAAAACATCTTATTTCTAACTTGTGTTATGTTCACTACGAACATATTGTAATTGCATGTAATTTGATCTTTGTTTTACCAGATGAAGAAAATAAATGTATTTTAATGACATATTTCCTGCATGGGTACATTAACTCATATGTATATATTTTTTTAGTATATACTATTTTTTCCATATATCATTTACAACTAAATTGAATAAACCACCAGAACACTTGACTGACGCACTTGCACAAAAACACTACACCGTCGGTAGGCCTACCTTTTAAAATTAAAATATAATTGGATTAATTAAATACACAAAATAAGTACATTCCACAAAACAAAACAAAAACTGGCACTCAGATCTTGATATATATATTTTACATAAGATTGATCCATAGCTGTTCATATCTAAAGCGGGGGTGGGGATTCCTTTTATTGTTTTTTATGCATGCTTGTTGGAAGTTATAGAGGAATATACTTAAAGTGCGCTAGGCGTACTTCGTTTTAAGTAGTGGAATATTCGGAATAACTAAGCAATGGAAAACAAAGGATTGCTTTAAAATCTGCGATAGAATACTTATTAACTATCCTAATTCCGTTTAAATGGTAATGAATTCTTCATTCTAAAATAAAGCTGATGCTGCCCGTGTGATAATAACGCTCATAATGACTCGATTTTAACGTACTGTGCAAAGAACCTCCTCAAAGATGGTCTTTATAGTCGGCCTTTATTAATTGCGTTCTTGTCAACGGGAATCAAATCAGGTTGTCCAACTTTTTGGCAGTAGCTCTGAGCAAAAACTGACCAATAAACATTGACTTAATACTTCGTTGAAAGAACGGCCGTCCTTCCTTTAAAGTACGTACTTTAATCGAAGGAATTGCTTAAAACCTTAGTCGTCCCTGACCTGGTGACGTCACATTCGCTATTCCCGGGTAAATTCTATACTGAGTAATGATACATGTTGCAAGGACCGAATCAAACACTGAGACCCAATCCAAGGGAAGATAAAAAAACTTAAGTCTGTAATAAAATGTAAAGACATGCCATTATACTCTAAGTGAGTTATTAAGCTTCCCCCATAGGCAGGGGAAGATTATAGGCGTTGAAGATTTTATTTCTTTATCCGTAATTGGTTTACCCTTTTTGAAGATCCACTAACTCCGGTCCTCAAGAATACAAAACCATGGATATCAATTTTCTTTTCTTTTTTTTTTTTTCATTTTTTTATTTTTTTTTCTATTATTTTCTGGGCCTTTTTTCCGTTTCTCTAAAATGGCCGAAATTTCAATGGCACTACATGAAAACACAGTATAAGTTCTAAGTCATAGATTTGTACCTGATAGATTTTTAACTTGACTTTATTCCCAAAGTCTTACACTCCATACCCCATTATCGCTCAGCTGCATCCTTCAGAGTGAGAGGCTTTCACTGATTGATAAGCGATTGCGTACTAGTGGTGGACCGATTAATCGATTAAACCGATGATTGGTTGTTCTCTTTCAAAATCGATTAAATACATTGCATTTTTGCATAATCGATTAAAAACGATTATGTAGGCCTATGCACATGCAAAGAATCTGATCCTGCCAGATATATACTCACACAAAGTAACCACCAGCGTCAAAACGGAACCCCGCGCAGCCAACAATCGCCCGACGGCAAGTCGACCCTGGATGCGGGTGGATTGATGTATACCGATGTTCAAGTCAGATTATTTAGTGGGGTCAATATTTTAGGTACAACTATACAGCAAATTTCAAGGTAATATAGAAAGTACATAAAATAATCGATTACTAATCGATCCTTTTTGTTTTTCAATCATCCATCAGGATTTTAAAATCAGTTCCTACCACGACTGCGTACATCTAGTTTTTCTTTTGTTTGTACTGCTGGCAAAGTTATATCAGACAATTTATACTCAATGACTGTAACGAAACTAAATAAATAAATAAATTTAACCATGACCTCCGCTAAAGAAGCTGAAAGTACATCCTTTTCCACCAGTTTTCCACCGACCCTCTTTGTCGTAGTTTTGTAACTGTAATGAGTAGAATGTATATTTGTAGTTGTTTTTAACTTTGTTTCTATGAATAAAAAAGGTTGAAAGGTGACCCTCATTCTATAACATCTCTGTGTGTATAATGTTACGGAACCTAATATCAACAGATCACGTATGCGTGATGAACATAAATTTTGTCAAGGAGCTTAAATTCTTCAAGCAAAATCAACTGACGCAAATTGTCATAATCTTTCATTACATCATTAGAACTACACCAGCGATCAAACAACTGCTCTTCGGTCCTAGCAAATTCGACGTAGGTCTGTTCTTTGCGCTTTTCCCAATTTCTAAATTCCGGGCGGTAAGCCTCTGGAACTAACTCATAACCTTTTAGGATTAACCGTTTCACCAGGTCATAGTCAGCAGCAGCTTCTACTGAAAGCTCTGTATAAATTTCTCTGGCCTTGCCAGTCAATACACTTTGTAACAGCATAGTCCACTTTTCCTTAGATTATTTTTAATTTTCAGCTACCTTCTCAAAGAGTAAGAAATATTTATCAATCTTTTTTTCTTGAAAAGGTGGGACAAGTCTAATTTTTTTAGCAACATTAAAACTGTGAATTGGGGCAGCACGTAGACTATGTTCTAGTTTAAGTCTTTCTAACTCCAGTCGTTTTGACTCAATTTCTTTTTCTTTTTCTAGTCTTTCTCTTTCTAACCTTTCTTGCTTTTCTCACTTCTTTAATTCCAATTGCATGGCAAGGCTATCATTTTTTATGTTTCAACTTCAGTCTCTTCAATTCAATCTTTGCTAACTAGATCATGCATGATTTTAGCAATGATAACAGGCTTTCTCACAGCTTTTTTTACACTTAGCCCTAAGTGTTGTCCCAAACGCAACAACTGTTCTTTGACAACTGTTCAAGTTGATCAGGGTCCGGATCGTCAACAAATTTCTCAGGTTTGAAATCTGGCATGTTAAGATGTCAAAAGAATAACAAAAAAACACTAAAAAAAATCCTGTAAACAATGTACTGTTAACAATATGTAATCTTTTAAACAATGTTTGATTAAACAATGTCCAGGTCAAGGCCTTATAAATTTGAAAACTATTAACAATCCCGGACGAGCCCCCAATTTTATGTTACGGAACCTAATATAAACAGATCACGTATGGGTGATGAACACAAATTCTGTAACGGAGATAAAAAAACTAGATGTGTCGGAACGACACGAATGCCCCCGCCTGGGGCAAATTAGAAACATTTGTTAAATTTTGAAAAAAAATTTAAGTTCAGGAGGTGTCGTATGGTCAAAAGTAAGTCAACAAGGGCAAAATGCAAACTCAATCTGTAACGGGTCATTATCAAGCAACACACCAAAAATCAGGCCAGTATCTGCAGGCATTGTGAAAAAAGTCCATAAATGTGCATTTTCCATAAAAATTTCTGTCTTTCATGAAATTTTCTCTGTTTAGGAGCCGTAAAACAATCAAAAGTAGGTCAACCAGGACGAAACGCGAACTCGATCTGTAACTGTCATTATCTGCCCACACATAAAAAATCAGGGTGGTATCTGCAGGCATTGAGGAAAAAAAGTCCGTACATATGCATTTGTTATGAAAATTTCTATTTTTCATGAAACTTTCTATGTTCAGGAGCAGTCAAATAGTCAAAAGTAGGTAAACTGGGACAAAACAAAAACTCGATCTATAACTGGTCATTATCTGCCTACACACCAAAAATCAGGCCCGTATTTGCAGGCAATGCGAAAAAAAGTCTGTACATGTGCAATTTTTTATGAAATTTTCTAAGTTAGAGCACCGTCAAATGGTCAAAAGTAGGTCAACTGGGACAAAACGTGAACTCGATCTGTAACTCATTATTATCTGCCCACATACAAAAAATCAGGCCAATATCTGCAGGCATTGCAAAAAAAAAGTCCGTACATGTGTATTTGTCATGAAAATTTCTATTTTTCATGAAATTTCCTATGTTCAGGAGCCGTAAAATGGTCAAAATAGGTCAACTGGGACGAAACACAAACTTGAACTGTATCTGGTCAATATCTGCCCACACACCAAAAATCAGGCCAATATCTGCAGGCATTGCCAAACAAAGTCTGTACATGTGTATTTGTCATGAAAGTTCATATTTTTCATGAAATTTTCTACGTTCAGGAGCCGTAAAACGGTCAAAAGTGAGTCAACCGGGACAAAACACGAACTCGATCTGTAACTGGTCTATATCTGCCCACACACTAAAAATCAGGCCAATATCTGCAGGCATTGCGAAATAAAGTCCGTACATGTGTATTTGTCATGAAAATTTCTTTTTTTTCATGAAATTTTCTGAGTTTAAGAGCCGTAAAACGGTCAAAAGCAGGTCAACCGGGACGAAACGCGAACTCGATCTGTAACTGGTCATTAACTGCCCACACACCAAAAATCAGGTTAATATCTGCAGGCATTGCAAAAAAAAGTCTGTACAACTGTTTGATTTCGGAATGACGGAAGGACGGAAGGACGGAATGACGGACATGGGTAAAACTATATGCCCCGGCCAGTTCGTGGCGGGGGCATATAAATCAGATTCTGTAACACTAGGCAGCATGAAATGTCTAGGGGAATGAATAAAGAAGTCAGTGGTTTTTTGTTAACAAATAACTATAATTTATTCTTAAAACAACCCTTACAATACAATACACTAAATTAATACAATTATACAGTAAAACAGCGGTATAGCAACATGTCAATAAAATCACACAGAAAATAATGTGAACAGTACCTGGAAACCAACACAGTGTTGCACATTTGCATTTGCATTTAAATGCAAAAATTTTGAAAAGCCCGCATTTGCATTTGCATTTAAATGTCAGACTGATGTAATTCATTTGCATTTGCATTGGAAATGTGAATCAAATGTCAAATGCAAATTCTCGATATTTTGTCATTTTGCATGCAGCAAAAATATGAAGTTGTATACAATTCTTTTTTGATGCTGGACAATTGAGCTTACCATATGGGTAGCTATATTCGATTTGCTCAAGGTAACGAATTTGAATGCATGGAAGGGTAGCAAGCTGTTATTATATAATAAAAAATGATCCAAAAAGGTTTTCGTTTATTATTTTCTACGGATAAAAAGTATATTTTATATACGGTAGTATATATATAGACATTTGCATTTAAAAACACTTAAATGCATTTGCATTTGCATTTGAAAAAATCTGAATGCATTTGCATATGCATTTAAATGCAATGACTGGTAAAGCATTTGCATTTGCATTTGCATTTAAATGCAATGAGTGGTAAAGCATTTGCATTTGCATTTGGGAAACAACATAACATTTGCATTTGCATTTAAATGCGCCAAGTTGCATTTGAACCCAACCCTGGTCTGAAGAAAATCTATAATTGACGCTCACGTCTGAAAAGGTCCCACAAACCGACACACACGCTTCTGCGTCCGCTGGAATCTTCTCTGGGCACAACCCCTTTATATACTCTTCACCCAAAGCCGAGAATTTTCCACTTCTCGAACAGTCTATAAGATCTTGCACAACACAGTAAACACGCGTTTCAGGAATTTTCTAGAAAAACAGCGTTGTGTATCTCCACACACCAGGCTCATCACGCGACCTCGGCCAGTCGTGAAAACCCAAGGCTAACATGATAACGAGAGTTCAACCAGTACGGTTAAACATAGAATGTAACAAACGGCCCGGCGATGGAGTCACAACACGAGTTACGCCCGCGCAACACAATAAAAAGAGCACCTGTAACACTCCCCCTCCTGTAAGAAAAAAGAAAGTTTTCACCGGAAAACTTTCTTTTAGCGATCTCAATCACTAAAATTTTTACAACATCTCATAATCATCTTATCTACAACATTACAAATATCCTGTTTACAACATTTTAGAAACATCTCGATAAGCAATCAGCAAGTACATTTTCTTTCCCTGTTATGTGCATGATATCAAGATTGTAATCCTGTAAGAACAAAATCCACCTCAACAATCTTTGATTTTTACACTTCAACTTGTTCATGAACGTGAGGGGATTGTGATCACTGAATATAATGATCGGCTTGAATGATGAAGTAACATAAACTTCAAAATGTTGCAATGCCTAAATCAAAGCCAAACATTCTTTTTTTCAATAGTGGAGTAGTTTTTTCTAGTTAGCATTCAACTTTCTTGAGAAATAACAAATTGGATGATCTATGCTATCATGTAACACCACATCACCAGCAGCAGTATCACTAGCTTCTACAGCTAACTTAAAAGGTACAGAAAAGTCTTGAGCTACCAAAACTGGTGAACATTGCAGAGTTGCTTTCAAAATCTGAAATGCATTTTCACACTGAAAATTCCATACAAACTTTAGTTTCTTCTTTAACAAATTAGTCAAAAGTTCAGCTGCAGCAGAAAAATTTTCCTGTAGTATCCAACCATACCAAGAAAACGCATTATTTGCTTTTTGTTTTCTGGTCCAGGAAATGCAGAAATGGCACTTATTTTAGCATCAACAGGCTTTACTTGACCCTGCCTTACAATATGACCTTGTTACTTGTGCATGAAAAAAACTCAGATTTTACTAAGTTGATGGTCAGACGTGTTTCACTGAGTCTTTCGAAAAGGTCGCGAAGAATTTGCAGATGTTTCTCCCAGGTGCGCTGTACACGATAAGGTCATCAATATATGCGTCCCTGAATGTCCTAGACAACCATATGGATGTGGCGCTGGAACGTGGCTGGCGAGTTCTTCATGCCAAACGGCATAATTTATTCTGATACAGTCCTTGCGGCGTCACAAATGCGGACACTTCTTTCGCTCGTTCTGTCAGCGGAACTTGCCAGAATCCTTTTAGCAAGTCAAACTTGGAGACATATCTGGAGCTACCGACTCTATTAATACAATCATCGATCCTCGGAATCGGGAACGTGTCAGTCTTGGTGACAGAGTTCAGTTTTCGATAATATGTGCACATACGGTAACTTCCATCAGGTTTTGGCACAAGAATACATGGTGAACTGCAGTTACTGTTACTAGGTTCAATAAAATCATTGTCCAGCAAATATTGAATCTCATCCTGTAGATACTTTTGCTTTTCTGGATTCAGTCTATAAGGATGTTGCTTGACTGCGTTTGCCTCGCCAACATCGACGTCATGGCACAACATGTTAGTTCGCGTTGGAATGTCACTAAACAAATGTTCATAATTCCGCAGCAGGTTCTTGAGGTCTTGTTCTTGTGCGGTTAGGTGTGACAGTTTGGCATCCAGGTTTTTAAGCACGTCTGAGTTTTTTAATGGTACTGTACCACACTGAATGTCTACATCACACTTACAATCAGTATCTACTTTAACTGGGTCAGGGTCAGTGTTTACACAACAGCAGTAACATTATGTAACATTATATTATGTACAACATAATGTGCTATTTCTGTCATAATATGGTTTCAACATGTTAACATGGCACAGTTGTTTCTTCTTACGTCTACCTGGTGTCAACAGTATGTAATTTAAATCACTGACTTTCTTGTCAACAATGTAAGGACCAAAATACCTAGCTTGCAGAGGTCTGCCAGGGATGGGAAGTAAATAAAAGGACCTTTTCACCAGGCTAAAACGTCCTACTTACAGTGTGCTTGTCATACTCTGTTTTCATTCCACTCTGTGCAGATCTTAGATTTAACTTTGCAATCTCACAAGCATTGTGTAGTTTAGTGCGAAAGTCTGAGACATACTGCAGTAAACTAAGAGAATCAGGATTTTCAAACATGAGTCCTTCTTTAAGCAGTTTCAATGGAAGTTCCGTTCGGGGTCCAAAAACTAGTTCAAAGGGACTGAAACCAAAGGACTCTTGAAAGGATTCTCTGACAGCAAACAGCAGTAGGTGGATTCCTTCATTCCAGTCTTTCTGTGTGTCATAGCAATAAGTCCTGATCATGTATTTTATTGTCCGGTGAAAACGGTCGAGGGCGCCCTGACTTTCAGGGTGGTATGGCGAAGAGCTGTATTGTTTTATATCTAGCTCAAGCCTAACTTGTTGGAATAAGCCAGACATAAAATTAGACCCTTGGTCAGACTGGACGGACTTTGGCAATCCAAATATTGTAAAAAAAACTTGGTCAGAGCTTTGACAACACTTTTGGCATTATGGGTATTGCCTCAGGGAACCTGGTAGATGTGCACATAATTGTCAGCAAGAATTTATGTCCAGATTTTGTTTTGGGCAGTGGTCAAACACAATAAAAAATAATCCTACTGAATGGTTCCTCGAAAGCAGGAATAGGCCTAGGTGGGGCCTTAGGAGGATTCTGATTGGGCTTGCCTACCATCTGGCATGTATGGCATGATTTACAATATTGTACTACATCTTTCCTGAGGTTAGGCCAATATAAGTGTGTACTAACTTTCTGATAAGTTTTATTTATACCTAAATGGCCAGACAAAGGAGCCTCATGTGCCATGCTTAGAACTTCACTGCAAAAGCTTTTGGGCATTACTATTTGATGTTTGATGGTTTACTCTTCGTCAGCGCATACATCAGGTGGTCGCCATTTACGCATAAGCACTCCATTTTTTTACATAGAAACAAATTGGGTTCTGTGACAGTTCATCTTTAGAAACTGCCCTCGGAAACAAACATGAAATATCAGGGTCCTTATGCTGTTCTGCGATAAATTCTGAACTTGAGAATGCTGAATCCTGTACGGGCAAGTCGATAGACGAGTCACATGTATCTCCCAGAGTGTTATTATCTGGACCATTTTCCTCATGTGTGTTTTTCTTGGCCATAGATCTAGTTACAGCACATGAAGGATACAAACCAGGAATTTTCTGACTTTCCAGATCAGTGTCCTGATCAAGTGACGGCTTTTCTGATACTATTGGTACAGGCTGTACTTTGTCACCTGGAACATCATTGCCTAGGAGCAACTGAATTCCCTTAAAGGGTAAAGTAGTTCTTATGCCCACAGTAATATTCCCAGAAATCAAATCTGACTTTAAATGGATACTGTGAAGCGGAACTGAAGTGTGCCTGTCTGAAAACACACCATTAACAAGTTCATGTGCACCAGTAAAGGACCTATTAGAAAATGGCAAAGTGTTTGCTAACATGAGAGTCTGGCCTGAACCAGTGTCCCTCAAAATTATAATAGGTGTAGAATCTGATAAATCACTTGGAAGTGATACAAAACCATCATGTATGAATTCCTCAAATAACTCCATTTCAGAGTCAAGAGAGGAATCTATACCTCAGCCTCATCAAACAAAGAACTGACATTGACAGTATCAGTCATAAACTCTGTTTCAGAGTCATCTAAGGAATCTACATCCTTTTTATCATCAAACTCCTCATGGGAGTCAACAGAGGAATTTTCCTCAGCAGAAACAAACTTCTGTTTGTCATAAGAGGACCTGGCCTCATTTGAAATACTCTCGCAAGAGTCATAAAAGGACTAAGCCTTATTTAAAGGATCCTCCTCGCAGGAGTCTTGAAAGGACCTAGCCTTATTTAATTCCTCGCAGGAATCAACTGAGGTTTTTACCCCGCAATCTACGGATTCTTCTTTGGATTTAGATGGCACTTGGGCCTCCGTAGCATCAAACTCTTTATTTGAGTCAACAAAGGAGTTGTACCCCTTATTTACATGAAAAGAGCCTGGCTCTTGTACTATGCTATGCATAGATTTTGAAACAAAACTAGAAGGTTTGCTATTGGTTTATTCGCAAGTTTCCAGCAGTCAGATATTAGATGACCTTTTTTCTTGCAGTAATGTCATATTTTCTTTGAAAATGACTGGTCTTTGTTGGACTTAGACACAGTGGACGTGGACTGAGGTGTAGCAATGAACTTTGCTGAACTATCAGGACTACTAGTACTGGATAACTGCGCTTTCAACTTCTTTTGACCATACTGATTTACATTCTTGTTTGTGAATGACTGGTTTGATTTGCTAGTAAAGGACATTTTGTGTGTTTATGAATTATCATCAGCTAATTGAGCAGCAATGTCAAGTGTTTCAGGACTTTTCTCATCAAGAAAAGTTTTAACATCTGCGTTAATGCAGCGCTTAAATTCTTCAAGCAAAATCAACTGGCGCAAATTGTCATATCTTTCATTACATCATTAGAACTACACCAGCGATCAAACAACTGCTCTTCGATCCTAGCAAATTCGACGTAGGTCTGTTCTTTGAGCTTTTCCCAATTTCTAAATTTCTGGCGGTAAGCCACTGGAACTAACTCATTTCTTTTAGGATTAACCGTTTTACCAGGTAAAACCCAGCAGCAGCTTCTACTGAAAGCTCTGTATAAATTTCTCTGGCCTTGCCAGTCAATACACTTTGTAACAGCATAGTCCAATTTTCCTTAGGCCATTTTAAACTTTCAGCTACCTTCTCAAAGTGTAAGAAATATTTATCAACCTCTTTTCTTGAAAAGGTGGGTTAGGTCTAATGTGTTTAGCAACATCAAAACTGTGAGTTGGGGCAGCACATAGACTATGTTCTAGTTTAAGTCTTTCTAACTCCAGTCGTTTTAACTCAATTTCTTTTTCTTTTTCTAGTCTTTCTCTTTCTAACCTTTCTTGCTTTTCTAACTTCTTTAATTCCAATTGCATAGCAAGACTATCAAGGCTAGCTTTTTAAAGCTTTTTTCACACTTAGCCCTAAGTGTTGTCCCAAACGCAACAACTGTTCAACAACTGAGATTTCATGATTGCGCGAGTTATGTTGTAAACAAACACACGCATGTGCGCACGCGCAAAGACACGAACGGGATAAATGCTTACCATCCCGGTGGAGGCAAAAACATTCATATAAAATATTCGTTCTAAAATGTATCATTTGAAATGGAAAAAAAGTTGTGATGTTCACTATATTTCAAGAATTTTTCGCAGTTTTGTATCCTTCTTTCAAGAAAGCAAAATTTATTTTTTTGTTTTGAGCAAAATCTGTTTGCGACTGTTGTCATCTAGTTGTATATGGTTTAATATATTTCCGAAGTTATCAGATTTACACGATTATACTTATTCCCATATTTGATATTTTTATTTACTGTCTTCTGTTCCCGACACACACAACTCCTTGGTGTATGTCAGTTTGTCGATGTCTGAAACAGAAACAGATTGAAAAATCATTTAAGAACAGGTGGCCTAAAATTGTGTATTTCTGAATTAATAAATTTTGGAATTTGACAACTACTCATTTCGAACGAAGTATTTCTTTGAAATCCATACGCCATAGCTAATTGTTTTTTTTCCTCCTGGAGGTCCATCAAATTTGAATATTTTACAAGAGTTTTAATGTATCAATCAACACCGGGTTTATCAGAGGCTTGCTATGAGCCATTGAAAAAAATTATCCAGTTTCATGACTTCCATCAGCAAAATGCGTTATTCTCTAGACATCCATTCTCATATAAAATCCTAATACACTTTAGATCGGATTAACTGAACCGTTAAGATGTACTCCCATTGATAAAAAAGTGCACCCTTGAGAAAATGTATATATGTAAATAGGGCTTAAGGTAAAGACTGGTGGCTCTGTTTCCCTTCACTCCATGTGTTTCTCGCTGCAGTATAATATATATATATATATATATATAACGCAAGAGGAACCGCGATAACCTCGTGATATACTTAGACTTGACCGTAAATATCCTTCTCGGCTACCCAGTGGTACAAAATAGATAAACCAATATAAGGTCTTCAGCGGGTCTTCCTTCCAGACTAACCTATACATGACACGTGACCCGGCATCTCGTGGGCTCAGTGGATTTTATTTATTCCCGAGTTTTCTATAGGTTACAAGGAGGATATTGCTATTTCAGACATCTTTCTGGCTTCTATATTCGCCATACTGCCAGTACACTAATGACATGTGGTCTCGTGCCAGTCATGAAATTATTAAAAAACCTTTAGACTCTGTTGTCAAGCACAATTATCCTCAAGGGCTTGTTTATTATATCGCTATTATATTCACAGGAAGATGCTATTACTACAGGGAATTAGTTATGGTTAGGCCTGTCTTGGCCAATAAAATAAGCGACTTGGTGGAAAACCAATGTCTTAGAATAAGTGGTTACTATATCATGAATTCAGTATGCACATATAAATTTTAAGATAATACACACACACACACACATATTTATAAATATTGTTACAGGTGCTATTGTGTTGCGCGGGCGTAACTCGTGTTGAGGCGCCCTTGCCGGTTCGTTTGTTACATTCTATGTTTAATCCGTACTGGGTGAATTCTCGTTGTCATGTTAGCCTTGGGTTTTCACGACTGGCCGAGGTCGCGTGATGAGCCTGGTGTGTGGAGATACACAACGCTGTTTTTCTAGAGAATTCCTTAAACGCGTGTTTACTGTGTTGTGCAAGATCTTATAGACTGTTCGAGAAGTGGAAAATTCTCGGCTTTGGGTGAAGAGTATATAAAGGGGCTGTTTTTTAGAGAGAGCAGAGAAGATTCCAGCAGACGTAGAAGCGTGTGTGTCGGTTTGTGGGACCTAATCAGTGGTGAGCGGCATTATAGATTTTCTTCAGACCCTTTTGGACTTCAGTTTACTTTCTGGATTGTTACAAGAACTTTACACTGGACTGTCATTCTCCGAGAGTATACATTTAAAGAAGTTATCGTGGTGACGGCGTTGGTATCCAGGTACTGTGCACATTGTTTTCTGTGTGATTGTATTGACTTGTTGCTATACCGCTGTTTTACTGTATAATTGTATTGATTTAGTTTATTGTATTGTTAGGGTTGTTTTAAGAATAAGTTATAGTTATTTGTTAACAAAAAACCACTGACTTCTTTATTCATTACCCTAGACATTTCACGCTGAGTAGTGTTACAGAATCTGATTTGTTTTTTTTTATCTCCATTATAAAATTTGTGTTCATCACGCATACGTGATCTGTTTATATTAGGTTCCGTAACAGTATATCACGGGTGTACTGCATGTTTTCTTACACAGTGAATGGCTTTTGTTTGGAAGAATCTAAACGAAACCTAGAAAATTAAGGAAACACAGTAAAATTTCTGCTGGCAACACAAACCACTGTTGTAATAAAAAAATTAATACAATAGTGGCTGCAAATGCGACCGTTTTTACAATGGTGGGTAGCAAAAACTGGCCCTTACTAACTACTATTGTAATAATTATTACAATAATGACCGTTATTACAAGAGTGGTTGCAACAGAAGTGGAGGAAACAGTATATAGTCGTCTGAGAAACGCGTGATGTCACGCGACCAAGTTGTGTGTCGGGAATCAAAACGAGGCTATAGTCTAGTCAAGTACAGAATTTGTCACAAGTTATTAGGTTATGCTCACTTGTAGCAGATGAATGAGAGTAGATATCATAAAATGGTTATGTAATTGATTAGACAACGACATTTTAATAGTTATAAACGTGTTCCTCAGTATGCTGTATGATTATTTCAACGATCCAAAGGAAACGACCGACCTTGGACGGGCCACTACAACCAACTCTTATAGCGATGCCAGGAATCGAACCTAGGTAACAAGCGAGGGGAGCCGAGCGGTTCACCCCTCGACCGTCAAACTGCCCAGAAGTAGCGTGGACATTTAATAGTTGTAGTGCAAAGAAAAAAAATGTACTTGTAGTCATTTTATCCTTGAATAGCGGAGGAATAAGTTAGAACAATAAGATGATGCAATAACTAAAATTGACCTAATAAACCAGTAATATGAACAGTTTCTACTATAACAATGTTGCCTGGCTTGGGAACAAGAAATAATTAACTAATGCAGGTATGGGTACTTACTTTCGTTTTATATATACATATATATATATATATATATATATATATATACATATATATGTGTGTGTTTATGATTATGTATAAAACAAATTTAACCAAAAACCAAATCCATTCATTATTATCATCCACCAATTGTCATATATATGAAAGCTACCCATACAAATCAGCCAGATATGATTCAATCGTAAAATTAAAAGCCTTTTTTTCTGAGGCTCCTTGCTTTCAACTACTTTATAGGCGGGCCTTCATTATATATCTATAGATTATGCTGATATATACCCTGCTTCATACACCCACAGATATATAAATTTATATCATAAACAGACTGCCGAAAAGCTGCCACCTGTGCCCCTAGTTGTACAATCCATGTAACATTAAAAGGTTTACAAACACTTAACACTGTGCATTTTGCACACATAACATGATTGTTATTTCATTAAAATTGATCACATATTTCCGGAGATACTGAGAATTGAGGATGCAGGAAAATGATGATTTTTTGGATCTGAGTATATGTGATTACATGTACCGAACCCAAATAAAAAAGGATTCCTTGACATTTTCAAGGCTTTTTTTGTCAAGTTGCAACAAAATAACACCATATAATCGCATGCACAATTGAAATGTAATCACTTCATGCGGTCAAGACCTGCACATGAAAAGTGGGAACAACTGTAACGCTGTTCCAATGAAACATTACTGTATTATAAACCCGGACAACTAAGTGAACATATATATATATATATATATATATATATATATATATATATATATATATATATACATGTATATATAAGGGTGTATGTGTGTATATATTATATAGTAAAATGATATGTGCATATTGAATACATTATATCCTAAACCACTCATTCTAAGACATTGGTTTTCCGTCAAGTCGCTGATAGGGCAGACCCAACCATAACTAATTCCCTGTAGTAATAATATCTTCCTGAGAATGTACCAGCCATATAATAAACAAGCCCTGGATGGTAATTGTGCTTGACTCTGGAGTCTGATGGTATTTGATACGTTTACGACTGGCATGAGACCACATGCAATTAGTGTATTGGTAGTATGGCGGATATAGAAGCTAGAAAGATTTCTGAAATAACAATAACTCCCTTGAAACAAATAGAAAACCCGGGAATAAATAAAATCCACTGAGCCCACGAGATGCCGAGTCACGTGTAATGTAAAGGTTAGTCATCTGGAAGGAAGACCCGCTGAAGACCTTATAATAGGTTTATTTTTTTTGTACCACTGGGTAGCATAATTAATCTAATCACTCCCATGGTTCAGGGGGTATTAAATTTTACGGTCAGGTCTAAGTATATCACTAGGTTACTGTGGTAACTGTTGCGTTAATTCATTCACTTGCAATTTTGATATTGTTTTGTCTGAAGCATATAAATATATATATATATATATATATATATATATTGCTGCGTGAAGCACATGGAGTGAGGGAGAATTGGGAGTACATCTTTACCAGTCAGTAAGTCCTAGCCAAGGTGTATTGGGAGTTTATATGAGACTGGAGATCCAGAGAATCATGCATTTTGCTGATTTGGGTCATAAAACTCGATATGGCTCATAGCAATGCCTCTGATAAGCCTGGTCCTTATTATTACATAGAAACTCCTTGGATAGTATTCACATGTGATGAACGTCATGTATTAAAAATAAAACATTATTATCTATGGCGTATGGATTTAACAGAAATTCCTGGTTTGAAATGAGTGGTTGGTAAATTCCAAAACTTATTAATTAGCTGCTCATTACTGTTCTATTCAATCTGTTTCTGTTTCAGACATCGACAAACTGACATCCTTCAAGTAGTACTGTGTGTCCGGGGCAGGAGGCAGTAAATAAAACCATATAACATAGAGATAGGTATAAGCGTGGAAATCTGATAACTTCGGAAATACATTAAAACCATATACAAATAGATGTCAACAGTTGCAAATAAATTTTATTTAATACAAAACAGTAAATTTTGCTAACTTGTAAGAAGGATACAAAACTGCGACAATTATTGAAATAGAATGAACAGCACAAAGTTTATTCCATTTCAAATGGTACATTTAAGAATGATAAATTTACATGAATGTTTTTGCCTCCACAAGGATGGTGAGTATTCATCCCCTTTTATTTGTGCGCGCGTGCATGCGTGCGTGCGTGTCTTTTTTCACAACATAACTCGAGCAATCATGAATATTATGAAATCCTAAGGCATTTTGGAAAGGGGCCAATGAAGTAACGATTAGAGTTTGGTGTGGATCTGGCGCATGACACGGATTCGGGAACGTCTTTAAGAAATATTCACAAATAGGAGGTCACTAATAGGATAGAGCCGGGATAGTTGAGGGGTAAAAGGCTCGGCTTTCTCCGTTGGCCACCCGGGTTCGATCCCCGGCCTGGCTACGACAATGGGTTGTAGTTGCCCTTCGAAGGCCGGTGGTTTTCTCCCGGGTTCTACGGTTTTCCCAAACTCTACAGTCAATCGAAGGCCACCATCTGAGCCATGGAGAGTGCCGCGATTAGTAATAATAACAATTTGTACAATCCATTTAAAGTAAATAAGTTTATGTAATTCAAAGAACAATTATTTTCGTTTGGGCCATCAGTTTTTATACCACTTGCAGTGCTCGATATTTGCAAAAGTTTCCACCAAACAGTTGGTCAGAAGGGAAGAAAATTTTACGGATAACGATACCCCCCCCCCCCCCCCCGGCACCACGAATTGTATCGGACCACACACATTTTTACCATTTTTTTTCAGTTTTATTGTTTAAAACATGTTTGAGACATGTCGCATTTACTAATTTTTGACTTTAACACGAGAGGTGGTACTTGTATTTTATTAACCGGCGTCATCTTATACAGTTTTTATAACCGTCGCGCGAGTTTTTTATGACACAGGAAGTTGTCAGATGGTGAATTTAAATGATTTAAATATGAAATTTGGTTATTTATGATGGAAAGGAGTCCGAAGGGTCGACGCGGCTGTCCCTCTCTTCTACCCTCAGGTCAAGCTCCGTAATGAAATCCGTCTTGGGAATTCAAAATGGTAATAGACGGCAGTCTGCAAGGTAAGTCCTGTTTGTGCCGAAAACATATTTTTGCTGAGCGTCATGTTGCAGACATTTATGTTTAATAGAAATAAAAACTGTTCAGTATACGGGCAGACAAGCTTTTGTAACATTAAGTAAAGGATTCCCTCGGGTTAAGTACGATTTATTACGAAGTGACAGTGATGCAACCCCCTTTTCTTATGTACATGCTTATGTGACCTGCTGAAAAGATCTGTACATAAATATAAAGGCTTTCATACAAATGGGGTACCATGCAAACACATTAATCTGAGTAGAAATAAAATTAAAAACTAGAGTGTGAAGTCATAGGACTACATGCCTGGATGTCCTTTCCAACATTTGAATTTCCTGTGTAGTTAATTGTAAAATGTTACAATGTAACAGGTGTGTTTCCAGGATTTAGTAAATGAGGCCTTTTGAGAGGTCCCACCGAGGAGGACTAATGACCAAACCTTAAAAAAGGGTCCCCAGGTCATAAAAGGGGAGGGGGGAAGTGGTGTTTCAGGCTGCAAAATTTGGTCTGAAAACCTTAGAAAAAGGTTGCATTGGCTGAAAGCAGGGGAAGGGGGACCCGTGAACCCCCCCCCCCCCCAAAAAAAAAAAAATAAATAAAGCTGAATTCGGTTCTGTTTTGTCCAGTGTCCTGATTCACCAGCCCAGTTACCAGATGAGCCAAATTCACAAAGTTTGCCTTAAAACCGATGAATGGGTCCACACTGAGAAGAATATATAACATACAAAACCAAGGGGGCAATATACCACCTCACATGCAGAGGTACATTTTGTTAAAGAAAAGGCAACACATTTTGCCTTTTTGAGACCTAACTTAATGAAACTTCTCCTGCAGACAGATTTCTGTGAGGAATATGCAAGAATAATGAAGAGCCAGAACCAACAGCACACACTCTTTGTTTTCGGTGGTGATGTAAGTTGTTATCTAAAGTGACCAGAACAGGATCTGCCTGCTTCAGAATGGATTTTCCTGGCATATGTAAATGTTGCGTGAACATCATAACCTAAAGGCAATGGGCTTCATGCTGACTTTTATTCTTCTGATTATTTGATTATGCAGATGTTTGAGACATTATTTATTATATTCAACATGGTTCACAGTCCAAGTAGATGAACAATTTTATAAATATATTTTAATAAAAAAAATTGTTGTACAAATTCTGTTGTAATAATTCCTCTTGTGTGTATTCTGTGTGCATTCTGTAAACCAGTTTACTTAACATTTATACGCTGCACAGTGATGCATATTTATATGTTACCGAAAGAATTCAGTATAGCAACTTTGCTTCAGAGGTGTGATGTTGGCTTGAGGATTGTTTTGGAGATGATGATCTCTAAAAGTTGTTGTTCGTAAAAGGTTTAATTGAAACACATGAAAATAATACATAAATGTATGCTGCCTTTGCCTATCCCATGGAAAGAGCTTTTATTTGTTATACTTCCCTCAATAGCTTCAGTGACAAATAAACATTCAATACAGATAAGGTAGGATTAGTATTTATCAGAATACCTCATTTTCCAATATAAAGCATGATATGTTTTACACCACAAAACCATAACATTAGAATAAACCAAAGCTGCACTGACATGAACCTTGCAAGTTTTCCCATGTTTTAACTTTTTTTCAATGTAATTTTGGCTTGGAATTGTTAGAATCAGTTGGACCATAGCTGAGTTGCTTGTGCCCCAGTCTCTCTACTAATCATGGATGCATAGGACGGTAAGAATAGTCTGCGGGAGATGCTCATTTTTTATAGTGCTAAAAGTTTTTGCAAAACCTGAACCTGAACTTTATTTTTATGCTAATAAGATTATAATGGTAGCTTGGCATATCTGTATCACCCTGACAGGCTGTTCAACAGAGAGGATCATAAATGACCCCTTTTTTGTATGAACGCGATCATTACAGCTAATTTTTTACTCACAGGTAAATAATTCATTCATCCATATCACATATGTTTAGAGTACAGTGCTATATTAAAGTTTGATCAACACATTGTTTGATTAACTGAAACAAAATTACGCTCCCGAGGCAGCGGAAATCTTGCGCTTCTAAAGAAGCTACAGATTTCGCGCTGCCTGCCTTGACCGTTTATGATGCACTTAAACACCAGGTCGTGTACATGGGCCTGTCTGCTGATAAAAACTGCTGATGTGACCAGCAGCCAACCAAATGCAAGTCAACAAACACTCGACAGGCATCAGGCTCCGCCCAGAAACCACGTGCTGGGCAATTCTCTCTGAGCCTGTGGCCTGTTCAAACGGTCGCCGGGGCAATGAACTGTCACTCAAAACGAAATGAACAACATTGGCTCCGTGTATTTCTCGCTTGGCTGGTAAACCGTGCTTTCTTCAGCACGAGGTCACATCTGATTGGACCAAAATACAGTGCACCCCTCTTGTGTAGAGATTCAGGATACAAGGTCATAACAAACAGCGCTTACGATATAGGTTGTTGGCCTATGGGTAAAGCGCTGTGTAAAGAGCGTAAAACAAAATACACTGGTTGGATTCCGATTATATATATGTATATTATTCAATAACCTGTAGCTTCTTATATACAAAGGCCTTGTTTCGGGTCAGTGGGGGGGGGGGGGGATATGACTCACTTTTATAGAGAGACTTTTTTGCCCTATCTATAAGAATAAAAGTCATAATCATTTTAAGATATATATATATATATATATATATATATATATATATATATATATATATATATATACTAAAGGCAAAAAAAGATCAAAATTGCAATTAAATGAATTAATCATCAGTTAACGCGGTAACCTCGTGCTATACTTAGACGTGACCGTAAATGAAATATCTTCCTGTAGACATGCGAGTGATAAGATTAATTTTGCAGAATTAAACTTTCTCGGCTACCCAGTGGTACAAAATAGATAAACCTATTATAAGGTCTTCAGCGGGTCTTCCTTCCAGGTGACTAACCTATACATGACACGTGACCCGGCATCTCGTGGGCTCGGTGGATTTTATTAATTCCTGAATTTTCTATTTGTTACAAGGGAGATATTGCTATTTCAAAAATCGGTCTGACTTCTATATCCGCCATACTGCCAGTACACTAATTGCATGTGGTCTCGTGCCAGTCAAGAAAATATTAAAAGCCATCAGAATCCCTAGTCAAGCACAATAATTCTCAAGGGCTTGTTTATTATATTGCTGTTTTTTATATATCAGGAAGATATTATTGCTACAGGGAATTAGTAATGGTTGGGTCTACCATAACCACATAGCGTAACACATATATGGAACTCTGCAGATTTACATATACTTAGAATAACAATTAGCTAAGACAACATGAACAAAATCTGGGCTGACACCTCCGCCAAAAACGTTTAAAAAAAAAAGAGATTAAGTCTCTATAATGTTAAAAATTATAGAATAAACACTAACAATACATACGTACATGCCGGTGTGGACCAAAAACAGAAGTAGATTGATTTCGGCGACTTGGCTTTTGGTAATTGTCTGGCTGGGAGAAGGTCAAACGTCAGATGATCTTGTAAGTTCAAGAACAACTACAATCTAATGTTATTTGTCCTGGGACGGTCATTAGGCTGAATTACACGTCGTCTACACGTGAGCCGCCGACGGATCAACCTCAGATTCTCAGGACCTCAGGACGCACCAGTTCACCTTGTGGGTGTTGCTGGTAGACTGGAGATTACCTTTACACGTGACGCCGGAGATTACCCTGACTTGTTAGAACAATTTGGCAAATTGATAAGTCTGAGATATCATCAAAAAGATACCCTTACTCACGGAGGTGTTGGGTGCTCCAATTCGAAAGTGCATGAACCTGAAACCAGGGATGCCTAAAACCTGTTTTCCACAGGGAAGAGCCTGAAACTGCGATTAACTGCCTAAAACCTTAGTTACCCTCACTTTTGACATGCATTTTAACTTTGTTTTAATATAGTATATTTACTATATAATAAGATGTATTTCATCGCTAAACCCATTAAAGAAACACACTGAACAGATTAAAAATGATGAACACTCTATTCAAATTTATAATTAAACCATGATAATAAAAAAAACAATAAATAAAAACTTCACTACTTCAAGTTGTCCATATAAACACAGTTCTCTGCCATTTTTAACTTGTAGGAAATTCTCCCAAAATAATGTTCTGAGGTGGCCCACGCATGCCATATGTAATTATGTTACTGATAAACTGATACAAGTTAATAGTATATTGCACTCTTGCCAATATAAGAAT
Organism: Sipunculus nudus; assembly: GCA_026874595.1. NCBI lineage: Eukaryota > Metazoa > Annelida > Sipuncula > Golfingiida > Sipunculidae > Sipunculus > Sipunculus nudus. The sequence continues at coordinate 73,329,830 of CM049314.1, forward strand.
GATCATACTGTAAGCTGTTTACAGGATACTGTGGCTGTTTATTTATTTTTTCGGGGGGGGGGGGCGGGTTGAAAAGTTTTAACCTTGTAATACAAGAGTATGAAATTCATGGATTGAAATCATGGAATTAAAAGGTTGCCTCATCTTTACAGATAACAGTCAACAGTCCTGAATACTTCAGTTGCACTGGCATATAACATATGTTATGCAGGCATGTAGCTTCAAATACACAAAAAAAACAAGGGCATCTTTTATGTTAGACGTATATAAAAATATTACAACCTCTTTTACATTATCTGATTAAAGTCCTTAAAATGGCCATTTATCATTCATTTTTCATTGTAGAGTTATAATGTTGGTATCTACTACCAGGTTTTTTCTTGGTAAAAAAATCCATTGGAACAAAGAAAAACACCATTGCCTATTTTATTGCTTGCAAATCCAACATGGCATCCAAAATGGCCGTCATGTCCTTAAAATGGCCATAAATCATTTAATTTTTACCATGAACAGTTGTAATTTTGGGATGTACTATTTTAGTTTGTAAATACAATGAACTAAATAAAGCAACGGTACATAGTCATGTGACTGGCAAATCATAGATGGCTCAGAATGGCTACTGATTACGAAATTTACAGTCATTCCTTACTTTATTGCCGTTATTTAGTTCAAAAACTATTCTTTTAAAGGTAAAAAGTTTCCCGGTGGTAAAAAAAGTTCAAGAATAAAGCCTGAATCAGCTGCAAACCTATGCATCCCAGATAGAACGGCCGCAGAATAATCTAACACTTATACGAGAAGAGCAGTTACTTTTTATCATTGACGTGAGTTTGATGTCAACCTCGTGCAAATAAAGAAAATTAGACCTATTAACATGTTATTGGGTTATCACGTGAGCAAACATATCAAATATGACAACCAAGATGGCCACTTAAGCAATGTAAAGTTTTAAGACGGTTCTAAGACAGTAAAATTAAGCGAAGGATAAAACTTAACAAAGATAACCGCGAATAACAAGTAATTTTGCCATATGATGTAAATGACGGAAATGAATTGGAAGGTATTGAACTCGGACCTGTACATAAGGTAAGGTCTCTAAATCTAGGCCAAATCCAGCTCCAGTCCTATAAGAATAAGTTCCGTTGTACACACTGGAAAACATGCATGCTGCAAACATATACATGTATTTGTCACATGCATATGGTAAACTGTTAAAAAATGTTAATTGGTTCTTTTTCTGTATGTACCCTTTGCTTTGCCCTTATACTCCTTGTATATTTTTTTTTAATTGTCTGATTTCCCATCACACATTACAGTCGTCTTGGTAGTCTATCAATTCCGGCGTTTATGTCTATGTGCGTCATAATTATATGCTGTGGGTCAGTAGCCCTGTTTTTCATCTGCATGGACAACTCCATGGCCTTTGGGAATCCCTCAATTTCATGAGTACTGCTACTTCCGGAGTTTTCCTCTTTTGGGCTAAAAAAATGCTTGATTGGTGACCCCTTTTTTAATTAATTGAAAATTTTTGGCGATTTCAACGATGACGATATTGACAAAACATAGTTTTGAAATCATTCCATGGTCCTTCCTTGCTTTCTTTTGCCTAACCTGAGTTCAAGATATAGCTGTTGCTGTTCTCCATTCAGATGAGGTCGTATCCAGCAAAGTTGAGCTTTTGTAATCCCTGTTACTGTGATGCAGGCCAAGGTCTTCTCAGAAATAGGCAAAATAATATGCCTGTCTCCGATTAGCTGTCTGATGTGCTGTTCTGGTTATTAATAGTGCAGGGAAAATTGTGGTCTCCTTGAACTCTTTTGGCATGAGCCTTTCCTTCAAGATACTGCAGAAAATGTTACGTTAAATTGCTGATAATAATGCCCTCGGTAGCTTTCATAACCTCCTTTAGTATAGGACAGGGGCAAGCGTATCGATTGTAGGTTTCTAGTTTCTCTGCATTTACTATGGAAAGTCTATATATGAGTTTATGAAAGTGTTGAAATTTCTCTCTGTGATGACACTCTTCACTTGTAACGTAGCCTATAGTTTATATAGAGAAGGGAAAGACCTTCTGCAATGAATGAAGGCCTTCTTTCATCCTTATGTAGTTATTCTTGGTTGACTCTTTCTTTTATAACCTAATGTTGACTCATTCTCCTTAACCATAATTCTGAACTAGTTTCCGCTTTGTGTACCAGCTCCTGACAGAGTTCTGTGTGAGATTAGCATGTTTTCCAGGCTAGTGGCAAAGTGGTCATGAAGATATGTTTGTTTCAATTCATCATTATTGAATGTTATATAGGACCTTGTTGTTTCGTAGTGGACGGGGTAGTGTGCAGTGTAGGGATCTATCTGAGCAGGCGATAGTGTATTTTTAACTTGGCTGCATGCACGGCCCTGATGATCCTTGGGTTTTGCGTATCGCACCCTCGGCTGACGGCTTAGTAGTTAAGGTGGCACTCTTTGGATCTCAGATGCCTCCACTTTATTTTATATTTTTCTGATTATCTGTAAGAAGTGATTGTGATAGTCAGGTTGTTCTGTACAGAAATGATTAAACAGGCCTTTATCTAGAAACATATACTAATGCCATGTGGACCAGGCCCGCACCTCTTATTCTGTAGTCGGTACCGACCCTGGTATTTTAGGTCTACCTGCACTTGTCTCCAAATAGAATGGCTTTCAAGATCAAAATAGACGGATGCTTGGATGATTTGGAGGTCAGGCTCTCTTACCTGGTAAATGTGTTTCATCAGTTGCTCATTAATAGGCGTTTGTGAACTGATCGCAGTTAGAAAGATTGATTTAATGACAACTAATTCCCAATGAATCTTTCTAAATATGTACGCATTATGTTAGCTTTGAATCTCGAAAGGAAAGTTTGCATCCTTCAATAAATCTTTTAGTCTTTGGATTAACCATTATATAATGACATTGTCTTGGGTCCAAAGTGACATAGATGCCACGGACTGGAGGATAATCCATCAGTTGATTCTATTACTTGCAGGCGTGGATGTAGTCTTCTGAAAATGTTCCATAGCTGCTGCTTCATACATTAGAAATATTTTTGGACCCGGTAAACTGGACACATACTTTTGCATTTGACTTTGATCAGATAAATTGAAATCTCATTCAAATAACTATTTCCATGATGACGCTCATCATGTGATCCAAATTTAAGTGGCCCCAGGTATTTATTTTCTACTTTGTGCCTATTTTGTCTCGGAGTAAACACTTTTATTTCCGTTCTGATAGAATGCGCCAGTTTTATGTGGTTTCAATGTAGTGGTGGCCATCTTAGCTCCATTGTTTGATATTTTAGAATACTTGAATACTCAATGATTTACTGGTCTTATTTTCTCATTTGTAGACACTAAGCCTAGCGGCAGACATCAAATATCGTAAACATTAGAACTTTTTAACCCTATTAATGTAAAATTAATCGGCTGAAATCTTGGATGCTATCTCGCAAGTACAGATTACCTGCACGCCCATGTTTATTCGCTAACATTTTTACCACTGGACAAATAATTAGGCCTAAAAATAAGATTAGGTATCAAAACTAAGGCAAAAATATAAAGAGTGACTTGTGAAAATTTCATGCAAAGGACACAAACGGTAACCATTTTGACGCCATCTTTGATTTGCAAGCCGAATGACTACACATCGATGCTTTATTTGGTTTCAATTGATTCACAAACCAATAAATGTAATAGTAGAAACATAAATTACAACTGTTTGATGATAAAAGGACTTGTGTTTGTCAGTGACATGAATACGTTATGATGTTTCTGTGTGTTCCAATACATCTCTGGTTAAAAAAAAACAAGCAGTAGATGCATAAATTTCAACTATATCATAAAAAAAGATGAATGTCAATTTTAAGAACTTGGCGGCCATTTTGGACGCCATTTTGGTTTTTTTTTCGTAGAAGTAAAGATAGCACGATTATAACTCTACTATGAAAAAAATGAATAATTTATGGCAATTTTAAAGGACTTTGCGGCCATTTTGGACGCCATCTTATTTTTTTTCAGTGTATAATTCGCAACGTTGTTTTTATTTGTTCTAATAGATTTCAAGACCCCAAAAACCTAGTAGCAGAAACCGAAATTACAACCCTGTGCTAATAATAAATGATTAATGCCATCTGAGGGGCGTGATGGCCGTCTTGGACGCCATCTTGAAGATAATAACTTCCCGGGGGTCCAATTAGGTAAAGTTTTGATATACTGTGTTTCGGAACCTAATAACAACCGTTAACGTAGTCGTGACGAGCATAAATTTTGTTACGGAGATTTTAAAAAATCAGATTCTGTAACACGAGGCAGCGTGGAATGTCTAGGGGAATAAATAATGAGCTTACAAACAATTATAATTTATTCTTAAAACAATCCTAATATTCCAATACACTAAATCAATACAATTATATACAGTATAACAAATAAAATGTACAGTACCAGAGTTTCCGCATCCCAGGCTTTGATATCTGGATACCACCACTGTCACAGCTCAACAAGTCCTTTAAAACCAATAATCCACGTAGATAGTAATAATCCAAATGGGAAAATTGGAGACAGTCCGTATTTAATCTGTATTAAGTTCTAAACACAGCCCCTATTTATAACTTCTCATCCGAAAATACTAGAAATGGAAAATTCCAAAGAACAATACACACGCACATGAACAGACCTACAACATCTAAAACAAAGAACGCTGTGTCTCTACGCGTCAGGGTTCAACCAGTACGGATTACACTGAGTGCTGTGTCTCTAAACGCCATAACAACGCCCAGGGCTTGAGCCTAACAGACACATTTTACACTCCTGCGCACAATAAACCAGGGCCTGCCTAACACGAATCAGAATGCCAACAGACACATAAAGCACTACTGTGCACAAGACAACATATACCTGTGATAACTGTTAGGTTGTTAAGCTATTTTTACGTGTTTGATCCGTCTGTACCGTTATAGTGAGATAGTGAGAACCCTCGTAAAACACCATAAATCTAAATAATGCGAATGTTAACACAGTGAATGTGTAGCCAACCTTTGTATAGTTATTCACATACAACTTTGGGGTCAGGCTCTATTTGACGGCCCGAGACACTTACACTTCAGGGTTAGGGGTTAGAATAAAGTACACGACTCATCAGGTAAGCTCTTGTATTGGGTTAGTAAGCCTGGCCCTGACAGGCTGTTCGCTGGTCGCAGACTCTTTAATGTCGCTAGGTAAGGGATTACACATTACATGCAGCTGTAAGTTAAATGGAGAGTAAAGCTAATGTGAGAAATGCAGAGGAAAGATATAATAAGAAATGGAAGCAGTGAAAATTGTGAACCAACTATTTTGAGGGGGTTAACTGAAACATAGGGGTAATCTGAATTCAATTTCAAGTTACGGGGTGTAATCCGAAATCGATCGCCGGGGTGTTATCTAAAGCGCTACACCAGGAGTCCAACATACCTAACTGGAAGATTTTTTTTTTTAATATTCCTTTTTCTTGGAGGTAACCGCCTCCATGTTTGAATGTTAGCTTAATCAAGTATATGTATATCTGCAGAATTCCATTCCGGTTTCGGACTACTTGACAGGGAAGTATCACACGCTTCCTCTTATTTTATATCCTGGTATTAACCAGACCCGGTGACTAGTGCACCTTTGGGCCCAAGGTGAGTCATCGTCCCCATTGCTGGGTCATACCAACGAGGTACCACCTTACCCCAGAAAGGCGCACTCGTTTGTGAGCGAAACACGGCCGTTAGGCACGGCCTTCCGATTTGGCATGCAGAGCGCTCACCTGATCGATAAAACCAAGTAATGAAAGTCCTGTGCTCTACCCCTGAGTGACAGAAGGCGGTTAACTGGAAGTTGTTTGTTTTGAGTAGAAAAGACCTCTGGCAGCAGAATAACTTTTTTTCTGTTTAACTCCCTATCACTCCAGCAAAACAAACATATCAGCTGTTTAACTCCAAATCCATTGGATGGAATGTTTAGTCAAACATTATATACAAAATACAGAAAACTTGAGGACACATGAGTGATATATATTTGTTCCAGGTGTTCTCCCGTGATTGCGACATTAAGTAATTTGTAATTTTAAATTGTAATTGAGACCTCTTGGAATTTCTATTGGGAATTGGCTCGAAATGTGATGATGTCTGGAACATCATGATTTGAATAAAGATTCCTTGTCGCTGGAAACATTTGACTCACCCATATTTTTACTATCTTTCCCCTTAATTGATTTAAACATTTTCCTTTGTTCTCTATACTTCTTTTTTATATAATGCCTTGCTAGAAACCATTATCGGTATCAAGCTGACGTGATAATGTCTGAATTATGATGGGAATCACAATAAAAAAAGTTATAACACTAATGTGGTATTTTATGGAAAAGTTAGACTACATATATTTTTAGAGAATGAGAAATTAAAAGGCATTTCAGGCATTTCATTTAATGAAGATAATATTTTTGTAATATACAACATAATATATATATTTTCCTATTCACAAAGCGTGACCAGGTATTGATTTTATAGTTTAGAAATTGAACAGACTTTCTGGTTGTTTAAGGTGCCCCCCCCCCTTAGACCTAACATATGGGATTGACATGTGGAACAATAAGCACTTAATTAAAAAAAGAGCCAGATTTTACATCATGTTGCATTTTTTAATTGATCCAGATTCGGCCTTTAGAACATAACTTTCCTGTACCATTCAACACTAGGTGAGTTAGAAACCCCTTCACTTGCCCCGTCCCCTTCTGCGCCGCCATATCCACCATTACTTATCCTGTATCCGCCCCTGATCAGACTGCTATCCATTCTTACACATAAACGGGTAAAGAAAATTCCTCAGAAAATTCCCATAGGTAACGCGAAAAGATCGCGAAATTTACCCACAGTTTATATTTATATATAAATTCAATTATTTGGGTAAATATCATTTCCATTGGAATTCTGTTTGGTACAAAATATATAAATGAAGTCGACTTTCCTAATATATATCGATATATTCATAACATAGTGAGGTTTTATAAAAGACTTCCCAAAGAGTAACCAAAGCTTTTGTATATTTTTGCCTTGAGTATGTTTCCATAGTGTATTGTACAATGATATTTAATGGGTTTTGAAAATAATTCACCAATATGTTATGATCTGGAATATCCGAATTCACGTAACAGCATTTGTAACTATTAAATTAAGTTGCCATTACATCTGGTGTACATCAGGATCTCCAGTTTGCTATCTTTTATCAGCAAGTCAAAAAGTTCAGCTTAAAATATGAAACAGATTGTTGCAACGTGTGCATCACAACATTAACCCAACAGGAATGTCCGACCTCACATCTGAGCACTGCATGAGTGTATAACAATTTACATCAGGTGCCTGTTATATACTTAGTGTACATGAGCATCTCAAATTGGCGATCTATAATATCAGCATGTAAGGCCTTTTTTATTGATACAAGAGAGCATTTCATGAACTGCGTTTGCATATGTATTTGAAAATCAGATGTTTCATACTCTGCATTTATATGGAAATGGTAAGCTACTTGTAGCTCTGCATTTAAATGCAATTGTAAATGTGACAATTTCTAAGTGCAAATGCAATTGCATATGAACCATGATATATATATATATATATATATATATATATATATATATATTTATATATATATATATAAATATATATATATATATATATATATATCGCCTAGAGACTATTCACTACGTAATCGACCAAACAAGGCCGTCTGCCGCCTGTCATGTGGTGTGTCCACGTGAAAGGCTTACGTCATCACATCGAGGCAGCAGTTTTTTTCTTCCAAAAAAACTGAAAGTACGGAATTAATAATGGAAGCGAAAATGCTGATGAGTTGGTTTGCGGAAATCCCTTTATAGTCCCCTTTGACTGTAAACTTCCTTCCATTAAGAAAGAAAGCAATAAATTTAGGCAATTGCCTTCCTCATTTACGGTGAAGCCATGCAGGATTGCATTATTCGATTAAGCCAGGGTTGCTTAGAACGTTTGAAAAAATAACTGCGTCGCATAAATGAGGTTCATGTACTGACTGCAAAGCTGCTGCCTGAGGCAAATATCAATACATATGTACGTCATGGCTGATATTATTTAAGAGACAATGGTGAAGGAAACGCAGCAAAACTGGAGCGACTTGAATCCGTATATTCAATAACTGAGTATTAGTTGTAAATAATTAATTTCCTAATCATAAAATAAATAGAATTTCATAAATTAAACCAACATTGCTTATTAGAAGCTATGATGAAAACAGTATAAATCGCTAAAATTTGGTTATTTTTGCTACTTAGCAGGCGAAAGTTACTGGTTCGAACGGCATCATAATCTTTAGAAAAGCAAACTACTTACAAACTTGACGAGTTTTGTTCCTGTGCTATGGTGGGCTGATTATTTGAGAGGTCATCTTTTCTTGAACCCCTCCCCCTTTTAAAGGTTTTCCCAGGGCGCCATTTTTAACAAATCTACAGTGTAAATTCTCTGTGACCTCATTCGCGAAAAGCCAAAGTTTGGGCTTCAAATGGCGGAAATGATGTCAATTGTATTTTAAAGGGGTTCATTACCTTATTTTCCCATTAATCTTTGCAGGAGTTTAGCATTATTTGGGAAATGTATCTCAGCCATCTAACAGAAACTACAGTAGTCAGAAACCAGCGGGTGAACTCGGCCCCTGGAAACCCGTACCGGACGAACTCGACCAAAGTTGCCTGAACCTGACCAAATACAAGAGCGGGTAATGTACTAGCATTTATACAGGAACTTGCAGAGTGTTTATTAATAGTTCATGATTTTTTTTTAACGGCCCGGACATGAATCATCGATTGGATAGTTTAATTTTTTTTCTTCTATTTTTTTTTTTAGATTTTTTTGGTGGATGTTACCGCCTCCATTTTTAAATGCATGCCTAACTATGTACTATTAACAGCTGCAGATTCCATTCCGGTTACGGACTACTTGACAGGTGGTTATACTCAATTATCCTGCATGGTGTCAACCAGGTTTGGTGAGCCACTCCTGTGGGTCCTCGGTGTGTGTCATCCCCACTTGCTTGGTCTAAACATCGAGGAACCCCCGATAGGCGCATTCCCAGTTGCCTAAAATAGCAATAGATCTGCTTTCCCTGTAGACCTGCCTACGTAAACCACCTGATTGGTTCAACTATGTTATGGATAATGCAAGAGATAACGGGCTCAAAGGCTTGCTCAAGCAAGGTGTCTGCTAAACCGGGCTTCAGACTTGGCTCAACTTGATATTTGCTAAAGGGGACAGTGATCATTTCGATGGATGAGACATTAGTTCTGTTAGACAATTGTATATTTCGTCTCTATACGCAATTACATCAAGGGATGCACATTGTGATTTGCCAATTTTTTACATGTTGATAGATAATTCCGCTAAACTAGCCGCAAAATGAAAGCAACAAGCTGACGCCTAAGTAACCAGAAGTAAACCATAGAAAGGCACTCGGAGAGCGCAGACCTCCGCAAAGTCAGCTCATTTCCCTCATATGGAACTGTCAGAAAAGCAGCATTTTCCTTTAAAATATTCCTGGATCAAGAATGTTATCCGTAACAAAATTTAATAATTTTTTTCTTCGATCATAGCCGAACTATCCTGAAGATTTTATCAAAATCTGTAAATTATTTTTTTACTTATGTTGCTTAGAGACAAACAAACAAACAAACAAACGCCGTCGGAAACATAACCCCTGTTGCTTAGCAGAGGCAATAAACAGGTTAAGTTGAATATATTTGCAGACTAAAGCTAAGATTTCTTACATACGGAATGCGGGATGCGGGATGTGTAAAGCATCAGTACACGTATTGAGAAATGAAGAAAGTGAGATTCTTCAAGCCGGATCCGGGATGCGGAATATGTATCCGGCAAAACGGTCACTACATGTATAAAAATTTTTAAGTTTCCGCATGGTATCCAGGCGCAACACATAGAAAAAATGCATGCCGCCGTGCAGCTTCATATAAAATCTCTCAACACACATTCCATATTCCGTACATAAGGAATCTTACACGCTACTTCTGAAGAAACTAGCCCTTGAACTTTCCAAAGTCGGTTTTTCGGTGGAGCTTATATCATTTACTTTCTTATTGCAACAGAGCCCAGATCTATAAAAACAACAAACAATATCTTGGCCCTCATACTTTTCCAATGCCAAATTCTTAAGGTGCCATCCGTATTCAACTGAAGCTTAGCTCAGAGGATACGGGTAACAAAGACCTAATTTAAGATTTCGTAGGAGATTTTTTCATTGATCTCTAGGGATGTCAAGTAAGAAATTCTAGCTCCGATAGTGACAGTTTATGCCTGGTTAACGGACAACTGCTTCTTTGAAGGTCTCAAATATAGAGAAAAAAGGTCGAAATTGGGAAAATCCAGGTGGCGCCACCAGTGTGCCGGAACTGATGAAAGATTTCAGGATCAATATGAATGCAACAAATAATGGTGATCAATGCATTAGTTATTTAGATACTAGAGCTTTGGTATCAAATTTTCCATTATTCTGGGGGGGGGGGGGTTACTTCGAAGCCCCATAATTCAAGGGTAATGGGTAACAGAGAAATATTTTCAGGTTTCTCAGGAGATTTTTCATGGACCCTAAGATGTCAAGTAAGAAGATTCTAGGTCGAGCGGTAACGATTTGTGCCCTATTAACGGACGCCCTCATCTTTGAAGGTAAAAAACATAGAGATAATGTTTAAAAATTCGGAAAACCCAGGTGGCGCCACCAGTCTGCATGAACTGATTAAACCTTCCATGATCAATATGTTACAAAGAATTATGCTGGTCAATACATTAGTATTCAAATACTAGAGCTTTTGTATCACTTCTTTTATTATTCTTGGGGCTACTTATGAGCCCAATAGTTTGGAGGAAATGGGTACCAGAGAACTAATTTCAGGTTTCCATGGATATTTTTCATGGACCTCCAAGGATTTCAAGAATGAAGGTTCTAGGTCCAGTGGGTACGATTTGTGCCCAGTAAACGGATGACGGCAACTTGAAAGGTCTCAAACAATAGAGAAAATAATATGCAAACATTTAGAAAATCCAGGTGACGCCACCAGTCTGCAGGAACTGAAGAAAGTGTTCATGATCAATATGCATGCAAAAAAATGGTGATCAATGCATTAGTTATTAAGATACTTGAGCTTTTGTATCAAATTTTCCATTATTCTGAAAGATACTTGGAGCCCAATAGCTCATAGGTTTGGGTAACAGAGACCTAATTTCAGGTTTCGTAAGAGATTTTTTCATGGACCCCAAGGATGTCAAGTTAGAAGATTCTAGGTCCAGGGTTACATTAAGTACCTGGTTAACGGACAACTACTTCTTAAAGGTCGCAAAAATATAGAAATAAATGTGCAAATATTCGGGAAACCCAGGTGGCGCCACCAGCCTGCAGGAACTGATTAAACACTCCATGTTGAATTTGCATGCAAAAAATCATGCTGATGAATGCATTAGTTGTTCAGTGACTGGACCTTTTGTATCACTTTTTTATTATTCTTGTGGCTACTTATGAGCTCCATAGCTTAGAGGATATTGGTAACAGAGACCTAATTTCAGGTTCCCAAGGAGATTTTTTCATTGATCTCTAGGGATGTCAAGTAAGAAATTCTAGCTCCGATAGTGACAGTTTATGCCTGGTTAACGGACAACTGCTTCTTTGAAGGTCTCAAAAATAGAAAAAAAATCGTTAAAATTGGGGAAATATAGATGGTGCAACAAGTCTGCAAAACTGATGAAAGTTTTCATGATGAATATGCATGCAAAATATTTGGTGACAAATGCTTTTGTTATTCAAATACTGAAGCTTTTATATCAAATTTTCCAATATTCTAGGGGGTAATCCAGAGACCAGAGATCACAGGTAATGGTTAACAGAGACCTATTTACAGGTTTTAAAGGAGATTTTTAATGGACCTCCCTAGATATGAAGTTAGAAGATTCCAGTACAAGCGATTACAATTTGTGCCTAGTTAACGGACGGACAGACGGACGGACGCCGGACAAAGAGTGATCGCTATAGCTCAGATGACTTTCAGTCAGCTGAGCTAAAAACACACAAACATACGCTTCCCGCTAGGCTTGGCGAAGGTAAATATTCCTCGCCAGGTACTTGGAAATGCTACAAAATCAACATAAGAGAAAATGGTATTAAGGCCACACCAATCTTATTTTTTGTTCTACGGTGCAAGCGGACGATTTTCTTCTTTTTTTGCAGCTCGCCTTGAAAATACAAACATTTGCTTCAGTTCTTTAAACGGTGCACATTATAAACCCAAAATTAAGTACAATTAATTTGATCTTTTTTCATTCAGATAATTTTTTTCAGAGAAACGCTACTATATCACAAATTAACAACAATAACAAGGACCCGGTCTTCGTTTACAAATAAAAAAAGATCCACGAAAAAAAAATTAAATAACCCGTAGAGCTATAATTTTTTGTAGGGCCTGATTTATACAATTTCAGTCTAACTAATAATGTTCATGGACGTTGTCACATATGAATAAACGTGCGTTTTAGAACTGTTAAGGTATTTTTTATGTAATCAGTATTCCAGGCAATAAACGTGTCATTTGCCTTCAATTATTCAACAGAACACTGACGGTTGTAAATATAGATGTTGATGTTATTGTTGTTTCGTCTCATATTGGGTCTTTATTATTTAAACAAGATGATACTATCAAAGTTTGAGAGATTAATCGCAAAATTTCATCGGTCATCCTTTGCTGGAGCGATGTACTGCTGAAGGCAACGTTGGCTACAATGGCATGGATGTCCTGCAGTTCTTTCCCGCTTGACAGCGACGCTTCCGCCAACAGTGAGTCTCATATTCCGTAATAAGATCTGTACCTTGAAACGCCTGGGGTGTGAAAAATTGATTACGTGACGCCATTTTCTTATAGTAGTGCACGCGGTCTGTCCGCGTGATCGTGGAGCTATGACGATGTTCCTGATGTTATGTCAAGGAACTGGTTACTGCGTCATGTCTTTGTTGGCAGCACACGGTCACCGTTATGGCATCACTGTCACATAATATTTATCCCCCCACCCAAGGGGGGGGGGGGTTAAAAGACGTTTGTGCACATGTATATGTCTGTCTGTATGTCTCTGTTTGTCTGTCTGTCTGTCTCCCTCTCTCTGTATATATATATATATATATATACTGGTATATATATGCTTACAGTACATTTTATTGACAGACTTATACATAAGTCAAGAAAAAAATAGTAAAAGAAATGATTATTCATTGACGCGAAAGTTTACATACACCAAGTAAATAAAACGTATTTATAAATATACACTGAATACTGATATAATGTCAGCAGTAATATTTAAAGTCTCTTCCTCCCTCCCTTCCTCCCTCTCTTTCTCTCTGTATAAGAGAAAAACCTGGCATAATCATACGATACTGTATGTATGTGTATATAGACTAGTATATATATATATATATATATATATATATATATATATATATATATGTATATGTATATATATATATATACATACATACATACACCATCAGAGACCATGATCCTAATATTAAAGGGGTCTATTCCGATATCTGACGTATATCATATAGTTTATATCCATGTGTTTATAACATGAGGGGGAAAGCCAAACAATCAAAACACTTTCGACAAGTTTACATGGCGGAAAGTCAGACGTACCGGAGTTTTGCAAGGGTTGTTTTGCTACTAGTGACAGTCCAACTTCTGCATACATGTAACCAACCAACTAAGGTTTCCTGGATTTTCCATTTGTTAACATTAATGTGTTTACAGACAGCTTGTTGATAAACAAGCTTTTACATCCGTCACAGAGGCGTTTCAAGAACTGAACTTTTCCTAACAGGAATAAACTACAGTTCATTAATATGCATGTAGATTTAGAAAGAGATCCAATTAATTCTATAGAACAGGTATAGGTGAAACAGAGCTTTAAAACTTGCAGTTGATATGTTACGGCAGCAAGGGATATAAATGAGGTTTGTAAAGGTTTGAATGTACTGACTTTTAATATAAGCACCTAAAGATATTTGAAAAGTGTATTATATTCTTCTCAAATTTGTGCATAAAATTTGGATATCGGCACAGACTACGAAAGTAAATGAAATCATATTACATAATATATAACAGTATAACAGCTATATTTGCACTGATTAATATCAGATGACCTGGTTTCATCCAATTGCATCTGTATAAATATAACAATCTAACATGAATTTAATCATGCATGCATGCGGCCAAGAAGTCATTAGGCACGGAAACAACTTAACTAAACCACAAGTAACACTTAGTACGGAAAGCATAATATATTCAATTTATCACACATACGTACACATGTTCTAAAAAGCCATTACAATTACAGCAAGCGACAAAATGAGAGCATTATTTTTCAACGGTGATCCAACCCATTTGTCAAAGAAAAGGTTTTCTAATACAATGCTGGCCTTTGTCATGATATTCATCATTATAACATTATCCATTATGTATCTCTTGATCTATATACCGAGTCTAGCGCCAGATCGGCCCTCTGACTTTACGGCCCCTGTGTAAATTACAGGTATATTTCAACCTTTTAAAATACATGTTTCCTCCAAACAAATATTACATTTTCATATTTTTATTCCATCCCTTTATATTATCCTTTTTCTGTTAGCGACATTTTATGAATGGTATTGATTTGAGTGATTACACAAAATAAATCATAATTAAATGGCCACGTGACAGCAAGTCACGTGCAGGAACGGACAAGTACATTGCTTCCAGTATTTGCATTTAGGGACAAACCTGTAAGATTAAGACCATTGATTGTTAGTTGTTACAAATAAGATTTCTGTATTTTTTTACTTATAAATATTTATTTATTTATTAATTGTATTAATTAATTTTATGTGACCGCCTCCATTTTAAAGCTAGCTAAACAAAACATGTAAATCTGCGGAATTCCATTCCGTTTTCGGACGATTTGGCAAGACAGTAGCACATGATTATTCTCATTTAAACCGGGCCGGCAGACTAGTGCACTTACGGGCATTCGGTGTGTAATAACCCCCATTTTCTGAGTCGTGCCACTGGGGTACCCCAGAAAGGCGCACTCGTTAGTGAGTGAACAGGGCCTAGGGGCACGGACTTCCAATTAAGTCTACCTAGTGCTCACCCGGTGTGGTGGCTAACCCTGATAAATCTCATGGCTGAGATTCGAACTCACGGCTCACTGGTTTACCCGCAGACCACAGAATCCGGTTGGTTTCTGTATTTATGAGTTAGTTATGTGGTCATCAAATCTCACATATGTGTATCAATTGGGCACAATTAAATTGTTTGATATTTTATAACAATACATTTTCTGAAACAAACTTGTATGACATTTTCAATCGTCTCCTTAACCGGTCTTACCCCCTTGTGGACAGCATGGCATGACGTCACCGTTTCGTGTTTTGTTCACACCTGCGGTAAGTCGTTGACCGTAAGGATAAGACTGACCCCTCATCTCCTCAGATCATGGTCAACGGCAAGGACAAGACGAAAGGGTCACATGGACATGAGTCTGCGAGACTGACCAATCCAACAAGTGCAATCTCCTCACTCGAGATCTCGTCTATGAAGGGGATAGATCTCTGCCAATTAATGTGCGCAAGCCCCTATTTCCAGTCGAACTCAAGGTACATCGCCCGCAATTGAAAATTACAATGATTAAAACAAATAGAAAATATAAAGTATGCTTCGACAACATCCTTTCCAAATACAACCAACATAGCATTTGTCGGTGAAACCTTTTTTTTATATTGATAAACCTGCGGACCTATTTGCGATGTAAAATCTGTGACGCGAAATTGTAAATATAAACAGTAACTTGTGCACGTGCTTCTATTGATAGTTTACGTGACGCAACTGCTGCCAGAATTGTTGAAGACATAAATGCACGATATTGGGGCGGTTGTTTTGGTCTTTTCAACATTATGCAAAAGAATTACTTGCGTGAATTGTGGGATTAACCATTATTGCATGCGGAAATAAGACAAAACAAACTGGCTGAACGCTTACATACATACACTCCAAAATACTAATAACACTGTTCTTATATACAAAATTCATTTTGTATGCACAAAAGTCTAGTGTTTTCATCGTGTTTTTGGTGTTATCCCCGGCAGCGCTTGGCAGGTTGTGATGCTGCTAGCTGATCGATGCGATCGATTGGAAGACTGCATGGTTCTCGCCTGACAAGCAGTCACGTGAGTCTGGGAATCGTTTGAGTTGAGACTTCTTCAACCAGGATGTTAGAGTTGTCATGTTGCTTGTTATAAGATTTCATAGCAAGTGATATCTCAGCCGATAACCACTCCGCTTAACAGTGATTTGTAGAAACAACTGTGAAACAAATAGCCTTTTTAATTTAGCCCTTCAGAACCAACCTCAAAATGTACTTGAAGTACGACTAAGCATTTTTTTGTTGATCTATTCTACAATTTACTCATATGTCAAAAAGCGTGTCGGGGTGCAGTACCATAGCATCATCAAACGTAATTAGTTCCGGTAATTATGTATTATTAAGGCCTACACCGTGCAATCACGGTACTCACTTTAGCCCGTAGTATGTACGCAGTCACCCGAAGCTTGTTAGGTGGAAGGTTGGTTGCGTTAAAAACCTATCTTTTATGTAATCGTTAGAATATTTCGATAATATGATACTATTGAATTCCCCGTACATACTGATTTGCGCGAAAATACAAACTAATGCCAGAAAATACAAAAAGCGCGAAAATTCAGACGCGCCAAATTAACCACTTCCACAGTATTCAGGGAGCCCTTGTAATCCACAATCTCTCGCTCGAGCATTCACGTTTGGTATAATTCACGCACCGCACACAGACTATTCTTTCTGGACGTTTAATCCCAGTCTTTCACAGATGATGTCTCCTGGAATCATCCAGATGTAGGTATCAAAATAAGCTTCCACACAGCAATATCGTGTACCTCTACAGTTAAGCTTTTAAATGAAGTCTACGTCTGATCCTGGAAGCGGTCACAACAGGTTATAAATCGCCAGATTTTACCAGTCCGTCGGCTATGTGCTAAACTCGCTCTGTACTTCTTTACAGAGAATACACGTGTGGCCTTCCCCAGACATCAACAATCTACACTTGTAGACATCAGATCTCAGCTGTCTCCACTGTGATACATGCTGATCTCTCCCCGGACTGCTGTAGATATCACATCTCTATCATCATCGCATATACAACTCCGGTATGCCAGACGGGCATATGTGCCATATATCGTGCGCCTTACGACTTATAAATGCTTACTGACGTCACATCCCCCGCTCGTTTTCTGGCCAATCACCACTCCCAATTACGCCAACCGTCAATTACTACATGAATGCAAATAAGGATACGCCTCCAAAGTAGAAATCCTGGGAACCTAACCTAAACAAATGCTATTCCCTTGAAATCTACAACAAACACTCATTACTATACAGACCGCTAAACAGAGACGGCTCGAACGGAATTAAAACGGAACCTGCATTAACATCAAAAGAGATACGTGTGCTCTCTAACCTCTTAACTGCTTTGAAACTATCATCAAATGAGACACGCGTGTTCTTTAACCAACGATCTCACGCTAATATCTAAACATTATATTCCATATTAATGTATAATAAATTATCAAAACAATCATCTGCATATACTCCCTACCAGAACACACAATACAATACCTAAGTCACAGTTCTCTGGTAACACCCACCGAGTCAGTTTCAAATGCAAGCCTATTTTTCAGGAACCTAACCATGTGTACAAAGTACGTCAAAGGGTACTTCGTACCAGTCCATAAAAGAGTGACACACAGGCTGTTGAACTGTTAAGTTCCTCTTCGAGTATAGGTTAAATTTGATTTCATTTGACTCCAAAACTCGTATTGTTAATATAATGGCATGAACAGCACGAGAATAAAGTTCCCATGAGACCTACGGTCCCCCGAGGGCACCTTTTCAGAAGCGCACGAATATGTCAGCTTGGGGACTCCGGGCGAACATTTTGATTGTTGTTTACATATGAAAATATTTTCCCGTTCTTAAAGTAATATTTATACAATAACATGGAAAAAAATTAATTAAATAAAACCATAATTAAGAAATAGAGAGGGACGACTGTCATCAGTTATATCATATTCAATACATAATTTTTGTTTCAAACATGTATAACATATGATCTCATCATTTTTATAATGAAAGTTTTGTGGAAATATTTGACGTCCTTAGTTTTATGCGGATAAATATTATGACCAAACTGCGCTCTACGCCAGTACCAAGGAACCACATGAGGTGCCACGGGGGCACTGTCTGGCGTGGACAATAATACTATTCCTAGAGCCTGGCAACGCCGCCATTTTGCTCCGCCGCAAGACGAGTTAAGATCACGCCGAGTTTAACAGGAGGCGCAGCCTATAATTCATTAAGCCGAAGTTCACCAATTTTGAACAGCTAAGTTTGCCTTGAGAAAAAATTAATACAATGTTTAAACAATAAAAAATGCCCGAAACATTTATAGACGAATATAAAGTTAGTTTTGAGGCTTACCGATAAAGTTGAATTTCCCAGCATATGGCTGTAATGTAAAATTGATGCAGTAAGTCACACGTAATATATATAAAACGTGTACTATGCATCATAGTCAAATGAAATAGCTTCCAGGTCAGTTTAAGCCAGACAACATTTTGCATGTCGACACGTGGCCTGAAACTCGGCATACTACTAAAATCAGCCGCTTTTTTGTCCATGCCATCCGCATTTGTGAGGCTAACACGACTCCGAGCTCAAACTAGACCTGACCACGGCTATACGCGTGCTCACTCTTGGAAACTGTGTGTTGTTTTAATTGGTAAAGACACAAAAACCAAGGAGTTAATATATATTGTCACAATATGGCTCTCTTTGTTGCTGGGTACGCCTACAGTGTAGCACCTGATTTATAGTCATAATATGAGATTTTATGTATTAATGTAGGTCTTATGAAGCAAAACTTTTCATTGTAATGTAAATGACTTTCAATTTTCATAAGATTGGAAAATAAAACAGAAAAGCTATGAATCTTAGTGACCGAAAAGATTGCTACTTGCACCTCCTCCTCGATAGAAATGTTGCGCATGCGCATTTCTCGGGCGTAGCATTCACATGTCCCCTTTATTTTCACAACAACCTCATAAACGCTCCCCCTGCGTGTGGTAAATTCCTCGAGTTTGTATTTCATAACTACGTCATTTTTGAGAAATATCAGTGATGACGTTAATCCATATTGACATAAACAGGAAATAATTATATAGTATTGGTCCACTTAAATCTTTCAAATAGAAAGGCAAAACAAAATTTCAATTGACTTCAATCAATTTTCAGATCCGTTGGTTATAATAAAACAGACACAAATATGACGGATGACAAAGGCTCCATCAATTCAAGAAAAACCATAATGTTGTGTTGAATGATATTAATTTGCCTATACGAGATGAAGTTAATGAACTTACGTAACCTAATCCTACGATGCAACGATGATTAAAAAATAACGCCACCTTCAGGGCAATGAGTAAATGTTTCAGAATCGGGACTTCAATACAAAAGGCAACACTCCCGGATGTGACGTAATTAAAACGCTCTTGACGCTTTCATTGCTTAATGAGCAAGAAACTGGTGTCCCTAATGGATGTTTTGATACCAACCCCGTCGTAAAAATAGAAGCACTAAAGTAGCTGGAAATTTGTAATTAAGCCAATCCGCGCTTCGGGCAAAGAAAAAGGTTATTATAAATAACACCTCCAACACATTTCGACAATTTTAGAATAATACAAAGGATCCTTCATTAAATGTGATTCCTCATTTTCATGTCGATTTGAATAAATCAAATCTCTATTTCTGTCTCTGTTTTTTTTTTTCTCTCTCTCTCCATTAATTTATATATATATATATATATATATATATATATATATATATATATATATATATACCGCAGAGTTCAATTAATGGCCGTTGTTTATCCTTTTACCAGGGATGTTTACCCTCAAATTTAAGATTTCATAGATCATTACAGTGTAAAATGTACAAAATAAATTTACTTTTTATTTTCAAATGGTAAAGATAGGCATATAGTTTAAATAGTGAAAATGGAATGTTTTATACCATAAATGACGGAGAAATATTGCTTGAAAGTTTTAATACATAAAGCTAGTGAACTTATTCTAAATTGTTAGGAAATTAAACAAGTTATGGGAAATCATAAAGTTTTCACATGCAGTATTTTACAGAATGTGTTTAGCTTTCAGAATATGATAAAAACAAGTGGTCAAAGAGCAACATTTTAGCTTATATTAAAGAAAAATTAAAACAATGCTTTAGACAAATTTCTTGGAAAATTGCGAGACATTTATGGTCCTCACGCGGCCATTATACACTGCCGTCATTCCATAGTTTCCTTTTTCACCGCAGCTTTGTTTAGCAAGTTTTTCAGAGTCTCGACACTCGGGCTTGTACAGGACAAGACCCAAACCACAGACGGCTTTGTCCTTTAGTATAAGCAGGATCACGTACATGTGCCCGCCACAGGAGCGTTGTCTTACAGATACGGGTGAAGTCACGGCTTGGCGCATCATCACATTGTTTCTCAGTGCGTGCACCTGGCCCTATGATCTGTCTGGTTGCCATGGTGATTACATAGAGTATCAGGGACCCAGACAGGTAACTGCCGGGTGATCCTACAATGACGTCACTTGTTTGTATTGACTCCGCCGCCCCCCCCCCCCCCACGACCCCCTTTTCCAGACCTGAGGACATTTTTATAGGTTTCATCAAAGTCCTACTAGTTGGGACCACACTTTTCCTAAATCATGAATCCGCTCCTGTCATTTCAATTTTTGGTTAAAAAAGGTTTTGTTGTATGCGAGAAAGAAATAAAACCGTCATTCTCTGGTATTACAGTAACTTTAAATGTATATCACTAAACGGGATGAAAGTATTGAAGCCTCCTTTGTCCAATAAATATATAACTTGGACAGAAATATGACAAATAATAGAAGGAACGGAAGAAAGAAGGGAACAGAGAAAGAAAGAAATAAGGAAAGAAACATTAGAAGAGAGACCAGAAGGAAAGACAGAAAGACAGATATAGAGAAAGCAGAGAGACAGACCGACAGAAAGACATATTTGGTAAGATAAGATACTTTATATGCTATACATACGTTATTAAAGTATCACATACAATAGTATGTCTTGACCAACTAGTTGTAAAAAATACACTCGAGAGGAATAAATAAATAAATTGATAAAATCGTATATAAAAGATATTTGTCTACAGATTGGTTTTCCGCAAGGGATCGGTTTAGTTCCCGGATTGCCGACACGCAGTTGCTCGTTAAAGTTCTTTTTGAATAACTTGGAAACGACCGATAAGGAGCTCCAGATCTCATTATTTAGAATAGATGATGTGCTGGGTGATTAGGATCTTTAACTATAGTATTCGCTTTTTAAGCAATCTCTTATGGTTAATTGATTTAAAGATGGTAAAGACGTCCCGATTATCTTCCCAGCCGTTTTAATAACCCTATTAAGTAACTTCCGTTCCTCGGCATAGATGCCCCTCTTTAAAATTTAAGCAGTCCCAGTAAGCATAGACCAAACCAGTTTCCCTAAAAAGTACATCCGCTGTTGGCCCTTCTTCATACAATTATTTACATTTTCCTCCCAGTTCAAGTTTGATGATATACGGATACCATAATATTAAAAACAATCAGCAATTTTCACCGCAGAACCAGTTATTTCTATGGGCAAGGTTTCTCAGACTGATCTTTTACGCCGAAAGTCTATGATCGTCTCCTTGGTTTTCCCAACCTTTAACTCTGAATTGTTTTTAGAGCACCACGTAGTTAAGTATTCGATTTCATGGAGGTATTCGCCTTTGTTACCTCTTTGGATAAGCCCAGTAACAGTTGTGTCATCTGCAAATTTATTTTTAGACAATCATCAGATTGGGGCACAAAGAATGATTGAAACAAATGAATAGACAAGTAGAGAGAAAGAAAAAGTCGAGAAAAAGGGCTAGAAAGTAAGACGGATGAAAGAAAGTTAATAAGGAAACAGAAGAAAGTGATAGAGCAGACTAAAAAAAAAAGAAAAAAAGGTCTCTGTTTGATCGGAAACGATAAGAACATAAGGAAACTGAATCCTCGCTAAATTTAGCAGGACCCGCAGTGATACACCAGTAAAGAACCTTGGATTTATGTAAAGACCCCCAAATCAGGTGCAAATGAGCGGAGCTTTAATTTGATCAGAGGAAACGTTTGTGACGCAAATATTCTTGAATACGAAACTGATACAGATTCCAGATTAAATCCTGCTCAGAGAATGGAGTTACTGGTAAAAACAACCTATCCTCCTAGGATCCGGTCATGTAAGGTCGTTTTAAGAACCGTGCTGTTTATAGCAATATATATATATATATATGTGTGTGTTAGGAACTGTGCGACAGATCGAGAAATAAAGGGGGAAAGGAATGAAGAAATTAAGAAGAAAACAAAGAGAAAAGATATTCAAGAAAGAGAAAGAAAAAGGGGGAGAATGAACATTAAAAGAAAGAGAAATAAAAACATCGATTATAAATTCGTTGAACCCATTATCATATAAATATTAACCACGAAAAAAAATGTAGGACACAGTTAAGTATGGAAACATCAGGTAATGAAGACGCCACGTGAGTTTCCCGATTTAGAAAATGATAGTCACGGCGTAATTTAAAATCATAATGTAATTGTATTATCGACGATGATCTTTTGATGGGAACAGCAATTTCTTATCTGGAGCACCACTCATGTTATTATAACATATGAAGCTGATTTTGAAGGCTTTATTTTGGCCTTAGAGTTATTTATATGATTATTGTATGACGCATTAACATGTATCAGCTTTACTTTTTGAGGAGCGTGGAAGCGTCATGGTTTACACCGCTTGAATTGTGACCGCTAGGTTCTGGGTTCGCGTCCCGTTCTGACCGCCATCTGCCCCAAGACTCCTAGCCAAAGTCTTTACCACAAGAGGGCGCTCTCCACACCCAGGAGTGAAAGGGTACTGGTCAAGAGCAGCATGCAAATGTTGAACGAATAACCTTTTAGCGCCTGTTACGGTTACTTGTGTTGTATGCTCCCCGGTTAGCCGAGAAAAGCTACAAGAATGAACATGCCCGAAAGACCAGGAAGGCAAAGTGTAAAGTCGGATGAGACTGACATCGTCAGTGATATCAGAGTATGAATCCTACTTCGTCACATCTGCATGCACTCGAGTATATTTCTAACAGGATATCTTTTGTAATATATAAAAACCGACAATAACATATTTCTACTAGAGCGAAACTCAAGAAAAGACACCACAATAAAGATTTCCCAAATTGATCACAATAGATACTGTAATGTAAAATATACTGGTTTTCCCTTAAGATACACACAGTTCCATGTGAAGGCTGTGTGGCCGCTAATTATCCAGTATCTATTCATTATCTTAATGTCACATTGCTATCAGCTGTTACCAAACCCTGTACATGTTATATTGTTCCAGTAACAAGCAGTCACTGGTATATTCGCGACGACATCAATACATGAGCAATTTATAAATTACATGCTCGAGGAGCAAGCAGTTCAAGTCATTTCTTGGAGAAAAAAATCATCCTTGTACCTTAAATTTTCGCCAATCCACTATCAATTAAAAGAAGAATTTGCAGTCGGGGCTCCTGATACGCATTTGCGATGACGTTATGAGATTGGCGTCACGTCCTTTTTCAGTGTGGTTCCAAGGGTTCTTCTTGGAAAGTTCTGAGACGCACTGAGATACCTACAATTCATGCAAACAAACATTAATCAGTGTGACTGAGTTTTAAACAAGAGAAATTTTTAAAGACCATAAAACAGATAGTCCTTGGTCAAGACCGTTCTACAAATAATATTTTATAAAAAAAAACATTATAAGATGTAATATGAGTTCAATTTTTGTTATTGATTTAAATTTGTTGTTAAACTCCAACAGTCCCCCTTTTTTGCACTCACGATTCTCACCTCACAACATATACAAAGTTCTGGTTTAGGAAACTACGGAATGAACTAGTTTTTCTGTTTGTTTTGCCAGATTTTGATCATCTTAAATATTATATCGGCACGGCACATTCAATAACAATTTGTAATCGTAGTTTCCCTTCTCAAAATTTTTGCTTCACTCAAGATTAATAGGATATAAACTTGCAAATGAAGGAAATACTTCAAATTCTTTAGTAATTTTAAAGATCCGTTTGGTCTTGCCTCAAATCATTTATGGAATATGCCAAAAGTAGGATTACAACGAAAAGTGAAACTTGTTAAAATTAGTAAATGACTTGATTTTATTTTACACTCGATGAAAAGCCTGAAAACAACCATGTGAATTACTGTAGTGCTTGCTTTCCTGTACAGTCGAAAATTCTTCAAAAGTACTTATGAAAGGAAAACATCTGGGCCTGAAGGAATATCAGCACAGGTGTTAAAAGTATATTATCTGGAGTTAAGATTGATATATCAGCTTTCATGTGTAATGAAACTATGCTTAGTGGGATAATAGCATACAAAAAAATAAAACTGTTATTATCATATCCGCGTCAAAGAATGATACCCAAATGTCCTAAATGACTTCAGACATGCAGCACTAATGCCAGTAATTATTAAATGTTTAGAGATATTAGTGTCACAAAGAACGGTTCCCAGTGTTTGTCTTTTAGAACAACGCAGCAAAACTCCTGTCTGGTGCATCATACAGGGAACATATCCCACCAGTATTACAAAACCTGCACTGGCTCCCTGTAAGGCAGAGAATTACATTTAAGATCATAGCAACCATACAGAAACATTGCACTCTGCCACTGCACCACAATAATAAAAGATCGTTGCTTTATATATCAACCCAACAGAGCCTTGCGATCATCATTTGACAAATGAGAGACTAATATCTTGAAGGCTTCAAATCAGTATTCAGAACACTTGGTGCTATGTCATGGAATGAGTTGGATTAAGCTATTCTAGAACCAGTTTCACAAGCATCTTTTGGAAAAACCTTACAACTCTCTTATTCAGGGGTATTTACTGAACCTGTTATAAAACATATTTTAACTTTATAAAATGGTGTAATATTGTGATACAGCACCAAGCTAGGAAGGTCTTTTGTGTGTCAATAATAATACATCAAAATAGTATTTTTATATTATGTGAAGCGCATAGACTCTTCGAGTACATTTGCTCTATATAAATGAATAGGGTAATATATAATATTATAATATATTATGATATAATTAAAATAATGGATAAACTTCAGTTGGCCTGTGGAGCAAATATAACAACAAAGAATGCAATGATATCTATTCTGAACTTTATCTATAAAATCTTGATTACCCCATATTATGTGTGAGAGCTTTGTTTATTGACTCCAATTCAGCTTTTAATAGTATTACCGTTAAGTCGCTTATTATATATTCTAATTAATATAGTGTGCACCTGTACTTGTGTACCTGGTTTTCTAACGTTTGACCAACAGAAAACAAAAGTATTTATTGAATTTAATGGTTCAAAGATATACTCAGACATTTTTTTAACAATCACTGGAACACCTCTGGACCACAAAATGAAAAAAAAATATATCAAGCTTTAATCTTCTTTGGATGTTTGTCAACGAGAATTGAAAATAAATGGTTCCATTCTTTTTGTCGCTAATTATATGACTGCCAGTCTTTGGTATTATAGCACAAATCATTAGGGAGATGACGTAAGTCATACAACAAGGCTTTGCGTCATATTTGCCATTTGACAAGGAACAGTAGGAGTGTTCATAGTATTGCAGGGTATTCGTCCCTGATGGATATAATAATAGAATGCTTCACCTTTTCTTCATGCACTATGTACACTGTTAAGAATAGTAATTAACCTTTCTAAATAAGAGGAGCAAACTAAACATATGTACTTTGTAAGAATATTAGATATCTTAAAGTAAGATAGAAAAATATGGAATATGATGTGACACTTCATCGCAAGAGAAAGGTACAAAAATCTGTGGAAAAAAATTATAAAAGCATTGATTTATTGCAAAGATAGGATATACATACATATATATATATATATATATATATATATATATATATATATATATACGAATGTGTGTGTCTGTTTGTGTGTGTATAACAATGCAATAGTATGCAGTTATTTAGTATGCTTATTTTTTGAAAGATATTTTGATTATCGGGTCATATAAATAATTGATAGTTTCTTAATTATTTTCTATTAAACAGAATGAAATCTGTTTCATCTACTTAAGGGACAGCTAATCTCTATACAGACCCGAAAATCATAGGATACGCGCTAACCTGTAGTTGACATACGGACGACGGACATACACTTATCATATTTAGTTATAATACTATAAATAAACTATTTGTAAAAAGTATAAGGTTTCTGCGTTATTTCTTAAAAATGAATTTATATGTATAAAATATAAACGTGACTCAATGCTCCTATGTTCAAGGACTTCTTCGACTGATCCTAATATCATATCAGATTAATTTCCCTGCTTTTACGCGGAACACATGACGTTCACACCGAGCGACCGCACGCTGCGGCTCGTCTTAGTGTCCTTATATTCACAGCCTGGTGCAGTCCTCACGTATATAAATAGCTAGTTTAATTTAATGGTTTCATAAAACTCGGTTCAGTTACATCCCCTGGAACGACAGAAGCGAAGATGTCACTCTTGATTGTCCACAGAGGCACCGCGTGGGGTAATACTTGACACTTGGAAGTGAAACTATATTAAGTTTCGGTGATCAAAATGACTTAAAGGCACTACAATAACCTAAAGCTAGCTGCAAAGTTCATGTGCGTATTAAAGATATCTGTCATATTACATATATTTTCTAGACTAAATATAGAGTAAACTCAAGGCAAGGCTTCACAAGTACAACATCTAGTGATATTTGTTGTGAAAGCAATAAAACATGGCGCGATCAGTCGGGCAAAACATAGCGCACGCAATCCACTTCCATATCAAGATTTGTTTCAAAGTTCAAACCGCTGTTTCTTCTGTGTGTCTTTTTTCATCTTTCTTCTTCTTCTTTGGGAGTTGTCGCGCATGCGCAAGATCGGACCTCTGATAACGCAGTCTTGTCATACTCCCACATTCAATAATCCAAGGTAATTTTGCAAGGAGACTTTTATATTCGGCCAAAATTACAGCGTGAGATAATACACATATTATTTTTAATGTTTATGTACCTTTATATACAAGTCAGATAATACGGAAAAGGGTAGGCCTTTGGTTATATTTTAGTATAACTTTAATATATTATTATGTTTTGATCTTTGGAAAAATGTTTTAGTCTTTAAATGTCTTTCAGAAAAAAATTCAAGCATATTCAACAAATTCTCGTGGAGAACATTAAACAAAGAATTTTTTTAATTAATGACTAAATTAATTAGCGAGGCTAACATTTCGCGATATTCGTTTTGTCATTGTTGCATTTCGCGATCAGTAACCTTCACATAGTATATCCATTATTACATTATTAAGGATTTGACGAGGACTTAGAAGAACCCGTAGAAATGTTTGTCCCTACCAGGCGTCATTATGAAAGGTCGGATGTTATTTACAGTTTACATAAAATATATGTTATTATCTATAATATCAATTCTTTTGGCTTAAAAGGGCCCGAAAACTTATCTTTATAAACTAAAGGTAATCCCTCGTAGCTTTAATAAGAATAGGCCATTTTATATTCTTATTAATGCTAACTTAACTTGTATTTGTACATATGCTGAAATCCATTCCGGTTTCAGACTACGTGACAGGGTAGAATCATACAGTGCTTCTCATTTTATATCCTGGCGTTAACCAGGTCCGGGGATTACTATACCTTTTGGCCCTGGGTAGATATCGTCCCCATTGATTGGTCATACCACCGAGGAACCCCGAAAGGCGCACTCGTTTGTGAGTGAAACAAGGTCGTGGGGCATGACCTTCCCATTAAACGTGCAAAGCGCTCATCCAGGCCGACCGTGAAAATCTTACCGCCTCGGCATAGATTCGAAATCTCGTTCTCCCGGCTTTGAGTCCTGTGCTCTACCCCTTATTCACAGAAGTATGTGCACACCCACAGGTTGCTTGTTTTGTTTGTATCAACGTGTTTATAATATGTAGGGCCCGCCAAATTAATCAAAACAAATTCAACAAGGGCATCTGGCAGTAAGTCACATAAGCCAGAGCTTAGCAAATGGCGTTTTGTAATAAGTGACCTTAATACCTCCGCATGTATGCAACCTACCACCTTAGGTTACATGTTTTTCCCGTTTGTCAACATTGCTGTGTTTACAAACACGATGTTGATAAACAAATTCATACATCCTTCACGCAGGCGTTTTAAAAACTTTTCATTTCCAAAATTACCCTTAGATCATTAATATATACATAGAGTTAGCCAGAAATCACATAATTTCTTTCAAAAGGTGGGTGAATGGGCACCTTTAATAGAATCCCAGGCGTCCGTTTTCTAGCTGCATTACGCATGCGTACCGCATTCGCATGTATGGAATGCTAGCCTTAACGTGCTACGAGATAGGTCCATTTTAAAAAGAACTTACCGTATTTCCTTGATCGGACGCCCGGCGTTTATTCTGCGTATGTCTTGTGATTATTTTTTTCAAACTACTGGACGACCATCTATGGATTTGCAAGAATCAATCTATTTTGTATTGAATAAGTATTTCGAGGTATTTTAATACAAATCCGTGACTGTTTCAGGGGTATATATTAATTAATATCTCACAGTTACGATACAGAAGATTTCTTCGCATCGCCGTAAACTATTGGTAAACCACCAATACTGGTATTTTTAACAAAGGTGTTAAATTTAAAAATTCTGATTTCATGGCATGTTATTTTAAATGTCACGTTTAAATGAATACATCTTATTTTTGGGTTTTATTTGAAAAAAAAATTTAATCAATGTAGTCCAAAAACTGAAAGTGAAAATGATTTATTGAACATATTAATGATAAAAGTAATAGCGCAAATTTCTTTGCATAAAAGATCAAATGCGCTGTACAATTAAAACAAGTAGATGTAAGTATGAGAACAGTCACTGAACTAAAATAATTGGGTTGTTGATGCTTATAGTGTCTTGAGTTAAAAGCAATAATTCCTGAATTTACAAGTGACTAGTAAAAGATATTGGATCACCGAGTGTTAGATTAGCAGGTAGTTCATTCCAGATTCCTGGGGCAGATACACTAAACTCCGAGCACCATGGTGTTTAGTCCTGTATTTCGGTTCTACAAGGAGACCAGTACCACTTGAGCGCAGTGTCCGAGGTTGAGAACAGGGCGACAACATTTCCTTGATATACTCTGGAGATTTGTTGTGCAGAGCTTTGTGAACTAGATATGCCACCTTATATTCAATCCGTGCCTGGATGGAGAGCCAGTTTTAAAGACTTTGTGTGGTTTGCTCCCATCGATTTGCCCCGGTGGTAATACAGGCAGCCACATTCTGGACATGTTTGAGTTTTTGCAGATGGCATAGAGGCATGTTGGTGAGTAGGGCATTACAATAGTCCAAGCGGAATCATCTGTGCGTAGAATCCTGTGACAGGTACTTCCTGATGTTACCTATGTTGTAGAGGTGGAACATGGCTGAGCTGGCTAAGTTTACAACATGGGTAAGAGTTGCGTCAAAAGTCATTCCAATATTTCTGGCTGAGGTGACTGGTGAGATGATGTCATTTTCCAAATTCAACTTGACTTCCTTCAGGACCTCGAGATGTTTTTGTCAGATATAACCAGAAGCTCAGTCTTGTTTGTGCTTACCTTAGGCATATTCTGGCTCATCCATGCTCTCACTTGCTGGGGCAGTGCCTCCATATGAATAACTTCCTCTTTGATGTGATCAACCTCAAATAGTGCATACAACTGTTTATCATCACCATACAGATGGTACTTACCATCCTGTGCATGCAGAAGATCACAAGGGGCGTGGTGTACAATAGTGGTCCAAGGACGGACCCTTGTGGAACATCACACTTAAGCTCCTGAGGCTAAGAGTTCACACTATGTATGCCAACAGACTGTAGTCGCCCAGATATGTATGACTTAATCCGTGAAACTGCTGAGCCAGTGATGCAAAGGATTTCAGTGCATCTCTGTAAAAGGATCTCTTGATTAATTGTGTCAAAGGCTGCGCTGAATTTTAAGAGCACCAGGAGCCTACATTTCTTTTGATGGAGTTGGAGAGTCAGATGATTGAAGACTTCAACAGAGCAGTCTCTGTACTGTGAAATTTCCTATAGTCTAATAGTAAAGGTTCCAAAAGTCCTTGTGCTTGAAGATGGTTATTTATCCGTGCAGCGACAACCTTCTCCAGAATATTTGGGATATAGGATAAATTGGAGACAAACCAATAACTTTATAGTTACTCAGGATCAAGAGTTCCACTCTTTAGCGGAAGTGACACAACTGCATGATGGAATTTTCTGGGACATTCTCCGGTAGCGAGTAAAGTGTTGCTGGCAGGACACTTGTGGGAGCAGTGTCCTGTAAAATGCTGGGTCTGATACTGTCAATGTTTGACAAAAAGAAGGTAGAGAATGCTTCAGCACAGGTAATGTCGCTGCCAATTGAAGGTAGCTAGGGGTGATATGACCTTGCGCTGTAGAAGCGAATTAACAACTTGGAAGGGCTTCTTTTGATTTCCCAGCACACTCGGCGATCGGATCCTGGTAGTATTTCTTTTTGGCTTGTTGCAAGGCAGCATTGACAACTTTGCACTGATCTTTGTATGCTGTTTGGTGCACATGAAGTCTTGACTTGCCCCAAAGCCGCTCAAGTTTACGGCGCTTGCACCTTTCAGCATGGATGACAGGAGAATACCACGGGGGAACTGGTGTAGATCTTCCTATCTTTGTTTTCTCAGGCACAAGTTGGTCGTGATGGTAGTTAGTACTTTGTTGTGACGGCTGACCTTTACTGACAGTGATGTTGATGTTATATTGACAACCGCAGTTCAGAATTGACCTTGGCTGAAAATTCAGACAAGTCCTATCTCTTCCAGGGACGGTACTTCACCAATGAAAGAGTACTTGGTGGTGTCCTAATTTTGATCCTGAACGTGATAAGAGAGTGGTCTGATAAAGAGTCAGGTGGTTCAAGCATTAATAGATGTGGCCTTGACCCTGGTTCTGTGTTAGTCCATTTGAGCTGGCCCATTGAGAAATCCTCACTGGAAACCTCTGAGCCCTGAAGCCTGGTAGGTAGGACAATGCATAATTGAAGTCTCTGTAAGCCGTGGTAAATAGGCAGTGGTACTCTGTTCAAGGGCTCAGGTATTTGCTGCCACACTGCCAGTAGGTCACTCCTGCTATAGCCGAGCCTGCCCACGGACTATTCTTGATCCCAAGCCGTAATCACTCTAGCTTGACCAATTGCTGAGAGAATATGATGTAAAATGCCCATTAGTAACTACAATGTTGAAAATTATACCTATTGGTCAACACATAACCATGTAATATTTTAATAGAAAATAAAATGAACCAGAAATGTACAATTTTGCTGCATACTCCTAACAGGTGATGTGACATAATCTGATGCTTCCTTTATTACCGCTAAACCTCGCCTACGTACAATTTCTACTAAAAAATTAACCTCTTCCAGTTAGGTACTGTGTATCAGCAGGGGCTTCTTGTCGTAGCTGTCAATCTTTGTTATCACAGTATTTCCCATTTCAAGGAAACGTCTTTTGTTTACAATTCACATGCGCATGCTTTTAAAATATTACTTATGCCTTGAAGTCCTAACCACAAAAAAACAGCCATGTTTTTGTAATTTGCCGAGAAACTATTCTTAATCAACGTATTTGAACCTTCTTCATTACATTTATACCTAGGCCGCGGGTGTATTTAAAACCCCTGGTGCATTCTTGGGTTTGATTTTCTGTGTCCATAAACCCTAATAAGCATACTCTTGTGAGTCGGATTCTGCGCTCTGTGTCCGGCGCGTTCAGTTATATCAACGTATTACAGATGTATCTTCCGCGTAAATATCTATATTTCACCAAAAGTGGGCCGATAGGTGGCGCCGCTTCTTTAGCACTTTGGTTGACGTAGACTTTTCCCAAACATACACGTATATATCAGGGGCCGATTCAGCTTTTAGGGAGAGGAGGGGCCCAGCCAAGGAGAACTTATGACAAAAAGGTCCAAAGGTATAGAAAGGGGGGCCAGACCACAAAAATTGTTCTGAAACCATTAAAAAAGCTTGCAATTGTGTTGGCTGAAAAATTCGGATCCGGACCCCCTGGACCTTTCCCCCTGGATCCGCTTCTGTATATTAGGCAGGGGCGGATGCAGGATTTTAAAAAGGTGAAAGTCCAACCCGGGAGGACAAAGGAGTAATACCTAAAATAAGGTCCTCTGATCCATAAAGACAAGGGTCCATACCGGAATTGTATACCACCCAAGAAAAGAGGTTGTTGTGGCTCAAAAGGAAGGGGCCCTAACTCACTGGACATCCCCCCCCCCCCCCAAACCTCTCCGGATCTGTCACTCTAAAGAGTGATTATTAGCTAGCCATTGCTAACAACAGCCTTTATAGAAAAAGACTAAAAATGCAGATATTAACATAATTATATTTGCCGATGAAGCAAACCTTTGTAATATGTGGTTACAACCAATCATGAGTAAAAGCCGTAAAAAAGCAAAACTCTAAAAATTGCGTACAGATTATTAGATCAGCTTTATATAAACACGTCAATTTTCCTAAAACCAGAAATTATGACTAGCCTTGGCTTTTTCAAGATAAAGGAAAATATAAAACGACCATAATACTGCAACAATAGCGACATGAACGATAAATAAAGCTACGTATGAAGAAGATATTAAAGGGTATGAATCATG
Source organism: Sipunculus nudus (assembly GCA_026874595.1). Classification (NCBI taxonomy): domain Eukaryota; kingdom Metazoa; phylum Annelida; class Sipuncula; order Golfingiida; family Sipunculidae; genus Sipunculus; species Sipunculus nudus. Next base: position 73,362,877 of record CM049314.1, read on the forward strand.
AAGCAAAACTGCACCACTCCAAGGCCGGAAATTTGGAACGCTAGCTTTCTTAATTAATGGACTGTATAAAAAGCAATCCCAGGAGAGTTTTACATGACGTAACAAGAGGAATGATCGAAAAGTCGGAGGGTTCCCTGGAGTTTATACAAGATAGATAAGATGAAGCAGACAAAAGGGGAATGAATAAGTAATCCTGAAATGCATGACACATTATTACATATATACTTCTTACTGCTCTGCGCATGCGTTTACACAGTGGTGCCCTGCTCAATGTTAAAAGCATGTAATTTATTTCATAACGATATTACTTGAGATTTGATTCTATTTTAATTCAATTTTAATTTGAAATTTAGTCTATTTTAATTTCAAGTTTAACTATTCTGCTTTTTATAAAGAAGCTTGGTAGTTTCATTCTTTGCTAAGTATCTTTCTGCGGTAAGTATCTATCATTACATTTTTACAACTGTCGAAGAAAAGTCAAGATAATCTGATATCGACCTTTAAATCTTACAGGTATCCAGGGAGGGGGGGGGGGGGGGGCAGGGGCGGGGCGAATACGGGGGATGATCGAGAATTTAGGAAAGACAGTGGTCCAGCGCAGGAGGACTAATGATAAAACTTAAACAAGGGACCTATGGGTCACGACGCTCAGCTGTTATAATACTTTTATATATGATAAAAAAATATTATTTAGAAATGAGGCACATGCTGGTTTTGTGTGGTAATAAATATAAGCTGTATAATGAGTTGTTGTTGTTTAGCTTATGTATGATTTTGATAGTACCTTTGGAGACAGGGAAGAGGATTGATTTCATTTATTTTATTAACAAATGGAGTACTATTGTCACACAGATTTTGACTTGGCCATATAACTTATAAGCAGAACATATAATATAAGAGTTTAACTATTTATTAAAAAAAAATACAAATATTGTCCCAAATATAATTTTTATTAAAAATAATAAGAGAATCATATGATTTTTTAAAATGAAATATAACTGATATGATTATTAAAATAATATTAAAGAATATATTCATGAATGCATTCATGAATACATTTTGAAAGTATTTGCATGAGTATTCATATATTTTCATTTTTACCTGAATTCCCATTCTTTATGCAAGAAATTTTATAATGGAGTACAAAATCATATTTGTATTTAAATACAATTACAAACTATTTGCACCATGTCTGGAATTTATTCAGTTTTCACCAAACAATGATGTTGAGAATCCAGAATATACAAAATTCCCACATTTAAATAATGATCATAAGTACCTGGTTTTATGGCTTTTATTTATATTAAAAAATAACTGTAAAAAATTCATTTTGGACTAATTTCACATCAATGTACACACTAGACACAGCAGGAATCTAGATTAATATTATCAACTGCATCTTTGTCTAATTTCCTTCATATGATCCCTAATGATTAGTAATGAATAATATGATTTACTTCTTTATCATTAAAATTGAACTGAAAAATGCCATAGGTGACTGCATGTGTTATTTGGAATATGTGACATTCTACCCATCGATACAAGATTCTTATATCATCAGTAACTGTAAGTTAATTTCCTGTTATTATAAACTAACAAATTCCTTTTCTATTTTTCTTTAATTTGTTATTAAAAATCAATAAAAATTTATTAATTTATTGTTTTTTGTTATGTTCTTGGTTAAAACTACTAGATGAGTTGGGTTGGACACCTGGATCAACTGTGGCTTGCCATAAGCTGCCTGGATTCCATGTATGCCTCGCCTCAAGCGTGCATAATTTGATGAAAGGTCAACAAGGTCAACATACAGGTGACTCAAGAGGGGCTGGAGAGAGCCAAAGTCTGACAGGGTCTCATAAAAAACATTAATAAAAGCTACAATTTTTGGCCAATTTCTTTCAGCTTTCTAAACTAAAAAGCTGAAATCCTTATGTGTGCATGATATGAAAATTATATCAACAGTGCTCACGGGAAACAAACGTGCCATGGTCACAGTTGGGCAAAATTTAAGGTACTAATTATATATTTATACTAAATAAAATTTGAAAAATTCAGAACTAATTTTGGGTATTCAATTGATTCTTGATTAAATAATGTTACATCCCTGACAAAAAAATCTCTAGCTTCAGCAATGCTCTTGTTAAGGGAGTAAATATATTTCTTGATTTTTTACAAAGTGCATTATGTTTGGGCCCATATCTTAAAACAATTACACAATACTGACATCATTCTGGCATGTGCATAGAGAATGAAAAATATGTATATTATTTATGATTAAAGTCAGATCAGTGGTTTTGATATTAGGCAGTCTTGAAGTGAAACAATGGGTTTTTAATGGAAAAATAAAGTTTTTCATTAATATCTAGAATGTCCTAGTGACCAAATTCTTGGCATGGTAGGGCATTTTGGAGACATCTAACTGTATGCCGAATTTAAGGAACTTAGAGCTGAAGCTGGGGAGCTGAGCTCTTGCAAACTGCATAACACTAGCTTGATGTAAACAATATGTTACATGGTGCTTGAAAACTAATTAAAATCTACAGTTTTTGATCAACTGGTTTCAAATTTTTGGTGTTAACAGTTGAAATGCTAACAAAAACATGCTGTGAAAATTAAATCCACAGTACTTACAGGAAAAAAACGTGCCATGGTCAAAGTTGGGCCAAATTTAAGGTACCAATTTTTTATTTTTATTATTATTTTAAAAAATTTAAAAGATTTTCATCTAATTTTTGGTATACAATTTAATTTTGATTAATTAAAGTTATATTACTTGAAAAAAGGTCCATAGCATTAACATTTTTTGTGTTAAGTGATCAAATATCTTTTCTGATTTTTTACAAAATGCATTATGTTTGGGCCCATAACTTTTTTAAATTAAATAATACAGACATAATTTCTGGCATGTACATAGGAACTATATAGAGGAATATTTATGGTAAATATGAGGTAAAACAGATGAGTGGTTTTGATATTAGGCAGTCCTGAAGTGTGAAAATAGGTTTTTAATAAAAAATTGAGGTTTTTCCTTAATTTCTCAAAGGAACGAAGTTGCAAACACCCAGTTTTCGGCTTGGTAGGAGATCTTGGGGACATCTAACATTATGCCGAATTTTGGATTCCTAGGTCTTACGGTTTCAAAACGTGCCACATCTACGGACGGACGGACGGACGGACGGACGGACAGACGGACGGACGACGGACAATGGACCACGACTATAGCTCAGATGACTTATAGTCAGCTGAGCTAAAAAAGGTCTTCGGGTCAGGCAATGATAGGGGGGACGGTCCAGGCAGAAATATTGGTCTGAACCCCTTCAAAGAGGTCCGGGTGGCTGAAAAAAGGAGGGGGTGTGGACCACCTGGACCCGTTTCTGGGATGGGGCAGCCATGTTTCCGTAATTTGCCGAGGAACTATTCTTACCCAACGTATTTTAACTCGCTTCAATACATTTATACCTACGCCGCGGGTATTAAGACCCATTGGTGCATTATGGGATTTGATTTACAATGCCCATGAAACCCTAATAAGCATACTCTTGTGAGTCGGATTTTGCGCAGTGTGTCCGGCGCGCTCAGTAATATCAAATAATTACAGATTCATTTTCCGTGTAAATACCTATATTTCACCAAAAGTGGGCTGACAGTTAGCGCCGCTTCTGTAGAACTTTGGTTAACGTTGACTTTTCCCAGTCATACACGCATATCAGGGGCCGATTCATGTTTTAGGGAGAGGAGGGGCCCAACCAAGGAGGACTAATGACAAAAAGGTCCAAAGTTCTAGAAAGGGGGGCCAGACCACAAAAAAAATGTTCTGAAACCATAAAAAAGCTTACAATCGCGGTGGCTGAAAAAGTGGGATCCCGATCCCCTGGACCTTTCCCCCTGGATCCGCTTTTGTATATAAGGCAGTGGCGGATCCAGGATTTTAAAAAGGTGAAAGTCCAACCCAGGAAGACAAAGGAGTAAAACCTATTTAAGGTCCTCTGATCCAGTAAGACAAGGGTCCAGACCGGAATTATATATCACCCAAGAAAAGAGGTTGTGGCTCAAAAGGAAGGGGCCCTTACTCACTGGACATCCCCCCCCCACCACACACACACACAAACACCTCCTTTATTATATGTGACGGTTACAGGTGAAAGGTAACCACTCAGGGTGTATATTGTGTGTTAATGATTGCGTTAATTATTCCTGTTATATATATAAAGGAAGGGGCCCTAACTCACTGGACATCTCCCCCCCACCACACACACACACACAAACACCTCCGGATCTGTCACTCTAAAGAGTGATTATTAGCTAGCCGTTGCTAACAACAGCCTTTACAGAAAAAGTCTAAAAATGCAGATATTAACATAATTATATTTGCCGATGAAGCAAACCTTTGTAATAACTGGTTACAATCAATCATGAGTTAAAGCCGTAAAAAAGCAAAACTCTAAAAATTGCTGAAGATTATTAAATCAGCTTTATATAAGCACAACAATTTTCCTAAAACCAGGAATTATGACTAGCCTTGTCTTTTTCAAGATAAAGGAAAACATAAAACGACCATAATTACTGTAACAACAGCGACATGAAATAAAGCTACGTATAAAAAAGATATTAAAGGGTATGAATCATGAAGCAAAACTGCACCACTCCAAGGCTGGAAAATTGGAACGCTAGCTTTCTTAATTAATGGACTGCAGTCTGTGAGTCCATACATTTATAGCGGTTATCACTTCTTTAATATTTGTTAAGTTTTAACTTACGTGATTTAGCTGTAAAAAAAGGAACTGACTGAAATTTTAGGTATACATAATGAATCATAATGAAAAATGAAGGCATAGATAATGGACCAAGCATTGTTATTATATGTTATTGGGCAAATTGTAAATGTAAATGCAGATTATTTTACCCATACAATTCTCTTGGCCTGAAATGGGGATCGAGACTATATAATTGACGATGGGAGTATAAATATTGCTTTACTTTGAAAGGGATATAAACTAATGAATCTCGGGTAATAAGAAGTAAACATGAACAGGAAGAAACATTGATTTGCTTTTATTATTTTAAAGTATATCTCCAGAGAGAAACATTGATCTGCATACATATGTTTACATTCAGCCATATACACGTGCAAAGCGTAATTGTATATATATATATATATATATATATATATATATATATATATATATATAACAGGAATAATTAACGCAATCATTAACACACAATATACACCCTGAGTGGTTACCTTTCACCTGTAACCGTCACATATAATAAAGTGCCATGCACTCATTAACTTTTGTGTAATCTGTTCAACCAGATTACAAACAAATGGCTCTTGATGTTCCGCTGGAGATACGTGTACAGGTCCATCAAAATACTATATATTAACATATATAACTTTACATATCCCATTCACTTCTGAAGCCTCCTAGGTACACAATCCGGGTGTTGGTTAAGTCTTATCTGTTTATCCTTTAAAGCTGCAGCCTTAATGCTGCTTTCAGCAAAGATCCTGCAAACATCCTGCTAAGAAAGAAAGGTTAATTAGAAATGTCATAGTACCTAAGCTTACTGAAGACAGGGGAAGCAGTAAAACTTATAAATGCGAAATAAAAACAAGTAGACCATAAGCCATGACACCCAGATATACTCCCGATACTACATGGTGGATCAGCTCACAAAAAATAAGCATGAATATATAGACCATGGAGCAGATTTTGATACTTTCATGATACAATCATTATCTTTGTAGAATTATACTTATTATGTTAGTGAATAGTGCATATAAAATCAGTCTAAATTATATATAGGTATATGACCATAAATGATCGATGGTAAGGTTTAGCAGTTCAATCGTTTGGACTCACATCCCAAATGTTTGCCTGCTCATGTATTCAAAATGGACGGTCCAGCTAGGTCACTCACGTGCAGAGGCTGACCTGAAAAGACTTGCATGCTGTGCTGAGTGACTTCACTCATACATGTAAGAGATTCTGATACATCAGAAACATGGTCTTAGACCTAAGCGTGTGGCCAGTTTACATTACATTTGCGACACTAATTACTGTAGTATAGCTAATATCTACCTGATAATATGGTCAAAATATGTTGTTGCGTTTCCTCTGCTGATAGCTGGCTGCAAAATGGCACCGATTCAAAATCCGCGCTCCTGCGTATCACATCTGTAACTTGAGCGGATTCAGAACTGATAAATATCCCGCGGGTCTGCCCGGCGCAGCAACCTCAGCAGGGTGCCAGGCCTGGTCCAGCGCAGTGACACTTGCTCATCAAGCAATTCCGTTCACATTAACTGAGAATTACAGTTAAATACACGTGAGTCTCTGTTTACAGTTAAAATAACAAGGAATCAATAACTTAATTTAACTGTAAAATTACGCCAATTTATAACAGTGTGTATAAAAAGCAATCCCAGGAAAGTTTTAAATGACGTTACAAGGGAAATAGTCGAAAAGTCGGAGGGTTCCCTGGAGTTCATACAAGACAGAATAAGATGAAGCAGACAAAAGAGGAATTAATAAGTAATCCTGAAATGCATGACACATTGTTAAATATATACTTCTTACTGCTCTGCGCATGCGTTTACACAGTGGTGCCCTGCTCAATGTTAAAAGCATGTAATTTATTTCATAACGATATTACTTGAGATTTGATTCTATTTTAATTCAATTTTAATTTGAAATTTAGTATTTTAATTTCAAGTTTAACTATTCTGCTTTTTATAAAGAAGCTTGGTAGTTTCAGTCTTTGCTAAGTATCTTTCTGCGGTAAGTATCTATCATTACATTTTTACAACTGTCGAAGAAAAGTCAAGATAATCTGATATCGACCTTTAAATCTTACAGGTATCCAGGGGGGGGGGGGCTGGGGCGGGGCGAATGCGGGGGATGATCGAGGATTTAGGAAAGACAGTGGTCCAGCGCAGGAGGACTAATGATAAAACTTAAAAAAAGGTCTTCGGGTCAGGCAATGGAAGGGGGGACGGTCCAGGCAAAAATATTGGTCTGAACCCCTTCAAAGAGGTCCGGGTGGCTGAAAAACAGGAGGGGGTGTGGACCACCTGGACCCGTTTCTGGGATGGGGCAGCCATGTTTCCGTCATTGGCCGAGGAACTATTCTTACCCAACGTATTTTAACTCTCTTCAATACATTTATACCTGAGCCGCGGGTATTAAGACCCCCTGGTGCATTATGGGATTTGATTTACAATGCCCATGAAACCCTAATAAGCATACTCTTGTGAGTAGGATTTTGCGCAGTGTGTCCGGCGCGCTCAGTAATATCAAATAATTACAGATTCATTTTCCGTGTAAATACCTATATTTCACCAAAAGTGGGCTGACAGTTAGCGCCGCTTCTGTAGAACTTTGGTTAACGTTGACTTTTCCCAGTCATACACGCATATCAGGGGCCGATTCATGTTTAAGGGAGAGGAGGGGCCCAACCAAGGAGGACTAATGACAAAAAGGTCCAAAGTTCTAGAAAGGGGGGCCAGACCACAAAAAAATGTTCTCAAACCATAAAAAAGCTTGCAATCGCGGTGGCTGAAAAAGTGGGATCCCGATCCCCTGGACCTTTCCCCCTGGATCCGCTTCTGTATATAAGGCAGGGGCGGATCCAGGATTTTAAAAAGGTGAAAGTCCAGCCCAGGAAGGCAAAGGAGTAAAACCTATTTAAGGTCCTCTGATCCAGTAAGACAAGGGTCCAGACCGGAATTGTATATCATCCAAGAAAAGAGGTTGTGGCTCAAAAGGAAGGGGCCCTAACTCACTGGACAACCCCCCCCCCCCCACCACACACACACACACACAAACACCTCCGGATCTGTCACTCTAAAGAGTGATTATTAGCTAGCCGTTGCTAACAACAGCCTTTACAGAAAAAGTCTAAAAATGCAGATATTAACATAATTATATTTGCCGATGAAGCAAACCTTTGTAATAACTGGTTACAACCAATCATGAGTAAAAGCCGTAAAAAAGCAAAACTCTAAAAATTGCTGAAGATTATTAAATCAGCTTTATATATGGACAACAATTTTCCTAAAACCAGAAATTATGACTAGCCTTGGCTTTTTCAAGATAAAGGAAAACATAAAACGACCATAATTACTGTAACAACAGCGACATGAACGATAAATAAAGCTACATATAAAGAAGATATTAAAGGGTATGAATCATGAAGCAAAACTGCACCACTCCAAGGCTGGAAAATTGGAATGCTAGCTTTCTTAATTAATGGACTGCAGTCTGTGAGTCCATACATTTATAGCGGTTATCACTTCTTTAATATTTGTTAAGTTGTAACTTACGTGATTTAGCTGTAAAAAAGGGAACTGACTGAAATTTTAGGTATACATAATGAATCATAATGAAAAATAAAGGCATAGATAACGGACCAAGCATTGTTATTATATGTTATTGGGCAGAGTGTAAATGTAAATGCAGTATATTTTATCCATACAATTCTCTTGGCCTGAAATGGGGATCGAGACTATATAATTGACGATGGGAGTATAAATATTGCTTTACTTTGACCGGAATATAAACTAATGAATCTCGGGTAATAAGAAGTAAACATGAACAAGAAGAAACATTGATTTGCTTTTAATATTTTAAAGTATATCTACAGAGAGAAACATTGATCTGCATACATATGTTTACATTCAACCATATACACGTGCAAAGCGTAATTGTATATATATATATATATATATATATATATATATATATATATATATATAACAGGAATAATTAACGCAATCATTAACACACAATATACACCCTGAGTGGTTACCTTTCACCTGTAACCGTCACATATAATAAAGTGCCATGCACTCATTAACTTTTGAGTAATCTGTTCAACCAGATTACAAACAAATGGCTCTTGATGTTCCGCTGGAGATACGTGTACAGGTCCATCAAAATAATATATATTAACATATATAACTTTACATATCCCATTCACTTCTGAAGCCTCCTAGGTACACAATCCGGGTGTTGGTTAAGTCTTATCTGTTTATCCTTTAAGGCTGCAGCCTTAATGCCGCTTTCAGCAAAGATCCTGCAAACATCCTGCTAAGAAAGAAAGGTTAATTAGAAATGTCATAGTACCTAAGCTGACTGAAGACAGGGGAAGCAGTAAAACTTATAAATGCGAAATAAAAACAAGTAGACCATAAGCCATGACACCCAGATATACTCCCGATACAACATGGTGGATCAGCTCACAAAAAATAAGCATGAATATATAGACCATGGAGCAGATTTTGATACTTTCATGATACAATCATTATCTTTGTAGAATTATACTTATTATGTAAGTGAATAGTGCATATAAAATCAGTCTAAATTATATATAGGTATATGACCATAAATGATCGATGGTAAGGTTTAGCAGTTCAATCGTTTGGACTCACATCCCAAATGTTTGCCTGCTCATGTATTCAAAATGGACGGTCCAGCTAGGTCACTCACGTGCAGAGGCTGACCTGAAAAGACTTGCATGCTGTGCTGAGTGACTTCACTCATACATGTAAGAGATTCTGATACATCAGAAACATGGTCTTAGACCTAAGCGTGTGGCCAGTTTACATTACATTTGCGACACTAATTACTGTAGTATAGCTAATATCTACCTGATAATATGGTCAAAATATGTTGTTGCGTTTCCTCTGCTGATAGCTGGCTGCAAAATGGCACCGATTCAAAATCCACGCTCCTGCGTATCACATCTGTAACTTGAGCGGATTCAGAACTGATAAATATCCCGCGGGTCTGCCCGGCGCAGCAACCTCAGCAGGGTGCCAGGCCTGGTCCAGCGCAGTGACACTTGCTCATCAAGCAATTCCGTTCACATTAACTGAGAATTACAGTTAAATACACGTGAGTCTCTGTTTACAGTTAAAATAACAAGGAATCAATACGTTAATTTAACTGTAAAATTACGCCAATTTAGAACAGTGTGTATAAAAAGCAATCCCAGGAAAGTTTTAAATGACGTTACAAGGGAAATAGTCGAAAAGTCGGAGGGTTCCCTGGAGTTTATACAAGACAGAATAAGATAAAGCAGACAAAAGAGGAATTAATAAGTAATCCTGAAATGCATGACACATTGTTAAATATATACTTCTTACTGCTCTGCGCATGCGTTTACTCAGTGGTGCCTTGCTCCATGTTAAAAGCATGTAATTTATTTCATAAAGATATTACTTGAGATTTTATACTAATTATTTCAATTTAATTTGATTGAAATTTAGCCTAATTTTATTTTCAATTTAACCATTCTGTTATTTATAAAGAAGTTTCCTTCTTTGCTTAGTAGCTTTCTGCGGCAAGTATCTATCATTACAATTTTTACAATTGTCGTAGTAAAAAAAACAAGATAATCTAATATCGACCTTTAAAGCTTACAGGTATCCGGGGGGGGGGGGGCTCGGGCGGGGCGGGGCGGATGCAGGAGATCACCCAGGATTTAGGAAAGGCAGTGGTCCAACGCAGGAGGACTAATGACAAAACTTAAAAAAGTTTCTCGGGTTTGGTAAAGAGGGGGGGGGGGGCAGGCCGCAAAATTGGTCTGATCCCCTTCAAAGAGGTTGGGGTGGCTGAAAACAAAGGGGGGGGGGGGGGAGGCGGACCACCTGGATCCGTTTCTGAATGGGGCAATACAGGAGCGAAACACAATATCTTGATGTTTTTAGACGGATGGTATGAACTCAATGTTGATGCTGGTGGCCAGCGGTGTTAAAATCAGGCCGCTTTTACTTTAATTTCAGTGTGCCCCTGGCAGTGCATTCTCCTCAGCCAAAAATAAATTAAATACACACACTCTCTCTCTCTGTCTAACAAACACACACACACATATATACGTATATACGTATATATATATATATATATATATATATATATATATATTATTGAATTTGTCAGATTGTCGATTCCCTGCACCTGGGGATGAATATAATGATTTTTACTTGGGGGGATTTCTTACAAGAGAGGCGACTACCGAAATACCATTCACCTTTCTTTTAAGGACAGCCCATGCTAATCCGTTTACACCACTCCCTTACTCATGCAGGCTGTCTCAGCAAATAGACTTACTTGATAAGATCGTTTAGTATTACGTGACCGCCAGACGAAGTTTAGTTGAAGACACACGTGCCTGTAACACGACTCGTGGAGCCTGATGGTGTCATGATAACGTACACAGGCGCTAAAATTGTTTAACGTTAGAAATTGTTACCTGTCGGGTTAATTCATTATATACAGAGTCGCACGCTGAAAAAAATTCCCAGGAGGGCACTAGCGGCACTTAATAGTGGGGATGTTGTTCGGGGGGGGGGGGGGGGGGGGAGGTGATATTCTCCAATATTTCATGCGCTTTAAATACCTGACGTTTCTTATCGTTTGATCTACCACTCGAGATAGAATTTAGCGTTAATTCAGCCTGATCCCTTTTGCAGAATTCTTTTTCAGATTTTCCTAATAATATTTCTTAAATATTTTAATAAAAGAGGACAAATGACTTATGACTTATGAACTCAATACTTCTCTGAATGCCGTCCAAAAATCCCAGAGTTTTCACACACACACACACATATATATATAAACTCTACTGACAGCATTAAGGGGACCATCCTTTTTTTAAGTCATTAGGGGGACAATTATGGGAATGTATATGAATTCATATGGGTAAAATGAAGCTAAAAGGGTATAAACTGGTCTTGAACATGTGAAAAATGTCATTCTAATCTAGACATGATGGTTGCTGATGGGAAATCGACCAAATATTTAAAGGGACATAATCAGGATCAATATTATGCCTATTCTTTCACACTATCAGTTTAGTTTTGCATTATACCAAGGTTTCCCAGCAGAACCATCCCAGCACACAGTCTCATTTCCTCGCATACGGCTTTGTTATGACCGTGCGTGTTTGTAAACACAGTCCACGTGTGTCTGTTTACCATAACTAGGCCGCGTGACCGGAGGTCCGATAAATAGGGGCAACACGCGGAACATGTATATTATTTTTTTGGCCAAGTCAGTCAGGGCTTCTCCTGATTGGCACGTGTAAAGGCTCCGCGCTGCACACGGACCCACGCACTGTGTTTATGTTGATACCTGCCATCGCGCTCGGTCCACTGTTTTAAACACTCGTTTACAGGAGTTAGCAAACGGTTTCAAGGCAATGTTTTGGCAGAAACAGATTTATTTTAAAGGGAAGAAGCTATTTTTCGTGTTAACTCAACATGCTTAATGGGTGATTGGGCCCCTTTAAGTGTTTTATCACTAACAAACTGTTGAAATATTAGGGGGACCAAACATGGTGTAACGATTATCAGCTGTATGCATTCACTGGATCCATTTATCGCAGATATTGGACTCGCGGCATGTTTTTAACGTAAACATGTAGGCCTATAAGTCGGCGTGTTTTTACACAGACGAGTACGACAATGCTTAAATTCAATAAACTTTATCAGGAAACAGAATTGAGCGTATAAGGATAGGAATTTTAGTTTTGGTATAGGGAGCCTGGTCTCATTAATATGATTAAAAATAATTATTTTTGTTTAATTCTTGCTTTAAGCCAGCTATATTCACATACATTTTTATAGAAAGTATATGATTTCTGGTTTACTCTGCATATAGATATTAAAGAACTATGGTAAACCATGTTAAGAAAAGTTCTTATAACACCTCTGTGAAAGGTGGATATAATCATCTTTATCTACAAGCTGTTAGAAACCAATTATGTTAACAAAAGGAAAATATGATCTAAAGGGGTTGGTTGCAGACGTGCGGAAGCTAAAAGCCGGCTGGTTGCAAAACGCCTTTTGCAGAACTCGTAGACTAGTCTACTGTTTTTTTTCGTAAGATGAGTTTGGACTATATTGGCGACCCCCCCCCCCCCTACACACACACACACAGACACTCACACACACGTTATGAACAAAAAAAAAGATTTAAACCAAATGAACAGCCTTCGTGCGATTTGAACGGCTTTTTATAGCCTTTTTTTTTATAAAAGAATTAATGGACTGTCTTTAGTTAATAGATCTATGTTATACGTATAGGAATGGGTCTTAAAAAACTAAATACATACATTTATCTTGATGGACAAATGTTAGTAGCATCTTATCACATTCGTAGGCGTCAGTAATCCCACCATGCTGTGACAGACCTCGTGCTGTCCCTGCTCATACACATGGCTTCCACAGGTGTGAAACAGACCAATAGATAGGCCTTATCCTCTCAAGACTGTCTTACGCCCGTAATCCAACATGGTCTTCAAGTCACTATATATATATAGGCCTTTTGGAGAATGAGAGATTATGGTGTATGGGCGAACGTCTGTCTGGTGTGCCGGAAGTTTTGAATCGGATTTAATCAATTCTCTCAGATTTCGTCAAGATATTGGTATTATTGATAGAGCAGCTCCGACCATAATATCAAACTAGATTTATGATAACGCAAAGCGAACACGGGAAGCCATGTCATATTGACAATAAACTCGTTCTCTGTAAATATATGAAACCAAGGCTTACGAAACAGTATTTGTTTGTAAAAAGAAAGAAAAAAACTCCCGGCTTTCCCTGCCGCAAGAGTGAATAAATTCTGTTTATCTTACAACGCCTCTTCGAACGCCCGCATATTATAAATGTTGCTATGTGATGTTATTCAGGTAAACCTGCCTTCATTCCAGCTGAACGATAATTGGAGAATTGCTAGTGAAGCAAGTCAACATTGCGCAGACTCACAAGAATTTGAGTAGAAACGACCTCTGGTGGGAGGATGCCGCAGCAAGTCTTCCCAGCCATTTCCTTGACCTTTCAGCGTTATGTACTGTAATGTACACATATGTATGTACAAGTTATACTGAATTTACTTGATCAATATTTCAGGCATAATTCTATAGAGCTAATTTCATGGTAGATGGTACACAATATAATCGATATATATATATATATATATATATATATATATATATATATATAGTTTATATCAGATATACCATTTATAACTAAAAAATGTAAATATGCTTTATACTTTCATAAAAATACGAAACCTAACGTCAGCAATTTTGGTGAAACCTACATAGTTCTTGTTTCCTGCAGAGGGACAAAAATAAATATATGACACATTTGCCGCAGCACAAGTGACATCTCAACATAAAGAAGTAAGAAACAGCTTCCCATTCGTAGTAAGGGACGGATTTTTGGCGTCAGACGGCAGACAACGAAACCATATAAAACACCCATAGCATTGATCTTCTACGTAGGAGGTAGAGTCTGGTGCGAGGACTTCAGGATATTTATGGTAAAAGCGTGGGCGAAAAGACGAAATCTGGACATTTATCAAATTTGCTGACTTGGCAGAAATAGATGCATGAGTTGCTATTCTAACACATAAGCGATCATTTGTGAAGAATAACGCTCTTCATTTTTATTAGCTCAGCTGACTGAAAGTCTTCTCTTTTTCCGCAACAGGCGCTTGAATTGCTATTAGTGTAGATTTCGTTTAAATTTGTTACTTTTCTGGGTCATTTCCTTATTATTATTATTTATCTGACATTTCCTAGCGTTTTTCACACTATATGGTCTATCTCTTTATTATTTACTTAATATGTATTAAGTAATTATTAAAGAGATGGATCAAATAGAGCGAAAAACGCTAGGAAAATGTCAGATGAGTAAATGACCTACAAAAGTAACAAATTTAATCGAAATCTACACTAAAAGTAATTCAAGCGAATGTGGTCCGTCGTCCGTCCGTCTGCCCGTCAAGCCGTCTGTCTGTCCGTCCATTTATAGGGGACGAAACGTAACCGTAACCTAGGATCGATGACTTTTAAAAAATCTCCTTGAAAACCTAAATATGGGTCACTGCAAACTGTATTCTCTGAATTATGGGGCGTGGAAAATTTTAAAATTTTATACTAAATCTCCTGTATCTTAATAATTAATGCATGTATTTCTATGAATCTTGCATTGAATATTGATCTTGACTAGTTTCATAATTTCCAGAAAAGTGTAGGCGCCCCCTGTAAATTTTTCGAATTTTTTTCACGCATTTTTCCCTGTATGTTTGGACTGCCAAATTACAGCAAGGTGTCAGTTTCTCAATTTTGGTTTCATCTTGTGTTCTGAGCTTTCATGTTTATTGGTCATGACTAGTTTCATCATTTTTTAAAGACTCTATAGGTCCCACCTTTTTTCTATTTTCACGCATTTTTTCCCGATATTTTAAGAATGTTAATTACAGCAAAGGTGTCAGTTTCTCATATGTGGTTACAATTAGTGTCCTAAAGCCTCTTACATTTTTATTAATCATGACAAAATTCACCAGTTTCTGAACACTGATGGCTCCACCTGTATTTTTTTCTCAATTTTTTTTCATGCATTTTTCATATATTTTAAGACTGTCATATTTCAGAAATATGTTTGTTAACAGGGCACTAATCAAGCCGTTAGACCTAGAATCTCTTATTTTACATCCGGGAAGGTCCTGAGCATATCTCCTCTAAAACCTGAAATTAGGTCATGGTGACCTATATTCTGAGCTTCTGGTCGAAAACATGATTTTGAGCACCCAGAGATGGACAGGGCACAAATTGTATCTGTTAATCCTAGAGTCTTCTTAGGTAATATCCAGGGAGATCCTTGGCAAGTCTCTTTTGAATCCTGAAATTAGGTCACTGTGACCTATATTTTGTGAGCTTAGAGCAGAAAAACCTATTTGAATACCCAGAAATGCAGAAAGCTGGGCTAGTCTTTACTGTTAGATCTAGAAATGTCTTTCTTTATGAGAAGGGAGTACATTGAAATGTCTCATTGTACATCCAAAATAAGGTCGCTGTGACCTATATTCTGTGGGTTATGTGAACATGATTTGGATAACCTATAAGATGGACGCAAGTCAGAGCAGTTTGACATAGAAACTTCGAATCTAACTTAGCATCCAGGGCGTTCCGGGTAAAAATCTTCTTTGAAACCTTAAATAAGGTCACTGTTACCTATTTTCTATAGACTCTTGACAAAATCATGATTTTAATCACCCTGGAAATCATATTACTCATTATTCAAGGTTCCTTAGCAAATATTTTTCACCAGATCATAACATCAATAGTTGATAGAATGTCTCATTGTCAGAGATCAGCTGAGCGTCATGACCTCTGGGTCACTTGTAAACTTTTGATAGCTCTATCTTCAGTATTCGGCACTAATGGGAGGAGTGCGCCTTTCGGGGGTTCCTCCGCGTTACACAACCAGGGCCCAGATGGGCAACACAGAGCATGTTTGATGCCAGGAAAAAGCTCTGTGTTTTCCGCCCTGTCTCGTATTGAGACACTACAACGGAATTCTATATATTTACATGTATACATGCATTAAAATGGAGGTGGGTACCTCCACTTAAAAACTTATTAAAGGTAATAAACAAAGAAACTTCTTTAAATGATTAAGCACGGTATATCAAATTAACCGTTTCATATTCTGCTAGCAACAATTCTGAACAGAATATTTCCTCCAAAATAGCGCCACCTACCGCCGACGCCTGACACTGGCTGTTCTATACTGGTCGGCTATACATGAAACAATAAAAAAAGGAAAATGTTAGTGTGGATCCGGCGCATGATCCGGAATCAGGAACGTCTTCCAGGAACAATCACAAATTTACAGTCATTTTTATACGAATGAATCTGGTTATATTGACCGAGTAATTAAGTGAATGCAAACACGGTTTTTGGAGCATCCAACAATATGGGGACCCCTCCACTTGGCCGAGGGTTACATTCCTTAGAATAGAAATATCTAGTTTAACATTGGTAGTGAAAAAAAAAAGATTGAAGTATTAAATGAATGGAGTATTTTGTCATATATGGACCAGTGCTTTTTAACAGGTTGCCTCTAGATATAAGATCGTAGACAGATGTATGAATGTTGTAAATAAAAGGTTTATAACGTTTCTTTATGAAAGAGCTTATAGTTCTTACTATTATATGTGTAATTATATTTTATGCTTCTATGGTAAAACACCTATAAATTGAAAGCCGACCCAAAGTTGTTTCAAATACAGATAAGAACCCATAAAGTAAGTGTAATTTTAAAACCTGTACTGAGCTCTTACTAATGGTATATGTATTTATGAAATTTGCCATTTTTGAAAATATTTATTTTAAATGGTACACGATTGAAAGTTTGTTTAGTGCATGGTAAAGTTAATATCATATAACATGTATCAATATGAATTTGATTGTAAAGCCTCATGAGCAATTGAGATATGGCATGGCGCTACATAACAGCAGTATATATATATATAATTATTGTTATAATATTAAATAATCCATTATTGGTTAGGTTTCTTATTGATTCATTTAAGATCAATGCGCATGCTCACGGTAAGGTGCGTAATACTGCATGTTTTACTTTACCTACAAAACATACAACCAGTCTTATCGAAGTAACCACTGGAGGAACGCTTTGGGGGTGACCACACCCTCAACTGAAAACTATAGTTCGAAAAGTAAGAGACCGAATAAAATAGACCGGGCTGGTATGTGCAGTTGTAAAATTTCAATAACATCCCTTAAAAAACATGCACTCTAGCTGTAGAAACACTCAACTTGCCACAAAAATAGATCATTATTTTTATCAGGCAGCTGTCATGTGAAGACGCGCTTTGAAGTGATGCATGTAATAATGGTATAATGTTTTTTTTTTTATCAGATTAGTACATAAATATGTATGAACAATGAATTTGTGTAATGGTTAATGATTTAAGTACATAAATATGTATGAACGTGGAATTTGTGTAATGATTAATCAGTTTGGTACATTAATATTTATGAATTTTGAATTTAGTGTTTTTGTTATTGTACTTAGCTTGCCGCGGAAAGGTGATATAGGTCGTCATGTTGTTTTTCTCCTGCATGTGTTTAACTGACCGTGTATTAAATGGTGGTTAAGAAATTGCAACCCCCCCCCCCCCCCCCTTCCCCTACACACACACACAAAAGAAATCAGTATCTGTCAGGTCTGAAGAATGGCCTTATCTTTGGAAGAAAGAGCCAGTTTGTACAGACAATCCAGTAGTAATATTGAGGGACTACGGGGCGTTGCGTGTTACAAAGTAATTGGGCTAATTAAAGAGAGCAATATACGTCTCGTCTGCTTTGATAAGTTTTCACATCCAGGGATCGTAATTATCCAGGGTACGGTTGAAATCACCGGCACGAGATCACCTCTCCAAATCACGTGAGACTTCTGCTGCACACTGTAAACCCCGCCCTTACAGGTGTTAATATTTACTAAATGATATTATCTTTTTCCAGAATTCAGAATCTCTTCATGAAATCTTCAGGAATCTCTCTACGGCTATTCTATAATATTTATCAATACATTTTTTTTAAATGATAATGGTAATACTTCTGATTCAATATTTTTCATGTTAGTCCTCAATATAGAAGAAAAAGATTAACATTAATCGGTGCACGTGACTTTGTTGACATATCACGTGATACATCGTCTGCTAACTGAAATAGCACTTTATAAATGTAACCAGAGTAATGACATGTAAATTTTATTAGAGCTATCTGCCGATGAAACAGAACATTTCAGTATATCAATATCGTGATTGTGAAAAATAAAATCGACTAAATGAGGATTACGTTTTGGATTTGTTTAAGCAGCACGTGATCTGCTCACGATCTCGTCGGGATCACGTGTAGCAGCTCCCGATTATACAGTTTCCGGCTTTCAAAGCCAGGAAAAATGGTGAACAGACCTCTAAAAAGTCCTAAGGGGTAGAGTCCAGTCCTTAAAAATGGTTGAAAGCCTTAAAACAAGGATGAGGCCGTGAAAATGGGGACACCAGACCCCCTGCAACACATTCTGGATCCACTAGTGGTCAAACAATAATAAATACTATTACATTTATGTATCAAACAATATTTATTACAGTAAGGTTAAATACATCGTTTTCTTGTTTTAACAGTTCTGTCGGAGACAATAAAGTTAACTGAAGGTGGTATGTTGCACATATGCGGAAATTTAAGGTCACTGGTGAAAAACGCCATTTGCAAAACTGGTGGCGAGACATGTTTTCATTTGGGTAAGTTGTTTTGTATGTTAGAACATTAACAAGTTACATAATAAACGTATTTGAGGACATCATGTGGAGGTCTACAGGGTTACAAAAGATTTGTGAAGAATAATCTATTAATTATTTATTCATAATCTAGATTGTTATGTTAATATTTATTTTTAACTTTAATGATTCTAACCCATTTTGTGACTTGTTTGTCCGAAATGTGAGCAATAGCCATTAGTGGTATTAAGGGGCCGCCTTAGTTCTGAACCTCGCCTGTGATCAAGTCATGGAGTTGATTAATCATGACGTATACTTTCCTCTGAGCTGAATGTGTTAAAAATTTGGTCTCGGACTACTGTATTTTATATGTATATGGACCTTTCTTTATTTGCTTTACACATCTTATTCAATTGTAGAGTTTTAGTAAATTGTACTGCATGCGACTGGCTAAGCATTAATGTTTAGATATAATGCGCCGTTAAATGTATACAATAACAAGAATAATAAATATAATAATAATAATAATAGTAATTTTTTAACTATTCCATTCTAGAACTGCATTAAAAATGCAGTTTTGCTTTTGTTTCTTTATATCTATTTTTCCATTTACGTTGTATTTACCAAGCGCAAGGGATAATATGAGCTGAAACTTATTTGGACTAGCATTGAACCGCATCCACCCAAAGTCAAGGTCCATATTTACATGACGTACAAAGAGGTCACGGTGCTTGAAGTAGGCCAGTAGTAAGCACAAAGACCTCTTTCCCTCTTTCAAACGTGAGTTAATATTGACCCACAAGGCCCGGACACGGGTCTGTACTAGTTTTGACCTTGCCCTCTAAAGCTATGGCTGCTTTATCATCAGACATCACTTTACAGGATGGCCCGGGTGATAAAGATATATAAAGACAAGTGTGTTAGATAAGGACAAAACTGATACATTATATATAAACATGGTGATACCATATAATCCTTTTTTCTTTAGTCAGCCGTATAAAATACATTATAGGTTTAGCATTCGGACGAGGAATGTTAAACGTGCCTTAATGTGTACCTGGAATGCGACCCTGTTTCACGTGACCACACCGTCCCGTGCAGACAAGCTCATGCAATAATCTCGTCTATAAGTGTGGTTTGTGACCAATTAACCTTGCAGAAACTAGCATTAATTGGGTCAAAATGAAAACATAGCAGTGTTCCCTGCAGGGCTTCGTGTGATTTCTAATGCATGTGATCGAACCAAGTATCACTATCAGGTATTGTTTATTAAAAATCTTCCCCAAATTTTAGCTTCTTAAAGGGCCTAAACATTTACTAATTAATGCATGAATGCAACGAAATAATTATATATACTGATTTTTTTAGTACAGACTTTTATATGAAGTATATATTTATATACACATGATATGTTTCCATTAAAACAGAGAATTTTTCAAAGACTATAATAAAGGTTTTTTTGTACCGAAAAAGTCTCTTTACATCGTCAATAATATATTCATTTTTATATATTGAAGTAAAATAATTGACGATTATTTGCTGTGAGTACAGGCATGTTGGCCGGGGGGGGGGGGGGGGGAAGAGGAACTCAGTTAGGGCCTAATTAACCATAACTTGAAACGCCTACCGAGGAATTTGGTTTCATGGTTTAAGGTACTCAACCTTTAAACACATGCATGACTAGGGCGAACACCATAGACTGGATCCCTGCTCCGTATCCGACTGTACTGTGGCAAATAATTTGAGCAAGGTACAAGTCTAAGTGACACGTTTCCTGAAATGAGGTGCATGACCGTGAATTTTGTGCACGTGACTCACGCGATCATGCATCTACATGCAGAAGGCCTTACTTGCATACCAAGCCGCTGATTTTAAAGTAGGCATTTATTAAAGTATTCCTTCAAAAGAGGCAGCAGATAAGTCCTATATATTTATATATAATGAGATGTTTTTGTTAACTTGAAGTTTACGCTGGCCATTGACGAAAAGAAGAGAGATAAAAATGGATTTATTTTGATCGTACGATTTATAAATATTTCCCGAAGAATTAATAGAAACTAGTAATCAAACAGATCAGTTTGTACGAAACGTGTGACGTCAAGGTCACGTGCCTGTTCAAGTCGAGGCGTCGTCTGCTCTGAAAACCCACCAGGCAACACAGATGACCCTCTTAATTGCAAGTTAAACGTATTGGGGTGGAATGTTTTTTTTATATTATTTATTTCAACCCACGTGGTAAGATTTTATTCCTTTTATGCAAACTTTCTCAATCAACAAAAGCATTTTTTTTATTTTACATCTAAAACAACCGATTATAGTTCAACCATAAGATTTAAAGCCCTCTTTTTTTATGTTACTACTACCGCGTGGCCTTCAGCTTTTATATATAAACGGGCCATAAATGTCTACAGGCATTATTTTTTGGTTGTATTTATTATGATGGAGAACGTTTGAAAACGAGTTTGTGCAGGTCTAAAATTCCCTTACATATACCCTTAGGCGTATGAATACGTGTGTCGTAACAAGATTTTACGGTAGCTTTTAACTTCGTGTAAATACCATGGGGAATACCATAATAAAATCGTGAACTCCAAACCAAATTCAGTTTAAGATTTCCTGAGAAATATTTATATGAATTTATCACCACAAGGTTTACAAAAAGCCTTTAAAAGTGATCTTTCAGACCTTTATCAATAGGCTCAATAAATTTCAAAGATGTTAGTTTATTATTTATATAAATTGTACGTGGCGCCACGAATATTTTAAAACACAATATAAACCAAGATCACCTTCACACTTGTGAAATAAAATGCAAGTCAAGATCTCCGCATGCACTCCAAATTTCCCGGCCTATATAAAAAAAATCTGAGAAATTATGTACCAAAGAGATCAGTATATAAGGTCAAGGTCACTCTTGTTTTTAAGCTTAAGATTCCCCTTTCCTTTTATAAAAGTTAAGTCGTCATTCCCACACAACTGCTTGGAGTTCATGATGTTGCCATTATAAATAACTAAATGTAGGCAGGGATTATGAATTTCAATGTCGATATTCCATAAGGGTTACAGACAAATGGATGACAAATCACCGATATTTCCTAGTTCGAATACTGGGGGTACCAAGATCGAGATCCATGAATGTCCTGTGACAGTTACAAGAAGTCTAGTTATTATTATTATTATTATTATTATTATTATTATTATTATTATTATCATAAAAAATCTAAATGGTTCTTACGAATCTTTTAATGTAAATATTTATTTTCTTCATTATGACCCTTGCATCACAGTAAATATAAAATCTATTAGCTTATATAGACTGTATATTGAATAATATTAATAAAAAAAAAATACAGTCTATTCACTCGATACACCACGAGTCATGCTGCTTTGGCTTTCATAGAAATATACCAGTGGGTTTTAAAAAACAGTCACGTTTCAAAAGACCTGCTGCCTGAAATATTTGTTCATTAAGAACCACGTAGTAGTTCTGTCAGAGCACTAGACTAAAGAATAGATATAAATGTAAACAAACATCATATTAAATAAAATATGTCACCTTTAACTACATTACTAACAAACATGGTTTGAAGGACTTCAAATTTTTTTTCTTCTCAGTTTTTCATCTTCATTAAGTCACAGTAATTTTTATTGATTATATTCAGTATTTTATTGTTTTATGATAATAATAATAATAATAATAATAATAATAATAATAATAATAATAATAATAAATAATAATAATATTTATTATTATTGTTATCATCATCATAATTATTATTATTAATATATTAATATTATTATTGCTATTTTATTATTATTAAAATTAGTTTTTTTTTATTTTTAATATTATTTTATTATTATTATTATTATTATTATTTTATAAATATTATTATTATTATTATTATTATTATTATTATTATTATTATTATTATTATTATTATTATTAAACGAATGCCAGAACATTTTTAAAACTTGTAAAAAAAAATTCCCGCCCAGCAACATACAACACACAATATTCAATAAGAACACTGTTAAAGTAAGCAACAGGATAATGGCGTGCATGCAAAATATAATCCAGAAGCACAACAAACAACTACTGAGCGACAACATAACCCACGATAAATCATTTTATCACCTTAAATATGAAAAAGATTTCGAGCGCTCAAAGTACATTTGGCGTTCAGAAGGATAAAAAAAACAACGCATTCAATCAGCTGGCGCGGGTCCTTAACAGCGAATGCCCCGAGAAAGCTCCACAATGGTACGTGCATGTAATCACTGCCTCGAAATAATCATAACATATTCCCGAAGTCACAGAGGCTGTAATCATTAAGAAATACAGGCGTGGTCCTGATCCACGTATATTTCCACCTGACAATGGCTGTGTGCGTCAACGCCTAATTACAGAACTGCGTCAACCGTTGACAGATCACATCGGAAGATTGCAAATGCAAGAAAACAGGTGTTAATGTGTAACTGATCATTTTCGTATATAATCACTCTATATATATATATATATATATATATATATATATATATATATATATTATTATTATTATTATTATTATGGTTGTATCGACGTATTCCACCTTTGAATTTGTTACAGGCACGTTGTTCTTAACACCTTAAGTATTAACTTTTTTCATTAACTCATACATTTAACTTTGGTCCTATTTGCGTAATCCTATAAATAACCTAAAGAGAACTGACATGAGTGCATACATGATCATTCAGCTTTAACTTTACATATTATAATATATTATATATATATATATATAACATAATTTGCATAAACTTAGTGATTTTCACCGAAAAAGGTCTTTGTATAGGTACGCTACATTAGGCCTATATATGTTAACTGGTTTTAACTTTTACGTCAAAGAAAAGATATATAGCATTAAACGTAGATGCGGCGAATAATCCATTTTCCCAGAATCATTTACCACCCTATAGCAACGACTGTTGTGTTTCCGTTTGCTTTTAATCTAAAATTTCATCTGAGTCGGCACCTTGCCAGATTTCACGCCCCTGACACGCTTCCTTGGGACTGAGGGTCGGCCTCAGCGATGTTGTTTTGAAGTACGTCAATTATGGTTTAATACGCATGCGCGCAGATCGACATACGGTCACACAACGAGTTAGAACGTCAACAGGCGAGGAAGAAAAACAGACGCGTGTTCGCAGTAAGAGGAGGTTTTAGAAGGCGAATAACACAGGTAAATTGATCAGTTACTCATTTCCACTTATAATACTGGAGTGTTTTTTTTCTCAGGGAGCCAATTCCACGTCCATTAAGACCCTGGTTGGCGCTCGCTCTCCGGCATTTGGAGTTGTCAGCTTGAAGCGAGGACTTGCGGTTCGACCTCCTCTTAATACAGCCAGGCATATAATAACACAGCCGGCAGTCTGGTGGCTTTTAAAGCGCGGAAGAGACTTTATTACCATACTTTTAGGGCTTCAGTTAAATTTTTGCTTCGGAGCAATTCAAGTGGATATTTCGTGTAATTTAGTTTGTTGTTTTGTATACTAATGAGTTCTTCTTGACACGTGACTCGGAAGTCAGGTGTCGCTGGCGTAGACCGTTCAAGGCTACACGTGAGCAGAGACACGTGATGCAAATTACACGATCCGGTATAAGATGTGAATGTTGAGCTCAGCAGGTCAAATCTGGTGGCAAGCCAAACAGCATACACAGACTGTACCAGGGCTTAGAAAAGACATATATCTGTGATATACATACTAACATCTGTGTTTTTATATCTATTGAAAATGGCTATCCCTGACGAGAACATCAATAAAAGGTATGTGACATACCAGTTTTTGTGCATAATTTTATTTATTTATTTATTTTTGTCACACTTAATTGCCTAAAGTTTTAATTTGTGACTAACTTCAAAACACTTTTGGCGATACTTACAATGCATTTTTGATTTCAGTTATTTCATTTACCAGTGCTTTCTGTACTCTTGGAATTTAAATATGCAAAATTAGATATTTAATTTTAATAAAAATTATCTTTTACAAAGAAATTTAGAAATCTGTCTTTTTCTTTAAACTGTGAAAATAAACTGGCACATCACAATTGAATTAAAATGAAAGTAACTTCTTAAAATAACTATTTATTTGGATCAGTTATATACACAGGATTATCAATTATTACATAATTTGATAATATAATTCAATTTATTTTTTAAAATATCAGAAGTATTAATAAGGATATGTTGAGCTCATTAATAACCACTATCTGTCTATGGAGATTTGGTGCAAATCTGCATTTATCTTCTATTGTTTGTTACTATTTCTGCATAATTGTGCATGTACATATCTTTAAAAAAAATTTTTTAACTAATTATTTAAAATCATTCATTGTATTTAAAGAGGGTTGCATACACCTGTAGATAAAATATGATAAATACCGATATCTGGCACTTAATGTTCCTTTTATGAGATTGGTGACATTATAAAAAAAACCCATTATTTAGAAACTTGAAGTAGTTAAATATACATTTTTAATGATCATCATCCTAAGAAGGCTTGCTTTCATGTATGCATATATCATGAAAATTATTTCTTTGTTATTAGGATATTTTTATATTGTTCTGGTTAAAGGTTAAGTTTATGATGGCGCTAGCTAAAAATTTATATTGGTTATTAGCAATAGAATGTTATAAAATTATAACATTTTTAGGGAAACATTGTTATATATATTCACCATAATATAGCTGGGATTTAGATTTTACTTTATGAAGTCTGTGAAAACAATCATGTTGATCTGCACTTATGAATTGCCTTGAATTTTCAGTACATGTTTGTGTTACCAGGGTATTTGGATTAAGAATACCAGTAATTCATTTTATGCCCTAGTTAATAGATGAGATTATTTGTTCAGACTCAATCATAGTCATTGATTCAGTCTTGTCATCCTGATTGAGGCTTATATTTACGGCAGTGGTTCTTTTGAGAACCATTGATCTTTGTACTCATTGATGATACATTTATGGCAAGAACCATTGATCTTTGTACTCATTAATGATACATTTATGGCAATGGTTCTTGTGAGAACCATTGGTCTTTGTACTCATTAATGATACATTTATGGCAATGGTTCTTGTGAGAACCATTGGTCTTTGTACTCATTAATGAAACATTTATGGCAATGGTTCTTGTGAGAACCATTGGTCTTTGTACTAAATGAGGACACATTTATGGAAATAGTTATTATAAGAACCATTATCAGGGGCTGATCCAGGATTTTGGAAAGGTGAGGGTCATGGCCTGGAAGACTGAAAAAAATTAAAAAAATGGTCCTAGAGCTGGTTTTGGGATGGGAAGTAGGGGGTCGAGGTCCAAAAAAAATTGGTGAGAAACCCTACAAAAAATGGGTTGGTTCAGCTTCAAAAGGGGGTTTGAACCCCCTTCTGGATCTGCCACTGACTGTTCTTTTGATTAATTGAGGATACATTTATGACAGTGGTTCTTGTGAAAACCATTGCTCCCTCAAGGACCATTGGTCTTTGTACTCATTGAGGATATATTTATGTATGGTTCTTGTGGGAATCTTGTGGGGGCGGTGAAGTAATGGTTAAGGTGCTGGGCTCATGATCGAGAGGTCATGAATTCGAATCCCTGTTAGACCCCCACCGTGCCAAGACCTTAAGGCAAGGTCCCAACCGCAAGTGTGCCTCTGTCCACCCAGCAGTAGAAATGGGTACCAGTAAATACTTGAAAGGTAACCTGCTATGGACTAGCGTCCAATCCAGGAGGAGTTTAACTCGCTTCACGATACCGAGACCGGGATAAGCTCCGGCCTGATGAGCAATTAGGGTTGGTTGTAAAAGACCAGCAGACTTTACCTTTTTTTTACCTTGTGGGAACCATAGCTCCCACAAGAATCATTGGTCTGTGTACTCTTTAATCATACATTTATGACTGGGTTTTGTCAGAACCATTGATTCCACAAGAACCATTGATCTTCAATAGTTCTAAAGGAATGAGGATAAATTTATGGAAATGGTTGTCAGAACCATTCATCTTTGTACTCAAGGAGATTTTTATGGCAATGGTTCATATCAAAACCATTGCTCATTGTACTCATGACAATGGTTCTTGTAAGAACCATTGGTATTTGTACTCATTGAGCATACATTTATGACAGTGGCTCTTGTAAGAAGTGAAGAACCATTGCTTATGGAGAGTCACTTTTATGGCAGTGATTCTTGCAACAACCATTGATCTTTTTATTGGTCCTCTTGGTTAGGTCTGTTATTCTAAGGACCTTAATCAAGGTGTAGTGGAAAAGTGTGCCTTATGGTTTTTATATTTATGACAATCTGAACTCACCATCACCTCATCTATCAGGAATACTCACCGTATTTTGATGCACATACATCATTGACACATGGCAGTAAATGCCTACTGTTTATAGCTTTACCAGTACTGGCTGCCTGAGGTATTAATTGTTATAATAATTGTAGACTGCTGTATAACTTCCATGTTTGCCTCAGATTAAGCACTAACAAATGTGGCAATTATCTGACAGCTAAATAATACCCAGCCTCTAATAAATTTCACTTTATGAATATAAAATAAGTTATGCCTCTCTCTCTCTCTCTCTCTCTCTCTCTCTCTCTATATATATATATATATATATATATATATATATATATTTATATATATTTGTATTTATATTTATATATTTATTTAAACATTTAATATTAGGTAATTTAACTGATGACCTAAACTCACAAAGTTAAACCAGGTATATATCATGTGATGATGCACAGAAATTACATCAAAATGGTGAATGGTATGTGTCCTATTTTCTCCATGCATTTCTGTCATGTCATTAATGTTAAATTGTTATCAAAAACATATATACAGTATTAAAGACGGAGATGTTAAAGCAGAGCGTAGAAGGGATTTTGCGTAATGCAGCAGACATGTCTGTATTTTTCTTAGCTCTGGCTTTCATTGTTTACCGATACATGTAAGTCCATCTCTGAGGTTAAGTTCAAGGTCTTAATTTGTTCAGTGACCCTTACACAAAGTGAGGTGAACATAGGCCACTGGTTTGATATGGCAGCTGGAAGGCATGTGGCATATTGGATCATACTGAGAGCATGGGAAGAAATTCAAGGTTATATGTGCACAGAGGTCAACAATTCAAACAGTACTCTGATCTCTGATCGTAGTGCAGGAATATAATATTAACATTTATATATGCTCCAAGAACTGATGTCCTTGTCTAGACCCATGAGGCAAGCAGTCTTACCAGAAATGTCAAGTTATATAATATTTACAGTGAGGCTAGCACAAGAATCGATGCCTCATGCTCATAAACGTAGGGAGCTCTGTGTTAAACATTTTAACTTTGGACAGCTATGTCCTATCATTGAAGTAATGTTACAGGTAAGCAGACCTGGGGTCAATTCAAATATGTCAATTCCAATTCAAGAAACTTAATTTAACTTCAATTCAAATTCAATTCAATGTGCTGGAGAAAAATATCAATTCCAATTCAATTCAAATAATTTTTTTCAATTCAAATTCAATTCACAATTCAAAAAGTTGCATTCATTTGTATACATTTCATTGAAGTGTAATAAGTGTTAACACAGGATTTCTTTTACTTTTGCAACTTGAAGTTTTGATCAGAATTGGTTAAATTTGCTATATGAAATATCATTAATTACAAGTTTTGCCATTTCATGTGGCAAGGCATAGCACCAAGACAGGTTTTACTAGTGCAATTAATAAACAGTAGAACGCCTGTATTACGGTCACCATCGGGACTTGATAAAAGTGGCCTTAATACAGGAGTGGCCGTAATACAGGCTTTGATCAGGATAGGGGGGTTAAAATGTAACACGAAACCAAGTTCAAATCTTTATTAAAATCAACAAAATAAATGTATATACAGAGTATTAGTATAATTACTGTTATCAATAAAAAAAATATTTACAATCACAACCCTATTTATAACAATTACCAACAATATATACAAATACAGTGTTTGTTATTAAAATACAAACAGATTGTATATCAATAATATTTGTACAAATTAAATGACTAACACCCTGATTAAGATCCGGCTCGCATGACTGATTCCCAAACATACACGCTGGTGGGAACACATGCCTTACTGTTGTGCATAATAATGAGGCTGAGTGGGATAGTACTACACTGGCTACGTGTCAAACAACTCAGTCACAGTCGAATGGTTACCTTAATCCAAGTATATGTGAGAGCGGACACTTGTATAATGATATTGAGGTCAGTAGTGGCCGCTCGATTTGTTTAGCTCATGTCAAAGAGTCACTGCCCCTGACTGTAATTGAGGCGTTTCCCGGCCTGCGGGACTGAGAGACCTGGCCGTAATATGGAATAGAGGAGTGACAGTAATTGACAACAAAATGATTATGAAATATAATGGTCGATAATTTGGGACCGGAAAATCTGACTGTTAAAGACATATTGACCGTTATTAAGGCGTGGCTGTTAGCAGGCTTTCTACTGTATATGCAAATAATCTATTTGGGGTGATGAAAAACATTAAAATTCTCATGATCAAGGGGTAGGTGGGGGGAGGGGGTACAGACAAAGCCCCCCTAGGCAAATGATAGAGGACAAGAGACCTTCCCCGGGCGTGCATCGCCCCCACCAAATTATTTTTAGTGAACCTGTGAGCTAATGCAATTGTGTGGCGTTGGCTGTCGTCTGTATGTTAAACTGTATGTTAATCTTGAAAAAGACAGGAGCAAGCATCACAAAAATTTATGCAAAAAAATAGCCATCTGAAAAACTCTCAAGTTTGTTCAAATGGTTTCGGTTGATGAATTTTGGTGGAGCTGGGTGAATTTGAACTTAGTCATTGGCCAAGTAAGCATACTGACATAGCAATCTCAGAAATGACTGGAGCTGGCATCACAAAGTATTGTGCAAATGTTGATCACATGACTCATATTTGATATTGCAGATTTTGTGGCCCACCTACATTGACCTGTTTTTTTTATGGGTAAGAACCCTAACATTTTTGCCTCTTTCACCTTAAAAATGTTTATGATGAAACTGTCAAGTTGAATCTTTCAATTTTTCAAAGCTACATTCTATTTATAGCATAAGCAGACTGCCCAATGCATCAGATTTGGCACCAAAGTTCCTTCTGGATCTATTTATAGTTTTGGCTGACTGACAACTTTGTCAGATTATGCAACAGGTCAAGAGTTCATTCAGTGCAGCCAGGTACAGGTCAAAAGTTCACTCAGTCCACCCACGTGCAGGTCATGAGTTCACTCAGTGCAGTAGCATTGTCACAGTTCACTCAGGGCAACTGCCTTTCTCACCTAAGCCTGGTTAGACCCATGCATCAGACTCTAGATAAGTTTGATGAATTGGCCTGATATTTTGACCTGTATGTGTCATTGATGGCTAGTGTCACCACCTACAGTGGCTTTTGCACAGTGTATGTGCCTGCTTATTTCTACAGAGGGTTTTGATATATCAGTCTGAAATTGGGCATATGTATTTATCTCAGATAGCTTCCTTGTATATAAGACTGGTGGTGCCAGCTACTATCATTTTTGTGTTGTGTGCACCCATGCCAGAATTTCAGCAGTGATATTTGTGTGATTGTTTCTTATTCAAAATGTTTAGTACTAGCGTTGTTCATATATGTGGTAATTGTGTACTTGAAAAGTAATGGTCCAGCATTGAAGCATTATACCTGGTGTATATCCCATTGCACAGGTTCGCATTAGGCCTGTAGGCCTTGTTTAAAATACATGTTTGACTACACTTTTAATTTCTTTACATTTTATTCATTTATTGAAATGTTCATGTTCAATGTCAATAAGCCATTATAGGGGCCTGTTCACATACCAGGCATGTTAAATATACTTGAATGGTATATGCCAGTCATTATTGTATCCGCCAAAACAAAGTTTTGCAGATACTATGTTTTCAACTGGGTGTTGCGGCCCTTCTGGAGAACTTGACCCAATTATCAGGTCACCTTTGAACTTGTGCCTGGCCTTTTTGCGTGGGCCTCTCTCCAGTGAGTCCACCTGTATGTCTATTTTGACACATTGACCCACATATCTCGGGAACCGTTTGACCAATCAGGCTAGAAATTTGCACAAATGTAGCCCTTGGATAGCTTTATAACATACACAAAAAATGGTTGCGCCAACTGCAACCATTTTTCCACAGTGTCGATTAATCATTAAAATTAATCATATCTCTGCAGTGGATGGACTTATCCACCTGAAATTTTGCATGTGTATATATCCTGGATAGCTTTCTTGATTTTGTGACAGGTGGCCCCACCTACATTCAAGTTCAGGCTGCAGACATCCAGGTTAAAACTCAGGACTGGTTGGACATACCCTCCTGAAATGTTGCATGTGTATAGATCTCACATATCTCTTCATCATACACATAACTGATGGCGCCACCTGCAACCAGTTTTGCACAGCGTCTGTCTGTTTGTCTGCCAAAGGAAAAAATCACTCATATCTCGGTAGTGGTTGGATTTTTCTGCCTTTAATTTTACATGAAATTACATCTTGGATAGCTTTCTGGATTTTGTGGCATGTGGCACGACCTACATTTATGTTTATGCTGCAGACATCCATGCTAATATCTCAGGACAGGTTTGACATATCCCCCTGAAATTTTGCATGTGTATAGATCTCACATAGCCCTTTATCATACACAAAATTGATGGTTCTACCTGAAACAATTTTTGCACAGCGTCCTTCTGTTTGTTAGTTTTGGGATAAAATCACTCATATCTCAGCAGTGGTTCACTAACCTGCCTAAAATTTTGCATGTATATACATCTTGGTTAGCCTTCTGGATTTTGTGGAAGGTGGCACCACCTACACACACATTTTGGCTGCAAATATCCATGCTAACATGCAGCACAAAACATGGTGGCGCCACCTGCAACCATGTTTGCACAGTGTCCATCTGTTCATCTGCCTTATCTCACCCATCTCTGCAGTGGTTTGAATAATTCACCTGAAATTCGGCATGCGTATACAATCCTAAATACCTTTCTTGATTTTATGACAGGTGGCACCACTTGCATTCATTTTCACGCTGTAGACATCCAAGCTCATATC
Source organism: Sipunculus nudus (assembly GCA_026874595.1). Classification (NCBI taxonomy): domain Eukaryota; kingdom Metazoa; phylum Annelida; class Sipuncula; order Golfingiida; family Sipunculidae; genus Sipunculus; species Sipunculus nudus. The sequence continues at coordinate 73,395,101 of CM049314.1, forward strand.
TCAGGAACCGTTTGACGGATTTGGCTAAAATTTTGCATGTGTACAGATCTCACATAGCTCTTTATTATGCGCAAAACTGGTGGCGCTTCCTGCAACCGTTTATGCACACCGTAAGTCTGTTTGTCTGCCATGGGATAATATCACTCATATCTCAGCAGTGGTTTGACATATCTGCCTAAAATTTGGCAGTTTTATACATCCTGGAAAGCTTTCTTGATTTTATGACAGGTGGGGCCACCTACATTCTAGTTTTCGCTGCAGACATCCCAGCTCATATCTTGGGAACCCTACGACCGATTTAGCCAAAATTTTGCATGTGTATAGATCTCACATAGCTCTTTATCATACACAAAACTGGAGGGGCCACCTGCAACCATTTTTGCACAGCATCTGTCTGTTTGTCTGCCGTGGGCTAAAATCACTCATATCTCTGTAGTGGTTTAAAATAACTGCTTAAATTTTGCAGGTTTATACATCCTGGACAGCTTTCTTGATTTTTTTTGGCAGGTGGTGCCACCCACATTTATGTTAACGCTGCAGACATGCAGGCTTATATCTCAGGACTGGTTGGACCTATCCCCCTGAAATTTTGCATGTGTACAGATCTCACAGCTTGTAATCATACACAAAATTAGTGGTGCCACCTGCAACCATGTTTGCACAGTGTCCATCTGTTCATCTGCCTTATCTCACTCATCTCTGCAGTGGTTTGAATAATTCACCTGAAATTTGGCTTGCTTATACATCCTAAATACCTTTCTTGATTTTATGACAGGTGGCACCACCTATATTTATGTATACGCTGCAGACATTCAGACTTATATAAACAGGACTGGTTTGACATATCCCCCTGAAATTTTGCATGTGTATAGATCTCACATATCTCTTAATCATACACAAAATTGGTGGCGCCAACTGCCACCATTTTTGCATAGCGTCCCTCTGTTTGTCTGCCGTGGGCCAAAATCACTCATATCTCAGTTATGGTTTGACTTATCTGCCTAAAATTTTGCATGTTTATACATCTTGGACAGCTTTCTGAATTTTGTGGTAGGTGGCACAACCTACATACACATTTCGGCTGCAGACATCCAGGCTATTATGCAACACACCTCACTCTATTTCCCCTTGCCACTCAATCCATGCCTCTATTCACCTTTCCCACTCACAATTTTGGCGGATACACGTAGTCGCTTGACTTCCCATAATCTAGTTTTTGTGTTGTATGCATCCATGCCAGAATTGCAGCAGTGATGTTTGTTTAATTGTATCCCCAGACAAAGTCGGGGGATACTATGTTTTCATACCGGTCCCGCCGCCGCCGCATATAAATCTTGTTGGCGCGATAACCCAAAAAATATTTCACGGAACTTTACCAAACTTGGTATATGTATAGATATGGGTAAGAGGACGACGCCTATTCAAAATGAGGTCATGACCTTTACTAGGAGTGTGTCCTTGACCTTGAATAGATCCAATTTTGGGGAAAATCACACAAATTCTTTAATATCTCAAGAAATCTTGCATGGATTCATCCCAAAATCAAGTTGATGGAAGATCATGGATAGGGTTGTCATGTTCCAGAAACTGGTGGCACCACCTATTATTCTTTACTTGTTTTCGTGCCGTTTAATACCCCCAAAATTGCCAACTTACAGTACTGTGAGCATTATAAGTAAAAAACTAATGGACAGATTTCTTTTATATTATGCATATACATAGGTATGGGTTATGGGATGATGTTTATTTAAATTGGGGTCATGACCTTTCCTATGCTAGTGGCCTCTACCTTGAATATTGCCATATATGGTGAAAATCACACACCTCTTATGATATCTCCAGTGTTGATAGCCATATGGATTTCAAACTTGACTTATGTATGGCCAACCACTAAAGTAAGAACCCTATAGGTTCTAGGGTCATGAGGTCAAAGGTCAAGGTCACTGGACTGGCATTTTAAAAGATACTGTGGATGCATTTTAAGCCAAACTTTCATCCTAGGTCTTCCATCTTGAATATATAGCTCACTTGCCAATAGTGGATGATCCATTTAAATGTTGGGGTCACAAGGTCAAAGGTCAAGGCCACAGGAGCTATCTGTCCAAAAATTAGTTTCTGGATGATAATTCCTGCTTTTATTGATGTATTGATTTCAAACTTGACTTATATTTGACCCATTGGAAAAGCAAGACCTGAATTGATTTTAGGGGCATGAGGTCAAAGGTCAAGGTCACAGGAAACCTCTTTAAAAAGATTGTGGATGCATTTTGAGCCAAACAATTCATCTCAGATCTTTCATCTTGCACATATAGTTCACCTGCCAAGAGTGGAAGACCCCTATTAATTTTGAGATCACAAGGTCAAAGGTGAAGGTCACAGGAGCCATCTGTCCAAAAATTAGTTTCTGGATGATAATTCCTGCTTTTATTGATGTATGGATTTCAAACCTGACTTGTATATGTCCCATTGGAAAAGCAAGACCAAAATTGATTTTGGGGTCATGAGGTCAAAGGTCAAGGTCACATCTTTAAAAATATGTGGATGCATTTTCAGCCAAACATTTCATCTCAGATCTTTCATCTTGCACTTATAGTTCTCCTGCCAAGAGAGGAAGAACACTATCAATTTTGAGGTCACAAGGTCAAAGGTGAAGGTCACAGGAGCCATCTGTCCAAAAATTAGTTTCTGGATGATAATTCCTGCTTTATTGATGTATAGATTTCAAAATTGACTTGCATATGTCCCATTGGAAAAGCAAGACCAAAATTGATTTGGGGTCATGAGGTCAAAGGTCAAGGTCACAGGACACATCTTTAAAAAGATCAAGGTCACAGGACCAACATCTTCAACAAGATTGTGGATTGTTAGATGGAAGAAACAATAAATATGCCAAGTGTCAGTATATGCTGCTAAAAATGGGGGTCTATTCTTAAAGGGGGGGGGGGCTACTATGTCTGGGGATACTCTGGCACCTGCGGTGCCAAGAAATGTCTAGTTGTTTCTTGTTCTAAGTATTTAGTACTTGCATTGTTCATATACATGTTACACATGTTCTTGAAAAGTAATGGTCCAGCATTGAATTTTTATACCTGGTGTAATCTCATTGCACAGGTTCGCATTAGGCATGTAGGCCTTATTTCAATTCAAAAGCAATTAATTCAATTTTCCCTTTAAATCCAATTCAGATTCAGAATTGACCCAAGGTCTTGTCGATGGCACTGCCTCTGTGGTTGCTCTCATGCATACTTTGGTCGGGATTGGTTTTGGAGTGATTCTCTTCAGCTCAAACACCACAGCATAAAATAAGGGTCCAAGTTTTCTCTGTGTTTTAGTTTTTATGTTCACCTGCAGATGTCTCCACATACAATAGTGGATTTTGGTCCTATTTCTCAATGTGTTTTAGTTTTCATGTCCACCTACAGTTGTATCCACATGTCATAGTTTTCATGTGCCCTCAAGATTTCCTCCACATGTCATAATTTTGGTTGCTTATCAAGCATGAAAGACAACAAGAGTCCAAAGCTGGGGACATTAATTCCTCAAATTTGCTTGTTAATTTTTGCACTTGAAGTCAGTGGTTTTTGTTTTTACATATTTAAATTTGTGGATAAGTAGAATGTTTGATATGCTATGTACAGTGGCAGCTATTGGACTGGAACACTAATTTCTTTGATTAGCATTACCCTGTCCATTAAATGGTACATTAGCTACTGCTAAAGATTAAAAACTTGTATTGTTTTGTTTATTTGTATAATAAATCTAATTTTAATGGCTGAGACTCTCTCTCTGCCAATAAACATGTGGAACTGTTGAGATTTGAAATTTGGCCATTTTCCAGCAATCCATAATGAGTTTACATTATTGTTAGGTCAACATGCAAAATGGTGTTAAGAAGCACACTTCCATTAGTTCTCGAAATTAATCTTTTTTGATAACCACCATCATCACAATTAATTATTTCTCATGAACCTGATATTAACTGGAGAACAATTTCTTATGGTATCGTTGATAGGGTTTTTTTTTGTTCAATATCATTTCATGGAGTGGGTTATACTTCTGGCTAGCTTAAGGAGAAATGATCATATCAGTTATTGCTTGTATGCATTACTTCAGATTACTGTAGCATTAATATATTGACATTTTTATAAACAGAAAAAAATGTTAAATTAGAAATATAGTCTAGGCCTGCATGATTACCTCTGCCAGGATCTTAATGAAGCTTTTTATGAGTTCTTATTCACACTTGATTATATCCATAGAAACATGTTGCCAGCAATTATTAATATTAAACCAACAAGTAATTGCAGGTTATACTTAAGTTGGCTTTATATTTGCGAGGTTAAATATTAACAATTTTCAAATCTTCAGTGTTTTGCGAGGGTTTCATTTTCGCAATAAACTTATGTTACACTTGCACAGTCTGCATAACCATTATTAGCAAACCTGTGAGCTTATGTGATGGTGTGGCTTTGTCCATCGCCAGTCTTCTGTATGTTAACCCATACTATCTTGAAAACAGCAAGAGCAAGAGTTGGCATCATGAAATTTTATGCAAAAAAATCATCTTAAAAACTCTCTCGGTTTTTGCTTTTTTTTTGGCTAACTGCATGTTCTTAGATTTTATAGGGAAAATAACTAAAAAAGCTTTAAAAATCTTCTTCTCCGAAAGTGTTCAGCCAAAATGTTGTATATTTCACAGAAATAATCTCTTATACCTTCTCTCTCAAGTTTGTTCCAATGGTTCAAGGTCAGTCAGTTTTGGCTGAGTTACAGGAAGTTGAACTTAGTCATCTGTCCAAAATAGCATACTAAAATTACAATATCAGAAACGGCTGGAGCTATCATCACCAAATTTTATGCCATTGTTGGTCACATGAGTCGCAGCAATATTGAGGTATTGGTGGCACCACCTGCATCGGCCTTTATTGTACGGGGGTCATGATCCGGTCATCATAAGTTTGGTGTCTTGGCCTGATATTTTGATCTATGCATCTTTGATGGCTTTCTTGTTCACAAGACAGGTGTTGTCAGGTGACTTTTGCACAGTGTTTGTGCCTGCTTATTTGATATATCAGCCTGAAATTGGGTATATTTATGCATATCGGATGGCTTGTCGTGTACAAGACTTGTGGCGTCACATACAATAATTTTTGCACAATCTATGTCCCTGCTTATTTCTCAGGAGGGGTAAGACAAATCAGTCTGAAATTTGGCATACGTATAAATCTCTGATAGCTTTGTTGGATACAAGGCTGGTGGTGCTAGCTACAATCATTTTTGTGTTGTGTGCATCTATTCCAGAATTTCAGCAGTGATGTTTGTGTAATTGTTTCTTGTACAAAATGTTTAGTACTTGCATTGTTCATATACATGTTACTCATGTTCTTGAAAAGGAATGGTCCAGCATTGAATTATTATACCTGGTGTATATCCAACTGCACAGGTTCGCATTAGGCCTGTAGGCCTTGTTATATATATTTTTTTATATTATTATATTTTAACCAGGTGGAAACTGCATGCAATATGCAATAGTGGCAAATATGCAAAAGCATTGATATTATTTAAATAAATTAGATCCTGTGAGAACAAATTGTGAAAGTAACAAAATATAAATTGCTGCTCCTGTTAAGGTGCAGGTTTGAAGAAAGTGATGAATTTTATTCATCAGTTAATTTTTGTCCTTTGTTTTGTAAAATATAATCACAAACTTTAAATATCTTTAAAAAAAAATTTATTTTTTGTGTGTAAAACCCAGAGAGGCTACTATTCTGTTATGTTATCTGATGTTAGAAGTTTATCAGTTTTTTTAAAATGTAATGAACATATTATATATTCATCTGGGTGTTTTATATGATTATTAAATTTGAGACTTATTACAATGTATTTTTTTTTATTTTCAGAACCCACTCATCATGGAGTGGGTTATTATGAACAGGAACGGTGTTGCCAGCATCATGTCTGACCTTGGATGCTACATCAGCGGGGAGTTTATCGTTTCCGACGAGGCTGAAGGTGTGTACCCCTTATTGTAACACCACCTGTCAGTGTTCTGTGGAACCAGTATTGTGCATCAGTTGTAAATTCTTGAACCGTCATCAGTAATAATGGGTTGACCTTTACTGATAGGAATAACTATTTATCAGTTTTTAAGGAGTTTGAATTTTCTGACTACTTATAAACCTGTATGGTCCTCAAGCGCCCACTGCGTCAATTTTAACCCCCTGCATCAAACATTTTGATTCTGATTTTCATCTTTCATGAAAATAAAATAATACAGTTTTGATAAGATATGATTTCAATTATTGTGAAGTGCTATTACCTGGTTAGAAAAATAATTCTGTTATTTTCATGCTTTTCCTGAAAAAAAAAAACGGTAAAAAATGAAATATCACCTGGCCGCAGTGTTCTGAAAAAAAAGTACATGAAAACCAAACCTTTTATTTTTTTGCCTAAGAATGATATTTTCCTCACAATAATCATAAAAAATCCCTGAAAAAAGAGAAAACTGATTAATCTGACACATACCGTGGTCATCTTTTTGTGCATGAGGGTCTCAAATTTATGATGTTGATTGAAGGGAAAATATCTTGAATAGTAAATCTTCTTGAAATGCTGAAATGAATCAGAAATAAAACATGAAAATCTTCATACAAGTCTTATTATTCATAACTGAGACAAATAGTTTCAAAATATAATAACAGTATATTCATAAACAAAAAGGCGAACTTAATCACTTAAACCTTGCAACAAAACATAACATATCAACAGTTTCTTCTGATCTCATTACACCCCACCATCTCAGTACTAAAATGAAATTTCCTCCACTATATCGCTGGCCACCAGCTTCACACAGTGAACAACACATACAATATTAATTTAATTAAAACTTTGACTGTTACCATCCGAGAATAACTCGTTATACATATGGAAAACTTTGTCAATTCTGCAAACTAATATCTGTCTTTATTACATAGGAACTTGAAAAAATAAGTTCTTTTGCCTACGCCAAAATCCTTTCTAATTAGCGAACCTGTGAGCTTAGTTGATGGCTAGCGTAGTCCGTCCGCCGTCCACTGTCTGCTGTCCAAGGTTGGCTTTCCGCCATCAATGGCTGTAAGTCAGAAACGGACAGAGCAAGCAGCTCCAAATTACATGTAAGAATTAGTCACACGTGAAACTTGGTGCCCTAGAGCTTATTATTGGGTATCTGCATTTATTAATATTTTACAGAGAAAAAGCTTAAAAACCTTTAAAAATCTTATTCTCTGAAACTGTTCAGCCAAATTGTCCAAAATTTCACAGAAATGTTCCCTGGAACAATCTCTCCCAAGTTTTTTTTCCAGTGGTACCAGTTTGGTGGTTTTTGATCAAGTTACAGGAAGTGGAACTTAGTCATTTGCATGCTAAAAAATAACAATCTCAGAAAAGGCTGGAGCTATCATCATCATATTCTATGTTAATGTTGGCCACTAGAGTCATATCTGAAATTGAGGTATTGGTGGTGCCGCCTGCATTGGGCTTTATGTACAGGGGTCAACGGTGCCCGAAGCATACAGAGGGCTACAAAAAACTTCTTCTCTGAAAGCGTAAAGCCAAATTGTTTAATATTGCACAGAAATGCTCCTAGGATAGTGCTTTCTTAAGTTTGTTCAAATGGTCTCTGTTCTATGACTTTTGGCCAAGTTATGGGAAGCTGAACATAGTCAAATGTAATAGCAGCCTATTTCTGCTCAGTGGCTACAAAGATCTTCTTCTCAAAAACCACTTGGTCAAATTCTTTAATCTCACACATGAATGATCCTTAGATGTTGATAATTCAAACTTGTTCAAATGGTTTTGATTGAGTGATTTTCCTAGATTTTATACAGGAAAAGTTAAAAAAGATAGAAAAATCTTCATCTCTGAAGCTGTCCAGCCAAATTGTCCAATATTTCACAGAAATGATCCCTAGAACAATCTTTCTAAATTTTGTTTGAATAGTTCCAGTTCTGAGATTTTTGGCCGAGTTACAGGAGGTTGAACTTAGTAATCTTTCAAAAACAGCACACTAAAATTAAAAAATCTCAGAAAGGCTAGAGCCATCATCACCTAATTAGGGCCACGCTTGAAAAGCGGGTGCCCCATAGTAATGGATCTGTCAGTTTGTCTGTCTGTCCATCTGTCTGTCTGTCCGTCCGTGCGTCCGTCCACAAATTCTTTTTCAGATGATAACTCCAGTTAGGATTGACAGATTAAGTTCAAACCTGAAATATGTTTTAACCATCAATTATGGAAGATCTCTATCGATTTTTTGGTCCGGAGGTCAAAGGTCAAAAAAGTTATTCACAGTTTGGTGTTAAATTTAAGGTCCCTCTTTCAGCATAGCAGAAATCATAATTGTAACCATAATTGTTTGTTGCATCTTAATAGTAAGACAGGTCCTTATGTCAACAGCAACGTGGCATGATATATGGTCATAGTCAGCCATTTTTCTGTAAGTTATGTGGTAAAAACCATTACTGAACCCCTATTAAGGTTGCGCTCTCTTAGCAAATATGCATGCAAAAGGACACACATTGTTAACACAATAACTTGTGAAAAGTATTTTATATAAGGTCCCCAGACTCACTGCAGTGATGGACCTTGTGATGGGCTACATCATGTTTGAAGATGGGTGACCTTGATGGATTTTCAAGGTCACAGAGGTGATAATGCTAAAATGATGTTAACCAAATAGCTCACAAACAATTTGACTAACACTCACTGAACTTGCACCAGTAATGTTTGTTATGAAGGGCTAGGTTAAGTTGGAAGATGGATGACCTTGACAGAGGCAATAATTCTCAAATGATGTTAATGCAATAACTCGCAAAGAATTTGATGAACAATCAAATTTGTTTCTGCATAATAACTCCCCTATCATATGATGGATAGGATTCAAACATAATATGTATCACCCATGGCCTAAGAGAGAAGCTTATTGATATTTGGGTCAGAAGGGAAAAAAAAAGTAATACACAGTTTGGCGTTCAGTTGCTGGTGTCTCCTTCAGCAGGCCAGAAATGGATGAATCTATTTTAGTCATTTGTGTACAGCCTTTCCTGACCTGTCAGTTTTCTAGTTTTATGCCAATTTCACGTAAGTCATACCTAAAATTGAGTTATTGGTGGCTCAACCTACATTGATCTGTTTTTTACAAGCAAAAATGTAATTTTAGACTCTTCTAGCTTATACACTGTTTTATGATGAAACTGTTAAGCTGATTGGTTTAAACTTTTCAAGAATAATACTATGGTAGGGTTCTGCCAGTTTTATAAGAATAGGTTGGGTAATTGCAGCTTTATAAAAGCAGTGTAGCCAATTGAAAAAGGTGTTTGAAAACAGATTTGACTACATGCCCAGTTTCAGCAGCCAAGTCAAGAGGTCACTCAGTTCAACCAGGTGGGGTCCAGACATCACCATGGCAACTGACCTGGCTCTGTCTGGTGTCTAGACAATATGTTTAGACGTCTAGACACATCGTCTAGACGTCTAGACACATCATCTAGACACAGAATGCCCAGATTACAATAATTGGAACTATATCTTTCAACTGTTTGGAAAAACTTGGTATGCATTTTTAGCCAATCTGTTAGCTTATGCAATGGTGTGGCGTCATCCGTTTTCCATTGTCTGTCCTTCATCATAGCTATCTCAAAAAGGGCAGAGGCTAGCAAAAAATTTGTCATCTAAAAAATTCTATCATATTTTGCCTTATTTCTTAGCCAAGTGCATTTTCTTAGATTTTATAGGGAAGAAGCTAAAACATTTAAAAATGTTCTTCTCCAAAACTTTGCAGCCAAATTGTCTGTTCATCTGTCCAATTAATCCTCCCTGGCGAAAAAGATCATATTGGAAATATCCTGACTGATACATCCTATTTGTATCCCCCAAAACAGAGTTTTGCGGATACTATGTTTTCAGTCAGATATCGCAGCCACCGCCACTGCTGCTGCATATGTTTTCAGAGAACTCTTCCATAATCACTGAGAGGAATTTTTAGCTCAGCTGACTTTCAGTCATGCTGGGCTATAGCGATGGGTCTTTGTCCTTCCGTCTGTCCGTCCGGCCGTCCGGCCGTAAGCAGGGCACAAATCGTAACCGTAGGGGCTAGGGCCATGAACCCTATGCAGTCTTAGAGGTTCTAAAAAGATCTTGCAAACCTGAAATTAGGTCACTGCAACCTATATTCTTGAAGTTATGGAGTGTGTTTGGACCCCCCGAAATAACCCTTTAGCCAAAACTTTCATCCCAAACCTTCCATCTTTCACATACAGCTCACCTACCAACAGGGGAAGAACCATAACTATTTTGAGGTCACAAGGTCATAGGGTCAAGGTCACAGAACCAACTTCTTTGAAAAGCCTGTGGATGCATTTTAAGCCAAACCTTTCATCCCAATTCTTTGATCTTTCACATATAGCTCACCTACTAAGTGGGAGAAGAATCCTATAGATGTTGAGGTCACAAGGTCAAAGGTCAGAGTCAAAGAATCCACTTCTTTGAAAAGGTTGTGGACACATTTCAAGCTAGACCTTTAATTCCAAACCTTTCAGCACTGATATCGCTTCTCTGCCAACAGGGGAAAAGACCTGTTAATTTTGAGGTCAAAGGTCAAGTTCACAGCACCCTCTTCTTGCATGGAGTTATTTTCAGGCAAACTTTTCAATCTATACTTTCCATCTGTCATATATGGCTTCCCTACCAATAGGGGAAGAAGGCTATTGATGTTGAGTTCAAAAGTCAAAGGTCAAGGTCACAATATTGTTCTAAATGCTTATGAACATATTTCAAGTGAAACTGTTAAACCCAAACCTTCAGTCTTTCACATATGCCACATCTATGCATCACTGAATGTGATTCAAACTTCATATTTATGGGTCTTTTTGCATGAAGAAATAACTAATTGATTTTGATCAATTCAGCTGGTCAGGAGGTTAAAGGTTGCAGGTCTAAGTTATTCACTCATTGGTTGCCAAGTAATTACACCCAGCCAGATGTAAGTGGTTAGTAGTTACCCATCATTTAGAAAGAATCCAGTTGATATGTGGGCAAAAGGCCAAGGTCATAGGTCAGGGATGTTCACAATAACTTATTTTGTAGACCATCTCTATTTTCTTGTTTTTTTTTGTATATATAACCATGGCACTCACAACTGGTACATCTCACTATGTGCCCATAATTGTCATTGACACTTGTGATATATGACTCCCTTTTGTATCAGCTCATGGAGTGATAAGGATGTATCATTAGTGCATAACAAAAACACTGTTGCGGGAATGCTTTGGCCAGGCATTAAGACTATGAGAGTTAAGTGTTAAGGTTTAGCTACTGATTTATAAAATGATGGGAACATTTTGCAGTTTATATCATGGAATCATAGCAATAAACTTAGTTTTCTAGATATCTGAATATTATTATACAAAACATCTGATATACCAGCAAGTGTTTGTTCTGATAATATGTGGGTCTGTACCTGGATTTAGGATGGCTTTATTTGATTACAAGACTCTTAGTGATGCTTTCTGCATTTCTTTTCTTTTAGCTTTTGCAGTTTACCTACCCCGCTGACCCCATTGAATAGCAAGCTGATAATTAAAACAAATTGGACTTGCACTTTTTACATTTGCATGTTCATAAATCTGATATGAGAGCTCTCCAACCTGATCCTGCCTTTTGAATTGTTTTGGACATTCATAACTGTTACATTCTTTGGTGCAATTGCTACAAGTTTAGTGCCTTATTGGAGGATGTGTGATATCAAATGTCAGACTTGTCAGAAAACCATTATGCCAGGTAGCCATTTTAGAAATCCTTTTGCCAGGGCAGTTTCTGTGATTTTTTTATGATGTTTGGTCCCTTTTAGAGGATGTTTGTTGTTCAATTTCCGACCTGTCAGAAATCCAATATGGCCACCAGGAAGCCATCTCTAAATTCCTTTAGAACATATTATCTCAAGAACTATTAAAGTGAATGCAGTGGGATGTATATTAATGTAATCTTGCATTGGGTCAAAGATTTCTTAATAAATATGACCATCATTTATGAAAGCTCAGTACAGTTGGCTTGTATTGAATAAAAATTAATATGGAAGCACCCGTTTCACAATAATTCTTGCATGGATTTCCTTGATCTTTTGCTATTATTTAGTCTTATATGTGGCCTGTGTGGTATTCCTTTTGAGACTGACAGGTATCGAGCTAGCTGTGGGATTAGTTCCTGATAGCTCAACATCCATACATTTTGCCTCAGACCATCATTCACTATGTTTTAACGAGACATATATGATAAGGATTTATGGCAACGTAGAAAGTTTAAACAAAATTGGCATATAGGTTCTGCAACAATTTTACTAGAAGTTATGAATCGCAGCCCATGATGTCGCAGGTCATGCTTGGGAGCTGAGCGTCATGACCCATGGGTCACTTTTACAAATTCATGATTATGATAGGTTCACATGTGAACTGCTGCGCCCTCATGTTTGGTTGACCTCTGACCTTTCCTGTCTGCCCAGCATCCATTTGTGCGTCTGTTTCCACAAATTAACCCACATATCTCAGGAACCGTTTGACCGATCAGGCTAAAAATTTTGCACAAATATAGCCCTTGGATAGCTTTATAACATACACTAAAATGGTGGGGCCACCTGCAACCATTTTTGCACAGCGTCCATCTGTTCATCTGCCTTGGCATAAAGTCACTCATCTCTGCATTGGTTGGACTTATCCACCTGAAATTTTGCATGTGTATACATACTGGATAGCTTTCTTGATTTTCTGACAGATGGCGCCACCTACATTCACGTTAACGCTGCAGACATCCAAGCTCATATCTCAAGAACCGTCTTGACTGAATGGGCCAAAATTTTGCATGTGTATAGATCTCAAATAGCTCTTCAACATATGCAAAACTGGTAGCACCAGTTGCAGCCATTTGTTGCACAGCATCCATCTGTTCATCTGCCTTGGTATAAAATCACTCATATCTCAACAGTGGTTTTACCTATCCAACTGAAATTTTGCAGGTTTATACATCCTGGACAGCTTTCTTGATTTTATGACAGTTTGCTTCACCTACATTCATGTTTACACTGCAGACATCCAAGCTAATATCTCAGGAACCATTTGACCGGTTTGGCCAAAATTTTGCATGAGTATAGATCTCACAGAGCTCTTAACCATACACAAGATTGGTTGAGCCACCTGCCACCATTTTTGCACATCCTTCTGTTTGTCTGCTGTGGGATAAAATCACTCATATACAAGTAGTGGTTTGATTTATCTGCCTAAAATTTTTCATATGTTTACAACTTAGACAGCTTTCTGGATTTTGTGGTAGGTTGTGCAACCTACATACACATTTGGCTGCAGACATCCTTGCTAATATGCAACACACCTCACTCTATTTCCCCTTGCCACTTAATCCATGCATCACTTCACCCGTCCCTCTCTTATTACGGAGGATACACATAGTCACTTGTCAACTACCCATATTCTAGTTTTAAAATGTCCTAGTCTGAAACTTGCAGGTCGGAAAATTCCATTTTGCTGAAATCATAATGACTAAGGAAGATATGCAGGACATAAGAGGATCAATATTAAATTTTAAAAATAAACCTCCATCCATACTCCCAAATTTTGCACAGGTTCGCATTAGGCCTGTAGGCCTTGTTTTTATATGTACACTGCCAGTATATTTGTTATCTCATCATTGTCTGTTCATTGCAATCTTATGTATCAATAAAATTTTTCAAACAAAAAAAAACATTATAGAAGATGCTGGACCTACACAGGTGCACATTTGTACTGTATGTTTGTGTCAGGTTACACCAAGTCTCATCTATGTTACCCACTCTTGTAGAGCCAAAAATTTAATATATAAGGCTAAAGAATTGCAGGATGTCCTGTAACCTGTAAATCAAAGCTTGATTTTGTAAATGAATGATGAACAGGATTTCCATTCTTTCCATGTTTCCTTGGGAAATAGTTAGAGTCTTAAGATTATGTGCATGTGTTTTAAAATTACTTTATAGTTATTGGTATACTCTGTGTTTGGTTATAGTTTTGATTAATCTCAAAGATGAACCTTTTAAAGAAAACTGAGAGAGTGAATGTCTTCACAAAATTTAAACCTGTGGTTTTTGCGCCCCTCCATACCCCAGAAAGCAGACAAATTTTCCCTTGGCAAAACCCTGTATGCTCATTTTATGACTTACAATGCATGGTTATTATACTTACGGCAAAATTGTTTGACAGTCCAAATTTTTTTCCCGTCATCCTATATTCAGGTCCTCCACAAAATGTTTGTAAACAAATGCCAGTTTCTTTCCCTGTAGAAATATTAACTCATAAAATCTCATTATAGAATTGATTTTCAGATAATAAATTAAACTTTTCCCCCCAAGCAATTAGCTAAATCAGGTGTATGTGTCAATGGGGCTGTTGAATCAGTATATATGTATGTATGTGTCATAGTTCATACATTTTAAAACAGACTGGTTTAGCTCTTTGAAGACCCAAAGAATTTTTTTGTCTGTTATGTAGTTCCATACAGAGCATGCTAAATGGAACAAGATTAAATTATAAAACTTGATTACGTACACAATATTTGAATCCTTGAGATTGATAAAAAAAAGTGACCTATAAATGTAAAATGAGAAAAGATGGCCTTGAGCAAATGCTTAAAATCATTTGTGGTTATAATATAAACTGGATTTGAAATTAAAGCACACTCTTTGCAGATTGATAGGAAATTAAACTTTTCAGGCAGATAGGTTTGCCAAACTTGTGGTTTTAATTCAATTAATTAAAGCTCAAATTCATGTTAATAACCTGTAAAACAAAGTTTATGCAAGCAGGAAATACTTGTAAAAACAGTTATTATCATGCTTTTCTGTCGCGGTTTATGTGTTTTTGTAAATAATTAGAAAGGACTAACAAAATTTGGGGCTAAAAAATTAATTGTCACGAATCAAATTCCATTCAGTACCTGTCTGTATATTGTCATGCCTCATGACATCAGTTCCTATAACACATGTCCAAGACGGTGGTCTGTTGTTTTTTTAGGCATTTATTCAGCATGTAGAAATAATTCGCTTGGTTATGCATGGCATTGAACTATTGTTAACTTTTATTCCAAGGAGCGGAACACCTTGTTAGTGGCTTATATTGGCCTGGCTCATTTTTATGCCAAGGTGATTTTTTTTTTGTATGAGGTAACTGCCTCCATTTTTAATGCTAGCTTAATTAAGTATATGTACTTCTGCAAAATTCCATTCTGGTTATGGACTATTTGAGAGGCAGGGCAGTATCCCATGCTTCCTTTCATTTTATTTCCTGTTGTTAACCAGGCCTGGTGACTACTGCACCTGCAGGCCCTGGGTGTATAATCATCATCATTGCTGCTTCATGCTTTTAAGCTTATTTTATCAGAGGTTCAAGAGATTACCTTTGTTTAATACATGTCTGATATCAGAAGGGCCCCTTTAATAAATGTATGGCATACTGTTGGTGGCAAATGAAACTTACAGCGAAAATGATACCTCTGTGAATAAGAGGTGAAGAATAGTATATACTGTATGTCACTGGCATTGGATGTACATCAGTCCCTGTAGCATCGCAAGGCAAGAGATGGTTATTTCTGTATATAAAAAATTGACATTATGAGTAAAATATGATATATTTTATCATATTCCTTTTATGTACAAGAATTTCAGTCATGGGAAATGTTTCCTTGGGTCTATGTCAAATTGTTCAGATTGTGGGTGCATTATAAATAATTCATAAATAATAATGGCATATACTCTGTGTAGAATACTTTTTACTGAATTCGCAAAAACGGAACCCTCACAAAATAGGATTAAACTTAAAGGAAAAATTGTGAAAAAGTAATCCAGCAAATTTAAATCAGGGCTTGACATTAACAGATAAATTCTTGCCGAGGGCAAGTAAAAGTTGGAGAAAATGGTGGTAGGGCAACTAAAGAGAGAATTCCTTCTTGACCGACTGGGCAAGTGGGTGTAACATTAATCTTTAAACAAGGGCCTGAATCTAGACTAGTCCTAGCTGAGCCACTTTCTTATGTATATTGTTACAAAATAATCATGTGGGTCACATTTTTTGTGGCTTTTGGTGCAATCATTGATTTTTGTAGGACAATTAAAATCTATGTGGGGCAGGTAAAAGAGAGTTGTCAGTTGCCCTACTTGGCAAGTAGTTTAAAAAAATGAATGTAAAGCCCTGTGAAGCCAACTACAGTATTTGAATGAGCCATGTCAAGCATGTTATGTTATATAATTAATTACCTCTGCTGAGGAGGATATGATTTGTGATATCTGCAGTGTCTGCATGTTTGTGTGTTGGCTGTATTGTTGTTTGTATTTTATTAAGATATTGTGAAGAAAAAACTACTTAACCCTTTTACTCAAAATTTTGCAGAGGTTCTTTGGTCTCAGGTTAGAGTTAATCTCAGCTGAGGTGGTCAGATTTTTCACGGTCAACTAACACCCAGGTTGAGTGCTCTGCAGGCTCAATGGGAAGGTTGTGCCCCTTGGCAGTGGTTCACAAACAAGTGCACCTTTTAGGGGTTTCTTGGTGGTATGGCAGCTTTGGCGGAGCAAGGGGTTGATTTCAGACCCAAGGCCTGACTGATGCAGTGGTGCAGTAGTCACCAGGCCTAGTTAACAACAGGATATAAAATGAGAGAAATCATGTGCTACTACCCTGTCATGTAGTCTGAAACAGGTACAGATTTCTACAAATGTAAATATTTAGTTAAGTAAGCATAAAGAATGGAGGCTGTTACCTGTAACAACAAAAATTAAAAGAAATACTTTGTAGAGGGCTGGGATATGGCCTATCAAGACTCTTGATTACATTTTGCTGTTAATCCCCATAAAATGGATGGATCTAGTGTTATATTTTGTCCTTTTCCTGAATCTCATTAAAATATCCAAATTATTGATCTTTTTTTTGTTGCAGATTCTTTGCGTGAACTGTTATCCCTGCTTAAACTGGGCGGTGATGAGGTACTGAGGATACAGTGTTGCGTGGCTCAGAAAAACCTTATTGCTACCGTAAGTCACTCTATATGTTGATCTCCAAGCTGTCATAACTAACAGGCCAGGTATCTTCTCATAATCTAATCACATCTGTATTTACATACAATACAGACCATTTAGTAGATTAATTTACCATAGAGAATGTTGTCATTATGCCTCATTTTATATTGCCGCAAAAAAAATATTTCTTTTAATTTTTTTATGGTCATGTAGTAATTATTAAAATATACAGTTAAGCTTTTCGTGGTCTCATGCCCAACTCTCAATTTCACCAGCATACTTTACACTTTTTGTTATATGAGTGCATAATAACGGGAAAAGACTTGGTTTCAGTTGTTTCAAAAAGGAATGTTAAGTTATAATTTGATATTTGTTGAATCACCAGTCATTGTATTTTAAGATAAGTCAGAAATGACTTATCAACTGAGTCTCATGTAAACAACAATATGACCAGCTAATACAAAGATGGCTACTAATGCAGGGACACATCTGATCTGTCCGACCATTGAGGAGGTCAAGTAGCAGTTGACCAGTCAGTCAGCTATTTCAGCCCTTATACATTATTAATATTGTAACACCAGTATTTGTTCTGATAAATCATTATTTAACATGCAAATATTGATGATTTTGTAGGTTTGGTGCCCTTTACTGAAGAACATTCCCACGAAAGACACAGAAACTGGAAAAACTTTGTTCACACTGGTCATCAGGTAACAGAGCACATGCTTACACTTGTTCTATTTTCCAACATCAAGTACTGTGCATTAATCAACAGCCATGCCTGTGCATAAAATTTGGGTAGAATCCAGTCCACAAGAAGCCAGCTGGATATGTGCTGCCACCTGGGCACAGTTTCTGTAATACTCTTGTGACACACCTGGCCAGTTCTGCCATCTTGAGGATGACATTAGTACTATAATATACATCAGTATTATCAAAGTATCATGCATGTCAGACTTGATTGTACAAATTTAGATGCCAAAGTGCATTATTTATTTATAATGATATTTGATACATATATACAAGATAAATTAATAAAACAATGCAGTTTAATAATCCATCTTGTATTTTAGTGTATTTGGATATATATATATTTATATATATATATATGTATATATATATATATATATATATATATATATATATATATATATATATATATATATATATATATATATATATTGTAAATATTCATACACAGTTTTGAGCCTCCTGAATTACTTACTCTGGGTCATGGTGTCTTATTTGCTAAGGTTCTTTTATTTACAGCTTCATATCTGTCAGTTTTTAACATTTGAACAAAATTGACCAAACAAAATATATCACTATATCCAAAACGACTACAGTTGACCTATTTTGAGATAACATATAGAATGGTGATTTTAATCTCTTTTTTTCATTTGTTTCTATCTTTTAGCTGTTTAGCATACCTGACCCAGGACACACAGACTCAGGAGAACCCTGGACAGCAGCAGAGACTCAACACAATCGTGCAAGATGGCCTCTGTCAGTGGAAGAAAATGTTTGAGGACATAGAAGTCATGAACGTCATAATTACGTACATGAATGATCTCCTCACAAAGGTGAGTTAATTACCTCAGCCAAGGAGGTGATGTTTTCACTTGAGTCTGTAGTGTGTATGTTAACATTATTTGCCAAATTATGCTGAACCAATCAGCTGTATGGAAAGGTGGGGGATCAGTCATTGAAAAACCTGTAAAATTGTGGTGCTGATCCTGGATAGCTTTGTCTTGTACAGAAGACTGGTGGGGCCACCTATAATCCTTTACGCTCTTTACACAGCGCTTTACCTAAAGGGCTACTACCTATATCGTAAGGCGCTGTTTGTTATGACCTCGTATCCTGAATTGCAACACTAGAGGGGAGCACTGTATTTTTGTCCAATCAGATGAGACCTTGTGCTGGAAGACAAAGCCAAGCGAGGAATACATGGAGCCAATCATATTCATTTCTTTTTGAGTGACAGCTCATCCCCCAGCGTAACCGTCTGAACAGGCCACAGGCTCAGAGAGAATTGCCCCTGACGTGGTTTTCTTAGGGCCTTGGGCGCATAGGATGCTCCCGCCGGTGAGCTGTAATTCAAACGAAACGTAACAACAAAGGCTGCGTGCACCTCGCTGGCTGGTTTCAGTTCTGCAGACAACAGATACATGGCTACGCTAACATAGTCATAATGTCATAATGTCATAGTCGATGATGCGAGAATGCAGAGGGAGCAATTTAAATTCGACCGGAAAATGGTCAAGTGACGCTTGAAGCGCAGCAATGGGCGGAACCAGGATGCCTGTCGAGTGTTTGTTTATTGGCATCTGATTGGCTGCTTGTCACATCATACGCACGTTTATTTCAGTGGACAACGAACCGCCATCTGGTGTCTAAATATATCATAAACGGTCACAGCTGGCAGCGTGAAAATCAGTTGCTTCTTTAGAAGCGCAAGATTTCCGCTGCCTCGGGAGCGTAATAATCCTTTTTCTGTTTCTTTGTTTTGTAATACAGTCAGTCCCGTTTAATTGAATATCATATTTGTCAACCGATTATATTCATTTAAATGGGCTATTCAAATAAACAGGATGTTAATCTTTAGCCTTTACTATAATACTATGAATTGCCATCGAATGGCTTGCGTGTGTTTCACGTGTATTCAGATGGTTCTGAAATATCTGTTTTGGAATTTTTCATTTAATGCTGTTTCAATTCATTAGTTTATATATTTTTATTTTGGATTATTTCTATACCTTATATGGAAAAAATACTGTATATTCACCTGTTCCTCAAGGATTTTGATTTATCATAACACATTTTATTTGTTTCAACTCAAGAAATAGAGAATTACTATGCATTCACCTGGTCGTGTATGTTATCTATAAAAAGCGATGCTGCAAAATGGCTGACAGCTTAACAATCACGTGAATGTGTCAAAGGTCACAAAGTTTAGCAAGATTCCTTAAAGATTTTAATTTTTATAACACGTATTGTCATCTTTTTTAACTTTAAAAAATACTTTCTGCACGTTTACCTGTTCGTGTTTGGTCTTAAAAAAACGAAGTTTCTGGAAAACTTCATCCTTCCGCCAGAGATCATATCTACTCAAAACCATTGTGAGTACGATCCTACGCAGTGTGCATGGTTGGCTGCATACCGATCACGTAAATACATATTCATACTTTGAATTAACTATAAAAAAGATTAGATACTGTTTTCCTTGCAGATTTTATTATGAATTATAAAACATATTCACCTATTGACCGTACATAAAAATGATGTCGAATAAAAGACCATGTTTATAGCGTATCCTGTGTTTATAATGCAACCTTCCTTGTGACAGTTTGTCCGGGGAGTACTTATAGAATTAACGCATCAAACACACATTTAATTAAGCATGTAATCAAGTAGGGAAACGATTTCAGCCCGATGGCTAGAGTCCTATCAAAGGCTAATTAGAAGAAAGAGTGGCCAGTGGTCCAAGAGGTAACCCTACAAACCAGTTGGGCAAGCAGTATCAAAGGCCAATTAGAGCACCGGGCGGTCAGTATTCCATGAGACCGTTGTCGCACATGAATATCCGGGATTGTCGTGCATAATGGAAGGATTTTACTGTACAATTACCCGATATATACATTTATCAGATATTCATATAAACAGAGAATTTTATTAAGAAGACATAGGAAAAGGTTTGGTTTTCATTATTTTATAAAATTAAAAGGGATATACAATTATACGATATACAATTAAGCAGGACGGACTGTACCCCAATCACTGCTGCCTGACAATAGTCTGAGCAATATTATTTAAAATTAAGTAAAAAGATATTTGATTTCTTTCATATTGTTGTATACATGCATAGGTATGAGTCTTTTAATGAGGCTTATAATTGGAGTTGTGAACTCTTAGAGTTGACTTGACCTTGAATAAATTCCAAATTTGGTTAAAATTACATGAAACATTAGATTTCTCAAGTGATTGGATTGTTCTGAAAATGAAAATGTCCAAAGAACTTGTATTTGTCTTGTATTGAAGACTGGTGGTGCCATTTGCAATAATTTCTTTGTCTCACCCGTCACTGCATTGAACATGGAACCAATATAACTCATGAACAAATAGATAAATATCTTTGTAATTTTACATGTGCAATGATGCCAATCAGACCTACATTGTGAAAACCAAGCAAACTTTTCACGTGTATTCTTCAGAAGAAGGGGTCCTATTTCAAAATGGGTATGCTGTGTCTTCTTCTTATAATTAGTAATATTATTTATCATTTATTAATATTATTATTATTATTATTATTATTATTCATATATATATATTTTATATGATTATCACATATTTTCTCACCATTTTAGGATGATATTCCAGAAGCAAATGACTTGTACACGTTGGACGTTTGTTTACTGCTGTTGAGGAACGTGTTGTACATCAGTCCCTCAGACAAAGTCGGGGGCACTCACATGGACATAACCATATTAAAGTAAGTGTATTTAGTCAAGAGCATACACGTGGACATCACCATATTAAAGTTAAGTTTGTTTGATTACGAACACTTCTTGTATCAGCTATGGTCAGCAGAGCTAGCAGTCTTTTATTTTCTTAAACTAACAATATAAAATTCAAATTACTTATTAAAATGACTGATTCTGAACTTAACCTTCAGTACCTGCTTTCAGTATGTCTTTTCCCAGTGATGGATGGCCTGACATTCAGGAAAGCTCTTTACATTTCTATTTACTTAGCAAAATAAAAATAGATAACAATGTACTTTTACAACTTATGCTTCTATCAGGAGTAAGTGATAGAGGGAAAGTACCAAATTTGGCATTTAACAAATGTGGCCATTTCTTTGCAGGAATTTGACCAAGGTAAATCAAATAATTAGTCATAATGAGCTCCCAGTAACATCATTTTGTCAAATTATAAGCAGTCTGATATTTGACTAAATGTCAGCTGAAATTTATGACTTATGGGTCACCTGTCCTATCATGCAAAGCTCCAAATATGTTTATTCTCATCCTGAACAGCCCTACATATATGTCCTTATCACTGAACCCAGCGAAATGTACTGGCCGAGGAGCATAAATATACAATTGTAACTGTTGGTAAAAAGACAAATTTTAACCATTTACTTTTATATTCAGCTAGATATTTGTAAACACAAAATTGTGATACAGGTAATATTGGAATTTAATTTGTACAATTATAACTGCACATGTATATCGTTATACCCACTTGCAGCCGCTTTCTACAGGATAATCCTGATAGTGAGCTTTTCATTTTCAGCAATGCCTTGGTGTGTGGACTTGGTGACATAATTCTCAGGATGACCAAAAGTCAGCACTTGGTGAGTTCATGTACAGACACACACAATATAAAGTATATTTATGACACAAATACAAATGAGGGCTTGTTCTGTTGAATTCTGAAGTCACTCTATAGTAAGCATAATCCCTTTGAACTGATTTTCATATTCACATGCTTTATTATATCAAGGGGGTATGCAGGGACCACAAGAGAGAGAGACAGAAAACCAAGTACAGAGAGAGTGATACAGTGAAGTAAAGAGAAATACAGAAACTGTTGGGAGATACAGATAATTTTAGTGGCAGATGTTGTGAAAGTCAGAGGAACCATAGAGTACTAACAAGAGTAATACAAAGGAGATCAGATATAAAACAAAGAACTTAGAAATGCAGGGAACTTTCACAGAACTGTTGAGATCTACAAAGAATTTTAGATGGAGATGCACAGAATGTAAGTGGATAAAAGCAGAACTCAACAAAGAATTACAAAAAATATTAGATAAAAAACAAAGCAAAGAATTTGAGACATGCAGGGAACTTTTAAGAGGTGGGTACACAGAGCTGTAGAGATATAACAAAAATTTAAGACACAGGAAACTCCAGAACGATACAAAGAATTTCATTGAAATACATTGAACTACAGAGAGAAATACAGAGATCTCTAGAGATTGATACAGAAAACTATATAAACAGGAAGCTCTACTGAAACATTGAACTATAGAGCAATACATAGAGAACTTCTTAGAAACACAGAACTTCGAGGCAAATACACAGAACTGGCGAGAGATGCAGAGAGTTTCAGTGGGAGATACAGAGGATTATAAACTAAAGAAAGATTAAATACAGCAGAACCTGTTGTGAGTGGACACCTGTAGAATATCAGCAAGGTGTCCCTACATTGCAGGTGTCACTTCATTTAAAGATCAAATGTTTTTTTATATCAATAATATATGAAAAAATATTTATATGGACAGAGATTGTTATTGTAAATATTAATGCACCCTTTTTTTTCTTAGTGATTAATACAATTAAAATATTTCATTTTTTCTTTTCCAGGAAAAGTGGACCACAAGCCTAGTGCAACTGGTTTCTCTCTTCTACAAACATGATGCAAGTATACTTAATTAAAGTTTTAAACTAAGAGTTTAAAAACCAATACACATCTGATTCTATATATTGCCTTACTGCATTAAATGCGGTGATATCCAGGATCCTTGATACCGCCGCATAAAAAGCTTCAGAGTAAACTGTCTCAGAATCTGAAACATCAAACCGCATGACCTTTGCTCACTGAGCAAACACGGCCCGTTACCACTGATTACACAGGCAGCTCCTGGCCAGCCCTGACTGGGGGAAAACCCAGAGCAGACATCGTTCCCTGCGTATCACCATTTATTAGGACAATAAATATTCTTCTAATCAACATTTAAAGTGGACAAACAGTGTCTAAGTGGTATGTTAAATGAGTATTTGATAAGTATATCTTTATTTCATAACGAATAAAACATTTTCAGATGAAATATAAGAATATAATTGTCATGTGGAATGTCTCCAGTTTCCTCAAATCATCTTCTAGGGCTCTCGCACAGTGTAGCGTAGTAAGAGAGCACCGGAGCTAGGGCTATATATTGCCTGAGTTGGTATAGCAGATACTTACCTGCAGTGTGCATGTTTAGCCTACAAAGCCCATTTTGTGTGACTTCACAGGTATCACAAGACATGGTTTAGGTAGTTGAGTATACTACTGGATTTGCCTTTTAAATGGCTCAGGCACCTTGATAAAACAAATGTATATGCCATCTGTGACATTGCTAACCAACCTTGGAACTGATCTGGCAATGTCCAATCTCAGACAGCAGTATTTGTGAGGAGTCAAGGAACTGTTATGATTGCATTTCTCAGAAACACATGAATATATTTACATGTGACTACATGTGACTGATATAAATTGTTAAACACTATGATAATCAGAATTACTGCTAATTCAGCAATCAAACTCAACTTATGGGCTTCATGTGCTGCTTTGCTTAATAATTTGCACATCATGCATGAATTAAACTTAACCAGACCATTTATTTGTCAAACTATTGGTAAGAAATCCCATTGGTAATGTGTCAGATACAGACTCTTAAAAATATAAGAGAATTATTGAAGAATTGCAGTGCATTTACCCGGAGAAGACACCAGAAAATGGTTACTATCAGAAAGCAAGATCATACTTCAGGTATAAGTATGATAAACTTAGATGGACAGAAAATGTCAAGTGAAACTTCTCTTTACAGGTACCCCTTTATTACAAAAACTCTGTGACAGTTACTTGAGGTGGTCCAGTGAAATGCAGTGTCAGAAATATTAACCTCTTTCAGGACACTGCTCTGGTATGTTAAATATATGTCCCAGGTCCTGCTTGTGTTTTAAATTAAGATGTTACATTGTATATATTTATGGCTTAAATATCAGCTACATTAATCATTTGATGTTCACTTTTTTTCAAGGTCATACAAGACACAATGTCATGGGTACCTGGAGAAGTGACAGATGTTTCAGGCAGCAGCAACTCATCACCGTACGACACATGGCCTGTCATTAACAGCATGCCCAATAGTTCAGCTGACTCCCTGTTGGGGTCACTGTTCAAGAGGAGCTGCAGCAGTGATCAATGCAATAGCTCACGGAATAACAGCAGTGGAAATTCCGCCGGTGTGAACTGTCTGTATAATGCGTTAGAACAAGATATGGAGGGTGTAATACCCAGCCCGTCACCAGTAGGGCCATCTAGTGGGGATAATTCACTTGGCACGAGTGATGGCTCCGATAATGAAAATAGAAATTCACCAAACGGACAATTTCTCCATGTTCCCATGGCGATGCCGGTTCCCGCCATACCAACGCCACTGCAGCAACAGAGCCACCAACATTTGGTGGGGCAGCCGTGGATTTTAGACCAGTTCAGGTTGGTTAATACTGTAAATCATTCCATCGTTACGATACATTATCTCACGATACAGTATGTATTGTGATGCTCAGTACATGATGTGGCACATGAGTGGTACATGTCACATGTAATATAGCATAGTTTACAAGCCAGTGTTTATCCATGCTTATAGATAGATAAATTAATTGTATTGCAGATACTATGTTTTTGACTGGGTTCTGCCACCGCTGCATTCGTTTCTGGAGAACACCTCTGAGACTACTGGACAGATTTTTCCAAAACTTACACCAATTATCCGATTAAATGGTGCCTAACCAATATGCGTTGACCTCTGACCTTTCCTCTCTGCCCAGCGTCCATTTCTGGGACTGTTACCATACATAAACCCACATATCTCGGGAACCGTTTGACCGATCAGGAAAAAAAATTTTGTACAAATGAAGCCCTTGGATATCTTTATAACATACACAAAAATTGGTGGCACCACCTGCAACCATGTTTGCACAGTGTCCATCTGTTCATCTGCCTTGGGTTAAAATCACTCATATCTCTGCAGTTGTTTGACTAATTCACCTGAAATTCGACATGCGTATACATCCTGAATAGCTTTCTTGATTTTATGACAGGTGGTGCCACCTACAGTCATGTCAAAATTTTGCATGTGTAAAGATCTCACATAGCTCTTTATCATACGCAAAACTGGTGGTGCCACCTGCAACCATTTTTGCACAGCTTCCGTCTGTCTGCCGTGGGATAATAACACTCATATGTCAGTAGTGGTTTGACATATCTGCCTAAAATTTTGCAGGTTTATACATCCTGGACAGCTTTCTTGATTTTATGACAGGTGGTGCCATCTACATTCTAGTTTAAGCTGCAGACATCCAAGCTCATATCTCGGGAACTGTTTGACCGATTAAGCCAAAATTTTGCATGTGTATAGATCTCGCTTAGCCCTTCATCATACACATAATTGAGGGGCCACCTGCAACCATTTTTGCACAGCTTCTGTCTGTTTGTCTGCTGTGTGCTAAAATCACTCATATCTCTTAGTGGTTTGACATAACTGCCTAAAATTTTGCAGGTTTATACATCCTGAACAGCTTTCTTGATTTTATGACAGGTGGCGCCACCTACATTCTTGTTTATGCTGCAGACATCCAAGCTCATATCTCGGCAACCGTTTGACTGATTAGGCCAAAATTTTGCATGTGTATAGATCTCACATAACACTTTATCATACACAAAATTGGAGGAGCCACCTGCAAACATTTTTGCACAGCGTCTGTCTGTTTGTCTGCAGTGTGCTAAAATCACTCATATCTCTGTAGTGGTTTGACATAACTGCCTAAAATTTTGCTGGTTTATACATCCTTGACAGCTTTCTTGATTTTATGACAGGTGTCGCCACCTACATTCTAGTTTACGCTGCAGACATCCAAGCTCATATCTTGGGAACTGTTTGACTGATTGGGCCAAAATTTTGCATGTGTATAGGTCTCTCATAGCTCTTTATCATACACAAGACTGGAGGGGCCACCTGCAACCATTTTTGCACAGCGTCCATCTGTTTGTCTGTCTAGGGCTAAAATCACTCATATCTCTGTAGTGGTTTGACTTATATGCCTAACAATTTTGTGTGTTTAAACATCTGGGATAGCTTTCTCAATTTTTTTGGCAGGTGGCACCACCTATATACACATTTCGGCTGCAGACATCCATGCCTATATGCAACACACCTCACTCTATTTCCCCTTGCCACTCAATCCATGCCTCACTTTACCTGTTCCACTCTGATTTAGGCGGATACATGATCCGTATTCTAGTTATTTGTAAACTATTGTTTCATTATCTATCCAGGTAATTCATCCACGATTTTTCCCAAGCTTATACGTTTATACCTAAAGAATCATAAAATCAAAGACACAGTACATAATTCTCATTCCAGCACAGCTGTCATATGTCTTGTTGTTTCTTCCAGTCAAAGTCTACATATGTTCACCAGGAAGTTCACAAAAGATGGAGTACGGCCACTGCTGGACTGTTTACAGGTCAGTGTCAGAATTACTTTAATGTGGGCTGAATTTACATTACAGCAGTCATGACAGCCACCACTACATTCTAATGGTTGTCCATACTATTACAAGGATATAGCTTCAGGCATCTGATATTCCTAATATGATGCATCATTTAAGGAATTCAGTTTAAACATTTACTATTATGTAAATCCCATCTGCATGGTGACCATCAGATTGTCGTGTATGGCTATAGGTCAAAACTGTCAATCACAAAAGATGTGGGACATGCTGAAAATCAAGAAATTGGCCAAGCAATTTAATTGGGAGAAGATCAGTGACAGATGTTGTTTGCACATTGTTGGTGTATTATAGATAGTAAACAAAGAGAACCAAGGGTTACACAATGCATGCATGAA
Organism: Sipunculus nudus; assembly: GCA_026874595.1. Lineage (NCBI taxonomy): Eukaryota > Metazoa > Annelida > Sipuncula > Golfingiida > Sipunculidae > Sipunculus > Sipunculus nudus. Next base: position 73,422,865 of record CM049314.1, read on the forward strand.
GTAACTTGTTGTTAATAAAGGAAGGATTTTTTTTTCTCAACAAGAATTTCACCACAGTGCTGCCACCTTGAGTTGATCAAAAGCACTAATCATCAGTGGAATAAGCTGTTTCATCATGGTTTCAGAGGTTGACCATGTTTGATGTATATTATCATACCTGAGCCTTCCATTATGTCCATTCAATTTTAGGTGTATACAGCTCATTAATTCACAGTCTAAACCATATAGTCAGCAAGAGAAATTTACTGTAGATGTACTTTTTATTCAGTGGTCACAATCATTTTATTTGCATTAAGCACATTACAGCGTGTTTTAAGTTCAGTGTATTACATGTGTTCCAATTGACATTTGACCCAAAGCTCATTTACATAATTTACATATTTTGTAGTTAAAACTGATGAGACAGCCAGAGAACAGTTTATTGGAGACATATTATTTGTGGACCCTGCCTTTCTTTATGTCATATGCACTGACATATATGTCTGAAGATTGTGTCAGGTAAGTCAGCACCCAGTGGTTAGGTTCATTCACCAAAGAACACTAAGCTTAGCTGATCTAACATCTGCTGAGCTTTAGTGATCAACCTCTTAGACTTGTGAATTTTGTGAATACTATTTTAAAGTCATGTGATCCCTCTAAAAACACGTCACTTTAATTAAAAGTTTAAGCCTGTTTTTTAACAATATCAAAACTTAGTTGTTATATAGAACAGTGAACTGTTGTTAAAAGTTCTAAAACTACTCGGTTGCTCAAAAGTAATCACTCGGCATATCTTTAGTTGACCGAAGGGTGTGCTGATGAAAAAATAATGTTATATAACATATGTTGGTATTTGCTTTAATATAGGCTTCATTTACAATGTGGAGGTTTGTGTGATGTTGTGTGGCAGTTTTAGAATTTTAGCCTTATTAACCAGCAATGTGAGAGTACTCTCATACTTTTCCTAGGCAAGAAGATGTTAATAAGGAAATAGATTCATTTGAATCAGAGTGAAGCCACAGACAAATACCTTTAATGCTGAAGGTAGTTCATGTGTGCTGCTACTTTGTAATGGATTTAATTGCATTCTAACAAGTTATTTTTCTTCTTAATGAATCTGTTATCTGTTTAATTTCTCAGCATTACTTGCTTGTAAAGTTAAAAATGCACTTAATAAGATGTTTTTGTATTCTAGGAATCTGTTATCTGTGAAGCTCATCGGTACTGTGATTGGCATTGGCGTATTAACATGTGAAGAGCTCATGATCACATTACAGTGTCGGGAAAATATCACAGACTTGCAAAGAAGGTATAGGTTGTATTTTAATCATATATATTTTAACTGAATTTTAAGATAATCTGTGTTAAATTGAGCATTTGATGTCTTCTGCAACATAGGATGTAGATATCAGGGATACATTTCTCAAATAAAAATATATACAAGATGTAAATATATTGGAATTGAATTATCTTTTGTTCTTTATTGAAAAAGCAATTCACACTTATGATGAAGAATGTATATTTCTTTCCCTTTTAAATGTGAAATTTTATAAATAAAAATCTTTGTAGCTATGTGTTCATTATGTTGATTCCATTAAATTGTAAATGTAAATATTGATAAAATACATTTATAGGTATTTGACACTGGTATGTATTAATTTGTTCTTTAAAATCATATCTTCACAGTGTATAAATACAAACTAATTGTGAAATCTAACAGGATGTGTTGTCTGTAATGATAATACCAATATTCATATAAATTCAGGCATACTTTAATTTGTGATTGACAGGCAAATGTTGATGCTTGCATGTCTAACGGAGGTCTTCAAAGCAATTCGAGTCATCTCAAAAAGCAATACGATGGGGCAAGAGGATGCTGCAAGCTGGAATAAATTCAAGAGTAAGTTGAGTGACTGCTCCTGCATGCAGTAAATTCTGATGTGTTATTGGCTGTCTCAGGGTCCAGTGTGCCCTTGAAAATCCTTAATTGTTATGAAACTTGAAAAATAAATTAATGCTCTTTAAAATTTGTTAAATTATCAGAAAGTCATGATGATAAAATTATGAGAACCAATCTCCTGACAGTTCAAAAAATGTTCAATCAATTATAGCTTCCATTCTTGGATCAAAATTACATGGCAGTTGCAAATGCAGTCTGAGAGGAAGTGGAAGTAGTTTAAAAAACGCCTGCTTGGTGGCCATGTTTGATTTCTGATGGGTCTCAAAAATTTGATAGTGCTCATCCTGTCATAGGATCAAAGTCTTCAGCAAAAAAAGTTGCAGCTTTTACTTTAATATTATTTTCTAATAATGAGTGACAGATGGACAACTAGACAAATAGAGGGAAAGCTGATTAGTGTAAGACAGCTGCCTTCACTGGCTCCTAAGTTATTGAAATGAAGAACAAATTTTATTGCCTGATCTTAATGTGGTTGTTTATTCTTTTTCCAGTGGACCTTGTGCGCATGAATGATCTTCGTTTGTTGTTTGTCCTCCTGATCCGATGGTGTCTACCAAATGTTCACAGTGTACTGCATATGAGTAGCCTGATCATGTTAAATCACTACTACCTGGTCTTAATGGAGGAGATGAGGAGCAACTCTGAGGAGGGGTGTCACGCGATGCTCGACCACATCAAAAAGTAAGCGTAATTCATAATGCTGTGCATGTTAATATTACAATATGATGTGGTGTCATGCGATGCTCGACCACATCAAAAATTAAGCGTTACCCATAATGCTGTGCTTGTTAATATTACAATATGATGTGGTGTCACGCTATGCTCAACCACATCAAAAAGTAAGTGTTACCCATAATGCTGTGCATGTTAATATTACAATATGATGTGGTGTCACACGATGCTCGACAACATCAAAAAGAAAGCATTACCCATAATGCTGTGCTTGTTAATATAACAATATGACGTGGTGTCATGTGATGCTTGACCACATAAAAAAGTAAGCGTTACCCATAATGCTGTGCTTGTTAATATTACAATATGATGTGGTGTCACGCTATGCTCAACCACATCAAAAAGTAAGCGTTACCCATAATGCTGTGCTTGTTAATATTACAATATGATGTGGTGACACATGTACTTTGAGAACATCAAAAAGTAAGCGTTACCCATAATCCTGTGCTTGTTAATATTACAATATGATGTGGTGTCACGCGATGCTCAACCACATCAAAAAGTAAGCGTTACCCATAATGCTGTGCTTGTTAATAATACAATATGATGTGGTGTCACGCGATGCTCGACCACATCAAAAAGTAGGGGCGTTACCCATAATGCTGTGCTTGTTAATATTACAATATGATGTGGTGTCACACAATGCTCGACCACATCAAAAAGTAAGCGTTACCCATAATGCTGTGCTGGTTAATATATGTTGTGATGTCAGTATGTACTTATCAGTACTGGGCAAACAATCCATAAGCACATGTTCAATATATATAAACTTAACATTGATAACACCATGTTTTGTCAACTTAACATTTTCTTTTTCCAATTATTAGTTTTGCGACAAATCGTGTGATGCAAGTGTACAACTATGTTCTGGATAATTTTGAGGAGAATTCTAACGTTCTGAATGACTGCGTGTTCACAATGATGCACCATGTGGCTGGGGACTGTAATCACCCTGAAACGTTACTGCAGCTCAACATCCTAAATACCTTCCAGAAGATCTTAGATAGTCCATACTGTACTATGTTGTCCAGGGTGAGTGTTATCTAAAGGTGATCTATATTATCAATGATTATAGTGATTTAGAGAGCTATATTTCACACAAAGTGATGAGATTATTTTATTTTAGAAGACTACCTCTCAGCTGATATGCTTTTTAGAGTGATAGAGATAAGCATATTATGAAAACCTGTTTTCTTATCAGCTTATGATTAGTTATTATATATTTGTTTCACATTCGTTAATACATTAATAATATCTAAAGAAATCAGAACTTTCTCACTCATTTTTCTGTGGCACATCAAAACCTTTTTTAGATTTTATACTTCATTTCTAGTTTCTTGGTGAGGTTTCATTTAAAAATCCCTCACTTTTTCACAGGAGAGTACAGAGCTGATGGATTATATTGGTCAGCAGTTCATGGAATTCACGCTCCGTGACCCAGAAGGATGTGCGTACGCCATCTACTCAGTGGAGCCAAAAGCAGAGAAGTAAGCTCATTCACATTCTAATTAGGTCTGTGGTCCCTATAATTTGGTCAAATTCAGGCACAAGATAAATATAATTAAGTTGACAAGCAGTTGTGTCCTTGTGTTACCTTGTTGATAACCTGTATGAGCATCTTTATGTGACTCTGTTGACCCTATCATCAAGCCTCCTAGCTCCCGTTGGTCAATGTAACTGATTTACAATTATAACAGGTGGCATCAGTGTGATTAATGTTATGATCCTCCAGTCCTAACCCTTTGATGCTAATAGTGCACAAACTCTCCCACCTCCCACAATAATAAACCCAAACAAGAAATGATAACTGCACAGAAAAAAAAGTAAGAATTTTATTATATTAGTCTATAAACGAATTAAATGAAACAATTTTTAGCTCAGCTGACTATAAGTCATCTAAGTTATAGTCATGGTCCTTTGTCCGTCCAGCCAGCAGTCCCTCCGTTAACAGGGCACGTTTTGAAACCGTTGGACCTATGAATCCAAATTTAGCATACTGTTAGAGGTCCCCAAAATCTCCTACCATACCAGAAATTGGGTCACTAGGACTCCGTTCCTACGAAATATTAAGGAAAAACCTCCGTTTTCCATAAAAAAAGACCTTGTTACACTTCAAGACTGTCTAATGTCAAACCCTTTGGTCTGTTTTTGATCATATTTTGTATTCATATTCTTCCATACATTTTCTTTTAACATACCAAAAATTAGGTCAATATTGAGTATTGTTTTGAAGTTATAATATGGGCCCAAATATAATCCATTTTTTTTTAAATCAGGAAATATATTTACTCACTTAACATGAGAATTGCTGAAGCTGGAGACTTTTTTTCAGGGATATAACTTGATTAACTCAAGATTCAATTGTTAACCCAAAATGAGATCTGAATTTTGCAAATTTTTTTTAGTTATTATCATAAATAAAAAATCAATACCTTAAATTTTTTCCATGTCAAGTGTTGTTTACATCAGGCCCACCTAGTAGTACAGCCTTCACTTGTATTATGTAACCCTCTCGAGGCAGCTTGCCTTGGCTCAGCTTGGCCACTACCAGCTTGCTTCCCCTCTGCCCTGCACTCCCTCCCTCCCCCCCCCCCCAATCTGGTGCATAAACTAGATGAATGTTATAATTTTCTGTGTTTGATTAATTCTTATTCTAGGCTATGCTACATTTTAGATTATGTATTGTACCACCAGGGTTAAAAAGTTTAAAGTGCACATTTAATTGTGTCCACAAAGTGGTTTATTGCTATATGAAAGTGTGGATGTTCATCAGATAAGTAATTCTTTACTTCAGAAGAGTAAAACTTCACCAGGTGTGAAATTGACTATTAATTCCAGTAAAACATTATAGCTGAGATAGTAATTAGCACAATGATGTTGTTTGTCCCTCATTCAACTAACAGTGTGTATACTGTATTTGAATAGATGGTTTTATTTTATCAAATTTACTGAATCTTTTATTTCGATGAATAAAATTAAGCATGAACTGAAAACTCCAATGTACAAAACTATTTAATAGTGATTCAAGGAATAATCTTGAAGATGCCATGTTGTGGCATTATTTTCTTTTAAATTCAGTTTAAACATTTGTGATTTAAAAATAATAAAATACATGTGTATGACCTGATATGAGCTACACTCTGGATAAATTATGATTGCAACTTAGAATTCTGATATTTTAACTTATATTATCAGATTAATAAAACTTGTCAATAAAAAAAATGAATCTGATAAAAACTATTATTGCAAAAAGTGTATTTGCTAATAAAATAGGCTTAAATATAAAACTTAAATGCATTATTCCCTTGAAAGTGAAATAAAGGTATTAGTCCATTCTGTCCACTAGCCTTTCCATCTGTACATTCTTCATATGCATCACAGTATTTCAAAACTTTTACTTTTTTTCTTCATGACAGTCTTGTCAGAGTATTAGTTTTGCAATCATATATTTAGAACTTTACTATAACCAAGTAGGAGGGCCCCTTTCCTCTTAGCTTCTCATATGCTTGTATATATGAAAAACATTACAATAGAATATTTTGCATTTGCAAATATTTCAAACTTCAGCTGAGCGCTGTGACCCATGGGTCCCTTGTTTTTATCTTTTATTATTATGTTTAATTCTGTTTCTGTTTCGTTAACATTTCTTGCATGGGTTTGCTCTTGTTGGAGGCGAAAGAGTTAGTGCACCATAAGCACAGAAAAAGGCAGATTATCTTTAAACTTGCTGGCTGTAGTCTGATGAGTTGCAGACTGTAGTTATACTGTATTAGTCAGCTTCTGAAGCAGTTGAGAAAACCTCATTGGTTAAAACTAAGCAATATTTGACTGGTAATTTTTTACATGGTTTATGGTTATTACATGATTTGATTGATGATTCTTAGTGACTCTGATTCAGTAAGCTCCAAGTATTAGATCGTATCATTCAGGAGCCTGATTTGCTTTGTAAACCCCAGGTGCTACAAATATTAAATTCTGCACATGGGTATTTTTGGCAGAGTTTTCTTGCCAAACCTTAAACTAGGTCAGTGTGCATGACCTTATTATTGTTAACATTTCAGTTCTATAGAGGAGCAGAGCACATGGCCTGATGATGATTCTGAGGAACTGTGTCAGTTGTACCTGGAGTTGCAGGATCACCACGATCTGCTGGGAGAGCTGGAAAGGGAGCTAAACAAGAGAGGCATGGGCTATAGCAAGAGTCAGGTAGGTTACTAGATTGTCATTTCAATCAGAGGGTCAAGATCATAAGGTCAAGGTCAAACAGGGTCAAGATCATAAGATCAAGGTCAAACGGTCATGGTAAAGATCACAAGGTCAGGATCAGACAGAGGGTCAAGGTCAAATTATGACTATACTTAAGAGCCCAAGCATTTAAATGACTTTCCCAGAATAGTCTGTCATGAGTAGTACATTTTCTTATCATTTCAAATGCTGAAAAGCATGGTGAACTATAGTTATAGATGAATAGATATATATATATATATATGTTAGTGATATATAAATGATAGCTGTGATTTCCAAACACAGATTCATGTTCAAACCTAGTTGAATACTATACTTTGTAATATTTCAAGTCATACTTTTACACATGCAACTTTCCTGGATAAAAGTTATTTGCATTCATGGCTATTTGAAAAATCTTTCTGCAGACTTTCTGTTAAACACTCCTTTAAACACTTCTTATTGGAATATGGGCATTTTGCCCTTTCAGGGTGAATAATGAGCAATTAAAATGAAGAGCTTAAAGAATGTGCCAGTACATTGATTTTAACACCATTGATTTTTCACCGTTGTAACCTTCTTAAATAAAAGATTGAGTTGAAACTTACATTTTTCAGTCTGCTTTTGGTAACTTGTAGAAAACAAGGTTTATAGTGATGTAAAATATGTTTAATAACTCTTTGATTTTTTACTCTTTTGTAGTGATTTATCCTATTAATCAAATGTTCTAAAAGCTAGTTGAAGTAAATTTAACATTATTGTTTAGAATATGGTGTATTAAAGTGTGATCAATCTTCATTCTATGAGGATTATCTATTTGATGTTTTTCAGTGATTAAGCTTATTCCTTTATTTGATTTTAAAGTCTTAACTTAATGAATTATTTTTTTCAGATTTTGGGTCAGTTGTGTCTTCTGGACTTGTTGTCACCTGACAAGGTTAAAGAAATTGGCAAAGGACTGGGAACAGTAAGTATTGAAAATACCAGTACATAAAAAAACATGGCATTGACACCTTTCTCATGATCTTGGTTGGTGTTAAAAATACTTGTACATCAGTCCACTAGGCTTGGATCAAGTAGATGTACTTGGTACCTGTACTTGGGTACAAAATTGTTATGCCATTATTTCAATAAATTGGTGTCCTTATTTATAACACAACATATAATATTTAAAAATACCAAAGAGGAGGTCACTCTGCTTTATTTTAAAAATGGTTCAATATAGGCATTTCAGTTGTACTGATTGGGCCTACTTCTAGTGAGGGCAGCAGTCATTTTGAAAACTGCACAACAATGGCTGTCCTTACTTTCAATGCAATATAGTTGTATGAATTTGATACTCTGAGTGAGGAATTCACAGAAAAGAAACACATGTGAGTTCGCATACCTGCACAAAATTCTCATCTCTATGCTTCCCTGAAGCTTGCACAGGCAAAGCTGTAATTCCTGCAAACTCTGTTGGACATGTTTTTAGTGCATTGACAAATTTCTGCTGAAATGCAGGAATAATTATGAGGACACCAAGTTATATCAGAATCAAACTTGTACATAGTACTTGGTGTTAAAAATAAAACAAACATATATAATGATTGGCCAGGTTCAGTTTGAGTGGCATGCCACCTGAATAAAGTGAGGCATTGTAAAAAAATCCAAAAGACCTTTGTTTCCTCATTGTGATTCCTGCTGTAGTTTTTTATGACTTTTTCTGCCACTCAGACATAGACATTAGAGACAGTAATAGTCAAAGGACACACATGATATGACAGTTTGCACCATATCACTTACCTTTATAACCTTTTGAATGTTTATATTATTAATAAAAATAATACTGACTATGAGGATACACAGGTTATCATGATGATGTATATGATGTGTTAAGGATCAGCTGCTGAAGCTGACACAAGGTGGACAGGTCACGATGCTCCCCTCCAATCCCGCTGATCTACCAGACTTCATCAAGACTCTGAAACCTCAGTACGACAAGCATCTTAACTGGCTGCAGAGCGTCCTGATGGAAGCCTGCTTCAGCAAGCTTGGTAAGCAAATAATTTGTGTCAGATTCTGTATAATTTGCTGCTGTTGTGTTCATATTTGCCAGGGTTTGACATTCCAAATATTTATAATGAGAAACATTTTATGAATTACCCCCCCCCCCCCCCCCATCTGTTATTTATACAGTGACTACATGAGTGATCTTACCTGAGTAATCAGGTGCGTTGTTCATTAACATTGTCTTCACAGCCCATGTAAACATTGCATAATTATAGATAATAGAAATATCAGACTAAAGGACTTGGGCCATCACATAAAGAGACATGGACATTAGGAAATATATCAGGTTTACCATCATATTCATATTACATTTTACATGCTTTTTACCCAGTGTATGTTTCTGATGAGATAACTATAAAAGGAAACCCTTTTGGAAATGTCAGAGAAGAAATTTCAAGTTTGCAAATATGAAATCACATAGGATGTAGGATGTGCATACCAGTATCATCTGCTGATGATATATTTGAAATATATACTGTGGATTCAGAATTATTTGTTGGGTTTTTCATTTTCTTGGAATTCGTAGGTGACTTTTATCCACAAAATTAAAAAAACAATGATCATTAAGTTTGAAAGTCAAATTTTACAAAGTTTGTCGTCCCTGTGTGCACATTGAGTTATGGCATCGTGTTTACCCGCTGTCACCGTCCATGCACAGAAAGTGATATGAAGCTTATAAATTAAAAAAAAATTACTTGCAACTTGTTCCAGTGAGGGTTTGAAAATGCGTCTGCACTGCTTTACACTGGTGGGTGTGAACTTGAGCTCTTATTATTTTGCTAAACATTGTAGTTAAAGGTCATTTTGCACTGCTCCTCTTATTTAATTGTTTGTTAGAGTAATGTCATTTTTTAATTGAATAAACAACAGTATACACTGAACTGTTATATTAATCATGTTGGATCCCGGTAATGACAGGCTTAGCCAATTTGCAGCTGATGCAACAGAGTGAAGGTCCCTCTGCATGGTTTCCGGCACAAGTACCATGTGATGTTGGGAACAAACAGATAACTGGACCCAGTTAACAAGGCAACACCACCCTAAAGCTGTATCCTATTAATTACTGGCAAAATAAACAAAGCTCAAAAGCGTGACAGAGTTAAGCTAGTTAATCCCCCATCTGGGTGATGAGTCACAGTCAGCTGATCACAATTTTATGCAGGGGCCCAGTTTAACTGTGGCCTCTTTCCGAAGGTGCACTGGTCCCCATTGGAGTGGAAATTGGGTTTCTTCTGAACGAATGACATACCAATCTCTAATTAACCTAGTAATGCATGTCTTCATTTGATTGACTCAGGTGGAATATCCCTGAGAAATCTATCAAGATTTATCTAAATATTTTCACCCACAATTCAGATAAGTTTTTGTGTCATTGAGCCAACATTGTTTGCACGGGGACTGCATGGATCTGACATTTGATTTAATGAGTCTTAAAGAACTTTGTAAACTTTCAGTGCACTTTACCGAACAATCACTGATCATTGGGTTATTTTCAGGTCTGTTCACAAATGTATTTTGATAAAATGCATATCAAAATGCATAACCAGAACCAATTATTCCACAAAAGTTTTAAGTCAACAAATAGTGTTTAATGTCAAAACCGCAAAATTTTAAACCCATTATATTTTCTAAATCCATAGTAATCAAAATTGAATTTAAAATGCTTAGTACATAACTTGTGAATAATTTTTGCTGAAGAAGAGTCTTTTTTAATTAAAGATATACAAACAAATACAGTAGAATACAAAATAAATTTATAAAAAAATAAAATCTTATTTGATATATATATATATATATATATATATATATATACTGTGTATATTTATGTATATTTAATATATTCTTGCAGGTGGTAATCAGATACATAATGGGGAAGCTGAGTACATAGAGGAGCCAGTCATCCAGCAGCATGTCTGTGAGTAATCTGTTATAATCAGTGGTGGTGCCACCTAACCTTTGTCACATAACTTCCAGGCTTCAGTAATGCCCATCTAGGTCCTGAACTGTTTGGAATCACACCAAGTGTGTCATAGCTAAGTGGGTTCATTTCACATATTTTCTCCTTAATCCTGAGAAATTTGACATGGTTCATGAACTGTTAATGGCAGTGTCATCTATTAGTTACTACTGTGGTTGTCTTCTTATTTGCGGTGGTTTCAAATTTGCGATATTCACCGTCCCTCTGACCACGAAAATGAAGCCATGCAGTTTTGAATGCATATAATATAGGCCTATACCAGGCCATGATCGTTAATTTCAGAAGCTGCCGATTGTTGGCGACACTAAAGATTTATCGTCAGCTGTGTAGTGATGCCCATCGAGCCCGATTCATTTACTTTAAGTTATTCAGGGAGAATCACAGGGCCTATTTAACATAATATCGGTTGGCTTAGATGCAAAAACTGTGACCCTTTGCAGGGATGTGCTGTCCCAGTGGGCTCATCTCGCAGCTTTCCTGCCCCCCTGCAAGTGTCAATGCCCGCCGAGCATTATAATATTGAAAATTCATGTGTATGTGTACCAGATGACCAGGTTCCACTCTTTCACATTGTGCCGTAAATGCTGTAATGAATAAAATCTGCCACTAAGTAGTGAATGTAGCTGCTAGGGTAGTGCCACCTTGTAACTGTATAACGGACTAATTCTGTCACTACCAAAATCATGACGAAATCGATGTTTGATTGGCCAGAAATGACGTGAATTTGGAATGTATTTGAAAGGTCACAGTTCATTTTGTAGCCAAATTGCTGTAGAACAGTGGAAAATGAGTTGTTTTGAATGAGCCCTGGCTCTGAACTAATTACAGCCAGCGGGGTCAATGCTTCCAGCATGTGTCGGCTCAGCAATCCATGACTGTTCGAACATGCTGTATTCGGACAGAGAAATAGTGGACCTAGATAATAGTGGAATAAGTTGTTTATGAAAAAATTTGGTCATTACAGTTCACAGCATATTTGAAAGTAAAATATATTACTAGACAAATGATAGAGCGCAAAAAAGGAACCCTGTGAATCTTTTAAAAATACAAAAACCGCAAAAATTCAGACCCGCCAATATAAAGGCAACCACTGTATGCCAGTGAACTTGGCCCATGTCAACTCAGTTCATGGAAAACCAAATATGAACAATGCAGTTGTCACATACATCTGCAGTGTGTAGGACTACAGTCCTGTGTGGTTATATACAAACAAGTCATGCTGTTGTGGTATGCTTTTGTAGCAACATTAGATATTTGCTTTTACCTGCAACCAGGCAAATGTATTTGTAGTTTTATTCAACTAAAACAAAGCTTTCTACTATAGAGTCACAAAACCAGTGAAATATTAGCTTGAGATTTATTTTTACCATATAAGCATAAAAATGTTTCATGTGTAGTTTTCTTTGAAATCTTATAAAAAAATATGTGTTAAAGAAATTTATAACAGGAACTGTAAATGTTGTTCAAGCCTACTATACCACCGCCAGGGTCAGAATCAAACTTTGCTTGGGCTAAGGGGAAAAAAAAGCACGTAGGTCTAAATTGATCACAGCCATATCAGCTGTAGAACAAAGGATGTCCCTGATACCAATGAATACCCTGACCCTCGACAAGAAATAAGAAATTGACCTCTTAATGGAAAGAACAAATTCAATTAAAATCCAGCCATCCACATAACAAACCAGGGGTAAAACAATAACTTGCCTTTTGGCAGAGGTATAAAAAAAGAAGAAACAAGTTGGTGGAACAGAATATAATATATGCTTTGTACACCCTGACACTCAGTCTGCTTGTATTTTATTGTACCATGTATTTATAAAATACACAATATTAAATTTTCATTTTTTTCCAGTTCGAGGCCAATCAATTCCGGTAGTTCCATACACTGAGGCCCAAGAGCAAGTGGTAAAGGATCCAAAATTCCTTCACCTCCTCATTCAGATGGGTTTCCACGTGGCTGAGGACACCAACAAAATATTTCCCAGAATTCCAAGCTTCTGGACAGTCTCGGACTTGATGAAGAAAGCCACTCTCTTGGGTGAATTACAACCTGGTAGGTTTTGTTGATATACCCTGTATTTATTATGATTATAGCTTGCACATAAAAAATTAATGAAAAGAGATGTGTACATTCCTGATATTGCTCCAATAGACTGATTAACAGACCCCTACAAATAGTTCACACAGACCACTTATGTGGAGATGATGTGATGTGGTAATTTAAAAAGAATATTTATATTGTGTTATATAATTGATGAATAATAAAAATAGATCATTATAGAAATATGTACATTAGCTTTATCATATGGTAATGTATTCCTCTGAAAAAAATAATATATAAACAGTGATACATTTACATTAAATAAAGAAGTACACAGGTTTTTAGCTCAGCTGACTATAAGTAATCTGAGCTATAGTCGTGGTCCTTTGTCCGTCGTCTGTCCGGCCTGCTGTCCGGCCGTCCGGACTTTAACAGGGCACGTTTTGAAACCGTTGGACCTGCCATTCCAAAAATTTGCATACCATTAGATGTTCCCAAAATCTCCTATCATATCGAAAATTGGGTCATTAGGACTTCCTTCCTTCAAGATATTAAGGAAAAACCTCAGTTTTCCATAAAAAAGCCTTTGGTACACTTCAAGGCTGCCTAATATCAAAACCACTGATCTGTTTGTAATCATATTTAGTATTCATATTCTTCCATACATTTTCTTTGAACATACAAAAAATTAGGTCAGTGTTGGGTATTATTTTAAAGTTATGAGCCAAAATATAATGCAATTTTTAAAAAATCAGGAAATATATTTACTCACCTAACATGAGAATTACTGAAGCTAGAGACTTTTTTTCAGGAATATAACTTTATTTAAACAAGATTCAATTGTTTACCAAAAATTAGGTCTGAATTTTGTAAATTTTTCAAGTTATTAGCATAAATAAAAAATCAATATCTTAAATCTTGTCCAGCTTTGGCAATGGCACGTTTTTTCCCTGTAAGCACTGTTGATTTAATTTTCACAGCATATATACATTAGGATTTAATCTTTAAAAATCTGAAATTTCAAAGGAATTGATTGAAAAGAGTAACGTTTATTCAAGTTTTCATACACCATGTCAAGTGTTGTTTACACCTAGCCCACCTAGTAGTACAGCCTTCACTTGCATTATGTATAACCCACCCCAGGCAGCCTGCCCTGGCTCAGCTTGGCCACTACCAGCAGGCTTCCCCTCTGCCCTGCACTCCCCCTCCCAGATGGTGCATTAACTAGATGAATGTTATTATTTTCTGTATTTGATTCATTCTTATTCTAGGCTATGCTTCATTTTAGATTTTGTATTGTACCACCAGGGTTACAATGATTAAAGTGCACATTTAATTGTGTCCACAAATGGGTGTATTGCTATGAAAGTGTGGATGTTCATCAGATAAGTAATTCCTCACTTCAGAAGAGTTAAAAACTTCACCAGGTGTGAAATTGACTATTAATTCCAGTAATAAATTAAAGCTGAGATAGTAATTAGCACAATGATATTGTTTCCCTCATTCAACCAACAGTGTGTATACTTTATTTGAAAAGATGCCAGTTTTATTTTATCAAATTTACTGAATCTTTTATTTTATTTCGGTGAATAAAATTAAGCAGGTACTGAAAACTCCAAAGTGCAAAACTTTTTAATAGTGATTCAAGGATTAATCTTTTAGATGCCATGTTGTGGCATTATTTTCTTTTAAATTCAGTTTAAACATTTGTGATTTAAAAATAATAAAATATATGTGTATGCATGATATGACCCAATATGAGCTACACTCTGGATATATAATGATCGCAACTTTTGCAACAATTCTAATATTTTGACTTATATTTTTAGTTTTTTTACTCTGGATATACATTGATTGCAACTTTTGCAACAATTCTAATATTTTAACTTACATTTTAATTTTTTTTTTATTAAAAATTTATCAAATTTGTCAATAAAAAAAAATGATTCAGATAAAAACTTTTAATTGAAAAAGTGGATATGCTAAAAATATAGGCTTATATATATAAACTTAAATGAAGTATTCCCTTGAAAGTGAAATAAAGGTACAAGTCCATTCTGTCCATTTGCCTGTCCATCTGTAAATTTTCATATGAATCACAGTATCTCAAAACTTTTACTGTTTTTCTTCATGACAGTCTTGTCAGAGTATTAGTTTGCAATCATATATTTAGAACTTTACTTTAACCAAGTAGGAGGGCCCCTTTCCTCTTAGCTTCTCATATTCTAATATAAATGAAAAACATTACAATAGAATATTTTGCATATTTTGCATTTGCAAAAATTTCAAACTTCAGCTGAGCGCCGTGACCCATGGGTCCCTTGTTTTTAGTTAGAATTAATACTTATTAATGAATTGTTCTTTTTTTATTGTTATATAGTATTAATTTATTATATATTTTTTGTAATTCAATTATTTAAATAAATTTAGCAGTGTAAAAGTACTTTGAATTTCATTTTGCAATATATGAAATAAGAAAAATGATTCTATAAGTAATTGTAATAATAATAATTAATGTTATTTTCTTCACAGAGAACTGTAAATTTTCAGTCAAAGATCTGAAGGAGAACAGTTTGAAGGAACATGACACCGTGATACCTGATGATGTCCCTGGCAAGGCCAGGTAAGTCCACATTAACTGTTTGTCATGTGTTGTCACAACCCAGTAAAGAGTCTCTGGCATCACTCATACACATATCTGTCACAGTCTTACCAGATTAATGACATACTTTTTACCTTTGTGAATGTCATATTTGCCAAAGTAAAATAACTGACTCTGGAAGTAATAAATGACCACTCACAACCTTTATCTTCTCAGGTTTCTACTTTTTTATTCATTCCTCATTATCAGGTACTTCCCATGTTTAATTTATTTGTAAGAATTCTGTCCTTGCTGTGGGGCAAGTTTGTTTCTAGTGATTATTTACACTTCATTTCAAACTGAATTAAAATTCTGTTCTGTGAGAGCTAGGGCAAGTTTAACATTTACATAGATTTTGCATGTTTTTTTACACGGAGGAACATACAGTGCTATTTCTTGATTAATATCAGTGATTTTTGCCTATGTTGAATTTAATTTTTACACTTTCTGTATTTTCAGCGTGGTTCCAGAGAACTTGTGGTTTATGTTTGTGCAGCAGTGCAACTTACATTCCGGTAACCCTAACAGAGAGACCCAGGCCATGACCAGCCAGGCTTAAGTCAGATGTTGTTAACTTTGGCTCCAGAAGGGTTATGACCTGCTGGTGAAGAGTCATGACGTTTCAGTGCAGGGGTCATGACCTTTTGATGAAGAGGTCACGACCTTTTGATGAAGAGAGGTCACAGCCTTTTGATGAAGGAGGGTCATGATCTTTTGATGGAGAGGTCATGACCTTTTGATGATGAGGAGTCATTACCTTTTAATGGAGAGGTCATGACCTTTTGAGGAAGAGGGGTCACAATAAACCTTTTAGTGAAGAGGAATCATGCACTTTTGTTGAAGAAGGGTCATGACCTATTGGTGAAGACAAGACTATAAACTTTGTATGAAAAGGGGTCTTGAAAAGAGCTTCTGACCTTTGACCAATACAATGTCATGACCTTTGACCTGCAGCAAATAAAGGTCATGACCTTTGAACTTAATTTTTTCCACCTTAGCTGCTGATATTCTGTATATTATAACTGGGAAGCAATTATGTGAAGGGTTCCCAGTGTTTCTTGTTGTTTGTCAAATGCTCAAAATGTTTGTCATATTGAACTCCTGGAAAGTCTGTCAAAATGTATTGTGCTATAATTAGGAGTTAGTGGTGTATAAAAGTGTGACTTACAGAAATTACATCTACTAATTAAATATGACAATATGAGTCAAGAGCCGGCAAAAAATACAGAAATCCTGCAGATTACTTGAGGAATATGTAGTTGTGTCTTATATCAAAATAATATAATGAATATAATTCAGGTTTATATTTTCTTGCAATAATAATATGATAAATTATTATGATAGATAAAATGTTAGAAAAGTGTGGGCAGTACTTGTGTTGATTTGGAAGTTTCACTGAGTCAGACTCTTGAAAACAAGTTACAAATAAGTCATGTATATTGTAAATATATGGAACCTCAAGAAAACACGTCCCACTGTAGGTATTTATTCATGTTTAGAAAATTATAGTACAAATACCATTCGCAACCAGGGAAGATTCACATATTTATATATCACATATTTATATATTAGTTCTATAAGTAAATTATATCTGCATTACATTTTATTAAACAAAAGAGAGAATGCAGTAATAATTTACAAAAGTTGCTTTGTAAGTATATAAGATATGTCTCTATAAATATTCCTAATATATATTTAAGGTTATGAAACCACTGCATTTTATATAACACTAAAAGAAATACTGCCATAGTAACCCAAGTAATGATTAACCCTTCAGACAGGGTGTTGTAACTATGGTAACACATGCCTATGTTACCACGATAACTTTATTTAGAAAACAGAGCAATCTTTAACCATGGTAGCTTAAGCAAGATAAATAGGGGCAGGTCCTCATCACCATGGAAACTGAAAAATGTAACTTTTAAAACTCTGTTTTGTCTGCAGGACGGACGAATCAGGAGTTCCTAAGATGACTGAAGTGAAAAGGTCAGAGCTCCTAGGAGAGCTAGGTCATTTTAGAATATATATATGTTGAAGTTATTTTTTGTAGATATTAAAAATGAATTTAAGTACAATCACATACATAACAATATGTTCTGTTGTATGTTCTGTAGTTGCTTGGAAATGGGTTGACCCCAGCTGGTTGATAGAAACATCAACTGGAAGGTCATATAAATTTGCATACAGTACACAAACATACCCTACCCCACCACTACCGCATTCAGCAGAAGGCCATCAAATTCCGCTGCTGATTAATACCCATTGATGACAGGTGGCAGCACAGGTCAAGCAGCAGCTCACTACAGACACAACATTCAGAGTCTCTGTCATGGATTTTTAGGCAGTAGTCCTGCTTATGAAGATCCAGTTTTTTTTAGTTTTTAAGATCCTTATTTGTTGTTGACATATATTCACATTGTGAGGAAAATAATGAGTTCAGTCTTAAAGGCCAGACTGATTGTCATTATTAAAAATGCTTGTAATATCCCTTCCTCATAATTCTGTTAGACATTGGTAACTCTAGGTAGCTTGCAGGATGGTTACCAGGCAACACTGGTCACCATGAACTCACCAGCATAAACCTTAGGTGGTCAGTGTTTTTATGGTAACCATGCATATGTTGTTTCCAGGTGAATTGGTTGCCATGTAACAACAAATGATCAGTTCATAAATCAGTTCTTGATTTGTGAATGTCTTGTAACCAAGCAACCCTGGTTTCCATGTAGATTAGTTGCCATACACTTAATCAGATCTTCAATTTAGGAGGTTAAGGTCTGTTGGTTACCATGCTACCATTGTTTCCATACATCTGTTAGGCAGCCAAAGGCCATCATACTTTAAGGTTAGGGTTTGTCAGTCACAAAAGATTTTATTTTAGAACATTGCTGATTGGTTACAATGCAGCCACAGGCAGAAAACTGATGGTTACCCAAGTTTCTTGATCAGTAAGTACATACTATCAGTTTTGAAATCAGTGTTACTGTAGAAGTTAATTAAAAATTTTTTATTCATGGTTTTACAAATATAAACTTGTTTTCCCTTGAGTTATTCGTCCAATATGTTGTTTATCAAGCGGTGTTCCTCTGTTAGCATGGCAGTGCTGTATCTGTGGAGATCACTTTCCCAAGAAAAGATCATTTGCATAATCTCTTAATAGCACAGATTACAGATGATTTCTGTAATCCTGTTACAGACATTCAGTGTATATATGATGCTTTATGAATTGTGTATGTTAAATTTTTTACTTTGAGCATTGTTTCTTGTTTCATGCCGACATACACTGCAGCTATATATGTATTTAATATAGAGGTTTACAGTTACATGTGCATTGGTAGTTATAGGAACAAAGTTTGAGCACTATTAAAGGTACAGAAAACACATGCATTGAGATTTATGTTATAACCCTTGGTTAGTTCCTTTGAGGTAATTTCCTAAAACAGAGAGATAATTTTTACAGATGGATCCCAGGTCATTCCTTTTAGAGGTTACCTCCAGATGAATTAAGTGATAAAATTTATTTTAGGGAATCACTTTGGAGGAAATTGCTGTGATGAGTGCTGATAGGGGGAAAATCACAAGAGTGAGATAATACTTTAGACAAATTGTAAAATATGCAAGAAAATGTGTTCACTGCAGTAATATATAATCAAAGATAAGGTCCTTTTATTTGTAGAACTAAAGTGGTTTCCACAAAGTGGATCAAGTTATCATATGAAATTTGATAATGATGTAACAAGACAATATTATAGACTTGGGGACTGAAACATATCAGTTAGATGGACTTTTTGTAGAAAATATTCCTTAGATTGGCCTTCATGTTTATGACCATTTTGTTGCATGTATTAGAGATGTTTCTATTGGAAATAGAATATTATTCCAGTTTGTACTCTTTGACATGGTATGTCCCAGGCTACATATTTTATATACATGAAATTAGGGCGATTCATTCTTAGGGATATCATTTAAAGAAAGGATCCATTTGAAAGGATTATCTCAGCTAATAACATGCACAAGCCAAAAGCCTGCAGAAGTTAAAAATAAAGTGTGCACTAAGACTTGATCACAATGTCAAGATGTTATTGTGACAGTGAGCAGGTAGTTTCAGGTTTATGTTAAATTTGCATTTTATATTTTTATTATTGAATATAGTGTTGTGAAAGTTGCACTCCTCTCAGTCGAAGAAATGTAAGACAAATCTGTTATATTTAAACATGTTCTGTGAACCACTGGCCATGCAAGAGATTTATAATAAATGTAACAGTGCGTTTAGGTATTGTTTATGTAAATATCAGTATTTTGTATAGAAATGATTACTAAATACAGTGTAATTTCAGAATTATAGACACTGAGGGCCCCAAGATATTGTCTATAATATAGAGGTGCCTTTTTCAGAGATGTTAGGGACACCACGCCAGGTCCATCTTGTGTCTCTGTAGTAGAGAGGTGGCCACTACACACACACACACACGTCACTTACATTAACATGTTTATTTTTACTTTTCAATGTGTTGAAATTTCCCGAGAGATACTTAACTACACAGTGAAAACTGTTTTGACCATGTACTGTTAAATTTCTGTGCCATAAAAACTTAGCTAGTCTCTTACAATCTTAAATGTTTCTTTTCATTAAATACGCCAGTTTAATAGAATAACATAAAGATCTTGGATTGAGGGTATTTCTTACACAGCATGCCATTGTAAGGTTGCATGTAGTGGCCCATCATCTAAAACCTGATGCTGGTGACACTTTTAGGGACATGCCCGGACTGCCATATAACTTGTAATCTGATGTGAAGTTAAAACAGGAGATCAAGTCTATGTGCCTCCTGGCATCATGTTATGACAGTTGAGACCCAGTAGATGCTCCACCAAGGGACAAGTTTTGATACTAGTTGATCCTGGAAAAAGCCTCAATAAGAAGTACTTTATCTGGTCAAATAAGGCCAGTGCATCACCGTGGTGTAAGTACTATACCAGTGATTTAGTTCAGCCAGTCGTGGCACTGGAGTTCCACCTGGTGTTTTATCCTGGTACTGTATCCAAATAAATACTTGTGTGTACCATATATGTCAAATTTCACTTTAATTTGTGGTAGGGATTGAACCATGTATCTTGTGGTTCTTTGGTGTCTCTGTTGTTGATCCCTCTTTCCAGTGAATAGCGACACCTGATTACTGCTACTAAAGTACAATATTCAGATCGTGTAATGCAGGATAATTTCAATGCAGGACAGTTTTTTTTAAATGGTCAAGGCCTGGCTATCAAGAGACACTAGGTTCATGAAATATAGATATTGTCTTTTTCTCATATAAAATGTAACATGTTTATGCATAAATTTTAGTTAATTTAAATTAAAATCTAAAGTCATAAAATTTTTAATTTGTTAGAAATGCAGCAGAAAAACTGCTTGTCACTTCATGTACATGCAGTTTCCACAAATTTTGAGTTTGTGACAATTTCATGTAAAATTTTTAATAAATGTTGAAGTTATGTAGAAACTATAGTATTAGAAGCCAGTTTCTTGACTGAATATATAAAGTGCTTAATATGAATTACATGCATACAGTTGAACCTCCATATTATGGACAGTGTGAGGCATCCATAGTAGAGAGGTGCCTGTGCTGTTAGATTTCCCTGCATCTCTTTGTTGTCTTTAATCAAAAGGCATCTCCTTCAGAAGGGTCTCCTGTAAAACTGGTTCCACTCTAAATGATGTGTATAATGTGGAACTTATATTTTCTTAACTGTTATAATATATATTAAATGACATATAATGCATTTGTACATTGTCTTTATATTTTATATGTTGTGTATATTCATTGGTATTTATGTATATATTGTATTTGTTCAGAATAAAATGTGTTAAGTTGTATGCTATGAATTTTGATCTAATTTATAAAATGGGTGAAAGAATATTCAGAAATTCAGTGTTCAAATTATAACAGAAAACACAAAATGATAGGCAGTACAATATCCCAGTTCCAGTAATCTCCCAAGGTCAGTAAAGTCTCAGTTCAAGAGGTTTATGCAAATCCGTACCCTGCAGTTTAATTATATATATAATTAGGGGTCTCGACTCTCAGCAGAATTTGTCAATAAGGATATTTTTAAAGAATTTTTCAGAATGATGGTTTTGTAACCATAACCAATGACCTTATAACCTAACAATCTGAGAACTTATTATCCTTGAACTTGCAGCATTTAGATTATTGTCACAATCTTTTAAACAAGGGACCCATGGGTCATAGCGCTCAGCTGAAGTTTGAAATTTTAGCCAATGCAAAATATGCAAAATATTCTATTGTAATTTTTTTCATTTATATTTGCATATGAGAAGCTAGTAGAAAAGGGGCCTTTCTACTAGATTATAGTAAATATATATACTAAATATATGATTGCACAATTAAAACTGTGACAAGACTATCATAAAGAAAAACAGTAAAATTTTTGAGATAATGTGATGCATATGAAAAATTAACAGATGGACAGGCAAGTAGACAATGGACTGATACCTTTATTTCACTTTCAAGGGAGTAATACATTTAAGTTTATATTAAAGTCTATTTTTCAGCATATCCACTTTTTTCATCAATAGTTTTTATTAGATTCATTTTTTTTATTTACAAGTTCTAAAAATTTGTTATAAAAAATCTGAAAATATAAGTTAAAATATTAAAATTGTAAGTTGCAATCATTATTTCACCCAGAGTTCACCTTACATCGGGTCATATTATGCATACACATATTTTATTATTTTTAAATCACAAATGTTTAAACTGAATTTAAAAGAAAATGATGCTACAACATGGCATCTTCAAGATTATTCCTTGAATCACTATTAAAAAGTTTTGTACATTGGAGTGTTCATTGCATGCTTAATTTTATTCACCAAAATAAAAAAATTCAACAAATTTGATGAAATAAAACCATCTTTTCAAACTAGATATTTCTTGGCACTGCAGGTGCCAGATTATCCCCAGACAATTAATCCCCCCCCCCCCCCCCCTTTAAGAATAGGCCCCCCATCTTCAGCAACAACTAGACATTTCTTGGCACCGCTGGTGCCATAGTATCGCCAGACAAATGATTGTCTGAGAATGAAATAATAATATCTGTTATATTTTGTTTCACATCATATTTTGTTCTTTGTAATAAATTGTTATATTGTCATAAAAATTGTCATTTGTTCCTAATATCAATAGCATAAATTTTTGAAAAACAAGAAAATAGAGTAGGGGGTGCCACCATGCTGAGTTCCCAGCAAATGACTCATCACATTACCCATATCTATCTTTATGCATAATATGAAAGATATCTGCCAATTAGTTTCCAGCACATGACAACACTATCCAACAACTTTTTAATTTTTATTTTATAATGCTGACAATACTGTCAAGTCCCAATTATAGGCAACATTCATGAGCCATTTTAAATAGTCTTCATCCAAAGGTCAAGACCACTCTCAAAGGAAAATGATCCAGTTGTGACTCTGTGGTTCACCCAGTGCACTAATTCATTTATCACTGACCATCATATCTATTTATAGAATCTGACCATGGCCCAGAACTGCTGTTGTTTAGGCAAAACATGATGCAACACCATGTGCAGACCACTAGCTGAAGCAATCCCCCAGGTTCACTGGAGATTTTCATGATTGTTGGTGATTTTTACCATATATGGCAATATTTAAAGTCAAGTCCACTCTCATATGCAAGGTCAGGACCCAAATTTAAATATATCTCATCCCATAATCCAAATCTATGTATATGCATAATATAAAAGAAATCTGTCCATTAGTTTTTGACTTATAATGCTCACAGTGCTGTCAAGTGGCCCTTTTTAAGATATTCATGATTTGATGTTTTTCACCAAATATGGGAATATTCAAGGTCAAGGTCACTCTCATAGTCACGGTCATGACCCCAAATCAATAAACTGCATTCGAAAATATCTAACATTTGAAAAAAAATTAAATTTAAAAAAAAATAATTTAAATTAAATTAAATCTTAAAATTAAATTTAAAATTAAATATACCTCATTCCATAAACCATATCTATATACATGCATAACATGAAAGAAATCTGTCCATTACTGTTTGACTTATTATGCTCACAGTATATACTGTAATTGGCAATGATGGGGTATTCAAAGGCGCAAAAAACAAGAAAAGGACAACAGGTGGCGCCACCTATCTTCTGCAAAAAACAAAACTATCCAAGATCTTCCGTCAACTTGATTTTTGGCCCAATCCATGCATCCCTTTTTAAGATATTCATGATTTTATGTGATTTTCACCATATATGGTAATATTCAAGGTCAAAGCCACTCTCAAAGGAAAGGTCATGACCCCAATTTTAATATACATCATCCCATAACCCATACCTATGTACATGCATAATATTAAAGAAATCTGTCAATCAGTTTTTGACTTGTGATGCTAAAAATACTGTCAAGTGGCAATGATGGGGGTATTAAACGGCACAAAAACAAGAAAAGGATACTAGGTGGCACCACCAGTTTCCTGTAAATGACATCACTATCCAAGAACTTTGTCCAACTTGATTTTTGGATAAAATCCATGAAAGATTTTTTGAGATATTTAAGAATTTGTGTGATTTTCCCCAAAAATTGATCTATTCAAGGTCAAGGTCACTCTCCTAGTTGAGGTCATGACCCCATTTTAAATAGGCTTCGTCCTCTCACCTATATCTATAAATGTGTCAAGTTTGAAAAAGATCCTTGAAATATTTTTGAGTTATTGTGTCCAAAAGAAATCTCTGCGGCGGCGGCGGCGCAACCGTGCCTAAACCATAGTATCTCCAGACTATGTCTGGCGATACAATTAATATCAGACCACTCTCATAGAAAATGTCACTCTCATAGACAAGGTCATGACCCCAATTTCAATATAAATCATCCCCTTACCCATGTCTATGTATATGCATAATATGAAAGAAATCTGTCCATTAGTTTTTGACTTGCAATGCTCACAGTATTGTTAAGTGGCAGTGATGGGGTATTAAACAGTACGAAAACAAGTATAAGAATAACAGGTGGCGCTATCAGTTTCCGGTATATGACAACACTATCCAAGATCTTCGGTCAAGTTGAATTTTGGACCAATCAATGCATCCCTTATTGAGATATTAATGATTTTGTGTGATTTTCACCATATATGGCAATATTCAAGGTCAAGGCCACTCATAGGAAAGGTCATGACCCCAATTTAAATAAACATCATCCCATAACACATATCTATGTATATGCATAATATGAAAGAAATCTGTCCATCAGTTTTTGACTTATAATGCTCACTGTACTGTTAAGTGGCTTGATGGGGTATTAAACGGCACAAAAACAAGTAAAGGAATAACAGGTGGCGCCACCTGTTTCCAGTACATGACAACACTATCCAAGATCTTCGATCAAGTTGATTATTGGACCAATCCATGCATCCCTTATTGAGATATTAATGATTTTGTGTAATTTTCACCATATATGGCAATATTCAAGGTCAAGGCCACTCTAATAGGAAAGGTTATGACCCCAATTAATATATACAGTCAAGCCCGCTTATTGTCATATCGGTGGTGCATGCATAAATTATGATAATAACCGGGATGTGACATTATGCGGGCTTCAATATGGATGTCCTTTTGAGTCATAGAAGAAACGTTATGTCTCAAATGGAATTAAATAAATCGTCAATAAAAAGAAAACAGAAACGTTTATGAATATTTTATCGCAAAACGGTATATCTAATTACGTTTATGCGCACCTGACAATTTATTTCCTGTGAGTTTTTTGCCGCATGCCGCAATAACTGAAAAAAAATCCGACTTGCCAACAGAAAGAGACGTATCGTCTGGGTCATGAGGTCAAATGTCAGGAAATATGCGGCACAGTTTTAACGTTATGCGTACGCAAATTATTTTACTAGATAATTACTTTCCCAACTATTGCGCCTTATTTTCCGGATATCTTCTTAATGACTCAAACTTCCATGGTCGTCGTTATGATAGGACTGTTAGGGGAGCGGGCATTGTCATGCCATTGTCAACCTTCTGAAGTTTCTCCGCGATTGAGGTTTTGGACCGGGTATCTCCTCGAGTGCTCATAAACCCTCCAGGTTTTCGTGGACCCTTAAAGGGGATTTCAAGTTGTTAGCAACGTTTAGAGCTCGTGCTTCCTATCATCTCGGCAAAACGTCACCGAGGTGTGAACCATGGCCTTGCAAAGGCCATGGGTTCATTATGTATGACGTAATCGCAAACATCGCCCTTGTTAACGTACGAAGAAACGCAAAGATCTGGATTACAGTGGTATCTTAGGACGTTAATTAGCTAAGTGACCTGCATGCATCACTGCACCTGCCTACCGCACACAGCTGGAGATGTGATCCTTTGATACGCCTGACGGATTTCGGGCTCTTGGCTTCGTTGTTCGCCATGTCGGCGTCTGATGTGATATTAACTGCGATCTGGTATCACTGCCAAGGGTCCCAAGCATGACAATAAACGGGATTATGACAATATATTCCATGATATTAAGCGGTCAGATTAACCATTGTTTATATAGGAAATGGTTTGGGATTTCAGAATTATGTGAAAATAAACGGGATTTTCTATTAACCGATATGACACAAAGTGGGCTCGACTGTACATCATCCCATAACCCATGTCTATGTATATGCATAATGTGAAAGAAATCTGTCCAATAGTTTTTGACTTATAATGCTCACAGTACTGTCAAGTAGCATTTTAGGGGTATTAAACGGCACGAAAACAAGTAAAGAATAATAGGTGGCGCGACCAGTTTCTGGAACATGACAACCCTATCCATGATCTTCCATCAACTTGATTTTGGGATCAATCCATACAAGATTTCTTGAGATATTTAAGAATTTGTGTGATTTTTTTATTCAAGGTCAAGGACATACTCCTAGTCAAGGTCATGATCTTATTTTAAATAGGCGTCGTCCTCTCACCCATACCTATACATATACCAAGTTTGGTAAATATCTGTGAAATATTTTTGGAGTTATTGCGTCAACAAAATTTATATGCGGTGGCGGCGGCGGCGGGACCGGTATGAAAACATAGTATCCTCCGACTTTGTCTGGGGATACAATAAAGCATATACACTGATGGTTGAATGAGGGACAAACATTATCATTGTGCTAATTACTATCTCAGCTATAATTTATTACTGGAATTAATTGTCAATTTCACACCTGGTGAAGTTTTTACTCTACTGAAGTAAGGAATTCCTTATCTGATGAACATCCACACCTTTATAGCAATACACCACTTTGTGGACACAATTAAATGTGCACTTTTAATAATTGTAACCCTGGTGGTACAATACAGAATCTATAATGAGCATAGCCTAGAATAAGAATGAATCAAATACAGAAAATTATAACATTCATCTAGTTTATGAACAATCGTTGGGGGGGGGGGGGGGAGCAGGACAGGGGGGAAGCCTGCTAGTAGTGGCCAAGCTGGGCCAAGGCAAGCTGCCTGGAGCAGGTTACATAACACAGGTGAAGGCTGTACTACTGGATGGGCTTGATGTAAACAACACTTGACATGGTGCATGAAAACATGAATAAAAGCTACTCTTTTAAATCAATTTCTTTGAAATTTCAGATTTAAAAAGCATAATTCCTTCTGTATATATGCTGTGAAAATTAAACAACAGTGCTTACAGGGAAAAAATGTGCCGTGGCCAAAGTCTGACAAAATTTAAGGTCTTGATTTTTTATTTATGCTAATAACTTAAAATATTTGCAAAATCAGAACTAATTTTGGGTAAACAATTGAACCTTGATTAAATAAAGTAATATCCCTGTAATCAGTCTCCAGCTTCAGCAATTCTCATGTTAAATGAGTAAAAAATATATTAAATTGCATAATGTTTGGGCCCATAACTTCAAAATATTCTGCAATACTGACCTAATTTTTGGTATGTACATCGAAAATTTATAGAAAAAATATGCATACTAAATATGATTAAAAACAGATAAGTGGTTTTGATATTAATAAGCTGCCTTAAAGTGTAATAATGGCTTTTTTTTAATGGAAAACAGAGGTTTTCCCTTAATATCTCAAAGTAACAAAGTCCGAGTGACCCAATTTTCACGATGGTAGGAGATTTTTGGGACATCTAACTGTATGCAAAATTTTGGGTTTGTTGGTCCAATGGTTTCAAATGCCCTGTTAGCAGACAGACAGACAAAGGACCATGACTATAGGTCAGATGAAAAGTGGTTCCAGTGAGCTTGACCTCTATGTAACCTCAAAATCTACAGATTTCCCCAACTTTGGGCAAGTTTGCCATGAGTGAAAGATGGACAATTTGAGATGGAAAGTTTGATTTACAGTGCATCCACAATCATTTTAAAGATGTGGCTCCTGTGACCTTCACCTTTTGACCCTGAAAATCAAAATGTTACTTACTTAAGTGGTGGGTCATTAATAAATCAAGTTTGAAGCCAATCTGTCACGCCAAAGCAGAATTATCATCCATAAACTAATTTGTGAATGGATAGGCCCTGTGACCTTGACCCTATGACCCCAAATCGAAAAGAATCTACCCCTATTGGCGTGCTAATAAAATCTTGAAGATTAATGGTTTGTGATGAAAAGTTTGGCTTGAAATGCATAAACAATCCTTTTAAAGAAATGGGTCCTATGACCTTGACCTTTGGATCCAAAAATAGAAAGGGTTCTTACTTTAGTGGTGAGCCGCCGTATATAAGTTAAGTTTGAAACCAATATGTAAAACTAAATTGAGTTACCATCTGGAATCTAATATGTGAACAGATGGCCAATGTGACCTTGACCTTTGCCCCAATATTCATTTAAGCTCTCCCCATACTGGCAAATCAGCTAAATGTGCAAGATGGAAAGTTTGGGATGAAAAGTTTTGCTTAAACTGCAGCAATAATCTTTTTAAATAAGCAAGTTTTGTCACTTTGATCTTTAACCTCAGGACCCAAAAATCATAGAGATTCTTTCTTTAGTGGTGGGCCATGTGTAAGTCATGTTTGAAATCCATACGTTAATCCAACCTGGAGTTACGTCTGGAAACAAATTTTTTTTGATGGTCCGATGGACAGACAGACGAACAGACAGACAGACAGGTGACTGCTACAGGGATGCAGATATTAAATATACCTACAAAACTGTCCTAAAACTGAAGAGATGAAACTCCAGGGATGTTGTAAATAACTGAAAAGTATGTAGATTTTTTTAAAAACTTTATTGGATGTTACAATTCAATGGAAGGAGACAAACATCCACTCTCTCCAATAAATATCTGAATTTAAGAATAAAAAAATAAGGGTACTTGTACCAGTCAACACTGATATTGACTAGTTCTCTTTTCAAATTTTACCTTATGACATTACCAAAAACTTGGTGGCAGTGGTTTTTCTTTTTCTATCGGTAATGTTTAGAAAAAGATGGTAATCTTGGGCTGTAAAAACTTAAATGGGAAAATTGTTTCCCAACTTTTCTTCTGCAACCATATTTTATAATATTTCAAATTACAAATATTCAATAACAATGTGAACACAAACGTGGCAAATATATTACAAACAAGGGACCCATGGGTCACGGCGCTCAGCTGATCGTGATTGGACTATAAATGTTTCTCCACTGTGATACTATATCGAGTCGATAAAGCTTATGAATATCATGTACATGTTGGGCTATTATAAAGGAATGTAATGTAATATGTGAGTAAATGATAAATGAAATTACCTGACTGATGGATTAATAGAGTCAAATAAAGTGGTTTATTTTTTATTTATTTAGGAGGGGTTGAAAATTGTGATCTATTTGAGCAAATATGAATGCAATGACAGCAGTAATAAGCAGTAGTAGATGATAAGGCTATTTGTTGAAGGATCTAAAGTGTATGGTAGTCTGCAAGCGTTCAATTTGACAGATATGATGTTATGATTAACTATGCTGATGAAGTGATTTATGAATATGTGACTGTATGACACAATATCTCTTTAGTCTTGACAAGGTACATTATTGTGATGCCCACTATGTCTACATATTACACAATATTGACATAATTTCTGGCATGTACATAGGTACCTATGGACGAATAGTTATACAAAATATTAAAGTATGAATATATCTGATTCATCTTGTTCTTGCTTACTGAGGCTGACTTTGGGATGGGGTTCGGAGAAGGGAAAAGTGAGGGCAGCACGAAGGTGGATGTAGAAATATTCTATTGTAATGTTTTTCATTTATATAAGAATATGAAAAGCTAAGAGGAAAGGGGCCCTCCTACTTGGTTATAGTAAAGTTCTAAATATATGATTGCAAACTAATACTCTGACAAGACTGTTATGAAGAAAAACAGTAAAAGTTTTGAGATACTGTGTTGCATACAAAAATTTACAGATGGACAGGCAAGTGGACAGAATGGACTAATACCTTTATTTCACTTTCAAGAGAATAATGCATTTAAGTTTATATATAATCCTATTTTTTTAAGCAGATCCACTTTTTCCATTAAGAAGTTTTTATCTGTATCATTTTTTTTATTTACAGGTTTATAAATTTTTAATTAAAAAACCTGAAAATATAAGTTAAAATATTAGAATTGTTGCAAAAGTTGCAATCATTATATATACAGAGTAAAAAACATTCGGTCATATTATGCATACACATATATTTTATTATTTTTAAATCATAAATGTTTTAACTGATTTTAAAAGAAAATAATGCCACAACATGGCATCTACAAGAATATTCCTTGAATCACTATTAAAAAGTTTTGCATATTGGAGTTTTCAGGACATGCTTAATTTTATTCACCAAAATAAAATAAAAGTAAATTTGACAAAATAAAACATCTTTTCAAATAAAGTATACACACTGTTGGTTGAATGAGGGACAAACAATATCATTGTGCTAATTACTATCCCAGTTTTAATTAATTACTGGAATTAATAGTCAATTTCACACCTGGTGAAGTTTTTACTCTTCTGAAGTAAGGAATTACTTATCTCATGAACATCCAGACTTTCACAGCAATACACCACTTTGTGGACACAATTAAATGTACACTTTAATCATTGTAACCCTGGTGGTTCAATACAAAATCTAAAATGTAGCATGTCCAAGAATAAAATAAAATACAGAAAAATTATAACATTCAACTAGTTTATGCACCAGCTGGGGGGGGATGAGTGCAGGGCGAGGGGAAGCCTGCTAGTATTGGCCAAGCTGGGCCAAGGTAAGCTGCCTGGGGTGGGTTACATAATGCAAGTGAAGGCTGTACTACTAGGTGGGCTAGATGTAAACAACACTTGACATGGTGTGTGAAAACATGAATAAAAGCTATTCATTCCAATCAATTTCTTTTGAAAGTTCAGATTTTAAAAGATTAAATCCTTATGCATATATGCTGGGAAAATTAAATCAACAGTGCCAAAGTTGGACAAAATTTAAGGTATTGTTTTTTATTTATGCTAATAACTTGAAAAATTTGCAAAATTCAGATCTAATTTTGGGTAAACAATTGAATTTTGATTAAATAAAGTTATATTCCTGAAAAAAGGTCTCTAGGTTCAGCAATTCTCATGTGAGTAAATATATTTCCTGATTTTTTAAAAAATTGCATTATGTTTTGGCCAATAACTTCAAAATAATACTCAATACTGACCTAATTTTTGGTATGTTCATAGAAAATGTATAAAAGAATGTGAATACTAAATACGATCAAAAACAGATCAGTGGTTTTGATATTAGGCAGCCTTGAAGTGTAACAATGGCTTTTTTTTATGGAAAACGGAGTTTTTTTCTTTAATATCTCGAAGGAACAAAGTCCTAATGACCCAATTTTCGGTATGGTAGGAGATTTTGGGGACATCTAAAATTATGTCAACAGCCTGGGGAGCATAGAGATGTGCACTGAATGACCTACAGTCATCAAAGTGGACTGCTTGACAATGTAAGGGAATACAACAAGAGCCTAAAAAAATATTCAATAACTAGCCTAATTTTGCAGCTTTTATTTTCAAATTTCAGATTTTAACAGATTAAATCCTTATGTATACATGGTGTGAAAATTAAATCCACAGTACTTACAGGAAACAAGGGACCTATGGGTCACTGTGCTCAGCTGAAGTTAACCTTGAAGGTAAAAATCTAAAATAATATCAAATGGAGATAAAGTGTAAGAGGAAGAGGTAATAAAGGCCATGGTTGGTTTATATGATTGGTTTGTATTGATGAGCAAGAAATTGTTGCAAATAATATTTTGTGACCTGACCATGTGTTTCCTAATGTTGAAACTGAAGCATGTGAGCAGTTTGTGAACAAATGATCTGTACAGTTACCATGACCTTTAGTTGGCTTTTCGATTAACTGTTGACATTTCAGTAGTTAACACATTTGTTCAATCGAATCTTTTTTTTGTATAATATATATTATTAAATATATGTTTTTTTTTATGAAATGTATACAGTTGAAATATAACTAATTAACAACATAAAACATGGCAAACAAAGCCTGATCTCAAATTCTGCTGATGCAGGAAAATAATGAACAAATGTTTGTAATAAATCCTCATTTTTTTATCACATCAATTTTTTTTTTAATTTAAGTTTATATTTCTATACATTTTCAATATAACATATATATCTGAATATAAAAGTTGATTCATAATTCTCAATTGCATCATCATAAATCTCAATCTTGTCAGATAACACCACATCATGCATATAAAATGTTTATTTATTTTTTACCACAAAAATATATCTTTTAAATCTGCAAAACAATAAATATCTAAAAAAAATACTTGAATTTAGATTTCACAATTTTTAATTGTGTCTTTATTTATCCATAATGTGCTTCATATTACAATTAAGGAGATACAGTGAAAACAATAACAATACTGCATAACACTTGGTGGGTTGTGTTTGCGGGGGGGGGGGGGGGGGGTCATTGGGGTGGTGATATGAGAATAACTGTACACCTGTCACAGCAGGGGATCTCCCCCAGTGACTGTAACAAATCAGAAACTCTGGCATAGCTGACTTCCAGTGACCTGGAGTGGGACCCTGCATCTGTAATCTGTAAACAAAGCAAATGACTACAATAGAGCCTCAAGAAAAAAATCAATAACTAGCTTAATTTTCAAGCTTTTACTTCCAAATTTCAGATTTAAACTAATTAAATATTTATGTTCACATGCTGTGAAAATTAAATCAATGGTGCTTACAGGAAAAAAACGTGCCATGGTCAAAGTTGGGCAAAATTTAAGGTCCTGATTTTATTTTTATGCTAATTACTTAAAAAATTTACAAAATTCAGATCTAATTTTGGGTAAACAATTGAATCTTAATTAAACATAGTTATATACTTGGGAAAACAGACTCTAGTTTCAAAATTTTTCATGTTAAGTGAGTAAATATTTTTCCTGATTTTTTACAAAGTCCATTATGTTTGGGCCCATAACTTAAAGAATTTATACTTAACAGACTTAATTTCTGGCATGTACATAGGAACTATATAGAAGAATATTTATGGTAAATATGAGGAAAAACAGATGAGTGGTTTTGATATTAGGCAGTCCTGAAGTGTGAAAATAGGATTTTAATAAAAAATTGAGGTTTTTCCTTTATTTCTCAAAGGAACGAAGTCGCAGAGACCCAGTTTTCGGCTTGGTAGGAGATCTTGGGGACATCTAACATTATGCTGAATTTTGGATTCCTAGGTGTTACGGTTTCAAAACGTGCCACATCTACGGACAGACGGACGGACGGACGGACGGACGGACAGACGGACGGACGACGGACAATGGACCACGACTATAGCTCAGATGACTTATAGTCAGCTGAGCTAAAAAACGTGCAATGGCCAAAGTTGGGCAAAATTTAAGGTACCAATTTTATATTTTTGCCAATATTTAAAAAAATTTAACAGATTTTGATCTAATTTTTGGTATACAATTAAATTTTGATTAATAAAAGTTGTATTACTGGAAAAAAGTCCCTACCTTTAACACTTTGGGTCTTAAGTGACAAAATATCTTCCTGTTTTTTTTACAAAGTGCATTATGTTTGGGCCAATTACTTTTTTAAATTATATAATACTGACTTAATATCTGGCATGTACATAGGAACTATATAGAGGAATATTTATGGTAAATATGAAGAAAACCAGATGAGTGGTTTTGATATTAGGCAGTCCTGAAGTGTGAAAATAGATTACTAATAAAAAATTGAGGTTTTTCCTTAATTTCTCAAAGGAACGAAGTCCTATTGACCCAATTTTCGGCATGGTAGGAGATTATGGGGACATCTAACTGTATGCCAAAATTCAGATTCGTAGGTCCAACGGTGTCAAAAAGTGCCAGTCTTACGGACGGACATCCAGACGGACAGACAGACAGACGGACGGACGGACGGACGGACGGACAGACAGACGGACGGACGACGGACAATGGACCATGACTATAGCTCAGATGACTTATAGTCAGCTGAGCTAAAAATGTAAACCTTGCTTTGTCATGGATGCCAAATACTTCTCTTCAGGAAATTGAAAATTTGAAATTATAAAAAATTCCTGGCCAGTTTCACAGCACCAATATTCCTGTGTATAACTTTTAAATTGCATTAGTTGAAACATCAACACAAATGCGAGACTGATAAGGGTACCGCTTTGTCAATGTATACTATTAGAAGTACCACTAGCATTAATACAGTGTTTCACATCACCAAGTTTTCAAAGTATTCATGGTTCATATTTGACAGAGTACAATGGCTATACTTTTTTTATTCATGCCATCTTTGATGATGTCACATGATCTCTGCTGATGTAACATGATCTTTGCTGATGTCACATGACCTCTGTTAATGTCACATGACCTTTGATTTTTCATAATCTCTATTGATGTCACATGATCTCTGCTGATGTCACATGACCTCTGCTGATGTCACATGACCTTTGATTTTTCATGATCTCTATTGATGTCACATAACTTTTGCTGATGTCACATGATCTCTGATGATGTCACATGACCTTTGCTGATGTCACATGACCTCCGGGATGATGTCATTATTTCTTCCCGAAGAAGCTGGAAATGCTCTTCATGCCAGACTTGTCAACTTGACTCAGTCTCTTCTGTGCTGCACTAAGTTTTGCTGAACTCTGGAGAGTAAATAAACAAAAAATTTATACAGGAGAGGCTACTTGTTTAAACCCAAGAACTCTCACAAAACCAGAGACAGAGAACTGACCCTTTACAGGATATTGGTACTGTAATTCAGCGATGGTTTCAATCACTGAGAGTCGCACAAGTGAAGCTGCAATTCCACTTATCAGGTGCAGACTCAGATATGGATATGTATAGTACGTTTCCACTTATATGTATGCCATATTGCGAAAGTCTTGGTTTCACCAGGTTTAACTGGGCCTAACACAGTTAATATAAGTATGATAATGCAAGTTATAAGTCCTGTATTTTTATATATATTCTCTATAATATATATATATATATATATATATATATATATATATATATATATATATATATATATATATATATATATACACTCCTCAAATCTTATATTTTAGTTTAAACCATATCCGTGTCCATATCATTGACAAGTGGAAACACAGCTTAAACATAGACACAAACAGGTTTTGAAGAGCTACCGGTACCTGCTAAGGTGTTTTAGCTGTGTAAGTTCCCTGTAACTCAGAGAAAATAGGTCACAGTGACCTCAATTCAGGTCTTAAGTAAGATTATTTCAGGATCTCTTCTTATGAACCTGGAGCTGCCATACAAATATGATTTATACTTTGAACTAACACTTGTCCTCATACTCTTTGGTTTTTACTTCATTTACTGCAACATATTATTCTTTTTTTTTTAATTAGCACTGCAGTCTCAGTTACTGATACTGCAGTAACATAGCAGAATTGCTCATACTGCGCAGGTGTCAGTGATGTTCTAAGAACAGCTTTTAATTGACCTTAACATGAACTCTATGTGACCATTAATTGCATATTCATTCGATGAATAATCATTAGCAGAGCAGCTGCGGGCAACCAATCAAGTTACTGTTGGCAATGTACAGTCAGTCACCTAACAAATGCAAAATTTGCATAATTTGGGCAACTCTCCCATACAGAACACAAGTAGTCTGTATCAGTAACTGTGTCAGCATGTTTTTCTGGGATATTTTTTATACAAAGAGACAGTATTAAACATCCTTAATCAAAGGCTGCAGGAGCTATTCTGCCTGCTGCAAACTGAATAATAATGTCTTACCTTGCACTGAATTTGTATGAGAAAAATAAACAAGGCCTACAGGCCTAATGTGAATCTGTGCATTGGGAAATACACCAGGTATTATTCTTCAATACTGGACCATTACTTTTCATGTATATGAACAATGCAAGTACTAAACATTTTGAATAAGAAACAATTACATAAACATCACTGCTGAAATTCTCATATGGGTGCACACAACACAAAAATGATTGTAGCTGGCACCACCAGTTTTGTATACAACAAAGCTATCAGAGATATATACATATGCCCAATTTCAGACTGATATATCAAACCCCTCCTGAGAAATAAGCAGGGAAACACTGTGCAAAAATTATTGTAGGTGGCACCACCAGTCTTGTATATGACAAAGCTATTCGATATGTATAAATATGCCAAATTTCAGGCTAATTATATCAAATTCCTCTGTAGAAATAAGGAGGCACATACATTGTGCAAAAGTCATGGTAGGAGCGAAACCTGTCTTGTGAACAAGAAAGCCATCACAGACAGGCAAATATATCAGGCCAATACATCAGACTTACCTTGAGTCTGATGCATGGGGCTGACCAGGCTTAGGTGAGAAAGGCAGTTGCCCCAAGTGAACTGTGACAAATTGCTAGCTCAGGCTACTGCACTAAGTGAACTCACGACCTGCATCTGGCTAGACTGAGTGAACTTTTGACCTGTACCTGGCTGCACTGAGTGAACTCTTGACCTGTTGCATAATCTGACACAGTGGGCAGTCTGCCAACGCTATAAATAGAATGCAGCTACTGCACTGAATGAACTAGTTAGACTGAGTGAACTTTTGACCTGTACCTAGCTGCACTGAGTGGACTCTTGACCTGTTACCTAATCTGATACAGTTGGCAGTCTGCTGAAGCTATAAATAGATCCAGACTGACCTTTGGTCTGTTGCCAAATCTGAAATAGTAGCCACATCATTGCATAAGCTCACAGATTGGCTCCACATGCAGCCCTGAGGGGCATGACACCCATGGGGTGATCACATGATACTCATGAGGTGATCACATGCTGGCCATGAGGTGTTCACATGACACCCATGCAGTGATCACATGCCTTGTGCTTGGCTGCACTGACTGAACTCTTGACCTATATCTGGCTGCACTGAATGAACTCTTGATCTGTTGCAAAATCTGAAACAGTTGGCAACCTATTTAATGATACAGATTCAATCTTTGCCTGTTGGTAAATCTGTTTACACATACTGAGAGACTTTGGCTAAAGTGCTTTTTTTTTTAAGCTGACATATTCATAAACTTTTTACCAAAAATATCTATAATAATAAAAGATGCAGTTCTTTCATTGCTAAAGGTCCAAAAATTCTGCCAAAAATCATTCAAGTAAACTTGAACAAAGGCCACCTAAGAATAATTTTGTGCAATGTCACAGAAGTTATAATTGAAACAACAATTTTGTAGAAGAACACTAT
Organism: Sipunculus nudus; assembly: GCA_026874595.1. Taxonomy (NCBI): domain Eukaryota; kingdom Metazoa; phylum Annelida; class Sipuncula; order Golfingiida; family Sipunculidae; genus Sipunculus; species Sipunculus nudus. The sequence goes on from CM049314.1 coordinate 73,460,242, forward strand.
TGCAGTCCTCAGTTTGAAATAGGCATAATAATGGCCATAAGACCAACTTAAGCTTTTCATGACTCAACCAAAAATCAACAAACTCAATCTATTCTTATATGATTGAAAGAACCATGTCCTAAGATAATTCTTTTGAAAAACTGAACAATTCAACTTGACAGTTTCATCATAAACATTATCAGCTGAAAGAGGTTAAAATTATGAGGTTTTTGCAAATAAAAACCAGGTCAATGTAGGTGGCAACACGAAATCTGCAAATTATGAGTCATGTGACCAACATTTGCACAATACTTGGTAATGCTAGGTTCTGTCATTTCTGAGATTACTATGTCAGTATGCTTACTTGGCCAAATAACTAAGTTCAAATTTGTGTAATTCCGCTAAAATTAATCAAATGCAAACCATTTGAACAAACTTGAGAAGGCTTACCTCTGGGATCATTTCTGTAAAATATTGAACAATTTGGCTGGACTGTTTACAAGTAGAAGACTTTTAAAGGTTTTTCAGCCTTTTCCCTATAAAATTTAAGTAAATGCAGATAACAAAAAAATAAGCTGAATCCCACAACATTTGATATGTGAGAGATTAATGCATAAAATCTGGGGATGGTAGCTCCTGCTATTCCTGAGAAATTATGGGTTAATAAATGACCCCGGTTCAAAAAAAGGTCAAGGCAGGTGTCACCAGAAACTCGGTGACAATAAGTACGGTGTTTTGTATCATAGTTTAACGAAGTCTGTTCTCTATTGATATTGACGTGAAGCGTCATCCTAAAGCGTTGACAGGTCCTGATTGTATATATATATTGTGTAATCTTGTATGAAATCCCAGCGGCTATCAGCTGTTTTATCTGTGTCACGCATTGCGTGTATTACATCTGGTATGTGGGTCGCCATGGTGACGCTAGAAGTCATTCTAGGTCACAAATATCCTTATATGGGACAATTGAGCCATAAGCCAATCAGAGAACCCGATCGCCGTATTGTGACGACGATTGTGACGTCAGAGTTCAGGGAGAGACGCGGGATGCTGCTTCAGTTGGGTCTGGAAGCTTGGAGGGGCAGCACGCACGCACGGCAGTTGGAACATTAGAACACTTAAACACGCCAGGAACGGCATAGAAGCGAGCTTCTACATTGGGCAAGGGCCCAACTCATGAGAACACAGCCGTGCTGCCGACAGAGCTTCGTATTGGCGATAAAGTGAGTGCGCTCGCGTCACCTGCCAGCCTAGTTCAGCTTGATCTAGATACATAATCGTTGTAAGCCGTGAAACGATTGCCACACGAGCAAGGTCAAGGACTCTAAGCTCTATGTAAACAAAGAGAGCTATTGCATTCATGTGAGCGTAAACCTACACGGGTCTCTGTCAAGCAAGATCAGTTGAAGATCGCTATCTCAGAAAGACTATATGGTGCTAACCATACGCTAGATTCTACACAAAACAGTAACCAGAGATCTCTGAAGGAACTGGACTTTATTGTTTTTATACAAACCATGGACTCAGTAAATATCCTGTATTTTTAATGTGAAGGTCTGTCGTATTGACACATCAACGCACACACACTCACATCTATGTCTCTGTAAGTATTGTCTTGAATTATATTTGTGAATTTAACCTGATGTCTCATAGTTTCTATTGATCTGGGTGTATGATTGTCTGGTATTTTTATACACGTCCTTAAAAGAACCTGGAAATGTCACCAGTAATGACCGGGATCTAATTTCTTGATTAATGAAATCAAGTGGCGAGCGTAAACCCATCCTATTGTTTTATAGGATATATCCGTTGTAAAGTTATCACGTTAAGTCAGGGGTGACAGCAGGTGGTGCCACCAATACCTGAATTTCATATATGACTCATGTGACCAACACTGGCATAAAATTTGGTGATGAAAGCTCCAGCCATTTCTGAGATTGTCATTTTAGTATGCTTTTTTAGACAGATGACTAAGTTCAACTTCCTGTAACTCGGCCAAAATTCACCCAAGTTTAACCATTTGAACAAACTTGAGGGAGATGGTATAAGAGATTATTTCTGTGAAATATTGAACAATCTGGCTTGACAGTTTTGGAGGAGAAGATTTTAAATAATTTTTTAGCTTTTTCTCAATAAAATCTAAGAAAATGCAGTTTTTCAAATGGCTAATTTTTACATTAAATTTCATGATGCTAGCTCAAGTCGTTGTAAAATATTAAACAAATTAGCCTCAGTTGTGTTCTTCAAAAATGTTTTGCAGGTTTATAACTCTTAGAGGAAAATACAGAAAAATGGCTAAGTTAAGCTTCTCATAACTCGGCCAAAAATCACTGAACCAAAACCATTTGAACAAACTTGAATTATCAACATCTAAGAATAATTAATGTGTGAGATTTAAGAATTTGGCCTAGTGGTTTTTGAGAAGAAGATCTTTTTAGCCACTGAGCTAAAATGGGCTGTCATGGCATATGGCTAAATTCAGCTTCCTATAACTCAGCCAAAAGTCACTGAACTGAGACCATTTGAACAAAATTCAGAAAGCAGTACCCTATGATCATTTCTGTGTGATATTAAACAATTTGGCCATATGGTTTCAGAGAAGAAGTTTTTTGTAGCCCTCATTATGATAAGGGCACTGATGACCCCCGTACAAAAAAGGCTGATGCAGGTGGCGCCACCAATACCTCAATTTCAGATATGAATCATGTGACAAACATTCCCATAAAATTTGGTGATGATGGCTCCAGCACTTTCTGAGATTATAATTTTAGTATGCTTTTTTGGACAGATAACTAAGTTTAACTTCTTGTAACTCGGCCAAAAATCACCTAACTTAAACCATTTGAACAAACTTGAGAGAGATTGTTCCAGGGATCATTTCTGTGAAATATTGGACAATTTGGCTGAACAGTTTCAGAGAAGAAGATTTTTAAAGGTTTTTAAGCTTTTTCCCTATAAAATCTAAGAAAATGCAGTTAGCCAAAAAATAAGCAAAATCTGATGGAGTTTTTTAGATGACTAATTTTTTGCATAAAATTTTGTAATGCTAACTCTTGTCATTTTCAAGATAGTATGGGTTAACGTACAGACGACGGCCGACGGACGCCGCCACACCATCGCATAAGCTCACAGGTTCGCTAAAAATATGAGCTCACACTTGATTGCAATATATTACTCACTGGAGAACAGAGATATAGCCATTCCAGCTGATGACTTCAAGTAATTCTATGTCATATGCAACCCAACTTTATGACATCTTTGTGAGGTCACTATTGTCTTATAAACAGCTCTCACAACCACATATATGGAAAGCCTTCTGTGAAGAAACTTTTGTAGACCTCTTTAAAATAATTAGGTCAAAGGGGCGGAGTGTAAGGCCAAAAAAAATTAAAGGTATGGTTCTCAGGCACCGCCCGCATCCATTTTGAACCCCCGCATCAAAAATTTTTATTTTGATTTTCAATAAAAACTTTCCAATTTTGAGCTTTCAAGAAGATAAAACTATACATTTTCTTTTGTTTTGTAGTGCTTTTACTTATTTAGCAATATAAAACTGTTATTGTCATGCTTTTTCCTTATCATTTGACATTTTTATCGAAACATACCAAAAAATTTAAATTAAATAAAGCGCCCGCCCGCATTGATTTCTGAAAAAAAGTGCCTGAGAACCATACCTTTTTTTTATTTTGGCCTAAGGGCTGTGGTTGTTAGGTCAATAAATCCATTATCCCTTATATTGTTATCATCCAATGTTTGATTCAAATCTTACCTTCTTCACCACATTTTTTCCATTCTGACTGTAATCCTCTGTGGGAGATACAGCGTCAGTTTTAGGCCTCTGCAAACAAAATCAGTGTTCTCAGGTGGTAGTAATTTAAAATTTATCTCTTTAAAGTTTTATCTTCCTAAATAATGTGGCTGGCTTATTTATCATAAATCATAATTTGCAATAACCATAAAACCAACATACAACAAAGGGCCCCTAGGCCTTGTATAGCATTTTGCCAAAAACTTAAGTTCACCCAGAATGGTTATGAAATATGTAAATTGACTAAATTATTGGTGACTTAATGCCTGTGCCTAAAAATATCTGTGATCAAATAACAAGGAATGTAGCTAAAATAAAATAAAAGTGGCAAAAATTTTGGCTGACTTGTTTTGAGGAGGAGCAGGCCCTGTATCATGAAAAAGTAACCCAAACTACAAAGGTGAAGATTTGTTTACACAAAAGTTTCCCAGCAAATCTATCCTAACACAGTCTCAGTACCATGAATACGGCTATTTAACACCTTGTTGTTGCTCCATGTGTTTGTAAACACAGTCCACGTGTGTTTGATTCATAACAAGGCCACACGCCCAGAGGTCCCACTGTGAGCCTCTACACATGATGTTTCAGAGAGTGGGAACATGTATTACATTTTTAGGGCCATGTCAGTCAGGGCATCTCATGATTGGCAGGTGTTGTGGCTCAGCCATGCTCAGAGTCCCATGCACTTTGTTTATGTTGACATCTGTGATCTCACCCAGTCCACTGTTTTTAACTCACTTACAGGAGTAAGCAAAGGGTTTGGGGGCAATGTTTAGTAGGGACAATTTATTTTAAAGGGAAGAAGCTATTTTTCATGTTAATTCAACATGCTTTATAGATGATTGGACCCCTTTAACAGATCTGTTATGTTATTATTCAGCAAAGACTGATATTATGAATAATGTGAGATATTTTTACATTATCTAATTGAAATTAACAAGAATCTCCACTCCTCAGAGATTTTAGCAAATATATAAATGAATCATTTGATAAAGCATAAAGTTTTGTTTACTGTATGGCGAGATAACAAAAATCAAACCCTTGCAAAACACTGGAAATGGAAAACGCAAAATTTTTACTTCTCAAATATGAAGCCAACCACAAGATATGGAGTTGAAGTACTGGTTTCAAAGCTAGGCCAGGAATGCTTCACTTTATTTAAAGTATCATCAAGCTCAAATGCTGAAAAGTTGAATGAATCAACATGCTTGAAAACAGATACACTGTGTATACAGATATAATTAAATTCTGATAACCAAACTCTAACACTGAGTTGGAATGAGTGAAACTTAAATATTTGCTTTAATAATTTAAATTTAGTTGAATTATTGTAAAGCATCTAAAACCCTTAGAAAAATCTGTTAATGATGAATCATCTTACTTTAGCAGGTGGCTCTTCAAAGTCTGGTTTCTCTCTGACTGGCTCCTTTATCCTACAAAGAAATAAGAAAAGAAAACAGTTGCAAAAACAGACAAAGTCCCCTGCCCCTGTTCGACCCCCCAACCCAAATTTGAGGAAAAAATATGGACTTCTTCAAAAGTTGTGAGGTTCACAAAAATCCTAGAAATCTGAAGATTTTACCTAGAAGATGAAGGTCAAGGTCACCTCATATAAGATACTGGTAGAAACGATTAGCGTATCAATTTTCATGATACTATATAGTGTTTCATAAGTTCTAATGTTAACCAACAAAAATTATTTTTCATCTGATTTGACCTTGAAGATAAAGGTCAAGGTCAACAGTTTTTGAACTCATAATGATATATATAATGAAAATTTGTAGAAACAATTCAAATTTCATGAACAAATATAGAGTGGTTCAAAGGTTATCACGTTCACAAGAAATGATACAGATGATACCAATGAAGATGAAGGATGACTTGGTCTCCCCCATGGGAGGGGAGACAGTTCCTTGCAGTGGTTGCAACAGATGTGGAACTGCTTACAGCATATACAACTAGAATACGGGTAGTCGACAAGCGACTACGTGTATCCGCCAAAATCAGAGGAGGACGGGTGAAGTAAGGCATGGATTGATTGGCAAGGGGATATAGAGTTACATGTGTTAAATAATAGAATGGATCTCTGCCACATAAACATGATTGTAGGTGGCGCCACCTGTTATTTGAATGAGAAACTATCCAAGATATATACACAAGCAAAATTTCATGTGGAAAAGTCAAACCACTGCAGACATATGAGTGATTTTATCCCACAGCAGACAAACAGATGGACGCTGTGCAAAAATGGCTGCAGGTGGTGCCACCATTTTTGTGTAAGTTATAAAGCTATCCAAGGGCTACATTTGTGTAAAAATTTTTTTCTGATTGGTTGAATGAGTCCGGAGATATAAGCATGGATGTCTACAGCATGAACGTGAACGTAAGTGGCACCAGCTGTCATAAAATCAAGAAAGCTATGTGGGATGTATAAGCATGCTGAATTTCAGGAAATTTGGTCAAACCACTGCAGAGATATGAGTGATTTTAACCAAGAGCAAAAAACAGATGGACGCTGTGCAAAAATGGCTGCAGGTGGCGCCACCATTTTTGTGTATGTTATAAAGCTATCCAAGGGCCACATTTGTGTAAATTATTTTTCCTAATTGGTCAAACGGTTCCCGAGATATGAGCTTGGATGTCTGCAGCGTAAACGTGATGTAAGTGGCGCCACCTGTCATAAAATCAAGAAAGCTATCTAGGATGTACACGCATGCCGAATTTTAGGTGAATTAGTCAAACCACTGCAGAGATATGAGTGATTTTAACCCCAGGCAGATGAACAGATGGACACTGTGCAAACATGGTTGCAGGTGGCGCCACCTTTTGTTGTGTATGTTATAAAGCTATCCCAGGGCTACATTTGTGTAAAATTTTTTTCCGGATCGGTCAAACGGTTCCTGAGATATATGGGTTCATGTGTGGAGCGTTAACGTGAATGTAGGTGGCGCCACCTGTCATAAAATCGAGAAAGCTATCTAGGATGTATACGTATGCCAAATTTTAGGTGAATTAGTCAAACCACTGCAGAGATATGAGTGATTTTAACCCCAGGCAGATGAACAGATGGACACTGTGCAAACATGGTTGCAGGTGGCGCCACCTTTTGTTGTGTATGTTATAAAGCTATGCCAGGGCTACATTTGTGTAAAAATTTTTTCCGGATCGGTCAAACGGTTCCCGAGATATATGGGTTTATATGTGAAAACAGACGCACAAACGGACGCTGGGCAGAGACGAAAGGTCAGAGGTCAAGGTCACTTGGTTAGGCACCAGTTCACATGTGACCCGATAATTTGTGTAAGTTTCGGAAAAATCTGTCCAGTAGTCTCAGAGGAGTTCTCCGGAAACGAACGCGGCGGCAGCGGCGGAACCCGGTCAAAAACATAGTATCCGCAAAACTTCGTTTTGGCGGATACAATAATTATTGTTAGCCAGTGTCTATGATTTCACCCACCACTTTACAGATACTGTGAAAATTTGTAGGCCTACACTTCTGAAAAATCAAATTTCTTTTAATCTGAGGACCTTTTTAAAATATAATGACCTCCCCTTATTACATTACTCTGCTTCCATGTGTCACCAGAAAATCGGTGACAATATGTACGGTGTTTTGTATCATAGTTTAACGAAGTCTGTTCTCTATTGATATTGACGTGAAGCGTCATCCTAAAGCGTTGACAGGTCTTGATTGTATATATATATTTAATATTCTCGTATGAAATCCCATTGGCTATCAGCTGATTTATCTGAGTCACGCATTGCGTGTATTACATCTGGTATGTGGGTCGCCATGGTGACGCTAGCAGTCATACCAGATCACATATATCCTTATATGGGACACTTGAGCCATAAGCCAATCAGAGAACCGGATCGCCGTACACAGTGCACAGGCGATTGCGACGTCAGAGTTCAGGGAGAGACGCAGGACGCTGCTTCAGTTGGGTCTTGAAGCTTGAAGAGGCAGCACGCACGCACGGCAGAAAGAAAATTGAAACGCTTAAACCCGCCAGGAACGGCATAGAAGCAAGCTTCTACATGAGGCAAGGGCCCAGCTCAGGAGATCACAGCTGTGCTGCCGACAGAGCATCGTATTGGCGGTAAAGTAAGTGCGCACGCGTCATCTGCAGGCCTAGTTCAGCTTGACCTAGATACATAATCGCTGTAAACCGTGAAACAATTGCTACACGAGTAAGGTCAAGGACTCTAAGCTCATATGTAAACAAAGAGAGCTATTCCCATAGATAGGAACGTAAACCTACCCGGGTCGCTGTCAAGCAAGATCAGTTGAAGATCGCTAAACTCAGAAAGACTATATTGTACTAACCATACACTAGATTCTACACAAAACAGTAACCAGAGATCTCTGAAGGAACTGGACTTTATTGTTTTTATACAAACCATGGACTCAGTAAATATCCTGTATTTTTAATGTGAAGGACTGTCGTATTGACACATCAACGCACACACACTCAAATCTATGTCTCTGTATGTACTGTCTTGAATTATATTTGTGAATTTAACCTGATGTCTCATAGTTTCTATTGACCTGGGTGTATGATTGTCTGGTATTTTGATACACTTCCTTAAAAGAACCTGGAAATGTCACCTGTAATGACCGGGATCTAATTTCTTGATTAGTGAAATCAAGTGGCGAGCGTCAACCCATCCTATTGTTTTATAGGATATATCCGTTGTAAAGTTTTCACGTTAAGTCAGGGGTGACACCATGTTACTTTCATTGTCATATTTTTATGGTGATTGTAGATGAATTTTATTTCTAATACTGCTTAATTCTAATATAAAGACAACAAATTTTATCACTTTTTTCATTAATATCCTCTGAAAATTTAACTCATTCAGTTAAAATATTCATATTTGAAATTTCATGACATACAATTTTACACAAAGAAAGGATTCATGTTAACTTACCCCAAATGTTCATGCAGCCTTTTTGATAAGCTGATTGGCAGATAGTCTGAGACCAAGCCGTGTGCGTAACGGATGTAGTCATCTGCAAAGCAGTAGTACTAGTAGATTATCGTAATAGATAAAAAGTTTTTGCATGAAAATGAAAAACTGATGGAGGGACAGACAGTGGGACTGACAAATCCAAATCAATATTTCCCATTCCACAGGGGACAGTCAATACAGTTTTATCAAGATGAAAAAAGTTTTTCTATACCAGAATGTAGAGAATATTGGCAACAAAGATATGTGTATATATCAATTGGTCTGTCAGCAAATACTAAATAGTTTAAATATTGAGTAGGAAGGAAAAACTTAAATTTTTTTACAATCAGTACTCAGACCCTCAAATACACCAGTATAAAAGTAGATTAATGTCTGTCAAAAATGTATGGTCCATGGGAAATCATTAAAATCCAGATGCCTCAAACTCAATATTGGAATGAAATTAATTTTCAACATCAGAATTTTATCCCAACTTTGAAACTAGAATACTGGTAGTCAACAAGGAACTACGTGTATCTGCCAAAATCAGAGCAAGACAGATGAAGTGAGTCATGGATTGAGTGGCCCAGGGAAATAGACAGGATGTTTAGCATATAATCATGGATGACGCAAAACCAGAGTGGGACGGGTGAAGTGAGGCATGGTGTCACACCACACACGCAGCGGACATATATTCCCGAGTTCTTTCACATAGAAAAGTCCAAAATACCACTCGTTGTCTGAACTGAAGAACACGGTTTATTCCGGTAACATCCAACAATTGGCCACCGTCATCGTTGACTGGCTCAAATCTCAAAATAACAACGTCTTCAACAAATACGAATCACATTTATCTTCTTACGCCCTGATCGGCTACAACTATCTATATTCTCTCCAGGACTAAGACTGTCCTCGCGGAATTTATAACACACCCCACTCGGTGTTCAACTAATCCGTCGTTGACATAAAACTACCTGTCACCAGTTGATGGTAACTTCCAAATTCATTCACTTCTCCCTCTTTTGACCGGCCTTGACACCGCCCTATTTATACCTGGGTAACCGAAAGTTCTAGAAGTCTCTAGAATAATCAAGTCGTTTCTTGTCTAGACTAGCACCTACGGGATTTTCTAGAATATACCTATTGGAAAATACACATTACCTGAATTCTCTAGAACCTTCTGTCATCTAATTATAATAAATATTGGTACAGTAAGTCCATTTACTTACATAATAAACAAAATACTATTGAATAATCCACCAGCGTAGTCAGCACGGATGTAAAGAAACATGATGACAACAACAGCTTACAACTTTACCAAAATATTATTAGCTCTGTCTGTCCAACTACACTTTATGATCTGATATTCCAATTTAATATTAACTGGCCTGCTAATGCACCGCATAAATTATATTTTCCCTAACTTATTTCATTATTTTATGAAATTCCATTTGACATACACCAGGCGGCTTGCACATTTGTGTCACATGGATTGATTGGCGAGGGGAAATGGAGAGAGGTGTGTTGCTTATAAGCATGGACATCTTGAGCCTGAACGTGAAAGTAGGTGGCACCACCTGCCACAAAATCGAGAAAACTATCCCAGATGAATATACATGCAGAATTTTAGGCAGATAATTCAAACCACTGCCGAGATATGAGTGATTTTTGTCCAACAGCAGACAACCAGAAGGACATTGTGCAAAATGGTTGCAGGTGGCGCCACCAGTTTTACGTATGATAAAGAACTATTTTGGATCTATATACATGCAAAGTTTCAGGAGGATACATCAAACCAGTCCTGAGATATAAGCCTGGATGTCTGCAGCCTGAACATGAATGTAGGTGGTGCCACCTGTAAAAAAAATCCAGAAAGCTATCCAGGATGAATAAACATGCAAAATTTCAAGTGGATAAGTCCATTCACTGCAGAGTTATGAGTGATTTTATCCCAAGGCAGATGAACAGATGGACGCTGTGCAAAAATGGTTGCAGCTGGCGCCACCATTTGTTATGTATGTTATAAACCTATCCAAGGGCTACGTTTGTACAAAATTTTTAGCCTGATTGGTCAAACGAGTCCGAAGATATGTGGGTAATGTGTCAAAACAGACACACAAATGGAAGCACTTGAGAGAGGAAAAGTCAGAGGTCAACGCAAAATATTTTGGCACTAGTTAACATGTGACCTGATAATTGGTGTAAGTTTCGGCAAAAATCTGTCCAGTGGTCTCAGAGTTCTATTCCGGAAACGAATGCGGCGTGGGAGGGGGAACCCGGTCAAAAACATAGTATCCACAAAACTTTGTTTTGGCGGATACAATAATGACCAGATGCCTCATATTCATGAATGATTTTGTCAGATTAAAATTGCCTTAACTGATTTCATCAGCTGAAACTGATTCTAATACATCAAATTCAAACTAAATATTGAGACAGAAATAATTTCCAACATGAGTATTTTTTTCATCCTTACATTGAGATATGACTGGATTTCTCAAATCCAGCAATGATTTTGTCAGATTTACAATGCCATGTCTGGGCATCAAATGAGGTGGTCATTTAATATGGCGGAAACATCGGGATATTAGGGAGCTTTTGGGGGTGTTTGGCTGCTGTCACTTGCAGGTGCGCCCATGATCATATTTGAATTATTGCACAGGTCAAATTGTTCCTGTTAAACTACATTTTGACGTCTTTTACAACTGTTAGAATTATAATTGTATCCGCCAAAACAAAGTTTTGCGGATACCATGTTTTTGACCAGGCTCCGCCGCTGCTGCCAGGTTTGTTTCCAGAGAACTCCTCTGAGACTACAGGACTGATTTTTCTGAAACTTGCATCAATTATTGGGTGATATGTGAACTGGTGCCTAACCAATTTGAAATGGCCTCTGACCTTTCCTCTTTCCAGTACGTCCATCTGCGCATCTGTTGACTGGTGTATTCTAAGCACTTACCTCTGGAGGTGTTGGATGATTTTTTACTCTGTACAAAGGTTGCTGATTGGGCACCAGAGGTCACATGGGCAGACTTTGCCTCAAGGTAATTGGCTACATTCTCCACCTGAAATTTGTACAAAAGTAAGAGGCCATCGGTAGAATGAGGAATTCCAGACCAGCCTGTTTTACATCCAGACTGTGACCCGGGCTGTCAACACATGAGGGATGGGGTTACACCCCCCGCCCAGACTTTTTGGCAAGGGGGGGGGGGGGGGATGGTCAATGTATCATCTCCACTTAGTATTCAGAGAATAATATTTATATATTAGAAATGAAATATATTAATAATTACACACTTTCATTCCATTTCTGTGTTTTGTTGAAATATTATCAATCTAAACCTGGTTTAGAAGTAACCTTTACATGAAACATAATACTTTGTTTTTTTTAAACCTTATACTTAATTGTCATTTATTTGAAATCAGTCACACGGACATCAAAAGTATATATTTTATATATATATATATATATATATATATATATATATATATATATATATATATATATATACACACACACATATATATATACACATACAAACAAAAATGTGTGGGTGTTTATCAAAATGTTCATATATATGCTCATATGCATGAACAAGCAGATGTATACAGGGTTACAGTGGATCCAACAGGTCTTTCACAAAAAGATGAAGTGATGTCATTTAACCCCGAGTTCACGCCCACCCCAACAGAAGCAATTTTCATGCATATACACAAGTATGCATATACACTGAAGGACACATGGAAACACCGCAATTACAAAATCAAACAAACAATTCCTTATGAAAAACACAAACACGAACACCCAGGTCTATCTTATACGTGGTGATGAATTGTCTCTGTGAATTTTCATAATATTTCAACAACAGTAAAAAATTTTATTTTTATAAAATAAGCTACTGTAAGCACACAGAATTAAACTTTTGCAGATAATCTAACATGCATGCCAAAGATATGAAAGGTTTGAAACTTATGGTGAACAAGTATCATGTCATTAGAATATATACTGATTGGCCAAACAATGAAAATAATTGCAGATCTGTGCTTACCTTCTTTTGTAACCATGACAATGTATTCTCTTCACTATATCTGTAGGCCTGGAAGTCATCCGCTCCTTCAAATTATAAAATCCTAATACCTTAGAAACAAAATATATTTTTAAGAAATTAGTTTAAATCAGAGGAACAGATGAAGCTAAAAATTGTTTGTAATCAGAGAACCTCATCTAACAGAATGATAGACATGGCCCCACTGATATCTTGGTGATAAAAATAAATGGATGTTAAGATGTAAAGCTGAATGTGGCCACAAAGGAGCTAGTGTGGTGAAACATAATAAATCAATCATGAAAACAAGTGATGATTTTTAGCCATTTTCTAAAATACCATTCCAGAATACAAGCTTGCATAAATTATCATGAACTATCATATTCAACCAGATTAAACCTTTGTAATATATAAAATAATATAATATATAATAATATATATAAAAATTAATTTTTAGTGAAATTCTCACCTCTGACCTCTGCTATTTGACCTAGGTCATCACTTGTTAAACATTTGCATAATTTTTGCACCTCTGGGTAGTTCGAGTCCTCCAGAAGGTCATCCAATGTCCTGAATGATGTACTCTGTATGAAAGTGAGATTAATAAGGAGAAATTAACAGTACTGCGAGGCTGAATAATATGTCTGTTGTATGTCTCGTAACTGGATTTTGCTGAAAATTTAATTTAGGTGAGAAATATTTGTAAATATTTGTAAGGAGTTCAATGAAAATCTATCAATTTTTTGGTAAGTAATCTAACCCTACAATATATATATATATATATATATATATATATATATATATATATATATATATATATATATATATATATATATATATATATTAGGGTTTATATATATGGAATATGCCAGGAATCAAACTTAGCAAGTTGGTTAATATTTCCCTTGAGTTTCATCAATTCCATCATATTCCAGGTAAGTTACTACCAAGAAGTCTGTTGACCTCTGACCTCATAAAATATGCATAGATTTTTCCTAGAATCAAACTCATGCAAGACCTACTGGTAAGCAGAAAGTTATAGCAGGGTTCCCGAAAATCCATCAAAGCCCAAAAGTTAAAAAGTTATCATGGTGAAACAAAGTTAACGTGGGTATACCACAACACATCCTGTCTAAGAATCCTATTTAAGATATAATAGGTACAGTGTAAGCTCATTAATATGGACACTTCCTGGGCTTAGACTAGTTTTTTGTAACAGATGTTCATATAAGACAGGTTATGGAACTTTAAATGTTTTCCCCCAGAAAATTTATTGTCTATTTCATGTGTGTAGTTTTTTTACATTGTTTATACTAACAGCACTGATAATAGTGCTGACTGTACAAGGTAACTGGTATATAATATATAGTAGTGATGAAGTTGAGTTCACACCATCCAAGTCCAAGACAAGTCAAGTCAAGAGTCCAATTCAGAGAGCTTAAAGTTCAAGTAAAGTCAACTTTCTTGGAGTCCGAGTCATTAGGAATCTGAATCTTAGCCACAGTCCAATGCAAATCCCCAGAAAATATAAAGGAAATTTAAGATTACCATGTGTACTTTTATATTAGTTTATTCTTACTTGAATGTTTGATTACATTTAGCTCCTGATGCATACCAAAACTTGGTATAGATGTCTTGTAAGTAGTGCTTTTAGTCAGTATTTCTCATATGTATGTTCATGTCTTTATAAGTATGCAGCACTTTTTCCCCGACTGGACTAGATGGACTCGGCATAATTTATTGATTCTTTACTTCCCAGTCTGAGTACAAGTTAAGAGTCCAGGACCCTAGAGGCCAAGAGCAAGTCCAAATCACTGAAAATGTGAACTAGAGTCCAACATCACTGATATAGGATGCATTCTACTTGAATATTTTCCTACAATTATGTGTATTTAAATTCCAATCAAGTCAATTTGATTCATAACTTCAACAGCTCCTAGTTCACCTGGTACTGCATACTGATTAACATAAATATACTGTATATATATTCACAGATTTAAAAGGATTGTACAAGAACTTTGCTTGGAAAATGTTGCTTCTCCATGAGTTTTCACACAGATTTTGCAAATTCCAGGAAGCAATGCAAATTTTAGAATTTTCATAAATCCAAGGTGTAATGCCAAGTGGATAACATTGCAATGAACTTATAATTAAATATTTACCTTTGCTTGTCTGATTAAATATGGTAAGGTGAGGTAGACTGGATCAACAGGTGTGGCAATATACAGAGCACCATCTGAAAGTGAGAACAAAATCTATAATTTTATAATTGTATCTATAAATTAAAACATGTGATTCTTTCTGAACAATTTAGCCCAGATAAATATAATTCTTTGGATTTACCACTCCAAATTTTGTGAATCAAAATTTTTTTACCCAGGAAAGCAAAGTGTAAAGCTGGATAAGACTGACATCGCCTTTAATGCCAGACTATAAACACCCTCCTTTTTTAATGTACTACTTCTTGGCTGACTCACCTTGCTGTACTGTTTCATCTATTAACCATGAACGAAATTCTTCTTTAAACGCTGATATTTCATGCACCGTGCTGCTGCTCTGGTTAAATAAGAACATACTCCCGGCCTCTGAAACACGAAAAAGATCAAGACAAAATCATAATTATATAAAGTAAGCTCCCAAGATTGGAGTTTGCAAAATTTTAAAAGAAAGTTGAGATGCACAACTCCGGTGAAAATGCTCCACAATTCAATGTAAATTTAATTGTCAATTCCCTTTAATGTTGTCTGATTTGCAGCTAGAAATTTTGCAAGGTAAAATAAGTTTCCACCCTGCAGGACAGTATATTGATTTAAATTGGCTGAATAAATGAAAATGAATTTAAAAATCTTGAAGGTTCATCTTATTTCTCCCTAGTGATGAACAGATCAGTGTACATTTTAGATACTACCTGAATTACTCACTACATATATCTGCATTTTCTCATAATGAAAAGTTGAGTTAACTCATTTTGCAAATCTCAAAAAGTTTATTCAACAGAACATTAAAGCAGCAATTTACCTGCCTTGTCTGTAAAATTTATGTGATTTCTGGCTTGTTCTGGGTAGATAGAAATGGATCATGGTATATTTCTACTATTGACAAACAGTAAAACCATGTGACCAGAGTCGGTTGATTATGCCCTATCTGTTGTTGGTGAGACCATGTGAAGCAATGCCATCTTCTGTGATCTGTGAACATCTGGTTCATATGATCTGCCTCTAGATGTCCATGTTGGATGTGATGGATTAAGCTAAGTGCCTATTTTGGCAGGCACCCCACATGTTATAAGCACATGAATATAAACAAAATCCAGAGTTAATGCACCATGGGACCAGTGCTTATTTACTTATTATTATAAAATGTTCAGGAGATTATCCTAACTTAATACATGTCATTGATATTGTATGGACCCCTTTAAACCAGATATCCCATTGTCAGGTCCATACCTGTTCTAGGATGCAACAGCTTGCAGATTGTAGGCCCTTCATTATCCTCAGGGTCCAGCTGTAAAAACTGATCTAAAACAAAACAAAATACATTGATTTATCATTAAAGGGTCATATACATCTGCAACATCTGTACTATCTCATGTTATTAGCTAATTTTTGTTGAATACAATTTAACAAAGTTTCCCAGCAAAACCATCCCTGAACCCAGACTTAAATCTTTAAAAGGTGTCCATTCACCTACCTTTTGAAAAATATTTTGGTAATTTCTGGCTTTCTCAATGTATATATAAATGATCTAAGGGTCATTTTAGTTGTCACAAATTCTTATAAGGCCTTCATGAAGGATGTATGAATTTGTTTATCAACATGTTAGTAAACACAGCAATGTTGACAAACGGGAAAAACATGTAACCTAAGTGGTAGGTTGCATTGTAGCGTGTTTCGGGGCAGGATACCAGTCTATTTGAGAGGGAGGGGGCCAGTCTACATATAATGTCGTCAGGACGTAGTTCTCTGGCGTGAACCAGGGAGAGAGGAACGCAGGGTGGCGTTAGCCTGGAGCTATAGGCTTGACGGACGTTGTGTTCTACTGTTGCCGTGTGGGACATGCAGCAGGCCGCTGTGAAGTGGCAGTTTAGATAAGTATTAAGTGTTGTATTAAACTTATTGGTACAGTTGACCCGTGTTAGTTGTGTCTGCCTCTCACGGGAAATCCCCCTCCCCTAAAACCCGGTTTTATCGCTCAGTCAGGAAGCTTGCGGGGTATATGTACCTCCCCAGGACCTGGGAAGTCGGAAAATTGGTACATGCATATTTGCAGAGGTAGAAAGGTTTCTTGTTGCAATATGCCATTTGCAAAGCTCTGGCTTATCTGACTTGCTGCCGGATGTCCTTGTTGAATTTTTTTTTTATTTTGGTAGCCCCACATATTATACAAACATTAATATAAACAAATCAAGCAGCCTGTGCAGTGATATCCACATTTTTTGTCTATTTTATACAGGTCCAAGGGATTCCCTGTAGTTTAAAAAGGTCTGATAGCTTATTGGGCCCTTTTTATATCTACAGACTACAGTGTGTGTGTAAACAAGTAAATTGAGGAGTAGCAATTCACTGCCTTCATCTATCTAGTGGACAGAACGCATACAAATGGTAGACGCTGCACTTGGTTTGAGTACATCTGATCCTGTGTTGGGTGCCTGTTCCTGTGAGCTGGTGTGTTTTTTTCTGCCAGCAGTGTGCATGTGCTACATCATCACAACTAACCTCCTGACCCACCCAACAATCAAAAGCCCCCTTGGTGAAAGCCCCCCCCCCCCACCAACCCGGTAAAGAGCCCCCCTGCCTTTATGATAAAGAGGACAAAAGCCCCCCTCCAATAAATTTATATCTAAATCTATGAATAAAGATTGAATATGATTATCTGTTAATTAGGAAACCAATCCCATGGGACAGTTACACAAGATCTGTTTAACCATTATGATTATCGATTCAATAAAAGGAGTTAAACTAACTATTATTCATGAGATAATTCACGGCTCATCAATATATATATATATATATATATATATATATATATATATATATATATATATATATATATATATATATATATATATATATATATATACCTTATATATGTACCTAATATAAGTGCACACAAAATTTGAAATGGTGGGATTTAAATTTGTCTAATGCCCTTAGAGCTGTGGATTGATGTATACAAGTTGTATGTTCATATTGGTAATATAAATCGATTCAATAATTACATTATATACATAAATGTTAACTACTGCTTAGTTGACATTAAGGGGATCATTTGATACTATTGCACAGTATTACTTCTCCACTCTTGCTGGTTTTCACCAATTATAAATAAAATTTGCAGAACTGTATGTGTAGTTACCTTATAAGTTATATATTGGTAATATAAATTGATTCATTACTTCAAGAGACCAAAAGTTACCTTAAATATTAATTTAAAAACTTTTTTTTTGGGGGGGGGGGGGGGGGGGCTTTTGTCCTCTTTATCATTAAGGAAGTCCTCTTTATCATTAAGGAAAATAAGGTAGGGGGCTTTTTACCGGGGGGGGGCGGGGGTTGTCCGTTCCCCCAATTGTGTAGCCAATGGTCCGGTCACTTGGACACAGCATCTACCATTTATGTGCGTTCCGTCCGCTATATAAATTAAGGCAGTTGCCTGGGTCTATTCCCTGTGCATGATCAGTGACATGCACACGTGACCGCAAGTTCAACGATCGCCAGCGAACGCCCTCAAGCTGAAAACACTCAGTTGGCACGATCTTACCCAAAATTGCCTTGTCTGAGATTTAGTCATAAATGAAACACACCTTCAAGTAATATAACCCACTGTCTTGGCTTCTCCTTAACATTGCCATTCGCTTTGAAACTGTTTGATTTCTTTGGCATCTTGACACGTTGGTTTTGACAGCTGGACTTCGTCTGTTGATGTTTTAATTCGCGGGAACTGATCCCCGCTCCTGACCCCTGGGCCAAATAACTGGTGCGCAAATCTTTCTCACGTCTACCAATGTAAATCATACATCCTGCATCATGAATGTCAATCAAACTATTGTTTTGTTACATTAATCTTCAAAATAACTACGGATCATGCAATATATATATATTTTAACATTTATTAATGACAGATAATTTTTTAGTTGGATGTAGCGATACATTTAGAAACCAGCTATCTAACGACCTTCACCTTTCATATTAGGCTTAAATGCAAACCAATTTAATAGTACAAGCGAGGTCACTGTGCTTAATTTGCATAGTAAATGCCTTTGTGAGGAAAATATTTGCTAGACTGGTACCATGCTCTATTATGGCCCTCAGCCAAGCATAGAGACAGGCGTAAACGCCATCTTAAGTACCCCCAGTTGCAACTCCTGACCTATCTGTAGACTGGTTCCAACTCCAGTATGCACGCTCATACCGGTTGTCATGGATGTTTACGCGATCCTGTTTGATTATCCGTGAAGATTTCTTATAAAATAAATTTCTTTGGTTATTTCTAGTTTTCAAATATTGAAGAATGAGTTGTTGCATAAAAATTGAATTATGGATTTATAGATAATACGACACACTGAATCTTTTATATGTGCGTAGCAGTGATTTATTATTAATATATATTAATCCAATCATTAATGTCACATGTAATGTACAGCCAACTTTTTGTACCTTCTCTGAGCAAACGAAATGCTTATTTTTTATCATATATAATACACACTGGAGTTGGAACCAGTCTGCCGGGAGTACACAAGATGGCGTTGTACGCCCGTCACTATGATTGGCCTAATAGAGCATAATAGAGCGGGGTACCAGTCTAAATATTTGCATTTACGCCCATCACGATTGGCCAATGAGAGATGTTGACCGTGTCATGACCGCACACAGGCGTTGGTGTTAAACGTAACAAAGTCTTGAAACAGGAAAGCATGGATAGTGAGACCAGGTGCACTATAAGTTCTAAAACCATTTATTTCTCTCTGTTTTAATTTAAGCCTAATTGAAATACAAGAGAAGTCCTTGTCAATTGGTTCCTTGAAAGAAGTGCACATGGAACGGCTGGAAAAAGGGGTACCCAGTCAAGTTTCTTGCATTATCGCCTGCTTTGAAACATATGATATAAATTATATTATAATGCACTGACAGTGTTCAGTCCATGTTCTATTTTGCTATATCAGCTAGAAGCGATTTGTCACAATTGTTTGAAAAATCCGGAGGGCAGGCCTTATTTCCACTTCCATTACTGTTACCCCATGTGCACATGTACATAGGTTGCTCCAGTAATATCTCAGAGAACTTTTAAGTATTAAGACCATTTTATTTTTTAAAAATTATGAAAATATAATTTTCAAAAAAATGAAATATTTGACAGAACGATAGAAACTGGGCTTCAGCCTTCCGCCGGTACCTTGTGCACACGGGGTGTTGCATAATAAATTGTTTCCTGAAAAAGGCTGATACATTTACGATTATTTTCCTGAGAATTCCCGTATTTAATTTTGTTCATAACTGGAGTTTATTATAGAGGAGGAGGGGTCCAAGGAACCTGGGACCCCCGTCTGAAGGGGGGTGTGGGGGCAGAGCCCCCATATAAAGCTTAATTTTCCTGTTCAAATAGTAAATGGTTTCCCATTTTTTGCGATACATGGGGCTTCAATCGCAGATATAAATGAACAAAACTCGCTCCTGCTGGTATCTCGTCTTCACGGCTCACTTAGTAGCTTGCATGGCTCCTAGTCTAGAGATCGTAGGTTCGATTCCCATTTCAGTTGACTTCTGATGCTTAGTAGTTGTTAATGTTAGAAGAGTAGGGACATCTACAAGGGAAAGTAAGGAGTTAAAATAGGGAATGAGAGGAGATAGATTTATTTATATTTTTCCTCAATAGAAGCGAAGCCCGTGTTCTATAGTGGCTCCAAATATTTGTGTACCACATTTTAAAAAAATATTGATGGATAAGTTGCATGTAAAATAATTATAAAAGTGGTTGGTTTCATATCTGTTGGGTTAGATTTTTATGGTTTTTAGGCATTCAGTGTTTTGCGAGGGATCTGTTATAGCAATCATCCCATATTTGTTTCCTCCTGTTATTATAACGATTATTTAGGCCTAACATGATGAATACGTGCAAAATTTGTAATAGTTTGATGGGGGATTCAGGGACACATCCAGTGTGTTAAAGTTCTTGGTAATTTATTGTAAATAATATAAAATATTGATATCGATTACAATATCATTCTTTTAATTTATGGGTAACAATATACTAACATAACATGTATTTTATTATTACATCAGTCTGTTGTCATTGTCACTGCATGCATGGGTAAAATGTTCTTGGGTTTCTATGAGGCTAGAATATAAATCTTCCCCTGTGTAAATGTGGCGCTTTATTCATGAAGGGACTATTTTCATGATATTTCTGCCAGAAAAAATATTAGAATTTGAAACCCATGTGAACTAAAAAAACAACCCCCTGTTTTTTATTCTCACTATATGATAGTCTTTTATTTTGAATAATATGCAAATCATAATGGCCAGCTAAGTCTTAACCTGCTTTCAACTTCATGTTGGGTCTTGAAGGTGGATTTTGCACCCTTAGTGTTTTTACTGTTCAAAGGTAGTGATTAATTAGGGCCATGCTTGACAAGCGGTGCCCTATGGTGATCACAGTGTCAGTCTGTTCTTCAGTCCATCCGTCAGTGACAATTTCTTTCATATGGGACCTTAACAACAACCTGCTGCAGCTTTCCCAAATTCACAAGGATGATTGTAACTATGAGGGCTCCAGACTTATTGAATAACAGACCTGTCTGAATTCCATTATGGCCGCCACAGCCCGATTGCTGATTTTCTTTCCCGCCCGATAACTCAACCTACTGCAGTTTTCCCAAATTCACAAGGATGATTGGTACCTATGAGGACTCCAGATCAATCGAATAACAGACCTATCTGAATTCCGGTTTGGCTGCCACAGCCCAATCGCTGATTTTCTTTCACGCGCGATAACTCAACAACAACCTACTGCAGCTTTTACCAATTTCACAGTGATCATTGGTGCCTATGAGGGCTCCAAACCATTTGGATTACAGACTTGCTCAAAATCAAATATGGCTAACAGACTACATTCAGTGATTTTCTATTGCATACATTATTTCAGATATATCTTCTTAAATATCATTTGATCCAGTAGGATTTTTTCCCTCATGCATATTGATAAAAACCTGTTTCTGTTTGTCATATTTTTCAAATTTAACTTAATTTTTCACTCATATGTTAACTATTCCAGCACTAGCAGAAATGCGGGGCCCTCTGAGGACCATTGTCTGACCACATCTAGTTAGATTAGTAATTAAATGTGTTAGACTGACTAATATAATATCCATTTGAACTAGATGTGACCGGACCTACATCTGTTGTCATGGCAAATTTTGTGGGGCCATAATTTCACTTAATGATAAAAGAAGTCAATTAATTTTGTAAATATTCCACTTTTAAACCATTTCATTTAAGATCTGTTGACTTATTTACTCATTGAAACATTCATCTTACTCCTATCTATTTTTTTTTTATTTCAGAAGTTAATGAATGAAAATTTGACAGAAGCTTTACAGCATGGAGGTCAAAACACTAACCCCAGCACAGCAAAATCGAACAGTCAGAGCAGCTACTTCCAAGAAAAAATTATCTGTTAAAAATGTCTTGGTTACCCCATACAATCCTGTGTGGTAGGTGAATTAGTTAAAATTTATGTTATTTACATTCCTTTATTGTCTTAGAGCAAAGGGGCTCTGTATATGTAAGAATATTTTTTTTAGATGACTTGTATTATGTTTGTTTATAAATAAATGTAATTTTACTCCATGTTCATTAGAAATCAATCTGCTAGATTTAGATGTCAAGTTTCATAGTATTTGTTGAGTAAATGGTGCTTGTGTGTGTCCTCATAATAAGCCCATTGATATAATTTGTGAAAAGGAAGCTATAATACAGAATTTTTAGCTCAGCTGACTATAAGTCATCTGAGCTATAGTCGTGGTCCATTGTCCGTTGTCCGTCCGTCTGTCTGTCCGTCTGGATGTCCGTCCGTAAGACTGGCACGTTTCGACACTGTTCGACCTACGAATCTGAAATTGGGCATACAGTTAGATGTCCCCAAAATCTCCTACCATGCCAAAAATTGGGTCAATATGACTTCGTTCCTTCAAGATATTAAGGAAAAACCTCAATTTTTTTATTAGAAATCTATTTTCACACTTCAGGACTGCCTAATATCAAAACCACTCATCTGGTTTTCTTCATTTTTACCATAAATATTCCTCTATATGGTTCCTATGTACATGCCAGAAATTAAGTCAGTATTATTTAATTTAAAAAAGTTATGGGCCCAAATATAATGGACTTTGTAAAAAAATGAGGAAAGATATTTTGTCACTTAAGACCAAATGTGTTAAAGGTAGGAATTTTTTTTTTCAGTAATACTACTTTAAATAATCAAAATTGAACTGTATACTAAAAATTAGATCAAAATCTGTAAAATTTTTTTAAATATTGGCAAAAATATAAAATTGGTACCTTAAATTTTGCCCAAGTTTGACCATGGCACGTTTTTTTCCTGTAACTGCTGTGGCTTTAATTTTCAAAGCATGTTTTTGTTACCATTTCAACTGTTAAAACCAAAAATTTGAAACCAGTTGATCAAAAACTGTAGATTTTATTCAAGTTTTAAAGCACCATGTCATATATTGTTTACACCAAGCTAGTGTTATGCAGTTTACTAGAGCTAAGCTCCCCAGCTTCAGCTCTAAGTTCCTTAAATTTTGCATACAGTTAGATGTCCCCCAAATCCTCTACCATACTAAAAGTTTGGTCACTAGGAATGCATTCCTTCGAGATATTAAGAAAAAACTTCATTTTTCCATTAAAACCCCATTGTTACGCTTTAAGATTGCCTAATATCAAAACCACTGATCTGACTTTGATAATATATAATATACATATTTTTCTATACATTCGCTATGCATATGCCAGAAATGATGTCAGTATCATGTAATTGTTTTAAGTTCTAGGCCCAACCATAATGCACTTTGTAAAAAATCAATAAATATATTTACTCTCTTAAAATGAAAATTGCTGAAGGTAGACATTTTTTGCCAGGGATATAACATTATTTAATCAAGATTCAATTGTATTCCCAAAATTAGTTCTGAATTTTTCAAATTTTATAAGTTATTAGCATAAGTATAA
Organism: Sipunculus nudus; assembly: GCA_026874595.1. NCBI lineage: Eukaryota > Metazoa > Annelida > Sipuncula > Golfingiida > Sipunculidae > Sipunculus > Sipunculus nudus. The sequence goes on from CM049314.1 coordinate 73,484,253, forward strand.
AATCAGTACCTTAAATTTTGCCCAACTTTGGCCATGGCATGTTTTTTCCCTGTAAGCACTGTTGATTTAATTTTCATTTCTTGCACTGGTAAGGATTTAAGCTTCTAAATTCTGAAGTTATAAAAGGAATTGGTCAAAAACTAGCTTTTATGAAAGTTTTTATGAGACCATATCACACCTTGGCTGTACTGAAGCCCCTCTTTTATGTCCCCACATTGACCTTTCAGGCCAATTATGCATGCTTGAAACGAGGCACTCTGCAGCCAGCCAGCTCTTGGGTGGCTTTAACTGGATCTAACTGTCCAACCCCCACCACTAGTATTTGTTTAGGCCATAAACATAACAATAAACTTTTTTTTTGAATATTTGGTTTATGATAAGAACTTAAAAAATAAATGGAAAAGGAATTTATAGTTAATGAGTTACAGGGGATTACCTTGCAATTACTGATCATTTATGGATCTTCCATGGATGGCCAAAATTTTATTTCAAATAACACCATGCAGTCACCATTGGGTATTTTTCATTTCAACCATAAAAATGAAAAATAAATAATTAAAATAAATTGTTGTTTACTATTAGGGATTATATGAAGCAAGATAATGATAGACAAGGATGCAGTTGATTATATTAAATTAATCTAAATTTCCAGGTCTTTTCCAGGTCTTTAACTTGTTGGTTTATATTTATTACAAAATTAAAATAATAAATAAATATGTCAAAAATTTAAAATATTACTCAGACAAGTGTTCATTAAAGATTTTAATTTGTTTGACTTATAACTCATGGTTGTATCAGTTGTTACATGAGACTGGCTAAATAATCAAAATTTATATTGCTGGTCCTTTATTTCAGTTCATAAAATTAAACATTCCCAACTCCAGTTTGCTCCTGGTATGATATATTGGGTGTTTTGATCCTTGGATTAATTTTAACACATGTATTAGTTTTATAGCTGAGAATACTTTTCTTTTTTTCCTGATACCATTTAAAAAAATATAAATATTCAAATTTTTCCTGTTAGTGCTGTGGATATAATTTTAACAGCATGTACACATTAACATTTCATCTGTTAAAATCTGAAATTTGAAACCAATTGATCAAAAACTGTAGATTTTATTCAAGTTTCCAGGTACCATGTCTTCATTGTTTGCATCAGATCAGTATAAATGCAGTGTACTGGGCAGTTACATAACACCCTCAGGTCTGACCTACTGCCACTGTGAGTGTCTGGGTCAGGCTGGGTCAGGCAGTAATTACTCTCTTTCTCTCTCTCTCTGGCAGTCTAGGTCTCTCTTTCTCTCCTCTGCTTTTTCTCTTTCTTTCTCCATCTTTCTTTCTCTCTTTCTTTCTCTCTCTCTCTCTCTCTCTCTCTCTCTCTCTAATTGCCTCCCTTGCTCCCTCCATCCCATTCTGTTGACAGGTACTATAAATTAGATACATTAGCTATAAATGTTGATGCAATTTAGAAATGTGAATCAACTGAAATATTCACAATCACATGTATGTTATACTGTAAATTTATAGTAACATTCGGAAACTTGGATTAAAATTATGTAATGAAAAAAAGGAATAAATGCAAATATTGTTAATTTTTTCTTGGCTCAGTAGAATGGGGAAAAAAATTATTTGCTTTGTTTCTCCATCTTTCTTTCTGTTTTAAATATTTAATGTTCATGAATAAACTTTTTTTTATAAGCACTGTTGAATTAAATTTCATATCCTGTATGTATATGCAAGGGTGTTGTAACTCTCACCATCCCCTTCTTCATCCCACTGAGGCTTTGCTCCTTGGCACTGTGAACAATAGTTCTATGGCTATAGCATAAAATTTAATAATTAAAGAAAATATCTACAGAGAGACAGAGGCATTGTAACTCTGATCATAACACAACACCCCTCCCCCCCCCCCCCCCCATCAAGTCATTGCACCTGTGGAATGAGGACGTTATGGCAACTGTATACATATCATAAAATTGATAAAAAAGGTTTACCAAATAAATTGGATCTCATCAGACAAATGTGTAAACTGTTGAACTGTCAACAGCTTATCAAAAAGGTAACCAATGGAAAGGCATGGTCAGGTCTCAAATATTATTTGCAACATTTTCTTCAATCATATAAACCAACCATGGCCCAGATTACCTCTTCCTCTCAAACAATATCTACATTTCATCATATTTTTAAGATTTTAACCTTCCAGGTGGTTCAGTACTGTTGACCATTTGTCCATAGGTACCTATGTACATGCCAGAAATTATGTCAATATTGTGTAATATGTAGACGTGAGGGGCATCAAAATAATGCACCTTGTCAAGACCGATCTTGTCAAGATATTATGTCATACAGTCACAAATTCATAAATCCCCTCATCAGTATAGTTAATCATAACCTTTTATCTGTCAAATTGAACTCTTGCAGTTTTCCATATACTATAGATCCTTCAACAAATAGCCTTATCACATTATACCACTGCTTAGCATACTGTCATTGCATTCATATTTGCTCAAATAAATTGCTTTTTTCGACCCCTCCCAAATAAATAAAAAATAAACCACTATATTTTACTCCATATTAATCCATCAGTCAGGTTATTTCATATATCATTTACTCACATATTACATTATATTCCTTTATAAAACCCAACATGACCATGATATTCTAAGCCTTATCTACTCAATATAGTATCACAATGGTGATACATTTATAGTCCAATCAGGATCAACTGAGCGCCGTGACCCATGGGTCCCTTGTTTGTTAAGAGTTGAGAGTCCATGTGTTAAATCTGGAATTATGCTGTAAATGTCACTTAAACATGTGTGCATATAAATATATAAGTTTACATTTTTTTCAGGCCAGTTATTGACAAGGAGGTTCAGTGTGAAATTGTAGAAAAACTGTCAAGGTTAGTTGAGTAAATGCCATTCTTAAAGGAACCTATACCGGTTACATCAGATATACATAAAAACTGTTTTCTTCTTGAAGATTTATAGTATCTGTAAAGGTTTTGTTCTGTTAGCTTTAACCTTAGACCCAGTTGTAGCTCTGTTGTAAACACAGAGCCACAGGTCCCTGCCTTCATTTATCTAGCGGACGGGAACGCATGCACTGTTATATGATGATGAGCTGGGGTGATTGTTTCAGCCAGCAGTGGGCAGTGCATGTGTTACATAATCACTGCTAACTTCCTGACCCACCCAGCCAAAATGTGACACATGCACCTGGCCGGCTGAAAACAATCCACTGCGTAACCCTGGTAACAACCTGTGTAACCTATGATCTTGTTAAGCCAGTGGTCCAGTTACAAGTACACTCACAGAAGTGATGATGTAACAAGTGCACTGCACACCGCTGGCTAAAACAATCGCCCCAGTTCACCAAGATAAGTACTTAAACTTGGTGCGTCGACAAAAGATGCATGCATTCCCATCCGCTAGATAAATGAAACCAGGGGCCTGTGTTTACAACAGAGCCACAACTTGGTCTAGCTTTCTCATGTACACAAAGCAAAAATTAACTTGCACTGGATGAGATCAGTGGTACAAAACTTTCAATATTATCTGTTAGCACAACTTCACAAATAAAAATTTTACAACTATGTTTCTACTGTGTTTTTATATGCATGTCATATGACGGGAGAATTTGGTATACCATCCATCTGGCTGTTAACTTTTAGTGTCGCCACAAAAACTTACCTTGGCTTTGATGGATTTTCACGAAACTCACCATTATTTTAACCAACAGATTATCTTGCCAGAGTTTGATTCTTGGCACAATCCACACATATTTAATAAGGTCACAGGTCATCACTAGGATACTTTGTGGTGTCGCCGCGATAACTTTAGAAGAATATGAAGGAATTTTATAAAACAAATATGTTAATCAATAAAATATCTCACTTAAATTTGATTTCTAGCAAAATCCACACGTATTAAATTCAGTCAAAGGTCACCACACTTTGGAGGCATCATAGTGACTTAACAAAAATCCTATCTATTTTCATGAAACTCAGTAATCATATTTACCAGTAGAGTTACTCACCTCAGTTAAATTCCTCGGCAGATTTCACACATTTTTAATGAGGTCAGAGGTCACAATACATAAAATTGGCATTTTAAGCATTTTTGCAGTGCTCTTGTTCTTTCATCTTTTTCTCCTTGTTTGGGAGTTGTCACAGATGCACAAGATCAGACATCTAGTCATGTAGACTTGTTTTGTAAACAGACAGATGTACTGTGTGTACTCATACTCACAATGCTAACAATCTGTAAAACCAGTGAATTGAAGAAAGGAAGTTCATAGGCCAGTTAATATGCTGGGAAAATATTGTTATCTGCAAAAATGAACTATAATGAGAAAATTCATATTATTGTGAATGTTTATGAATCTTTAAGTCTTTGTTAAAATTAACAAATTAATAATTTATAAATTAAATAATGGTTTAATAATTCATAATAATTAAATAATAATTAATCTTAAAGGTATCATGCACAGGTGCTCACATCCCAAATATTTAATGCTTAAAATATTTATCTCTGTTAGTATGTTACACTTCAGTATTGCTTCATGCTATTTATGCAAGATATACATTTCAGTCACTAATGTTTTGAATAAATTTACATGACAGTGTAGCAGTGAAAAGGTATTTAATCAGTTAGCATCTTGAAAATCCACCTGATGGTCAACATATTTTGTGCATGTTTCCTTGAGAATCATTTGAGCTGTCATCCAGAAATATTTTTGTAGATTGGCCTTAATGAGGGAATGTATGCTGTTGAACTTTTGAATTATCAGAAATCAAGTATGGTCCCCAGGCAGCCATCTTGCATTTTGATAAAGTTTTTCCTAATTATGGACATGTATGCTTTTGTTGGAATCAAGTAGACTTTCTTGAGTGTCATTATCTATGAATGGATTGCTCAAAATGTTAGAATTACAACTAGCACTGATATGCCATTAAATGAGGCAGTCCTTCAATGAAGGATTTATTACATTTAATACAACTGGCTACCTACTTCTAGAAGTAGATTTATTAGATAGGTCATTTATCTTATATGGCATGATTAGGCCTACTGATATCAAATATCTGGTGTCCATTATAAACTTCCTTGACAGTTTAACACACAAGTAAGATACATGTGCATATACCGGTGTTTCACTTCATTTCAGAACTCTTGAACCGCTTGGGATAAAGAAGCAGAAAGCAGATTGGATGAAAGGAAAAGTAAAGAAACCTACATTCTTAGAATCCCTCACAGAAGACCAAAGAAAAATCAGGTAGTCAGAAATATCTTTGTCCTGTCATAAATTGTAACTTTTGCCTCTGCTAGGAGAGTATGTATTCATCTTTGTTTGTTTGTGTGCATGATTTTCCACGTCATAACTCGTGCAGTTTTATGAATAGAAACTCATGAAATTTCCAAGGCAGTTCAGGAATCAGCCAAAGATCTGGATGAAGGAACAACATCAAGGAATATTCATTAATATGTAGTAACTTATGCACAAATGAACCTCAGTGTATGGGCCTAGTAAGTGAATGCAAACACTTTTTTGGGAGCATCCCACACCAAGAACCCCCACATGGCAGAGGCTTGCATTCCTTAGAATGCAGATTTCTAGTTTATTCATGGATGTATTTCACATTGTGTCTATAATTTTTTTTTTTAGGATATCCAAGACGTTTCATATTATGGCATGGGCATTGTCTGTCCATTAACATTTAGTATCCCTGTGAAAACTTACCAGGAATTTCACAAAACTCACCTTAACCACCAATAACTACAATATAAAGTTACAGTGTATTTGCTTCAGATCCTGCCTGGTTTTTGGTATTAACGAAGTAACACGATGTGTGGAGCAGGGTAAACTGAGGTGTGTCCTTGTAGACCGGGATTGTCAGCCGTCAGTCATCACCAAGCACCTCATCACGATGAGCGCTGTCAGGAACTGTACCGCGGCCTGCATCCAGGGTCTCAGCAGTGCTGTAGGTCCAGTACTGGGCCTCAGATCTCTCATCACACTTGGATTCAAGGTAATAATCATTAGATTTAGCTCAGTATAGGATGTGATGATTCATTATAACACATCGTGGTTCCCAGGGATTCTGGAAATCAGGAAAAACCTTGGAGTGAGATTGCTGCAGCGTCCTCACCCATGTCTTATTGCTGTTCATTGCCCTTTGGTTCTACCAAAATATCTTACTGGAAATTTGATAGCTTTCCGTGCATGAATAATGTAAGCTTACAAAAAAAGAATATCACACCCAAGATTGATGCTACAAAAGTGTGCACATTAATGGAGGTGAATGGTCACCAGATTCTTTGTGGTTTTTCTGCAGTAAATTATCAGGAATTTGACTGATTTTCATGAAACTAACTGAAAATATTTATCAATAAATAATAATAATAATAATTTTTTTTATATAGCGTAAAATCCACAGAGTGCTCTAAAACGCTGTACAAATGATATGAATAAACATAATAAAAATATACATGTGTATGCTTATCAATCAAGATAAAAAGGTATTTATCAATGCACACAATAAAAGTCTTTATGTACTAAAATGATTTATGAATAAGAATGTTTTCAACTGACTCTTAAACTGAGAATAACTGGACATGGATCTCAACTTCGCTGGGAGGTCATTCCACATTTTAGGCCCTGCGACACTGAAGGCACTATTTTGTACTCGTGTTGATTTTGTGAATGGGACATGCAGTAAATATTGGTCGGCAGAACGCAGTGCTCTGCATGGATTGTATAGCTGCAACAATTCCTGAAGATACTGGGGTGCAAGCCCATAGACACACTGATATACCAAAGTCAGAACTTTAAATTTCACTCACTGTTCAACTGGCAACCAGTGAAGAGCATACAAAACTGGTGTGATGTGTTCCGAATTTGATTTCCCAGTGAGAATTCTAGCTGCAACATTTTGAATACGTTGCAGGCGATTCAATTGAGCAGATGTAGCACCGCATAAGAGTAAATTGCTGTAATCCAGCTTGGTCGTTATAAATGAATGAATGACCGTTTCAAGAGAATCACTATCCAAATATTTCTTTAGTTTGCCTATATTTCGGATGTGCATATAAACGGACTTGCACACCGATGAGATATGGGCATCCATCGATGCGTTTGAGTTCATGATGATGCCAATATTCCTGGCAGAGTGTCTTGCCTTAGCTAGATGCAAAACTTGTGCTTATTTAATGAATTCAAAGGTTACCAAACTTTAGTGTCGCAGAGATAGCTTGACATGAATTTGGTGGATTTGATAAAAAAAAATGTATTGTTACTGACCAATAAAGTATCTCACTTCTGTTTGATTCTTGGAAATATCTGCACATATTTAATGAGGTCAGAGGTCACAAGACAAAGGATAGGGATATTATGTATTCTTGCAGTGCTCTTGTTTCCTGGTGCATGCCCATTTTAAGTCATGCATTGCTTCCTGATTAACATGTACTGAGTTAACAGATTTCAAATTTTGTAACATTTTTTATTCTTTTTAGAAAACAGAAGACCCTTCCATTAATGTGTTTGATGAATTCCTTAATTTCCTTGAGGAAAAATCCCCAACAATTGATGTTCCATGGTTACAAGATTCCACAGTGAATGAAGAATCAGAGTTTTCAAGACAATTATGTGAGGAAAAATCTTTTGGCAGCAAGTCATGTGACATGGAATCGAATGACCCAAAAGTAAAACAAAAAACCAATACTGCTTCAGAAGAAAATGATGTAAAAATGGAAGATTTTACAGAAGATTTCACAGGAAGACCTGAGGAAAATCCACCTGCAAAAAGACCAGAAATAGCAGCTGACTATAGTCATTTGTACATACTGAAATCTGAGAGTGACGTGTGGAAAAGAATTCATGAAGGAATCCCTGTAGATGAGAACAAGTCTAGTAAAGTAGACAAAAATGACAAAATAGAGAGTATGGACCAGTCTACAAGAGTTGCAAAAAGGCCTTTGGATGCAGATGGGCCCTTGATGGGCCAATTGACTTCTAAAATGAAAGTGCCAATGACTGATAAATATATAAAGACAAAAATACAGCAGATGCATCCAAACAAAAACAAAGAGAAAAAGAAAAAGAAACAGAAAAATAAATAATAAAAATCATTTTATATGTATTTGATTTTTCTCTTTTTGCTTTACTGATGCATTTTCATAAATTAAGCTTAAGATTAAGGAAAATTAAATCATAAGTTGCAACTGAGAGTGATCCTTTCTAACCAAGTTAACATACCTGATTGTAGGGTAGGATGCAGTTAGGTGGTTAAGGCATTGGATTTTGGGGCCAAAAGTGCTAGTTCAAACCCTGATTGTGCCTCAAATGCAAAATTGCTAAACCCAGAAATTTTCACTTTATCTTAACAACTGATCATTGATCAGATGTTAGAAGAAGAAGAAGAAATTTATTGTAGAAAAAGGCCTTGTGGCCCATGGTACAAATATAAACATAAATAAATGCAATTGAACAATAAACATGTAACATGATAACATGCAGTTAATACATACATATAAACATGGTTGTGTTACCTGCTGTTGTGTTGTTTCATAATCATAAAGTTTCTGTCACATCAAGTTCTTTCTTTAATTTGTTAACCTGAAATAAATATTTAGCTACATTCAAAAGGACATTAAAAGACTGAGTTTTTAATAGCTTAATTAAACCATATATATTTTTTGGAATTTCCTTGAAAGATGTAAAAAATTCTTTTCTGATATTTTCATATCTAGAGCAATAAAATAAAACATGTATCTCATCTTCAACCTCATCTTGGTCACACATTTTACAGATCCTCATTTCTCTGGGTACATTATATCTCCTTCCAATTTCAATTTCATAGCAATGGTCACTTAATCTAAATTTTGATAAAGCCTGTCTGTATACAAATGCCATATTATATAAATATTTTTCTGGTTCTATTGCTGATTTAATTTCACTATATATACTAAGCTTAGATTTACTTTGGATTTCTGCTAACATTTCTTGCTGGCTATTGTCTTTAACCCTTTGTACAAACATATTCACAAACATTTTTCTGTCACCTACACTTTGCTCAAGCCATACAAAACTAAAACCATATCTGCTTAACAGCAGTTTTATATCTGTCACCCATGTGCTTCTTCCTATATCATCTAATTGTTTGAGAGTGTTATAACATGATCTTGGGTATCTAGAATTTTCCATTGAGATAATTTTTAACCAATAACTTATACATCTTTTAAAATATATACAGTGTAGAGGGTACCTTCCACATTCTAATATGGCAGCAGTATTTACTGTTTTTTTACTCACACCAAGGAGTTGCTTACAAACACGTGATTGCATACATTCTATTTTTGGTCTTGGAATGGACCCCCATATTTCTGAACCATAAAGTAGTGAAGGGACTATAACTTTCTCAAAAATAGTCAAAATGATCAGATGTTATTATTAGCTTTGTGAAAATAAAACCTTAAATCAGAAGGCTAACTACCTAACATTATTATTGAATGGTCACATCAATTCTCATACAATAGACGAGTGTTACTAACAGGCCTTGTACCTTTCCTTTAGATGAGAGACCCTGCACCCATAAAGGTTTTAAACCTTAATTTAATAGTCTCTTACACAACTTCTAACCAATGAAATTTTGCGGTACCGTTTGAATTGCTCTAAGCGCTAGGGCTGAAACAGCATATTTTGGATTGAGGAACTTGCAGTAATATTATGCATCTAGCATAACATCTGTGTTTTACCATAAATAACTTCTTCAAAGAACATTTAATTTGAGAACTAGTGGACCATGGGCCATGACGCTCAGCTGAGTTTGACATACATGTGATGCACGTGATCTAAAAAGAAATATTTGTTAAAGCTTGTTAAGAACAATTGGTAGAATAACTTCCAGAGTGCTCAAAATCATGTTTTTTGCCAATGGTCCTTAGAAAATAGGTAACAGCAACCTTATTCAAAGATACCAAGAATATTTGACCAGGGTACTCAGATCATGTCCTTCACATTCCTTACAGAATATATTTCACAGTAACCTTAATTTGGAGACATTAAATTGTCCTCCCTTTACATAAAGGAGGACATATCTAAATCCAACAGTTTGTACCCTGTGTAGGTGCGCAAAATCATGTTTTTGGTCCGTTTTTTGCAAAATATAGGTCATTGTGACCTAGTTTAAGATTGTCAAGAAAATTTGCACAACCTCCTTGGACATTGTGTTATAAGCTTTTAGACCTAACTGATACAATTTGAGCCCATGACTTTCAAGATACTCAAATCTCATTTATTTTTAGCTCAGCTGACTTTCAGTCATGCTGAGCTATAGCGATCACTCTTTGTCCGTCGTCCGTCTGTCTGTCTGTCCATCTGTCCGTTAACTTGGCACAAATCGTAACCGCCGGACTTACAATCTTGTAACTTGATATTCTGAGAGGTCAATGAAAAATCTCCTTGGAAACCAGAAATTAGGTCTCTGTTACCCATATCCTTCGAGCTATTGGGCCCCAAAGTACCCCCCCCAGAATAGTCAAAAATTTCATACATAAACTTCAATATCTCGTTAACTACATCACTGATGGTCATGACTTTTTGCATACATATTGATCATGAGATGTTCCATCAGTTCCTGCAGACTGGTGGCGCCACCTGTATTTTTCGATTTTTTTACGAATTTTTTCTCTATTTTTAGACCTTTAAAAATGTGAACATCTGTTAACAGGGCACAAATCGTAAAGACTGGACCTAGAATCTTCATTTGTTGACACAGTGAGAGACCAATGAAAAGTCTCCATGGAAACCAGAAATTAGGTCTCCGTTACCCAAATCCTTTGAGCTATGGGGCCCCAAAGTACCCCCCAGAACTGTCAAAAATTTCATAAAAAAACTTCAAAATCTCATTAACTACATCACTGATGGTCATAATTTTTGGCATACATATTGATCATTAGATGTTTCATCAGTTTCTGCAGACTGGTGGCGCCACCTATATTCTTCGATATTTTACAAATTGTTTTCTCTATTTTTAGACCTTTAAAAATGTGAACATCTGTTAACAGGGCACAAATAGTAAAGACTGGACCTAGAATCTTCATTCTTGACACACAGGGAGACCCATGAAAAGTCTCCTTGGAAACCTGAAATTAGGTCTCTGTTACCCATATCCTTTGAGCTGTGGGGCTCCCAATTACCCCCCAGAATAATGGAAAATTGGATAAAAAAAACTGCAACATCTCAATAACTATAACACTGATGGTCATGATTTTTGGCATACATATTGATCAAGAGGTGTTCCATCAGTTCCTGCAGTCTGGTGGGGCCACCTGTATTTTTTCAAATTTTTATAATTTTTTTTCTCTATTTATGAGACCTTTAAGGATGTAGTTATCTGTCAACAGGGTACAAATCTTAACGACTGAACCTAGAATCTTCATTCTTGACACACGGGGAGATCAATGAAAAGTCTCCATGGAAACCAGAAATTAGGTCTCTGTTACCCAAATCCTTTGAGCTATGGGGCCCCAAAGTACCCCCCAGAATTGTCAAAAATTTCATAAAAAACTTCAAAATCTCATTAACTACATCACTGATGGTCATAATTTTTGGCATACATATTGATCATGAGATGTTCCATCAGTTTCTGCAGACTGGTGGCGCCACCTGTATTTTTCGATTTTTTTACGAATTGTTTTCTCTATTTTTAGACCTCTAAAAATGTGAACATCTGTTAACAGGGCACAAATCGTAAAGACTGGACCTAGAATCTTCATTTGTTGACACAGTGAGAGACCAATGAAAAGTCTCCATGGAAACCAGAAATTAGGTCTCCGTTACCCAAATCCTTTGAGCTATGGGGCCCCAAAGTACCCCCCAGAATTTGTCAAAAATTTCATAAAAAAACTTCAAAATCTCATTAACTACATCACTGATGGTCATAATTTTTGGCATACATATTGATCATTAGATGTTTCATCAGTTTCTGCAGACTGGTGGCGCCACCTATATTCTTCGATATTTTACAAATTGTTTTCTCTATTTTTAGACCTTTAAAAATGTGAACATCTGTTAACAGGGCACAAATAGTAAAGACTGGACCTAGAATCTTCATTCTTGACACACAGGGAGACCCATGAAAAGTCTCCTTGGAAACCTGAAATTAGGTCTCTGTTACCCATATCCTTTGAGCTGTGGGGCTCCCAATTACCCCCCAGAATAATGGAAAATTGGATAAAAAAAACTGCAACATCTCAATAACTATAACACTGATGGTCATGATTTTTGGCATACATATTGATCAAGAGGTGTTCCATCAGTTCCTGCAGTCTGGTGGGGCCACCTGTATTTTTTCAAATTTTTATAATTTTTTTTCTCTATTTATGAGACCTTTAAGGATGTAGTTATCTGTCAACAGGGTACAAATCTTAACGACTGAACCTAGAATCTTCATTCTTGACACACGGGGAGATCAATGAAAAGTCTCCATGGAAACCAGAAATTAGGTCTCTGTTACCCAAATCCTTTGAGCTATGGGGCCCCAAAGTACCCCCCAGAATTGTCAAAAATTTCATAAAAAACTTCAAAATCTCATTAACTACATCACTGATGGTCATAATTTTTGGCATACATATTGATCATTAGATGTTTCATCAGTTTCTGCAGACTGGTGGCGCCACCTATATTTTTCGATATTTTACGAATTGTTTTCTCTATTTTTAGACCTCTAAAAATGTGAACATCTGTTAACAGGGCACAAATCTTAAAACTGGACCTAGAATCTTCATTCTTGGCACACAGGGAGATCTATGAAAAGTCTCCATGGAAAATGAAATTAGGTCTCTGTTTCCCATATCCTTTGAGCAATGGCACTCCAAAGTACAGCTCAGAATAATGGAAAATTTGATACAAAAGCTGAAGTATCTGAAAAACTAATGCAGAGATCACCATAATTGTTTGCATGGATATTGATTATGGAATGTTTCATTAGTTTCTGCAGACTGATGGCACCACGTATATTTGTTCGGGTTTTTTTACGAATTTTTTCTCTACTTTTGGGACCTTAAAAGATATGAACATCTGTTAACAGGGCACAAATTGTATAGACTGGACCTAGAATCTTCATTCTTGACACACAGGGGGATCCATGAAAAGTCTCCATGGAAAATGAAATTAGGTCGTTGTTACCCATATCCTTTAAGCTAAAGGACTCCGAAGTATCCCTAAGAATAATGAAAAATTTGATACAAAAACTGCAGTATCTCAGTATCACCATGATTCTTTGGATGGATATTGTTTATGGAGTGTTTCATCAGTTTCTGCAGACTGGTGGTTCCACCTATATTTTATTCAATTTTTCGAATTTTTTTCTCTATTTTTGAGACCTTTAAGGATGCTGTCATCTGTTTACATGGCACAAGTGTAACAACTAATGCAGAGATCACCATGATTCTTTGCATGCATATTGACCATTAAGTCTTTTTATTAGTTTCTGCAGACTGGTGGAGCCACTTGTATTTTTTACGCAATTTTTCTCTATTTTTGAGATATATAAATACAGACACAATTTTGGCCTGTTGGTTAATCTGTTTGATGCTTCAGTTGAATGGGTATATACTACTATCTCTTCCCAGTCAGCTGAGCGTCATGACCCATGGGTCACTTGATTTGTATAGCCAACATATAATATGTCATGGTGAACTATTAATGTTTCCAAAACCATTTACCAAAGACCACTCAGAACGTCATGTTAAAAAAAAATGTAGGCCAAATGGATACATTTTGTGCCCCGTTTGACTCCTTGGTGCTAAAAAGCAAGTTCCTGACCAGTAGCTCACAGAATCTAGGTCACAATGACATTATTTCAGGTTTCTTAGGAGATTTACATTGGACCTCCTGGATGTAGAGTTAGAAGTTTCTAGATCTAACATAACAGATACAATTTTTAGCTCAGTTGACTATAAGTCATCTGAGCTATAGTCGTGGTCCTCTGTCCGTCCGTCCATAAGACTGGCACATTTCGACACCATTGGACCTACAAATTCGGCATTCAGTTAGATGTCCCTAAAATCTCCTACCATGCGGAAAATTGGGTCAATAGGACTTTGTTCCTTCGAGATATTAAGGAAAAACCTCAATTTTTTATTAGAGATCTATTTTTACACTTCAGGACTGCCTAATATCAAAACCACTCATCTGGTTTTCTTCATATTTACCATAAATATTTCTCTATATAGTTCCTATGTACATTGCAGAAATTAAGTCAGTATTATTTAATTTTAAAAAGTTATGGGCCCAAACATAATGGACTTTGTTAAAAAAATCAGGAAAGATATTTGGTCACTTAAGACCAAAAGTGTTAAAGGTAGGGACTTTTTTCAGTAATACAACTTTAATTAATCAAAATTTAATTGTATACCAAAAATTAGATCAAAGTCTGTTAAATTTTTTTAAATATTGGCAAAAATATAAAATCGGTACCTTAAATTTTGCCCAACATTGGCCACGGCACGTTTTTTTCCTATAAGTACTGTGGATTTAATTTTCACAGCATGTACACATAAGGATTTAATGTTAAAATCTGAAAATTGAAAATAAAAGCTGCAAAATTAGGCTAGTTATTGAATTGTTTTGGAGGCTCTTGTTGTATTCCCTTACACTGTCAAGCAGTCCACTTTGATGACTGTAGGTCATTCAGTGCACAATACCTATATACTGTGGTTGCCTTTATATCGACGGGGCTGAATTTTCGCGGTTTTTGTATTTTAAAAAGTTTCACGGGGTCCTTTTTTCACGCTCTGTCATTAGTCTAGTAGTATATTTTATTATGTATGCTCCCCAGGCTGTTGGCATAATGTTAGATGTCCCCAAAATCTCCTACCATACCGAAAATTGGGTCATTAGGACTTTGTTCCTTCGAGATATTAAGGAAAAACCTTCGTTTTCCATAAAAAAGCCATTGTTACACTTCAAGGCTGCCTAATATCAAAACCTCTGATCTGTTTTTGATCATATTTAGTATTCACATTCTTTCATACATTTTCTATGAACATACCAAAAATTAGGTCAATATTGGGTATTATTTTGAAGTTATAGGCCAAAATATAATGCAATTTTTAAAAAATCAGGAAATATATTTACTCACCTTACATGAGAATTGCTGAACCTAGAGACTTTTTCCAGGAATATAAATTTATTCTTATTCTATACTATGATACATTTTAGGTTTTGTATTGTACCACCAGGGTAACAATGATTAAAGTGTACATTTAATTGTGTCCACAAAGTGGTGTATTGCTATGAACGTGTGAATGTTCATCAGATAAGTAATTCCTTACTTCAGAAGAGTAAAAACTTCACCAGGTGTGAAATTGACTATTAATTCCAGTAATAAATTAAAACTGGGATAGTAATTAGCACAATGATATTGTTTGTCCCTCATTCAACCAACAGTGTGTATACTTTATTTGAAAAGATGTTTTATTTTATCAAATTTACTGAATCTTTTTTTTTATTTTGGTGAATAAAATTAAGCATGTACTGAAAACTCCAATGTGCAAAACTTTTTAATAGTGATTCAAGGAATATTCTTGTAGATGCCATGTTGTGGCATTATTTTCTTTTAAATTCAGTTTAAACATTTATGATTTAAAAATAATAAAATATATGTGTATGCATAATATGACCCAATATGAGCTACACTCTGGATATATAATGATTGCAACTTTTGCAACAATTCTAATATTTTAACTTATAGTTTGTTTTATTACTCTGTATATATAATGATTGCAACTTTTGCAACAATTCTAATATTTTAACTTATATTTTCAGTTTTTTTATTAAAAATTAATAAAACCTGTAAATAAAAAAATGATTCAGATAAAAACTTCTTAATGGAAAAAGTGGATATGCTAAAAAAATAGGCTTATATATAAACTTAAATGCATTATTCCCTTGAAAGTGAAATAAAAGTATTAGTCCATTCTGTTCACTTGCCTGTCCATCTGTAAATTTTCATATGCATCACAGTATCTCCAAAAACTTTTACTGTTTTTCTTCATGACAGTCTTGTCAGAGTATTAGTTTGCAATCATATATTTAGAACTTTACTATAACCAAGTAGGAGGGCCCCTTTCCTCTTAGCTTTTCATATTCTTATATAAATGAAAAACATTACAATAGAATATTTCTACATCCACCTTTGTGCTGCCCTCACTTTTCCCTTCTCCAAACCCCATCCCAAAGTCAGCCTCAGTAAGCAAGAACAAGATGAATCAGATATATTCATACTTTAATATTTTGTATAACTATTCGTCCATAGGTACCTATGTACATGCCAGAAATTATGTCAATATTGTGTAATATGTAGACATAGTGGGCATCACAATAATGTACCTTGTCAAGATTGAAGAGATATTGTGTCATACAGTCACAAGTTCATAAATCACTTCATCAGCATAGTTAATCATAACATCATATCTGTCAAATTGAAAGCTTGCAGACTACCATACACTTTAGATCCTTCAACAAATAGCCTTATCATCATTCTACTACTGCTTATTACTGCTGTCATTGCATTCATATTTGCTCAAATATATCACAATTTTCAACCCCTCCTAAATAAATAAAAAATAAACCACTATATTTTCCTCTATTAATCCATCAGTCAGTTAATTTCATTTATCATTTACTCACATATTACATTACATTCCTTTATAATAGCCCAACATGTCCATGATATTCATAAGCTTTATCGACTCGATATAGTATCACAGTGGAGAAACATTTATAGTCCAATCACGATCAGCTGAGCGCCGTGACCCATGGGTCCCTTTTTGCTTTGTCTGACTGTTTTGGTGCTCAAAAATCAATGGACGCTGGGCAGCGAGGAAAGGTCAGAGGTCAACCAAAAATGAGGGGCAGCAGTTCACATGTGACCTGATGATAAACCTGATTCGCTAAAAATGCAAATGTTTTTTTAAACAGTTGAAAGATATAGTTCCAATAATCTGGGAATTCTGCATCTAGACATTGTGTCTAGACGTCTAGACGCTGTGTCTAGACGTCTAGACACATTGTCTAGACACCCGCAGGAGCCAGGTCAGTTGCCATGGTGATGTCTGGACCCCGCCTGTTTGTACTGAGTGACCTCTTGACTTGGCTGCTAAAACTCAGCATGTTGTTAAATCTGTTTTCAAACACAGAAAGCCTTTTTCAATTGGCTACAATGCTTTTTTAAGGCTGTATTTACCCAGTCTATTCTTATAAAACTGGCAGAACCCTACCATAGAATAATTCTTGTAAAGTTTAAACCTATCAGCTTAACAGTTTCATCATAAATCAGTGTGAAAGCTAGAAGAGTTTAAAATTACATTTTTGCTTGTAAAAAAACATCAATGTAGGTGGTGCCACCAATACCTCAATATCAGATATGACATATGTGACAAACATTGGTATAAAATTTGGTGATTGTAGCTCTAGCCTTTTCTGAGATTTTAATTTTAGTTTTCTTTTTTGGACAGATGACTAAGTTCAACCTCCCGTAACTCAGCCAAAAATCTCTGAAATGGAGCCATTCAAACAAACTTGAGAGAGATCGTTCCAGGGACCATTTCTGTGAAATATTGGTCAATTTGCCTGGACAGTTTCAGAGAAGAAGATTTTTAAAGCTTTTTTTAGCTTTTTCCCTATAAAATCTAAGAAAATTCAGTTAGAAAAAAAATAAACAAAATCTGATAGAGTTTTTCAGATGACTGATTATTTGCAAAAAAATTTGGTGATGCAAGCTTCTGCTGTTTTTGAGATAGCTAACGTTAACGTACAGACGACGCATGACGCTGCACCATCACATAAGCTCACAGGTTCGCTAAAAAGTTGCAGCTAACAGCAGAGTTTAAAACTTCAGTAATTTAAATTGTCATTTTGCTCCAACTTCATTGACAACACAAGTCATGTTTACAAACATAATTTATTTCTCTAGAAAAAATGTCATGTACATGGTGCAGCTATATACAACTATACACACAGTGAAAGACAAACAGTCCTCAAGTCTTCCATACTCAATTATCTCAGATCAACTTACAGAGGACCGACCTCTCAACATGTGGCCAAGCCACATCCCGTAGTAATTTTTGCTAAGGAATAACAATATACCACACCCCTTGGGTTTGTTGCTAAGGAGCTGGCAAACATGAATATGCATGGTTTTTAAGCTGACCTTGCATTTTGATTATTTTTGTCAGAAATCCTCAAAAATAGAAAAAAAAATATCACTGGGAAACAATGTCAAATAATTTTGCAATTGCGAAAAAGCAAGAACCTAGCAGTAAAAATTATTCTTTAAAAGAACATGGGGTGACCTGCTCGGGATGACTGACACCTCAAACTAATGTATGGTGTATTCACTGATTCAATTTTTGCTGGTTTGATACTTGTAATGTTTAATTTACCGAGTGTAACAACTCACTTTAATAAAACAAACCATTTTAGTCTAAGTTTCAAGCCCTGAGGTTTAAGTTAAATTACTACCGTGTAATACTGCCTTGTGTCGAACCTCATAAGTTGAAGCTTTACTGTGTCTGTTTTAATATATATATATATATATATATATATATATATATATATATATATATATATATATATATATATCTCACTCAGACCTACATTGGCAATTAAATGCAAAAGCAATACATTTATCTATTCTTGGTCTGAAAGGATGATATGGAAATAATTTTCAGTGCACATATTTTGCTCTTCACTTGTGTGACATTCTCAGAGGACATCATCAAATTATTCAACTAAATGGTCCATTCCCATTAAGAAATATGCTTCATCACTTAGACGTTATGCTGCTGAAAATCTTACCTATAAAGTCACATTGAAATCCTAATAAATTGTGATAAATATAATGGTATGTGAAATTACCTATTACAAATTTGCCATTTTAAATTTTCCTACATCTTTCCAAGTTAAGATATAATGGCTACCTCTGCTGCATACTGATGAATATTCATGAAATTCATTGAGGGAAAACATTAATGGTGCAGTGGTTGTCACCAGAGCCACCTGTAGACTGGGAATTCCAGAACATTACTGTTTCGAGTTCATTGTGCTCCGACCTGAATGAATACATGATGATATGCACAAGTTTGTACAGTTACCTGATGGACCCCAAAGTGTTCTTATGTAACTACAGAGGAACCTGTCTGAGAGACCACCAATATAACAAGACCACCTGTCTATCAAGACCACCCTTGAGTTAACCAAAAGTATTCACATTTGTTGTAACTGACCTGTCTATACTGTAACTTGCAACCTCATTAATTGTTCTGTGGTATGGTAAGATCTGGTTCTGAGATGTCAAAGGTTTTCAAATTAATTAAAAATAAGATTAAATATCACAAGAACTAAATCTATATCTGATCAAGCATTTTGAAATTATCATAAATAATCATAAATCTCAATAACAATTGGGCCTGCATTATTTGTGATCTTGATAAAACTCCACATAAAATCTGTATCACTTATTGTGCATAAGAGAAATTGACCTTTAAAAACAAAAAATTAGGAATCATATTTGCACGATTAAAGTTAATTAAAATTGCATTCTCTTTATCAGGCATTAATCCTTGCTGTATGCTGTTTTGAGGAGATGAAAATCTGAGTGTTATATATTCTTTGGTAATTATATCTCCAAATTCATCTTGAACAAAACATGTATGTTGTCACCTATGTCTGTATGTTTGTCTGTTAGCAGGATCATGAAAAAAAAGCACTTATTTTTATGAAACTTCATTGTATGATGGGACATGCAGAATAGCCAACCAAATATTCATTCAGACGTTAACTATCAAACACTTGATGATAATCCTTTCAAGATAGTCCTTAACCTGACAAGAATGTCCATATAAGACCATGCAAAAAAATTACTGGATTTGCTGCTCCCATTTTTTTGTGGCAATTTTTTTTAATGAAGACCAGGTCCTGGGTAATTTTGCAAATTTGTGTTATTGCAGGAATTCTGTTAATAATTCTTAATGGTATGGAAAATGGACAAACTTTTGTGCTGATCATATGAACCATTTCAACCACTGGAGCTAATTTTTGTATTTTCTAGAAAAGCTGACACAATCACACCTGCTCCCATCATATTTTTGCCCCTGAAGTCTGAAGAATAAATTCCTTCTGAATTACATTTAGTGAAGATTTTTTCCTTAATACACAAATGATCAAGTTCACAGAGAGACAAACAGACAGACAGGGCTGATAAAAACATCCCCCCTTAAGTATAATGGAGAGACAGTGACCAACTCTTCTTTAAGATCATACTCATAGTTACAGATCCCTTTCATGCAAATCTTGATAAGACACAAATTAAATGCTGAATTAGAATTTCCTTGCCAAATTTAATGAAGTCAAGGTTAAATTTATTTTGAAGAGGGGGGGGGGGGGGTCACAGTAACCAATTTATAGATGTGAATATTTAAGCACAGTGTTTAAAGACATCAAGCCATAATTTTAGAAAATGAAAAGACAAATGGAAAAAATACAGTAGGTTGCCTGTAATATATATCATTGTGCAAGTATTATTTATGAGTTAACATTTCTCTGTGGTACACATTGTGTAAGGGTGTAACTTGACTGGGCAGTCATTGCCTTTAGACATAAACAATTGTGGCCCTGGCAGAGACACTTTAATGTTATTTGATAATCAATATTTTAACCACTGTATTTATGACCAGTCAACAATTGGTGGCACTACTCCCACCTGGTGAGCAAAGGGAAAACTACACCAGGATCAAAGACATTATCTGAAAGTTTAGAACTTGAAGTTACATGCATTGGTTTTATATTATGATAATAAACAAATGGATGCACAATTAGTTGTCATTTTGATATTTTTACAATCTCACCCATCTATGAAATTCAGATTTCAAATTGTTGTGTTATTCTGTTAAGACATAACCAGACTTACCGGTACAACTGCCACTAGGGGCAGTTTTCAAATGTGTGACCTCTGGTTTTGATTGCAGCAAGCACTCACCAAGGTTCACTACATGTGCTGCCATCTATTGGCAAAACTGCTAATAAACTGTCAGTGCTATTGTTGTAGATTCAGAAATCTGTATGAACTTGACGCTGCTTGACTTTGTGTTTTACAGTAGTTTGTTGTGTTATTTTGATTTGGCTCTAGATCTATTAACAAATGATCTTGGGTAAAGTATGCAGATTTCAACACACAAAAACTTGCTATGAATGCATAGAACTATTTTCATACCAAAGAGTGACAATTTTATAATGATCTGAAAAGTCACCATTGTGTTTCAGGATAGAACACTTTGTAAAAGTTCCTGTATTAGGAAACTAAATGACCAGCTCATTTTGTTATATGACAATTTGACATGGGCTTTTATAGCAGCTGCTACTACACAAGTCCCTTTCTTAACACAAAATGCTACTTTCTAATTGAAGATATGATCAGTGATAATCCCATTATGGACTGGTACATATAACTACAGGTATTTTAAACCAGTCAATTTCAAGCGTCTGATTTAAAAATGTTCACAACCTCACAGAATCACACTCAAAACTGGCACCTGAAACTCCCTTGTATGGCTAAGCTCTCCGAAGCCAGACATGTTGCATAATAATTTTCAGACCTAACGATTCTCATTATCTCAAGTGATCAATATTTCTGAATCGTTGGTACCTGCTGACCTGTCTGTACTGAATTCTACTGTCCAATTTTATCTGACCAAAGGATACATTTAACATATACAGAGAAACCTCCATTTACAAGAACTTTCTTATTAAAGACAACCTCTCTATTGCAGACACTTAAGGTGCTCCCCTGTTTAAGCACTTCTATCAAGAATGCTTGAGACAGTCCCATGACAAATAGAGTCATCTATAACCTCTGTAATATGAACAAAAATCCAGGTCCCTTCTTTCACTGTCTGTAATAGGAAGGTTCAACTGTATATGAACCAAAGTTGTGAAGATGAACAAGGTAGCATGATCTGTAAGTTTAAAATTTTTTAATATTATTCTTTTTAAGGTATAATCTGTCATACATAATAATTCTGTGAGAAACACTGCATTTAAATTTCTGAGATCACAGCAATTAACTGATCCCTTACACAGAGCGAATCACAGTAATTCCCAGAAACAAAAGCTTATTGCAAAAATGAGAACAAACATAAACAGCCTCAATAGCAGAACTTTAAATAATAAAACACAATAAAATGTGCACTGGTCTATTTTTAATATAAGCACAGCATTTAAAATAATCACTTCTGTTCAAATTGTACGGGAAAATCTAGGTCTGGTTGATTCAATTTTGCCATTCTATTTATCTGCATGATGAAATCTATTTCTGGTATATGTGCGCAAGAGATTACAATCATAGTGGTTAAAATGTTAGAACCCATGTCATGTATATTAATTAAAATGAATATTCATGACTATTCTGAATATTCATGACTCTTCTCTACATTTGGAGCCTTCTTTTGTAGTGCTGGTCTAAAATTTGTTTAATGCAGCATTCAGTCATTTAAAAAAGCTTAACTTTATTCAAATTATAAGAATACTTTATATGAAATATTTTAAGAATTTGTTTTTACACCTTTTACATCATTTATATAAAAGAAATTCTTTTAAACTTTTTACTTCCTACAAATTGTATAAATGACAGCCATTTTTGAGTTATTTTATTTTTAACTTATTTCAATTATTTAAGCATTTCAGGAGATCCTGCTTCAAACAAGTCAATAATTTGTTTCCATATAGACATGTAAGTGAGATCATTTCATCATTCATGTGTACAAATATAACATCCATAATACAGTCCACCACAGTACACCCACTGCTAGGCCGGTATGTGTTCATTCCCACTGATGTGTTTGTTCATGATTTAACTCAACTAATCAGGAACTGAATCGCATGAAATTTTCCGGTTTATAAGGGATTGGCCAATGAAGGAAAGATCAGATTTAGGTGTGGATCCTGCACATGATCTGGATTCAGGAGCGTCATCAAGAAATAGTCACAAATCTACAATCACTAATGCATGTATAAATCCTGGGAATATAGGCTGAATAAGTGAATGGCGGAGGCTTGCATTCATTAGAGTGCAGATTTCTAGTTTTTTTATTCAATTAAAAATCAAAGGTAGGTTTTACATCTCCTGGGTATTTAAAATGTTGTGACATATTCTAATTAAAACATACATTTTTGCTGTGAAATATGCACATGGCATAACCATAGTAACAATCAGTGGGTAACAAATGGTGGAATGGACTACAGACATCTTTGAAACAATCTTTCACTGATCACAGAATAATTAAATATCTTCATTAAACTATAGGTGGTTTAAATCGGTAACATCGACCACCTTAAGTTTAATGATTAGAGAACATCACAAAAAGAACAGTAATGCAGAGAAAAACTTGACAAAACCAGGGACACTGCGGGTTTAAAATGCTGAACATGGTAAAATTCTGGGCCCTGATAGTGAATGAGATTTCCGTATTATCACCTGGCAGCTACTTTTTCTATCGCTGGTGTAGAAGTCCGGTGTTTTTTAAGTTCTGTTTTCACCACAGTTTGCTCAAACTGTTTTAACATTTGGATGAGCGTCCGTCTTTTGAAACGCGCTGCTTCATGGATGATGTCATGCAATAATATCCGTTTTGTCTCCAACGGTCCCTGGATTGAGTTAAGATGTTGGAAAAGATTATCATATTCTGAAATGAAACAAACAGTATTAATTACAGCTAATACCACAACTACTATATCAGTTCTAATAATACTGTGACTACAACTACTACTACCAATAATAATAAGAATAAGATTTAGAATTAATGTTGTTCTTGCCAAAATTAATATTTTTTTTAAAAACTTCCATGACTTTTTAAAAGTAATGGGCCTGAATTTTTTACACAGTATTTAAATAATCACTGCAATTTATTCTTTATTTACAGTTAAAGAAATATTTGCTTAGGTAAATTTTACAGTTCTGTTGGCTGAAACATCAAAACTGTGAGGACACCTTCAAATATATTTGTCTACTGTACTACAGCTTTGGATGGATTCTTCGAACCATGCAAGATGATTTGCAGAGATAATTTTCAAAACATTATTCTGTTTTATAATTTTCTTTTATTTTTAGTTATTATTATTTTTACACTGACAATTCTTTGGAAAGAATAGTAACAAGAAGAAAACAGAAAGAATTATTTTTCTGACAGAGAGAAATCAGAAGAATTACTTTACTCACTTCTCCCTGGCTTCTTTAATTCTCGGATTATCATCCGTTTGAGCTGAGCATTATGCTCCAATGCAATTTTTTGTTTTTTATTGTTCACACCCATATGGTTCTGGCCATTATCCAATTCCTGACGTGGGCGGGGCAAAGAGACAGCCCCATCTTCTTCTGTAACATGATTGGTCAGTGGCTCTTCCTGATCCAGGTGATTGACAATTTCATTTGGTGTTTCATCTATCACCATCTCGTTATCTGAGCCCTCTTCCTGGTCTGACAGCCAGACATCTGAAATAAAACACACAAGTCAATGAATACCCAAATATAACATCAAGTCAATGAACATGCAAATATAACATCAAGTCAATGAATATGCAAATATAACATCAAGTTAATGAATATGCAAATATAACATCAAGTCAATGAACATGCATATATAACATCAAGTCAATGAATATGCAAATATAACATCAAGTTAATAAATATGCAAATATAGCAGATATAATTTAAGTTTCTTTTGAAGAAGACGTGACCATGAAGTATGCAGTATCCCCTTTAAATAATAGCCTTGGGAATAATTGTTAAAACATTGTACCTAGGAAGTTGATTCTTCTATCACAATGTTAGGAAACATTATCTATTTATTCCAATATTGAGCTGAGAACCAGTCTATCTTCATGACAGGTGCCTCCAAAATTAGAATGCCGTGTATTGCTCTCACCTGGTGGTTGTTCGGTTTTTATTTTGTCTGGTGGGACTTCTTTTGGGATGGGTGACTGGGGTGGCTGAACTGCGTCTGCTGGTGGAGTGATTGGTCGACGAACCGGGAAGTCTTTTGGCAGTGGACCTTGTAGGAAGAAATATACAATCCATCAATACATATAATGCATTAAATGTTCACAGGAAACTAATGTCAGGTTTGGTAGGAGAACTTGCCCAGAGAAATTTAAATGCAAAATTACAAGCCCATAGCTCCATCAGTTATGACATATATCCAGTCAACTGATATATGGTCCAATACCTTACCCAACAGGAAGCCAAGTCTAACATTTAACATAAATTTTGCTGCACCATTTGAGGAATGTTACTGGACAAAAATTAGTTGCATGGCATTGATTTGTTTGCTCGTCACATTATTTAACCAATAGCTTCAACTGAAAGTTCAACCACATCTAACTGGTTCACTGTTTGGAATTTTATTTCATTTACAGCTTGAAAATAAATTTCATGAGAGAATGTCTGTTTATCTTCATGTAAAAATAATTTTTTAAATGCATATCATCTAGAGTTAAGTATCTCAGTATGTGTTGTATAATTACAGCCTTACTATACACAGAATAAGATATCACTGTCACATGGTGCTACCTGGTTTTCTTTTTCGAGGACCTGGTGAGCCAGGTGGGGAGTCTGACGAGGATATTGACGATGAACGATTTCGTTTTTGTTTTGTATTTTCTCCTGGCATCGCCTCATCTGCCTCATCAATCATAAGATTCTGCAATGGAAACAGGAAACAATTATAATAATAACAGAAACAAAGATATAAAGAATATTAGCAAATGCCTTAATTTTTTAATGCTTACTTTACTATTACTATGTACACCTGCAGAGTTCCATTCCTGGCATCAACCAGGCTCGGTTTACTACTCCTGCAGGTCCAGGGTGTCTCATCCCCATTGCACAGTCAAAAAACTGAGGAACCCCCGAAAGGCGCATTCGTTTGTGGGTGAAACATAACTGTGGGGCACAGTCTCCCCACTGGCCTGCACAGTGCTCAACCTGGGTGCAGGCAGACCGTGGAAAATCTCATCGCCTCAGCTGAGATTCAAACTCGTGATCCTCCAGCTTTGAGCCCAGTGCTCTTCTCCTGAGCCACAGAAGCCTGTATGTTCCAACTAGTATTCATCATTTTGACTTCCACACTCTGGCAGCCATTGAACCCTTGACTTTAAATTCCACAGCCAATTGCCTTTAAAACTAGGGTATGGTCTACCCCTCCCTTTGTTAAGTTCACTGATAAGCAGGATTTGGTTTCTGCCTGAAAGGGCTCATATTTCAGAGTTGATATAAGCACATAATATTTACATCATTCAAGACTAAAGGCACCCCATTCCCAAGTATGGTTTTATTCATACGCCAGACCACTTTTTTAATTCTGGCTAAGACTCCTGTACATGATGAAAGAAAGTTATGCACTGAACACAAACGATGGACAGTCGTGTATGCCCACCTTGTTGACTTTGAAGGGGTTGCCAAACGTGTGTAATCTGGCAGGTTGCGTCTCAAGCTCTCTGAGCGGCTGAGGTAACCTTTTAAGCACTTCTTGGTAATTTCCCATTTGTTGGACTGGAACGCTGTGTCGCTGATCTGTAACAGAGTCAAACCATACAAATTCTCACCATGATGAAAAAGACTTGAATTCTTCAAAAGCAGAAAATTTCTTTCACTTTAACTTAAATTATGACTTCGTGTTCAAACAGCAAATAGTATCAACAGACCCAAAGACATGGATCCAAAAACATAGCTGCCTCCCTCATGGGGGCAGGAGGTGGGAAATATTTTCATTACGAAAGCTTGTAGTTATAAGGAATTCATATATAACTTTGTGTATACAGCCATGAACAAAACTTAAAGTGAAACATAATTGACAGCAACACGCTGAACAGCATCTTTTTGGCTTACTACCTGTATTATATAAACATTACCTGTTGCCGTTTCAGGTGGATCATGATTGTTCAGGTGTACTGGCAATAGCATACACTTATTTTCATAAATATTTATAGTAAAAAAAAATTTGTGAGAATGATATAAGATATATTTCTGCAATAAACCAAGGAGCCCAGCTAGGAATCTATAATATAATATGCTTTATATATGTATTATGTATTATATCTCAAGCAATATTTATGATACACATTAAACTAGATATTTCTTGGCACAGCAGGTGCGATAGTATCCCGAGACAATTAATCCCCCCCCCCCTTTAGAAAAGGCCCCCAATCTTCAGCAGCATATACTGACACTTAGTGAACGACCATGGTTCCTGCCATCTATCAACTTGAGAATCAAATTTTTTCACCAAATATGGGGGCCAATATGTAGAATCTCTCTTGAGAAAAGAGCATGAATTTATTTTACAGAAACGGGAAGGTAGGTGGAGCCACCTGTCTGGTTTACAAGAAAATTTTCCAAGATGGATAGACATGCCAAATTTACAACCAATACCTTGAACCACTCTAGAGATATGAGCAATTTTCACCCAAAGCACATGTACAGATGGACGCCACAGCAAAACAATTGCAGATAATGACACCAGTCTTGAGTACAAGTTGAGGAATCAAAGATCTATGGATATGCACACTTTCAGGCCAATACAGCAAATCACTCATCAGAAAAGAGCATTAATTTATTTTACAGAAACAGGAAGGTAGGTGGTGCCAATTGTCTGGTTTAGGAGTAAACTTTTCTAGATGGATGGACATACCAAATTTCAGACCAATATCTTGAACCACTATTAGAAATGAGCAATTTTCACCAAAAGCAAACATACCCATGGACGCCACACAATTACGATTGCAGATAGTGCCACCAGTCCTGAATACAAGATGGAGGTACCCTAGATCATTGGACATGCACAATTTCAGTTTTATCCATCCTTTAATTTTAGACTTATAATGCTCTGATTACTGTCAAATGGCAGTGATGAGGTATTAAAAGACGCGAAAACAAGAAAAGGACAGAAGGTTGCACCATCTGTCTTCCACAGAAGACAAAGCTATCCAAGATCTTTGGTCAATTTGATTTTAGAACCAATCCATGCATCCCTTATTGAGATATTTCTGATTTTGTGTGATTTCACTATATATGGCAACATTAAGGGTCAAGGCCACTCTCATAGGAAAGGTCATGACCCCAATTTAAATATACATCATCCCATAACCCATGTCTATACTATGAAAGAAATCTGTCCATTAGTTTTTGACTTATAATGCTCACAGTACTGTTAAGTGGCAATGACGGGGTATTAAACGGCACAAAAACAAGAAAAGGATAACAGGTGACGCCACCAGTTTCCAGTACATGACATCACTGTCCAGATCTTTGGTCAAGTTGATTTTTGGACCAATCCATGCAAGATTTTGAGATATTAAAGAATTAGTGTGATTTGCCCCAAAAATGGACCTAATCAAGGTCAAGGTCATGACCCCATTTTAAATAGGCTTCGTCCTCTCACCCATATCTATGCACATATCAAGTTTGGTAAAGATCCATTAAATATTTTTTGAGTTATCACGTCCAAACAAAATATCTGCGGTGGCATGCCACCGAGCTTAAACCATAGTATCCCAACTTTGTCTGGGGATGTAATGAATTAATGTATCGCTACAGTCTTGAACATGATGTGGCAACATTAAGTATACACTAACCTTCATCTTGTAATCGTATCATCCCTGTTGTTGACAAGAGAAAATTTGCTCGCATCCGTCTGACCTGATCCAGCAGGCTGCGGCGCGGAATATCATAGGGATTCCTGAAACGGAAGAAAACATTTGTTACTGTGTTACCACATAATTTTCATCGGCCATGTGGAATATATTTTACAACTGAAAATTTGTTGTTAAATGGATTTTTGCAAAGAATAACCTAAGCCTTGAACCTAATTTATAGCAAGTCCAAAGCCATATTTATTAAACCATCATATTCACTTAGTTACCTCTAAATTGAAAATCAGTGATTCACATAAATCTTTTTTTTTTGCATGCCTTTTAAGTCTTCTTATATCTGTATAATTTTTTTTTAAATAAAAACTTCTTCTTCTTACTCTCATATCTTATCTTGTCATGTCTTGTCATGATCTTACTATTCCATCTTATAATACCTTTCATTTCAATCATAAACAAGTTCAGCCTATCAAACACCTTTATTGAACTAAACAGTACCGATTATTAGGTTTGTTTATAGGCCTGTGAATTGAGATTCAATTAATCAATTCTTTTCTTTGATTTGATTCTTGATTCAATTTTTACTTTAGTAGTAATTTTAGACTTTTTCATTTTAAATTAAAATGAACATTTTATTACAATGGACGTTTGTTAATTTTAGCAAGTAAAGGTAAACGGTAGCTTGCCTTCATTTTATAACCACCATTTTTGTTTCTATATGCGAATAAAGCCCTTAACCAGCAAGAGTTATTTATCTTGAGTACATACACAATGAATAGTCTCAACATCGAAGTATGCTTCATCAAAGTTGACACCTCACAAAGAGTTTTCGGGTGGTGCATGCATAAAATAATAATCTAAAACTATTTGATTTGTAGGTTAGATTACAATTTAATTCAGGGGTTGCAATTCAATGCACTGATTATTGGATGCACTGTTTCACCATTATCTGTTTGCAGATATGAAGCTTACCTGAACACTTGTGGCTTAATATTCTTGTCGGGGACAGCTAGCGTGAACGTGTTGTACTCGTTGAGTTCCTGTTTGAGATGAGACATGGATGAGAGATCGTGACCCAGATGCTCCAGAATCTGATGAAAATCCTTGTGCTGAATGATGGATGTTTGTGACCTGTCAATCAATAACTCATTTGCATAAACTCAGTCTGACCAAACAGTGCTGCCACATAGCAGCAACCCGACAAACTAAATTATATCTGAACTCTGATATATGGATAACAACAATGCATGCATCAAAACTTGTATATGTTATCTACTTAACATTGTATATCCCTATATAAGAGTCCAATAAACCCTTCAGTTTATATTGTGGTGACCTTAAAATACAGTTTCTGCAAACTTTATTGGTCAGAAGGGCTAGAACGCTGTTGCTATGTAAAAAGGGTAAGTGAAATGTTGTTTGTTAGTTAGGATATCATGCCTCAAGGTGTCTGGGTGCAAAATTACAAGTTATCTTACCCTGTCAATTATAAGGCATCTCCTGCTTGTAAACAAACTAATACTGGGATGGTAAATGACCTTGAACTGACCTTGCTGTGACTTTGATTCCTTCCTGGACAGAGGCCTTCTGACCGACAGACTGTATGAGTCTTTCATGTTCATTTTTGGCCTGAAAAAAAGTTAATTTACTTTCAATCATAAATATACTGACTACAAGTACCAATACGTGATGAGACATGATAAAAATATCTATGATAAACAATATGATCCACATGTGTCAAATAATTATCCTTCAACATTTTGTACTAATTTTATAAATAGATGTTATGAAATCTGACAAATTTTTTTCCTTTTTATTCATGAGTCAAAGTGACAGATCTATATATTACTGAAGCATGTGAGTTTCCTCGTCCCAAATTTGGTCATTCAAACTTTAATGAGCATTAATATACCTTCGCTTTCTGGTACCATTCACTACAAAGGGGAGTATAGGTGCAGCCATCTGGCAGTGCCTATAGGTACTACTACACCTAGATTTTGAACTCCTGGAAAGTGCTATAAATGTCAGAAATGGAGAGTCCAAATTTCTATGAAAAACCATGATGTAGATGTTGGAAAATGTAATGAAACAGGTAATACTGTATTGTTAAACTGTTTATGGCATTCTGTGTTTGGGATGTCAAGGTTTGCTTTCTCAGTAAAGACTTGTGATTATGAAGACTTTTGCCTCACCTGATTTTTTAACTTTTTCAGATATGATATGACACTGTAACTGAGACAACTCTCCATGTTGTCTGGCACCAAATTGTGGATTCCTATTCTTGCCAACGCTCTCTTCAAAGGCTGTAACAGAAAAAAAATTCTTTTTAAAAACCTGCATAGATTTGGCAAAAATATTCCACATTGATGAAAGCCATTTGTAAGATTACTCAATTGTATCCTGCAAAAATTTGAGTAGTTCGGTGTGGTCCAAATAAAGTATTATCCTGATTTAAACTTTGCCAATACATGTCCCTCTTGCCACCAATCTCTGTTAGCAGAGAGATTCTCCCCTGGACACTGTCTCCTGACAGGTTGATTTCTCCAAATTTCTTGAAACTGCTTATGGGGGCTGCTATTTTGTGCACACTAAAACCCAGATGTCACAGGTTGCATGTCGAAAGTTTTAAATATGGCAAGTAAATTATATCACATGTACAGGATAAGTCCTTCCATAATCACAAATAATATTTTGCAGATTTAGCTCCAAGAGAATTAAAGAGATTTTCAAATATATAATATGCATCTAATATACATTTAATATGACAGAATAAGTACACTTACTGTGGCATAATAGACAGGCATTGTTTTGAGATAATTGTCAAACTGCTGTCTCCATTTCTGTGTGGCTTTGAGTTTGTGCACTTTCATTAATTCATCTGTAAAATAAAAACATGTCAAGTAATCAACCAGGGCAGTTAGTCACTGTCAGTCATCATAATTTACTTGTTGAAACAGTTTAGAAGACACTAAATGTAAAATTCCTTTAAATCAGATCATTGTAATACCTTTGTACAGAAATATCATTACTTAAGTTTTAAACATTTCCTATAGAAGGCACTTTCTACTGAATGATGATGAAGGTTGTTTTATAACACTTGATGACAACCTATTATGAAGCTTTTTTATTTAAAGTTTTATATACATAGAGTCAGAATTATCATTGCTCTGACCTGGGCATTTGAACCAATATCTGTTATACATATGTATATATTCTGGCAGAAAATGGATCTTAACCTTTGGAAAATGCAAAATAATTTTAGGCCAGGTCTGAAGTCATGAAGTTGTAACAACAAAATATCATCACACTCAAGTATTTTCATTTTCAGTAAACAAGTAGCAGCAGTTACTTACAAGTAAAGCTCCTATGTTCAAGTGTGCAAAGATAACTACTGTATCTGATTATTACTGCTTCAAATTTTATGAAAACAAAAGAAATTTAACAAAAAATGCATAATATCTATGAATATTCATCATAAAAAAATCATGAATATTCATATTTTGTTTTGAATATGTATCAATACATTATAATTAAGAATATGCATGTACA
The DNA here is from genome assembly GCA_026874595.1 of Sipunculus nudus. NCBI lineage: Eukaryota > Metazoa > Annelida > Sipuncula > Golfingiida > Sipunculidae > Sipunculus > Sipunculus nudus. The sequence goes on from CM049314.1 coordinate 73,516,506, forward strand.
CCCATATAATTGACTAAATCAAGCATATCTTACATACCTAATAATGGCAAGAGGACGGGATAGTTGTATGGCATCACAAACAGATTCACAGCTTGCAGGTTAGTACTGGCCTTCAGGTAGCCGAACGCGTGGCCGATGTCACTGTACTTGGCACTGTTACCTACAAACACCTGAAAGGAACAGAAGAAAAACATGAACTGAGCCTGAGCTGACTCATATGAAGACAAAAACAAAGACTGAGAACTTGTGAAGTCCCAAAATGAGCTTGTGCAAAATTATTCCTGTCATTGACCTTTTTGGAAGTGAAGCAGTCGGCCTGGTATGTAGCCTAAATTTGTGTGATTACTGCCCTGGTGGGCATTGTCTGTGTAGGGTGCTCTAGAACTCACTGACATCATCCATAGGTATAAACTTGGAGTAGCTGTTTGTACATGGAACTTTACGATTATGCAATGCTTCCTGCTGAGTTAGATGCGAGCTCCCGGCAATGCTGACTGTAAAATGTTACTATTCAAGTCCTGCATGACTATTTCAGTAAAAAAATATGTACTCCAAATGGTTTCAGGGCCTTAATAGATACTTCTTGAAAACGATTAATTGTATAAAGAACACAGATATCACAGTGATGATGTAGAATTTAATCACATTAAAAGTATAAATAATACAATCTACTGTCTGACATCAGTATAGCAATAACCTGTATTATTAATTTTATATGGGCTGAATTGATAAATATCTTACCTGCCATGCTACACCAGGCTGCCGTCGTTCTAAGATGAACTGAGTTAGCGGTGAAGGCTCCAACTCATATTTGTCAAAAGGTAAATTTTCTATAACCATCGGCTCACATGGCGTGCATGTGAACTTGACAACAGGATGGGCATTCCTCGGTGGCTAAAAATAGGAAAGTTCATGATGATCGTTGGGGTAACATACTCCCTATGAGCTTTTCTGCTTAAATACCAGGCTTTATCTAATTTTACATTTTATAATTGAGACTCAAAGGCACAAACTGGTTACTTGTTTAGTTTCTTCCTCTTATTAATTTTTATATCTCACGTCTCTTCACAGAGCAAAGGTAAATTTTTCTTATTTTGTATCCAAAAATTATGTCATTACATATCTATTAGTCATTAATATTCATTCATAATTTTAATGTTCTGATAAAATGTAAATTAATCATGAATATTCATCAACTCACCAAGGTTGGACTATTGGGGTCAGGCCAGAAGGCCTCTGGAATGGGCCAATGACCAACTGAGTAGCCTTTCTGTGCAGATCTGGGGACTAAGATGAGTTTTCTACAGTTATGCCACGCTGTGATTGTCGGCGTCGGAGTCGTAGATCGCTTCTGCTCCTCCTTTAATACCTGAAGCACCAATGAGTTGCTAGGCAACCCATCCTGCCGATTAACGTCTTGATTCTCTGTTAAAACAAGAAAGTGTGAAATTTATAGATTATAATTTGTTCTTGGATTATACTGGGACCAATGAAAGATGGCACTGTCTGTTGCCCAATAAAAATGTCAACAATATGAAAATGGACAAAAGGCCTTGATTTAACGTTTTTTAGCAACTCAATCACTCAATCTTTGATTTTCACTTGCCACAGAGGGACACTAGTCTGGAGTTTTCTTTTCAGAAAGGGTAGCAACTTGCATGCAAACATGTTTGGACATCAATGCTTATATGCCTCCACATGTACATTATACGTTTTTCTCATACCAGTCATAATACCCAGGAATGTACCAGTACCAATATTCTGATATGCTTCAAAGTTCATAGTTAATAAACAGGCTTATGGAGGTAAATAAGAACTGGTTTCTTCTTGTATTTGTCATACTATTTTCTGACATACAAGTATAACTTTGTATCCAAACAGCATCTACAAATTCAATTATTCATAAAAGTTATTTAAAGTTCTTATGAAGACAAATTGTTCTGGGTAAAATATCCAGCTGTTCCGGGATTTGAACCCATGTCGGTGGCGCACATGTCCAGTGTTCTAACCACTTCGCTAGAAAAGCAAGCTTCACTAGTGAGACAGTTCGGTCTGCTTTTATGTCACCCCATAACACACCCCCTCTTAAGAGCGTTCTGCTATCAGAACAGGGCTATCTTAGGAGTCACACCTTCGGTCAGCTAGGTGGCAGTAATGTTCTAATTACTTCAAACCACATTCCCCGGGCCACAGAGTTTGCCGTCATGTTGGACGAGCCCCCATTTTGTTCTGAAGACAAATTGTTCAGGGGAAAATATAGTGCCGATCCGGGATTCAAACCCATGTCAGTGGCGCACATGTCCAGCGTTCCAACCGCTTCGCTAGAAAAGCAAGCTTCACTAGCTAGATAGTTCGGTCCGCTTTTATGTCACCCCATAACAAAGTCTATAAGCTATTTTTAATAAATAATATAATGATACAAATTACACAATGTTATGCAACTGGCACACCTTGTCGTTAGAATCAAAAGATTCTCATGCAGTCTTTAATCAATTAAATCTTATTTCTGTAACATACCTTTGCTGCCATTTTGATCCCCTTCAGCATTTCTTACACCTGAAATTAAAACAAGAACACAATGACAATACATTCACCCACGTTTTTTGGAGGGACTGAGCTGCAAGTCTTAAAGTTTACACAAATAGGTGGAACAATAATCCATTATGTTTGTTGAACTGGGTCAAGTAGCTGGACCAAAAAACTTTAACACTGACATAACTAGACTAGTATTAGTATTGTCATAATTGTAATTCACATGTTATAAACTGCTTTTATCTGCAGTGCCTTTATACTGGCTTCAGGCCATAATGAAAAGGTTCATAATATTTCTATTCAATGAACACACATTATATGGTATTTTAAACTGAATATTTTCCACCACAGTATGTTGTAGAATCATGCTGTGAGTGCAGTGTGCCTGAGACATCACATGGCAATGTGGTCTTCATGCAGCTAACATCAACTTGATGTCAAATATTCATGACTACACAATGAAAACTAAGTCACAAGTTTAAATGTCAATTTAATCCAAAAGCACATTACACTTGAACTAGATGCACTCAAGTGAGCTGATACAGCCATGTGATGTGCTGATTTAACCCATATTAAATTTGAGACTCACTTTCTGCACTTCCTATTGCTGGCGGGTCTGGACCAATTTTCTCAAAATTGACAACGACACCATATTGGACCTTTTGGACCAGAGATTCTAGGCAGGCACTCAGTATTCTTTGAGAGGTGATGCAGTACGATCGACCTGACAGAAACAAATCAATGACATCATATAAAACAGGAAGGTTATATAATACCAGGCATCTCTGAAAATGCCTGGACTCACATCCAGTTCTGATACCAAATTTACTCAATCTGTACCCAACATTAAGTAAGTAAGATTTTATAATTACTGTTATGTCTAAAATATCACAACCATTTAGAAACCGGTATGGTGAGGAAAATTTTTTTTAAAGATGCCTAACATGCAAATATTGATATATACAGCAATACTGTATAATACTAAACAGGTTTACCTCAGTCAGGAAGAAGTAAACTTTGCTTTCACACTGTAATTCGCTTTAAAAAAAGCCTAAATCAGTTTATTCAATAAAATGTTAGTTTGCTGTCCCCTACTGAGTGTTGATGCAATTCACTGTGCTGAAAAAAATAATTTTTCCTTGAAAGGATTTTGTCAAATGATATTTAAGCTGGCCTTATGCAGACCAGAAACTAATTTACCAGTGCACTCTAGGGACTGGGTTTACAGATTACTGTAAACTTAACTAAGGCCCATCAAAAAAAGGTTTGGTTCTCAGACACTTTTTTCAGAAATCAGTGTGGGCCTGTGATATTTTATTTTTTACCTTTTTTGATTATTTCAATACAAATTTCACATGATTAGGGAAAAGCATTAAGATAACAGATTTTTTTTGCTTAACAGGTAAAAGCACTCCATATATTAAAAGGATATCTTATCAAAATTGAAATATTTCATCTTTTTTGAGTTGACCAACCAACCAACCAACATACAGACAGGTGTGAAAACATAACCTTCTTGGTGGATTTAAAATGAAACCCCGAGAGGTCAATAAATAACCCCGAAAGGTAAGTACACACTTACCTCCCGTGACTTCACACATGACGTCGATTGGTGAGTCCTCGGCACTGGGAATAAACATGGAATGGTTTTCTTGAGGAGGAGTGGCCGGCAATCGTAACACTAAACTGAATAATCGCTGGTCCCATCGGAATGGTTCCTTTGTCAGCTCACTGCCTGGCACTGCTTGATTCATAGGCAGATTTAGCTGAAAACATTAAATAAAAAAAGTAAATTTATTAACCAATTATATTTGAAAAAATAAAATCACTTATAAATATCATAACAGCAATTATTTTAAAAACTAAATTAAGGATTATTTTATATTTACAAAGAGATGCTGTAATGTCATTTACATTAAGGTTCTTTTGGTCCCCATAATTTTTTTCATATTTAAAACATTTTGTAATAAAATATGATTATATTATGATGTATATTAATTCATGCACAATTGTTTGTGTGCAAAAAATATTTTAAAGTGACAAGTCATTTGCAATATTTTCCAAATGACTTCTAAAGAACTGCTATTATTAATTTTGCAAAGGTTTTCCAAATAAATACTGTTTTATTAAAACATTAATATATATATATATCATAACCAAAAGAACCCTACCTCTGTCTGTATACCTGATGACGTGGTGAGCCTCTGTCCGTCTGTTATACAGATGATCATGGCCGGCTCTAGATAGAATGGGCATCGTCCCTGGTAAATAAACACAAATATATACAGTAGATTCTTCATATTACACTTGCGGGCCCTAAATTTGCCCATAATAGAATTTTGTCTGTTTTATGACAGGTTTCTGATCTTCATATTTGCTATACACAGGACTGTATAAAGAGTCAGTTACTGACTTTAGCTGGTGAAAGTAAGATATAAGAAGAAGTTTCCCCCTGTACATCATCAAACGTAAAATACTAAATATTGAAACAATGTTCATTAATCTTATTTGAATTTTTACAAAATTCTCATTAATTGCAAGTCTGAAAAATGGTAAAAAATGGCCGATGTGAAATCAAGAAATTTAGGTGCAGATGCCACTGTTCTTTAAATTGATATAGCTACCCATGAGAAAAAGGCATATCAAATTTCACAGCAATCCATGAAATCTTATGTGACACAATGGATTTTTAATGGAAATGAAAGTTATACTAAAATTTCACTGTGTATATTTATCACAGGCTTAGGTTGAGAAAGACCTTTAACTTTTCGTCTTAGCTCACCTGCCCATATGTGTCAATCCCTGTCTGCATGCGGTTGACGTTTAAGAGATCAAAGGTGTGTTTTAGTGCAGGTCCCAGACTGGACAGGCCTCCTGCCGATAAGTTCCTCAGCTCAGACACGAACGTGGCATGGCTCTCTTTCCAGCCGGCCTGTGTTTAGAATATTGTGAGACATGAAACTTTCTCTTATTCATAATCTTAAGTCACCTATTGATTAATAAATTTATATAAATATGATATATGATAAAGATAATGAAATACATTCTGAGATTCTGAAATTTTCTTGTATTTATGAGTTTGTATTTATTTGCTACAACTACTAATTAACAGACATATATGTTTTATTTACCATATATTTTCATTACTCATAACACTGTATAAATAACAAAAACTTAAAAACACAAGGATCAAATAAATTAATGATGATATATCTTTGCTGACTAATAATTATTAACATACTATGTACCTGTTTAACTCTGTTTAATTGGAAAAAAAAAATTATATGAAATATGCAGATATCCCAAACTGTTAAGGTGAAGCCTTCCTACTCTTGGCTACCATGAATTAAAGGATTTTTTTTCGGTAGACAATGCTGTATAAAAGATTTAAAAAATGCCTTATTTGAATAAATAACCTTGTACCAAACCAAAACCAATTAAACGTCGTTCTGTGTTCAGTGTTTGGTGCTGACATCAGTTTATGATAACCTGCAAATGAACCCAGTGTGAACAAAGTTTCATTAAAATTCACAATCTAAAAATTGGCATATGTGCCAAATGGCCTCCATCTTCTGACATACTTTCTAAGATAGGGACCTGTTCCCCTCTCCTGCTTGTTTCCTCCCATTAGAGGTAACCTCTTATTGGGGGGGGGGGGGGGGGGGGGGGGGGGAAGAGAGAGAGACAAGTCTGTCCACAAAATCATACCTTGCATTTTTTATGTATTTTCAGGGAACGAATTCAGTTCTCTAAGATGTTTCAGACTCTCTATATTGTACAGATGAACCATATTGTATCGTTTTACAGATAACACCCGATATATGCCTGTGTGCTATAGTGGTTAATTGATTCATTTTACAGCATGATCATATTCTTATTTTCCGGGAGCAGATGTACATATTGTATGTCTATATTTCTATATGTCATTTGATTCATATATATATATATATGTCGAGGCCCAGATCTCGATCTGGACCAATCGCTGATTGGTCAAGACCAATTTCCGATCGGGATTTGGTGTGGCCTAAACCCCGATCATTAACTTTTAGGAAAGAAAATGAGTTCTTGTCTGAACTTATCAAGGTTAAGGTCAGCCCAGACCTAGATTCAGAGAATGCCTATATCCCTGACAAATTTAGTATTAACAAATCTCAATTTAGTTTGTTGTCAGTGTTAATTATTCTACTTTAATAAGTTAACTTTATATTTAAGTTTCAATTAATTGAGTGACTATATTTATTTGAATTATTTTTCAAAAAATTATTATTTCCAATATTTTCATCAGATTGTTTATATATTTGTATATAACAATTGAACTAGTTTAAGCTGACTCACTGCATTAATAAGTGTATATATTTGATGCGTTTTGAAGGTAGAGAGAATAAATTGTTAGATGGATAACATATAAAAAAGTTAAGTATCATATGAAGTTTTCAGTCCCCAGGTTTGAAATATGAATATTCTATACTTGTATCAACTCATGAACAGCATACATTTAAGTGAAAAATCCTTATTTCATGAAAACCAACAATTTATAACTTCTCTTATCAACATTTTCAACTATATATATATATATATATATATATATATTCATATTTTATTACATATATTAATATAAATTTAAAATTTTTCACACTACTTGGTTTATTATTTTCATGTATTAATTTTATGGAATATAATGTTTACACCTAAAGCAAGCTCTAGTGTGCCATGGAATCTGAATCAGGAACTGGTCCAGACCAGATCTCCATCGGGGTTTAGGCCAGACTGAATCCCGATCGGGGTTCAGTCTGGACCAATAGGGAATTGGTCCAGCCCAGATCATGATTGAGATTTGGTTTGGACCAATTCCTGATTGGTCTGGACCAATCAGCGATTGGTCCAGACCAGATCTCGATCGGGATTTGGTCCGGCCTAAACCCCAATTTGGATCTGGTCTGGACAAGGGCTGGACCAGATCCTGATTGGGGTTTAGGCCTGACCAAATCTTGATCGGGATTTGATCTGGACCTATCGCCGATTGGTCCAGATTGGGATCTGGGCCTTGACATATATATATGTATATATATATATATATATATATATATATATATATATATATATATACTTTATTAATAACCAGTACACGTCCAATAATTAGCAAAAATGCTACTTGTACAATTCAATTAAAATAAATGTTTCAAATAAATATGCACACAATTTCAAACTATATTAAAAACTTCTAATATATCATGTGTGTACTGAAATATTTTCCTGTAGAATGTTGAAATGTTAATGAGTGAAATTATACTGAAATATTTTCCTGTAGAATGTTGTAATGTTAATAAAGTAGATTATTTTTATCATGGCTTTGAACTTGATACAATAATAACCTGCCTTATATAAAATTGTTATTGATTATTACACTCTATACAAGTTTGTGCAGGATTTTGTTGCTTTGAGCAGGATTTACATGTAACATTGTGTATAATTTTTTGCAAATTATGTTGTTGATTAGGGCTGTGTATTGCATCACAAACCAATACACAATACAGGATAGCAATATGCAAATCAGTTTTCTAACCTTTTGCCCTGTAAAATTCATCAAAAGGAAAAACGTACCCCCTGCAGGTTAATTAATAAGTATATTCATATTTGGCAAGGCAGACCAGGACAATGTCCAGGACCTCCCTACTCCAGACTAGAATCAAGGGACTACCAGTTTTTACCTTGTTACACTGAGGACACAGCAAAAACAGAATTTTAGATCAAGTTCCTTCCAGTCAGATATGTTTTAATTTATTCTTTGCTATTTTAAATGCTTTAGATTTCTGAACCAGCGATATTTTTGCTCCGATTTTATGCTCAGATTGATTCTGACATTTGTTACAGCCCTTTTGTTGATTATAACTTTTTAATACAATACCATGCATTTCACTGATATATTTTGAGGTTTTATTTTGAGCAATATTATACATATAGATATTATATTTAAAACTAGAACGTGGGCAATGGACAAGCAAATTTCAATCTGTTATATCTAAATACTAATGAGATTTTCACCAAAAACAGACATATTGATGGATGCAAGATAAATCTATTTGAAGGTGGCCCAATCACCCGATTATACAAGATATACCAATCCCAGATCTATGGACTGGCAAACTTTCAGGTCGATACATAAAACCATTCCTCAGGTAAATGCCTGAATCTTTTCTACAAATATGTGATAATAGGTCTGTCTTGTGTACAAGAAATCTACCCAAGATGGATGATGCAAAATTTCAGGCTGATACAACACATCACTCCTGTGAAAAAGACAAATATATTCTATGAAAACAATGGTAAGTGGCACCACCTTTCTGGTCTACAACAAAGCTATTCAAGACAGATCAACGTGCAAAATTTCAGGCTGATACATCCATCCACTACTGAGATATGTGCCATTTCTACCAAACACAATTTATGGGTGAATGCTACCCAAAAACGATTGTAGGTGGTGCCACCAGACTTATACATGTACAAGATCAAGGTATTTAAGATCTATCAACATGCAAAATACCTGGTTGATTCATCAATACATTACTGAGCTAAACGCTTAGATGTATTCTAGGAAAACCTGATTATAGGTGGCGCCACCTGTCAGGTGTAACATAAATCTATCTATGATGCACTGACATGGCCAATTTCAAGTGGATTCATTGAACACCCCTATGAGAGGAGTGATTTTGACCCAAAGCAAACACATGGATGAATGCCATGCGAAAAAACTGCAAATGCGCCATAACTCTTGAGTATGAGATGGTGGTACCCAAGATCTAAATGACATGCATAATTCAGGCAAATACGGCTAACCACTCATGAGAAAAGGGCACCAATGTATTCTACGAAAACAGGTAGGTAGGTGGCTCCACCTGTATGGTTTACAAGAAAATTCTCCATGAAGAATGGACATGCAAAATTTCAGACAAATACATTGAACCACTCCTTAGATAAGAGCAATTTAACCCAAAGCAAATGAATAGATAAGGCAACACAAAACTAACTCTAAATGGTGCCACCAGTCTTTGGTACAACATGTATGTATCCAAGTTGAAGATGTGCAAAATTTCACACAATACATTTATCCACTTAGGAGATATTGCCTATAATCAAGATAAAAAGATGCGCAGATGGACACCATGCAAAATAAAGTGTAGGTGGTGCCACTAATCCTTGTTAGGCTCCAGTTCACATATGACCCGATAATTATGCTGGTTTTCAAAAAAGCTCCGTCTAGGGGTCTCCAGTTCTCCAGAAATGAATGCAGCAGTGTTGGAACTTGGCTGAAAAGAAAATATCCACAAAACTCTGTTTTGTTGGATACCATTATGGATCTTATATTTTAATGGTAAATGTGTGAGGGTGAGGTTAATCCCCAGCTTAATCAATATGAAGCCTAACATGGCATGCATTTTCACAATGTCCTTTCTTCAGTAAAAGGTTATAAAAGGTGGTATTTAAGGCCATTCATGAATCAGAGGGATGGCTGTGCCCCTAACGCAGCAGTTATTTTACACAATTTTTTTTGGCATGAGGCCAAGATTAGACCAATGAGAGCGGGTGTTGCATGTTTAAAATTTGCTGCTGGATTCACAATGTGATACCCTGTTCTAATTGGTCTGATGACAATTCTTTTATCTATACCCTGGAGGTGTGACCCAGAAGACCTTGTTATACACAGCAGCTGTTAAAACAAAAAGATCTGGGATGACTTCAATATAGGGAGGATGGGGGTATATATCACCCCCTCCACGATGGTGGTCAATGTTATCTTCCTAACCCCCCCCCCCCCCATTCAGAAAATAATATTTATATATTGCAAATGAAATATATTAATAAACAGAATTATAGACTTTAGTTCCATTTATGGTTTACTATGAAACATCTTAACCTGGCTAAGAATAAACTTATACTGGAAACATAATACCTCATTTCTAAAACCTTATACGTAATTGTATCATATTTGAAATGTGAAGAAGTATATATTTTAAAAATGTGTAATACTAAAAAGGGATATATGTGTGTGTTTGGGTGGTCTGTGGCTGTCTGCTGGTCATCCCCCTCACACTGGAAGATTAACTGACGCTACTGCTAATGCATGAGGCGAGTAAGAGATGGCTGGACCCAGACACTGGTCAGATGGGTGGTCTTGTGGGAGACTGTGCCCTGTAGACATTATTTAAATTTGAATCCTTAATTGATGAGAAGTCAATACACACGGAAAATTTTTAATCAAAAGGACCGAAGGCCAATGTGGGTTTGGGTGTGGTCAAAAAGGGTTATTCAGCTCTAAACTTTGCTGATCCATGTCCCAATGCAACCAAACTTTCTCCTCAGACACTCACTTGGATGCTGTCCTCTGAGTACTTTTATGGGACATCCCTGTGACCTTATCAAATCCTCATGGGTTATTTCTCCCGATTTCTTGAAACTGCTCTTGGAGGCTGTCAATTTGTGTACACATCAAAACCCAGATGTCACATTTAACATATCAAATTATTGGTTTAACACTAGTTATGAGTAACTTTTCATATTTAAATATGTGTGATTATTCATTAACTGTTTTAACAATATGAACCGATCCTCTGCTGCCATACACAGACTGCGCGGGCACTGTGTTGCTTGTTGCTCTTTCTTGCTGTTAATAAACATCTGAGTTAAGGTCTGCAGGATTTTACTATTAAAAAAAATAAAAGGGTGAAAAACAATGACTTAATCTGATTTTGAAGCCAGCTCAACAACCAGATCTAGATCTTAAATTTAAATATCAAATCAAATTATTCAAGCCAAGACTGATTAAAGGCATAAATTTTATAAAAAAAAATGCAAGAATCCATACTTGACAGCATCTTAGTGTATACAACACAGTTGCAACAGAAAGATCTTAATGGATGCCAAAAACATCATCTGTATTTTTATTTCATAATTATTAATAATTTATATTTATATTATATTTTAATAAATAATATTAATAATTTACACTATGGTATTTCGATAAAAGTCAGTTCTTAAGGAATTTTGCTTTTTTGCAGGTTTATGAAAACCTCTTTTTTAAATATATGGAGAGCACACCTAGACTCAGCCATCAGGTCATGACCTGTCTGGGTATATATATATATAGATTTCCACTGGCTTTGTTAACTTTAAATCAACAATTTATTTCTTTTCTTGAAAGTGCACCAGCATCTGTTTTGATGTTAATCCTTCTTGAACAAAATTGCCAATAAACCTGACTGCCTGGGTCCATGTTGAGCTGAGCATTTCTTCCAAATAACTGACAGGATTCTGCGATACTGTTGGTTCAGTTTCTTGAAAATCCCCTGGTGTCCAAAATTGCTACACTAGTTGTTCATGTTCCCCATGAAAGGCCAAGAGTTGTACCTGATCACCAGCTTGGTAAACATTGCCAACATGAGCAATGGCTAAAACATAAGAAAAATGGCACAGCTCTGTCATATATAGAAACTGGACTTTGTGAAAGGCAACTTTGCTGGAGCGAGCTTGGAGCTCGACTGTGTAACAAGTTGCTTTCTGATCGTCTTGCTGTTAATCAATGTTTCATTTCAGTCCTGAATGACCTCCTTTGAAGATAATGACCCTGGCTTACAGTGCAGTTATTCTTCATGTGTGAGGATGTGGACATGGTCCAAAAAAGTGTTATTCCAGTCTTCACATCTCCTTTTGCCATCAAACACTCTCCACAGACGGATTCTTGCCTGGGCGTTCTTTCCTCAAGGTACTTTTGAATCACATCCCTGTGCCCATATCGGATGCAAACAGGTTGATTTCTTCATGTTTCTCAATTCTGCTCACAGGCCCTCCATTTTGTGTACACACTAAAGCCAAGATGTCACAGGTCATGTTGAATATATGGATGTGCCGCTAGTGTGCTAAAATGATAGATTAAAAGCATAACCACAAAAGTCATGCTTAGATGAGCTAGTTCCTCCACTGCAAAATACAGTCACATTCTAATGCATTCTTGATGGATATCTTGCCTATCGGTTTGTATAAAGGTAGTCCTTGCTTTGGTTTTTGTATTTGCTCTTGGCTGGATCAAAACTGAAGAAACATGACCTGTTTCATGTTTTGACTCTGGATAAGTCTGATAGTGATAAGAAATGTCTCCCTGGGCTGGGTATTTTAATTTACAATGTTTGCAAACTGCATTGCAAATGGCTATAAATTATATATGAAAGTTAAGTCTGCAGAGAAGACTGCCCTGCCAAAAACACAGTAAGGCTTCCTGTAATCAAATAAAATGTTGATTCCACCATCTCCGGGCCTACTTGTTGGAGACTAATGACAGAGTAGTGACATCCGTAGCGTTGTAGCCTTAATCACCTTGTCATATACTAAAGAAGGCTAGGTCTGGTTTCCGTCCTCTTTTCTCTCCATGCTTCAGTCACCGACTCACTGTGTTAAAATGTGCAGCTAACACTGCACAGGCTGGAAGCCTGGAACTGAACACTGATAGCCCATTTTGCACAGATAATCAGACCTCTGAAACTGTATATTATATTGTATTGAATGTAAACAGTGAATCTGCATTTTATATTTTATTATTAAATTTTAATTTATATTAATTTGACCATTTCAGCAAATATATATGTGTGTGTGTGTGTGGACTATGGACAAAGAGGGAGAGAGTGGATGATATATGTATTGGTAGATAGATGGGAGTATTACAATTTAATCAAGAAACCTATTTAGTCATTACTTCATATATGTCAAAGACTGTTTATATTATTTTCAGATGTTATTATTATCTCACGCTATTTCAACAGGATAAAATAGATTGTGCCGGTTATAGAGGGGAAAATATTTTGAATTTACAAATTACATCTTCCATCATATAGTGATATGGCCTATAATAGTTGGATGGAGGAGGTGGGTTTCAATAGATCTTGACATAATTTACTTTTTATATTTAACACGTTCATAAAGTAATCTTACATTGGTTACATAATAAAACCTAAGCCATATACCAGTAATATTTCCAATCTGATTTTTTTTTCAAGGACTTAAGCTTCAGCTATCGACAAAGAAAGATGACGAGAATGACAGTAACGTGCTTGTAAACATGCATTCCCACAGCGATCGGGGGAGACTGAACACTTCAAGTAAACAATCTATGAGTAAAATCTGCCACACTGGGGAAATATTGGGATTTCATATTTTCCGGGGGTTGTTTGTCGTGTCTTTTTGCTTTTAGGGTTTTGTGTGGTTCATTTGACAGGTTTTGTACATCGTGCGAAACAAGAACAACAGGTGTCTCCCTATGTCTGCAGGTCAGAGGTTAGGCTTATGAATATTTATTTCTATCCCACAATGCAGTCAGAAATGTACCAAGGAAAATGGCGCAGGAGGTACTCTGGTGCTGTTGACCTGCGATTTTTCCACAATTTCACCAAGACAGAGCGTGGATACGCTGACTTCACTCCCACAGAAACCAACCTGGAGACGCCAAGGGCTGTCACAGGCTATAATATTTCTGATATCGCGGGATTTTGCCTAATAAACACTACCTTCACGTTGGCCGGTGGGTCTTCGAACGTCAACAACATGTAGCGATCCCATCTGCTGCTCGGATCTCGGCTCCGAATCTGAAATAAAATCCATTTTTCAAAGTCTGCCCAATCCTTAAAGATTTAAATCGTCGAAACAATAAAGATTTGTCAGCGTTTACCTTCATAAAATTCTCTACCGCGCCCTTGGAAATGTCAAGTGAGGTTGTTCCTGAATACGTGCGTTGATTCATAGACGCACTGGTGTCTACGAGAAAAACTATGATTGTCATAGTTTCTTAAAACCCTCTCGAACAATTTCAGGTCCAAATATAGCTATATTATAGGCCCTGAGGGGCCAGGGTGGCCTGAAACCTAACTAGGGTCCCCCTACACTTGCTCTCTCTCGCTGCCCCGCAAAGCAGCTAACACGCCACAACTGCCAGTCACGTGACCCATTCGCCATTGCTCGCTGATTGGTTGGATTGCGTTCCTGGGATCAGCCAGTGTATGATATATCAACAGGAAATGAAGGTGGAACAGAGTCAAGGTATCTGAGGCTTGTGCCTATGTTGCTATGCCTGGATAGATAAAGGGGCGGGCATACCAATAACTAAGGACTGTTATACACATGTTGATGGAAGCTTAATTCGATTACGTATTCATATATAATGTTGCAGAAAAAAGGTGCCATCACAGCTGGGCAGTCTATAGGCCTATAATGCGACACGAAAATTAATATGCGGGTATTTGTGTTGATTCCTGCAATTATCTGCGCATTGAGTACATAATCGTGATTCCAGACATAAACTCACGGAAAGAAACACCGTAAATTATTCATAAACAAATAGGCTGATTTTCATTTACCTCTACCTTTTATTCGAACACCCGTAAAATCAAAAGACTGTTGTGATATAATAAATGAATCTTATATACCATTAAATTACATGTTACATGTCCATCACATGTGTAATCAAACAAGATAATAAATATTTATACATGAACATTAGTGTACCGTATTATAATGATGATCGATCTCGTCAGTTATGATTACAATAATTATTATTAACATTGCCATTTTGGGAGAAACACACACACACACACACATTTGTTATACCATAAGCAAAGAAAGCAATCAAAATTGCGGGATTGGGTATCATCCATAGGATATCAGTTTTTTTTTTAATTTCATATATATATATATATACGGACATGAAGTTTGATTTTTCATTCATTATTTCTTTAATGAATATTCATATATATCATCATTCCATACATTTATGATTCATACAAATCCTACATTATATGGACGCCTTCAAAGAATATTGAACATAAAACGAGAGTCGAGGTTTGATTTGTATAGTTAATTACCAAATTATGTTAGATACATATTCCACTTAAAGCTCTAGTGTTTTTTTTTTTTTTTTGGGGGGGGGGTGTTAATTTCTGATGTTTTTTATACTGGTATTTATGAATTTAATCTTTATGAGGATATCACATACAAATTATTTTATTTTTTAATATTTTCTTGGTCGTGAACATTTATATATTGATGTTTCTGTATTAAAAAATTATACCCATGAACTCTCGACTACACCTACATACTTTGTCACATTTTCAAAAATTTTGTCACATTTGAACTGTTTACAGTATATCAGGAAATGGTAATACTTTAGGCATCTGCTGTATTACTAGTACGTACACCCAAAGCATATCCAAGGTAGGGATGGTTTGGCTATAAAGCCAAATTTATCCCATTTAAGTTGCCCAATTTTGTATATGACATTCAAAAATGTAAGTTCTCATGTTTAAATAGCTTAAACTGCATGGAAATAATGTTTATATGTTTTAGAGGTAGATGTAAAAAAAATTCCCACTAAATGACACCTAAACCCATACAGTATCTACGTACGGTACTCTATGTGAGTAGATTAATAATAAATCAGTGCTACCCTCAGATCGCATTATAATTTATCATTTAATTAACATATAAAAGAGTAAAAATACATTACTGCCTAAACATTATTGCCAAAACACAATATAACTGACTGTTAAATTGGTCCTTTCAACATCCTAGTCTAATTAAACGCTCCGTTTAACCCTCTTTTAATGAATAATTAACGAGAAATACGACTACAGCAAGGGAAAACATTAGGGGGGGGGGCGTATACTCTCATCTCCCCTGTGGTATTAACCCTCGCCCCATCTAAAAAAAACTATATAAAAAACCCTGCCTCCGATTACTTGAATGGTCCTTTCATCATCATATTAGTATATACAGCCCATGTCAACCCTACTCAGCTGACATAGTGTCAAAATTAAAACATTAAACTTTACACAAGTTGTATAAATAATGAACAAATGCACGAACTATATATAGTACCCTGCAGGTCTTGTATATTTCGGTATAAAAAAACGCATATTTGTAAATGTCACTGCCTGCACACATGACTAGCTGTATTAGCGGTAGCACGCTGGGTGCCACTCAAACGTCGATATTCATTTCCTTGGACCCCCTCCCCCCCCTTATCAGTTATCAAAGAGGCCTGTGAGTCCTGCTGTAATGACTAGGCTTTTATCAGATAAAACAATATAGTTAAAGGAACCGTACGTAATATTTTAAAGAAGTAATTTCATATATAGGCAGCTTTAAATGTTGCAAGAATTAGTATGTACATGATTCCTGTGACGGACACCAGTGTAACACCTGACATGTGGCTGTGTCAGTAGGCATCCTGCAGTCTATCAGAGAAATCTGTATGCATTAATGAACATACACTTATTTCACCATTCAAATCGGGCTGCACATTTCTTAAGAATTGCTGAAGGATGACCCATTTTCTTTTTTATTTTAAAATATATGTATACCCATCCGTGCGTCATGGGATACTTGGATACTTAGGCAACTTGATGGAACACATTTAGAAGGTTTTCACGTCAGGTGAGATTTCATACCTCTGTGATTTTGCCGAAACCTGTAGTCTCTTGTCGACTGCCATTGCATATTCGAATTAATCTAAACTTTTATGTGAAATACGAGGAGGAAACGACAACTTGAAAAGGCTCTCCTGTGATATGTCCCATTTGCCCAAAAATACAATTTTAAGGATAGACGTTACGCGAAAAGGATTGTAGGTGGCGCCACCAGGTTTGTGTATGTTATTCAGGTATCAGAGATCCATGGGCATGCACAATAGGAAATAGGCGAATTTCTTAAAACACTTCTGAGATAAATAATAGGATGTATTCTACGAATACATTATTACAGGTGACGTCACCTGTCATGTGTACGAGAAAGCTATAGCCAAGATGGATGGACACGGCAAATCTAAGGCAGATACATTGAACCACTCCTGAAATATGAGCAATTTCCACCCTAAGCAAACGCACGGATGGACGCCACGTGTAAATAATTGCAAATGGCGCCACCAGTCTTGAGTACGAGATGAAGGTGTCCAAAAAATTATGGACATACACAATTTTAGCCCAAAACATCGACTCACCCTTGAGTTATGTGCCATTGTCACTAGATATAATCACTATCACTATTATCACGGACAGATGGACTACGCAAAAAGGATTGTAGATGGCGCCAGCAATCAATGTTATTCACCAGTTCATATGTGATCCCAATATTTTTGCAGGGTTTCAGAAAGATCGGTCTAGGTATTTCAGAGAAGTTCTCCGGAAACGAACGCGGCCTAGGGTTCTCTGGCGGAAATCGGCTGAAAACATAGTATTCGCAAAACCCTGTTTGTCCGATACAGTTATTAATTGCAAGCCGTTCACTGGATGAAATATGATACTGGTAGTAACATTCAGGAGATTACTGCATGGGTCCTTTAACAATGAATCTCATCCGCAACAAAATAAGAATTTAAAAGGACATAACCAGGAGCAATACTATGCCTATACGTTCACACTATCAGTTCAGTTTGCCTAATACAAAAGTTTTCCAGCAAAACCATCCCAGCACACAGTTTCAGTACCTTGCATGCGGCTGTTTAACACCTTGTTATGAGTCTGCTTGTTTGTAAACAGTCCATTTTTTTCTGTTTACCATAACAAGGCCACGTGAACGGAGGTCCGAATTTGAGCCGCAACACGTGATGTTTCAGCCAGCAGGAACATGTATTACATTTTTTTTGTCAAGTCAGTCAAGGCATCTCCTGATTGTCACGTTTTCTGGCTCAGCGATCCACAAGGCCCCACGGGCTGTGTTTATGTTGAAACCTGTGATCGCGCCCGGTCCACTGTTTTAACACTCGACTACAGGAGTAAGCAAACGGTAATAAGGCAATATTTTGGCTATTACAGATTTATTTTAAAGGGAAGAAACTATTTTTCGTGTTAATTCAACAAGCTTTATAGGTGATTGGGCCCCTTTAAGTAGTCAGGTTCTACAATATTTGACATGATCAAATGTTGTTGTGTACTCAGCTACACAGAAAAAGTTAACTTTTTCCATGGTTAGGTCACAGGCAGCTCTAGAACAAAGGCAGTCCTTACAACCGGTGAAAGGCCGTCGACCGGAATAAAGGATATTTTTAAATTGAAAATGCATTATGTTATCGAGATTACGTTCGAAATTTAATATGTTGTTCTTTGGGCGTTGCCCTGAAAATCTGACTGAATTAACCAAATCCTTTAATATTATAATTAGTAATTTTTTTCTGCCCAGAAAAAAATGACTATGTGTGATAGGATCGGCTTTTTTTTTATAAAGGGGACTATCTGTAGTAAATAGACGTCAAATATAGGAATGGTTTCCTATAACAGTTGTTATGCAAGTTTCGGACATAATACAATTAGTCAGTGGTCTTCAACGAGACTGGGGCAGACAGGTATACCTGGTTTTACTCCTGATAAAGTTACCTTGATCGTTGAGATCGATGTTAGATAAGCAGCAAGTTGAAGGCACACTGCGCTGAGATAATACATGCATGTGCAGCCATCTAGTGGCGGGGACTTAAAATAAAATGGTTCAGGTACGTTATGCCACACCTGAATATACAACAGATTTATTGTATTTTTTCATGTTACTTTCCTCGATCATTCTTCATATAGAACTTCCCTGGCTCAATTTAAGCTTCCAGGGCTGACAATTATGTTTTATATTGACTGAAATATCTATACAAATTGCTTTAATATTTTTTTTCCCGCCGGACATACTCCCCAGATTTTCGGCAATTGTTGACTTTAAAAAAACATATTTAGTAGCATATAAATATATATATATATATATATATATATATATATATATATATATATATAAATATATATATATATATATATATATGACGGTATATATACGTAATTCGGTAGCCTATCTAACAACCGTAACAAGTGTAACAAGCAAACTTTATAGTCACTTAGTCATAGCAAACACACACACACACATATATATAATATATATTTATATGTATAATATATTGATTAAGTATTATCAATGCCCATCTATGCATCAAGCATCTCCCCTTAGACACAGCTGGCCCAATCAGTTTTGAATTTATCCCTCTAGTGGTTCAAAAGCTTGATTCCTGGTTAAAAAAAAGAGATTTCCAGAGGAATGGCGGTGACAAATAAACATAATGTTTGACTGGTTTCTCTTTCATGTCGGGGCCAAAATACGAAAGTTATCATTCTTTCATGGCCTATATGTAATAATTAGTAATAAATGATAATGATACATAGTGTTTAAACATCATAACATGATTCTTGAATTCTGCTTCACAATAAAGATGGTGCTGATGCTGATGATGATGATGATTATTATTATTATTATTATTATTATTATTATTATTATTATTATTATTATTATGCTTTAAGAATTTCAAATTGAATTTCCTAATTATATATTAAGGTTAAAGATACAATTTAAGTATCCCTGTAAAATCAAATTAAAAAAATACTTTAAAAGTCTTTCATCCTCCTTTGTAAATCTCGGTCGGTAAATATTATTCCATGGTGAATCTAAAAAAACTGTATTCTAGTAGTAAATGAATAAAATAATTTCAAAGCACCATGAAATAATTAGACGAAGGACCAAAATAATTAATTTACGAATGCCTCTGCTTTTGTTAGATGGAATGATATAACGCCACCTGTCGCCAAGGGTAAGAACTAACCGCAGAATTCTTTTACTTCGGTTTGTCTCTACTTTGTTTAAATGTCCATAATACTATACAAGGTTCCTTGAAAGGAGCCTCAAAATGTAAGTAGAAAACATAACGGTTGATTTGAGTATTTCGATAGATACCACGTTTAATCTGAAACCTGGTTTGCAAGGTTTGCCCTTAGGAAAGTCAAAATATATACGGATATAATTATTTATATAATTATTGGATATTTTTTATTGAGCATTTTTTTTCATCCATCAATGGCGACGAATGATTTTTTTTTATCTTTTATGAAAACATGATGATAACAGAATTATCTTGCCCAGCAGGTTAAGCAAAAATATTTTCTTAAAAGAAATGTCCGAGCTGCGTTAACTCTTCATCGATAAATGTCTACTGAAAATCAATTTTTTTTTTCGTGCGTGGGAGGTGGGGGGGGGGGGGATAAAAATGATGCGCGGTGCTTGAAACCATATCTGTATTTGGGTTTTTATTCAACAAAAATTAGAAAAAAAAGTGCATCGAAACAGTACAAAATTTATTCCAACATGATGAAAACGCAAAAATTTAAACAATTTCATATCCAGACACCCTGGACCCCCCCCCCCCCCCCCCCCCTATTGATTCGCTTCTATCTTTCCACTTCATTTACTTTTTCAGGTTTATCATTTTATGTATAAATCATAAACAGACGCCACTGAACCTTTAAAAAGGTAGCACAGCATGCTTAACTCTCTTATTATTGTCTGATCAAACGAAATGAGAAGACTTTAACAAATCTGTAACATGTAATAAAATGAATATACAGAAGAACGTCATATATCCGAACACCATTTATCCCAAAAATCGTTCATCCGAAAAAAAAACGGAGAACCGAAATTTTTACCATTTATCCAAAACCTGAACTATGACAAAAAACTCAGAATAAAAATGGTGTGAAAGAACGTCTGATTCAAAACAAAAGTAGCCACATCAGCGGGGATACATATTGCCGACTGATTAATGCCGAGCGTAGGCAGTAGGTGTGAAAACGCCACGCCAGCCGGGTTGTCCTCGCTTTAATCAGAATGCCCAGGCCGGGCATAAAATTAAAGGACCACTATTCTTTATCAACGGCTTGTCGAACTCCACATCCAAGAAACATGGCTTCTGGGTCTTTGCTTTGTATTGTTACTCAGTTATTGAAACAATATTAAATTATTAAACAAATTTGATTATTTAAACGCGTTTTTAATTACCATGCAGATGTCCTTAGAGAGGCGGAGTAGTCTATTTAATTTAATCATACCGGTTGATGTAAAATTTTCTTTAAAAGGGTCATTATTTCGTGAATATATAAGGTTAAATTGCTAATTTAATCTACTAAAACGTAAGTTATTTGAAATGGGTCTTTCCCCCCAATATTATATAGATGTTAAAAGTTTTAAAATATCTGAACGACAGTATCTTGAAATTCATTATGTAAGACAACTATATGCATTATAATAACTACCATATATTTGATATGGGCTTATCGAACGACAAACAATTTTATTCATTTTTTTTAATGATTTAAAAACTCTATTTGACAGTCACCTCTTTGAAAAATATTCTTTTTTCCACTGTAAAGAAAACAAACACAAACAGTTATTTTGAAAAAAAAACTTTCACTTTTAAAGTTTCACTTTTTAAAGTTATTCTGTCATCTTACCCTGCAAATCCCTAAATGGATAAATACTCTTATACGCCGGAAATTTGGGGACTACCTCCATTTCCCCAACCCTCTACACACAGGGCCCCTTTCCCTGTCGAAAGATATAGGGGCGGTGGTCGGGGTTAGGGATGGTTCACCGGACAACGGCTAGCCATAGCCTGACACACACCCTTTATACTTGCTTATAAATTTACTTGAGACAGTCTGTGCCATGTCTGTGACAATCTTGTGACAGTGACAATCTTGTGACACACACCCCTTATACTTGCTTGTAAATTTGCTTGGGAAAGTCTGTGCCATGTTTGTGACAATCTTGTGACAGTGACAATCTTGTGACACACACCCTTTATACTTGCTTGTAAATTTTCATGGGCAGTCTGTGCCATGTTTGTGACAATCTTGTGACAGTGACAATCTTGTGACACACACCCTTTATAATTGCTTGTAAAAATGCTTGGGAAAGTCTATGCAATGTTTGTGACAATCTTGTGACAGTGACAATCTAGTGAGACACACCCTTTATGCTTGCTGGTAAATTTGCTTGGGAAAGTCTATGCCATGTTTGTGACAATATTGTGACAATCTTGTGACACACTCCCTTGATGCTTGCTGGTAAATTTGCTTGGGAAAGTCTATGCCATGTTTGTGACAATCTTGTGACAGTGACAATCTTGTGACACAAGCCGTTTATACTTGCTTGTAAATTTGCTTGGAAAAGTCTATGCCATGTTTGTGACAATCGTGTGACAATCTTGTGACACTCCAATTATGCTAGCTGGTAAATTTGCTTGGGAAAGACTATGCCATGTTTGTGACAATCTTGTGACAGTGACAATCTTGTGACACACACCCTTTATACTTGGTTGTAAATTTGCTTAGGAAAGTCTGTGCCATGTTTGTGACAATCTTGTGACAGTGACAATCTTGTAACACACACCCTTTATACTTGCTTGTAAATTTGTTTGGGAAAGTCTATGCCATGTTTGTGACAATCTTGTGACAATCTTGTGACACACTCCCTTTATGCTTGCTTGTAAATTTGCTTGGGAAAGTCTATGCCATGTTTGTGACAATCTTGTGACAGTGACAATCTTGTGACACACACCCTTCATAATTGCTTGTAAAATTGCTTGGGAAAGTCTATGCCATGTTTGTGACAATCTTGTGACAGTGACAATCTTGTGACACACACCCTTTATACTTGCTTGTTAAATTGCTTAGAAAAGTCTATGCCATGTTTGTGACAATCTTGAGACAGTGACAATCTTGTGACACACACCCTTTACACTTGCTTGTAAGTTTGCTTGGGAAAGTCTATGCCATGGTTGTGACAATCTTGTGACAGTGACAATCTTGTGACACACACCCTTTATACTTGGTTGTAAATTTGCTTAGGAAAGTCTGTGCCATGTTTGTGACAATCTTGTGACAGTGACAATCTTGTGACACACACCCTTTATACTTGTATGTAAATTTGTTTGGGAAAGTCTATGCCATGTTTGTGACAATCTTGTGACAATCTTGTGACACACTCCCTTTATGCTTGCTTGTAAATTTCCTTGGGAAAGTCTATGCCATGTTTGTGACAATCTTGTGACAGTGATAATCTTGTGACACACACCCTTCATAATTGCTTGTAAAATTGCTTGGGAAAGTCTATGCCACGTTTGTGACAATCTTGTGACAGTGACAATCTTGTGACACACACCCTTTATACTTGCTTGATAATTGCTTAGAAAAGTCTATGCCATGTTTGTGACAATCTTGTGACAGTGACAATCTTGTGACACACTCCCTTTATGCTTACTGGTAAATTTGCTTGGGAAAGTATATGCCATGTTTGTGACAATCTTGTGACAGTGACAATCTTGTGACACACATCCTTTATGCTTGCTTGTAAATTTGCTTGGGAAAGTCTGTGCCATGTTTGTGACAATCTTGTGACAGTGACAATCTTGTGACACACACCCTTTATAATTATTTGTAAAATTGCTTGGGAAAGTCTATGCCATGTTTGTGACAATCTTGTGACAGTGACAATCTTGTGACACACACCCTTTATACCTGCTTGTAAATTTGCTTAGGAAAGTCTGTGCCATGTTTGTGACAATCTTGTGACAGTGACAATCTTGTGACACACACCCTTTATACTTGCTTGTAAATTTGTTTGGGAAAGTCTATGTCATGTTTGTGACAATCTTGTGACAATCTTGTGACACACTCCCTTTATGCTTGCTGGTAAATTTGCTTGGGAAAGTCTATGCCATGTTTGTGACAATTTTGTGACAGTGACAATCTTGTGACACACACCCTTTTACTTGCTTGTAAATTTGCTAAGGAAAGTCTGTGCCATGTTTGTGACAATCTTGTGACACACTCCCTTTATGCTTGCTGGTAAATTTGCTTGGGAAAGTTTATGCCATGTTTGTGACAATCTTGTGACAGTGACAATCTTGTGACACACACCCTTTATACTTGCTTGTAAATTTGCTTGGGACAGTCTATGCCATGTTTGTGACAATCTTGTGACAGTGACAATCTTGTGACACGCACCCTTTATACTTGCTTGTAAATTTTCATGGGAAAGTCTGTGCCATGTTTGTGAGAATCTTGTGACAGTGACAATCTTGTGACACACACCCTTTATAATTACTTGTAAAATTGCTTGGGAAAGTCTATGCCATGTTTGTGACAATCTTGTGACAGTGACAATCTTGTGACACACTCCCTTGATGCTTGCTAGTAAATTTGCTTGGGAAAGTCTATGCCATGTTTGTGACAATCTTGTGACAGTGACAATCTTGTGACACACGCCGTTTATACTTGCTTGTAAATTTGCTTGGGAAAGTCTATGCCATGTTTGTGACAATCTTGTGACAGTGACAATCTTGTGACACATACCCTTTATACTTGCTTGTAAATTTGCTTGGAAAAGTCTATGCCATGTTTGTGACAATCGTGTGACAATCTTGTGACACTCCCATTATGCTAGCTGTTAAATTTGCTTGGGAAAGACTATGCCATGTTTGTGACAATCTTGTGACAGTGACAATCTTGTGACACACACCCTTTATACTTGGTTGTAAATTTGCTTGGGAAAGTCTATGCCATGTTTGTGACAATCTTGTGACAGTGACAATCTTGTGACACACACCCTTTATACTTGCTTGTTAAATTGCTTAGAAAAGTCTATGCCATGTTTGTGACAATCTTGTGACGATCTTGTGACACACTCCCTTTATGCTTGCTTGTAAATTTGCTTGGGAAAGTCTATGCCATGTTTGTGACAATCTTGTGACAGTGACAATCTTGTGACACACACCCTTCATAATTGCTTGTAAAATTGCTTGGGAAAGTCTATGCCATGTTTGTGACAATCTTGTGACAGTGACAATCTTGTGACACACACCCTTTATACTTGCTTGTTAAATTGCTTAGAAAAGTCTATGCCATGTTTGTGACAATCTTGTGACAGTGACAATCTTGTGACACACACCCTTTATACTTGCTTGTACGTTTGCTTGGGAAAGTCTATGCCATGGTTGTGACAATCTTGTGACAGTGACAATCTTGTGACACACACCCTTTATACTTGCTTGTAAATTTGCTTGGAAAAGTCTATGCCATGTTTGTGACAATCTTGTGACAATCTTGTGACACACTCCCTTTATGCTTAATGGTAAATTTGCTTGGGAAAGTCTATGCCATGTTTTTGACAATCTTGTGACAGTGACAATCTAGTGACACACACCCTTTATACTTGCTTGTAAATTTGCTTGAGAAAGTCTATGCCATGTTTGTGACAATCTTGTGACAGTGACAATTTTGTGACACACACCCTTTATACTTGCTTGTAAATTTGCTTGGGAAAGTCTGTGCCATGTTTGCGACATGTTTGTGACAGTGACAATCTTGTGACACACACAATTTATACTTGCTTGTAAATTTGTTTGGGAAAGTCTATGCCATGTTTGTGACAATCTTGTGACAATCTTGTGACACACACCCTTTATGCTTGCTGGTAAAATTGCTTGGGAAAGTCTATGCCATGTTTGTGACAATCTTGTGACAATCTTGTGAAACACAGCCTTTATACTTGTTGTAAATTTTCATGGGACAGTCTGTGCCATGTTTGTGACAATCTTGTGACAGTGACAATCTTGTGACACATACCCTTTATAATTGCTTGTAAAATTGCTCAGGAAAGTTTATGCCATGTTTGTGACAATCTTGTGACAGTGACAATCTTGTGACACACACCCTTTATGCTTGCTTGTAAATTTGCTTGGGAAAGTCTATGCCATGTTTGTGACAATCTTGTGACAGTGACAATCTTGTGACACACACCCCTTTATACTTACTTGTAAATTTGTTTGGGAAAGTCTATGCCATGTTTGTGACAATCTTGTGACAATCTTGTGACACACATCCTTTATGCTTGCTGGTAAATTTGCTTGGGAAAGTCAATGCCATGTTTGTGACAATCTTGTGACACACTCCCTTGATGCTTGCTAGTAAATTTGCTTGGGAAAGTCTATGCCATGTTTGTGACAATCTTGTGACAGTGACAATCTTGTGACACACACCCTTTATAATTGCTTGTAAAAATGCTTAGGAAAGTCTATGCCATCTTTGTGACAATCTTGTGACAGTGACAATATTGTGACACACACCCTTAATACTTGCTTGTAAATTTGCTTAGGAAAGTCGGTGCCATGTTTGTGACAATCTTGTGACAGTGACAATCTTGTGACACACATCCTTTATACTTGCTTGTAAATTTGTTTGGGAAAGTCTATGCCATGTTTGTGACAATCTTGTGACAATCTTGTGACACACTCCCTTTATCTTAATAGTGAGAAACACTAACTTTAGTTTTCCATGCCTGAAGGGTTAGGGTAACCCGTATCACAGATATAGTATATATTAAGAGTGAAAAACAATTACTGGAGTATTTCATGCCCGAAGGGTTAGGGTAACCCGTATCTCCTATATACCAAACATTAATATTGACAAAAATTTTCGGGAGGATTTCATGCCCGAATGGATAGGTAACCCATATCCTGACTATAGCATATATTAATATTAGTGACAAACACTGACTGGAGTATTTATGCTTGAAGGGTTAGGGTAACCCGTATCACATATATAGCATATATTAAAAGGGACAAACACTTACTGGAGTATTTCATGCCTGAAGGGTTAAGGTTACCCGTTTTTGGATATACCTTATATTAATAGTGACAAACACGACAGATTTCATGCCCATCGGGTTAGGGGATCTCGTATTCCAGATTTAGCGCATATTAATAGCGACAAACAAAATCTGGAGTTTTCATGCCCAAAGATTTACTGTAACCTGTATCTTGCATTTATGATATATTTATTAATGACACACACTTACTGGTTATTTTATGCCCGAAGGGTTAGGGTAACCCATATACCGGATATAGCACATATTAATAGTGACAAATACATACTAGAGTTTTTCACACCTGAAGGGTAACCCGTATCCCAGATATATCAAATATTCAAAGTAACAAACACTTACTGGAGTATTTCATGCCAAAGGGTTAGGGTAACCTGTATACCAGATATAGCACATTCACTGTCACAAGATTGTCACAAACATGGCATAGACTGTCCCAAGCAAATTTACAAGCAAGTATAAAGGGTGTGTGTCACAAGATTGTCACTGTCACAAGATTGTCACAAACATGGCATAGATTGTCCCAAGCAAATTTACCAGCAAGTATAAAGGGTGTGTGTCACAAGATTGTCACTGTCACAAGATTGTCACAAACATGGCATAGACTTTCCCACGCAAATTTACCAGCAAGCATAAAGGGAGTGTGTCACAAGATTGTCACAAGATTGTCATAAACATGGCATAGACTTTCCCAAACAAATTTACAAGCAAGTATAAAGGGTGTGTGTCACAAGATTGTCACTGTCACAAGATTGTCATAAACATGGCATAGACTTTTCCAAGCAAATTTACCAGCAAGTATAAAGGGTGTGTGTCACAAGATTGTCACTGTCACAAGATTGTCACAAACATGGCATAGATTGTCCCAAGCAAATTTACCAGCAAGTATAAAGGGTGTGTGTCACAAGATTGTCACTGTCACAAGATTGTCACAAACATGGCATAGACTTTCCCACGCAAATTTACCAGCAAGCATAAAGGGAGTGTGTCACAAGATTGTCATAAACATGGCATAGACTTTCCCAAACAAATTTACAAGCAAGTATAAAGGGTGTGTGTCACAAGATTGTCACTGTCACAAGATTGTCACAAACATAGCATAGACTTTCCCAAGCAAATTTACCAGCAAGTACAAAGGGTGTGTGTCACAAGATTGTCACTGTCACAAGATTGTCACAAACATGGCATAGAGTTTCCCAAGCAAATTTACCAGCAAGCATAAAGGGAGTGTGTCACAAGATTGTCACAAGATTGTCACAAACATGGCATAGACTTTCCCAAACAAATTTACAAGCAAGTATAAAGGGTGTGTGTCACAATATTGTCACTGTCACAAGATTGTCACAAACATGGCATAGACTTTCCCAAGCAATTTTACAAGAAATTATAAAGGGTGTGTGTCACAAGATTGTCACTGTCACAAGATTGTCACAAACATGGCACAGACTTTCCCATGAAAATTTACAAGCAAGTATAAAGGGTGTGTGTCACAAGATTGTCACTGTCACAAGATTGTCACAAACATGGCATAGACTGTCCCAAGCAAATTTACAAGCAAGTATAAAGGGTGTGTGTCACAAGATTGTCACTGTCACAAGATTGTCACACACATGGCATAGACTTTCCCAAGCAAATTTACCAGCAAGCATAAAGGGAGTGTGTCACAAGATTGTCACAAGATTGTCACAAACATGGCACAGACTTTCCTAAGCAAATTTACAAGCAAGTAAAAGGGTGTGTGTCACAAGATTGTCACTGTCACAAGATTGTCACAAACATGGCATAGACTTTTCCAAGCAAATTTACCAGCAAGCATAAAGGGAGTGTGTCACAAGATTGTCACAAGATTGTCACAAACATGACATAGACTTTCCCATACAAATTTACAAGCAAGTATAAAGGGTGTGTGTCACAAGATTGTCACTGTCACAAGATTGTCACAAACATGGCACATACTTTCCTAAGCAAATTTACAAGCAAGTATAAAGGGTGTGTGTCACAAGATTGTCACTGTCAGAAGATTGTCACAAACATGGCATAGACTTTCCCAAGCAATTTTACAAGCAATTATAAAGGGTGTGTGTCACAAGATTGTCACTGTCACAAGATTGTCACAAACATGGCATAGACTTTCCCAAGCAAATTTACAAGCAAGCATAAAGGGAGTGTGTCACAAGATTGTCACTGTCACAAGATTGTCACAAACATGGCATAGACTTTCGCAAACAAATTTACAAGTAAGTATAAAGGGTGTGTGTCACTAGATTGTCACTGTCACAAGATTGTCACAAACATGGCACAGACTTTCCTAAGCAAATTTACAAGCAAGTATAAACGGCGTGTGTCACAAGATTGTCACTGTCACAAGAATGTCACAAACATGGCATAGACTTTCCCAAGCAAATTTACAAGCAAGTATAAAGGGAGTGTGTCACAAGATTGTCACAAGATTGTCACAAACATGGCATAGACTTTTCCAAACAAATTTACAAGCAAGTATAAAGGGTGTGTGTCACAAGATTGTCACTGTCACAAGATTGTCACAAACATGGCACAGACTTTCCTTAGCAAATTTACAAGCAAGTATAAAGGGAGTGTGTCACAAGATTGTCACAAGATTGTCACCAAAATGGCATTGACTTTCCAAAACAAATTTACAAGCAAGTATAAAGGGTGTGTGTCACAAGATTGTCACTGTCACAAGATTGTCACAAACATGGCACAGACTTTCCTAAGCAAATTACAAGCAAGTATAAAGGGTGTGTGTCACAAGATTGTCACTGTCACAAGATTGTCACAAACATGGCATAGACTTTCCCAAGCAATTTTACAAGCAATTATAAAGAGTGTGTGTCACAAGATTGTCACTGTCACAAGATTGTCACAAACATGGCACAGACTTTCCCATGAAAATTTACAAGCAAGCATAAAGGGTGTGTGTCACAAGATTGTCACTGTCACAAGATTGTCACAAACATGGCATAGACTTTCCCAAGCAAATTTACCAGCAAGCATAAAGGGAGTGTGTCACAAGATTGTCACAAGATTGTCACAAACATGGCATAGACTTTCCCAAACAAATTTACAAGCAAGTATAAAGGGTGTGTGTCACAAGATTGTCACTGTCACAAGATTGTCATAAACATGGCACAGACTTTCCTAAGCAAATTTACAAGCAAGTATAAAGGGTGTGTGTCACAAGATTGTCACAGTCACAAGATTGTCACAAACATGGCATAGACTTTCCCAAGCAATTTTACAAAAAATTTAAAGGGTGTGTGTCACAAGATTGTCACTGTCACAAGATTGTCACAAACATGGCATAGACTTTCCCAAGCAAATTTACCAGCAAGCATAAAGGGAGTGTGTCACAAGATTGTCACAAGATTGTCACAAACATGACATAGACTTTCCCAAACAATTTTTTTAGCAAGTATCAAGGGTGTGTGTCATAAGAGTGTCACTGTCACAAGATTGTCACAAACATGGCACAGACTCTCCTAAGCAAATTTACAAGCAAGTATAAAGGGTGTGTGTCACAAGATTGTCACAAACATGGCATAGACTTTCCCAAGCAATTTTACAAGCAATTATAAAGGGTGTGTGTCACAAGATTGTCACTGTCATAAGATTGTCACAAACATGGCATAGACTTTCCCAAGCTAATTTACAAGCAAGCATAAAGGGAGTGTGTCACAAGATTGTCACTGTCACAAGGTTGTCACAAACATGGCATAGACTTTCCCAAACAAATTTACAAGCAAGTATAAAGGGTGTGTGTCACAAGATTGTCACTGTCACAAGATTGTCACAAACAGGTCACAGACTTTCCCAAGCAAATTTACAAGCAAGTATAAAGGGTGTGTGTCACAAGATTGTCACTGTCACAAGATTGTCACAAACATGGCATAGACTTTCCCAAGCAATTTTTACAAGCAAGTATAAAGGGAGTGTGTCACAAGATTGTCACAAGATTGTCACAAACATGGCATAGACTTTCCCAAACAAATTTACAAGCAAGTATAAAGGGTGTGTGTCACAAGATTGTCACTGTCACAAGATTGTCACAAACATGGCACAGACTTTCCTTTGCAAAGCTTGGGAAAGTCTATGCCATGTTTGTGACAATATTGTGACAATCTTGTGACACACTCCCTTGATGCTTGCTAGTAAATTTGCTTGGGAAAGTCTATGCCATGTTTGTGACAATCTTGTGACAGTGACAATCTTGTGACACACGCCGTTTATACTTGCTTGTAAATTTGCTTGGGAAAGTCTCTGCCATGTTTGTGACAATCTTGTGACAGTGACAATCTTGTGACACATACCCTTTATACTTGCTTGTAAATTTGCTTGGAAAAGTCTATGTCATGTTTGTGACAATCGTGTGACAATCTTGTGACACTCCCATTATGCTAGCTGGTAAATTTGCTTGGGAAAGACTATGCCATGTTTGTGACAATCTTGTGACAGTGACAATATTGTGACACACACCCTTAATACTTGCTTGTAAATTTGCTTAGGAAAGTCGGTGCAATGTTTGTGACAATCTTGTGACAGTGACAATCTTGTGACACACATCCTTTATACTTGCTTGTAAATTTGTTTGGGAAAGCCTATGCCATGTTTGTGACAATCTTGTGACAATCCTGTGACACACACCCTTTATCTTAATAGTGAGAAACACTAACTGGAGTTTTTCATGCCTGAAGGGTTAGGGTAACCCGTATCACAGATATAGTATATATTAAGAGTGACAAACACTTACTGGAGTATTTCATGCCCGAAGGGTTAGGGTAACCCGTATCTCCTATATACCAAACATTAATATTGACAAAAATTTTCGGGAGGATTTCATGCCCGAATGGATAGGTAACCCATATCCTGGCTATAGCATATATTAATATTAGTGACAAACACTGACTGGAGTATTTATGCTTGAAGGGTTAGGGTAACCCGTATCACATATATAGCATATATTAAAAGGGACAAACACTTACTGGAGTATTTCATGCCCGAAGGGTTAGGGTTACCCGTTTTTGGATATACCTTATATTAATAGTGACAAACACGACAGATTTCATGCCCATCGGGTTAGGGGATCTCGTATTCCAGATTTAGCGCATATTAATAGTGACAAACAAAATCTGGAGTTTTCTTGCCCAAAGATTTACTGTAACCCGTATCTTGCATTTATGATATATTTATTTATGACACACACTTACTGGTTATTTTATGCCCGAAGGGTTAGGGTAACCCATACACCGGATATAGCACATATTAATAGTGACAAATACATACTAGAGTTTTTCACACCTGAAGGGTAACCCGTATCCCAGATATACCAAATATTCAAAGTAACAAACACTTACTGGAGTATTTCATGCCCAAAGGGTTAGGGTAACCTGTATACCAGATATAGCACATTCACTGTCACAAGATTGTCACAAACATGGCATAGACTTTCCCAAGCAATTTTACAAGAAATTATAAAGGGTGTGTGTCACAAGATTGTCACTGTCACAAGATTGTCACAAACCTGGCATAGACTGTCCCAAGCAAATTTATAAGCAAGTATAAAGGGTGTGTGTCACAAGATTGTCACTGTCACAAGATTGTCACAAACATGGCACAGACTGTCCCAAGCAAATTTACCAGCAAGTATAAAGGGTTTGTGTCACAAGATTGTCACTGTCACAAGATTGTCACAAACATGGCATAGACTTTCCCAAGCAAATTTACCAGCAAGCATAAAGGGAGTGTGTCACAAGATTGTCACAAGATTGTCACAAACATGGCATAGACTTTCCCAAACAAATTTACAAGCAAGTATAAAGGGTGTGTGTCACAAGATTGTCACTGTCACAAGATTGTCACAAACATGGCACAGACTTTCCTAAGCAAATTTACCAGCAAGTCTAAAGGGTGTGTGTCACAAGATTGTCACTGTCAGAAGATTGTCACAAACATGGCATAGACTTTCCCAAGCAATTTTACAAGCAATTATAAAGGGTGTGTGTCACAAGATTGTCACTGTCACAAGATTGTCACAAACATGGCACAGACTTTCCCATGAAAATTTACAAGCAAGTATAAAGGGTGTGTCACAAGATTGTCACAAACCTGGCATAGACTTTCCCAAGCAAATTTACCATCAAACATAAAGGGAGTGTGTCACAAGATTGTCACAAGATTGTCACAAACACGGCACAGACTTTCCTAAGCAAATTTACAAGCAAGTAAAAGGGTGTGTGTCACAAGATTGTCACTGTCACAAGATTGTCACAAACATGGCATAGACTTTCCCAAGCAAATTTACCAGCAAGCATTAAAGGAGTGTGTCTCAAGATTGTCACAAGATTGTCACAAACATGACATAGACTTTCCCAAACAAATTTACAAGCAAGTATAAAGGGTGTGTGTCACAAGATTGTCACTGTCACAAGATTGTCACAAACATGGCATAGACTTTCCCAAGCAATTTTACAAGCAATTATAAAGGGTGTGTGTCACAAGATTATCACTGTCACAAGATTGTCACAAACATGGCATAGACTTTCCCAAGCAAATTTACAAGCAAGCATAAAGGGAGTGTGTCACAAGATTGTCACTGTCACAAGATTGTCACAAACATGGCATAGACTTTCCTAAACAAATTTACAAGCAAGTATAAAGGGTGCGTGTCACAAGATTGTCACTGTCACAAGATTGTCACAAACATGGCACAGACTTTCCTAAGCAAATTTACAAGCAAGTATAAAGGGTGTGTGTCACAAGATTGTCACTGTCACAAGATTGTCACAAACATGGCATAGACTTTCCCAAGCAAATTTACAAGCAAGTATAAAGGGAGTGTGTCACAAGATTGTCACAAACATGGCACAGACTTTCCTAAGCAAATTTACAAGCAAGTATAAAGGGTGTGTGTCACAAGATTGTCACTGTCACAAGATTGTCACAAACATGGCATAGACGTTCCCAAGCAATTTTACAAGCAATTATAAAGGGTGTGTGTCACAAGATTGTCACTGTCACAAGATTGTCACAAACATGGCACAGACTTTCCCATGAAAATTTACAAGCAAGTATAAAGGGTGTGTGTCACAAGATTGTCACTGTCACAAGATTGTCACAAACATGGCATAGACTTTCCCAAGCAAATTTACCAGCAAGCATAAAGGGAGTGTGTCACAAGATTGTCACAAGATTGTCACAAACATGGCATACACTTTCCCAAACAAATTTACAAGAAAGTATAAAGGGTGTGTGTCACAAGATTGTCACTGTCACAAGATTGTCACAAACATGGCACAGACATTCCTAAGCAAATTTACAAGCAAGTATAAAGGGTGTGTGTCACAAGATTGTCACTGTCACAAGATTGTCACAAACATGGCATAGACTTTCCCAAGCAATTTTACAAGAAATTATAAAGGGTGTGTGTCACAAGATTGTCACTGTCACAAGATTGTCACAAACATGGCATAGACTTTCCCAAGCAAATTTACCAGCAAGCATAAAGGGAGTGTGTCACAAGATTGTCACAAGATTGTCACAAACATTGCACAGACATTCCTAAGCAAATTTACAAGCAAGTATGAAGGGTGTGTGTCACAAGATTGTCACTGTCACAAGATTGTCACAAACATGGCATAGACTTTCCCAAGCAATTTTACAAGAAATTATAAAGGGTGTGTGTCACAAGATTGTCACTGTCACAAGATTGTCACAAACATGGCATACACTTTCCCAAACAAATTTACAAGAAAGTATAAAGGGTGTGTGTCACAAGATTGTCACTGTCACAAGATTGTCACAAACATGACATAGACTTTCCAAAACAAATTTACAAGCAAGTATAAAGGACGTGTGTCACAAGATTGTCACTGTCACAAGATTGTCACAAACATGGCACAGACTTTCCTAAGCAAATTTACAAGCAAGTATAAAGGGTGTGTGTCACAAGATTGTCA
Organism: Sipunculus nudus; assembly: GCA_026874595.1. Taxonomy (NCBI): domain Eukaryota; kingdom Metazoa; phylum Annelida; class Sipuncula; order Golfingiida; family Sipunculidae; genus Sipunculus; species Sipunculus nudus. The sequence continues at coordinate 73,551,560 of CM049314.1, forward strand.
CAAACATGGCATAGACTTTCCCAAGCAATTTTACAAGCAATTATAAAGGGTGTGTGTCACAAGATTGTCACTGTCACAAGATTGTCACAAACATGGCAGAGACTTTCCCAAGCAAATTTACAAGCAAGCATAAAGGGAGTGTGTCACAAGATTGTCACAAGATTGTCACAAACATGGCATAGACTGTCCCAAGCAAATTTACAAGCAAGTATAAAGGGTGTGTGTCACAAGATTGTCACTGTCACAAGATTGTCACAAACATGGTATAGACTTTCCCAAGCAAATTTACTAGCAAGCATAAAGGGAGTGTGTCACCAGATTGTCACAAGATTGTCACAAACATGGCACAGACTTTCCTAAGCAAATTTACAAGCAAGTAAAAGGGTGTGTGTCACAAGATTGTCACTGTCACAAGATTGTCACAAACATGGCACAGACTTTCCTAAGCAAATTTACAAGCAAGTATAAAGGGTGTGTGTCACAAGATTGTCACTGTCACAAGATTGTCACAAACATGGCATAGACTTTCCCAAGCAAATATACCAGCAAGCATAAAGGGAGTGTGTCTCAAGATTGTCACAAGATTGTCACAAACATGACATAGACTTTCCCAAACAAATTTACAAGCAAGTATAAAGGGTGTGTGTCACAAGATTGTCACTGTCACAAGATTGTCACAAACATGGCACAGACTTTCCTTAGCAAATTTACAAGCAAGTATAAAGGGTGTGTGTCACAAGATTGTCACTGTCACAAGATTGTCACAAACATGGCATAGACTTTCCCAAGCAATTTTGCAAGCAATTATAAAGGGTGTGTGTCACAAGATTGTCACTGTCACAAGATTGTCACAAACATGGCATAGACTTTCCCAAGCAAATTTACAAGCAAGCATAAAGGGAGTGTGTCACAAGATTGTCACTGTCACAAGATTGTCACAAGCATGGCATAGACTTTCCTAAACAAATTTACAAGCAAGTATAAAGTGTGTGTGTCACAAGATTGTCACTGTCACAAGATTGTCACAAACATGGCACAGACTTTCCTAAGCAAATTCACAAGCAAGTATAAAGGGTGTGTGTCACAAGATTGTCACTGTCACAAGATTGTCACAAACATGGCATAGACTTTCCCAAGCAAATTTACAAGCAAGTATAAAGGGTGTGTGTCACAAGAATGTCACTGTCACAAGATTGTCACAAGATTGTCACAAACATGGCATAGACTTTCCCAAACAAATTTTCAAGCAAGTATAAAGGGTGTGTGTCACAAGATTGTCACTGTCACAAGATTGTCACAAACATGGCATAGACTTTCCTTAGCAAATTTACAAGCAAGTATAAAGGGAGTGTGTCACCAGATTGTCAAAAAAATGGCATTGACTTTCCAAAACAAATTTACAAGCAAGTATAAAGGGTGTGTGTCACAAAATTGTCACTGTCACAAGATTGTCACAAACATGGCATAGACTTTCCCAAGCAATTTTGCAAGCAATTATAAAGGGTGTGTGTCATAAGATTGTCACTGTCACAAGATTGTCACAAACATGGCATAGACTTTCCCAAGCAATTTTACAAGCAATTATAAAGGGTGTGTGTCACAAGATTGTCACTGTCACAAGACTGTCACAAACATGGCACAGACTTTCCCATGAAAATTTACAAGCAAGTATAAAGGGTGTGTGTCACAAGATTGTCACTGTCACAAGATTGTCACAAACATGGCATAGACTTTCCCAAGCAAATTTACCAGCAAGCATAAAGGGAGTGTGTCACAAGATTGTCACAAGATTGTAACAAACATGGCATAGACTTTCCCAAGCAATTTTACAAGAAATTATAAAGGGTGTGTGTCACAAGATTGTCACTGCCACAAGATTGTCACAAACATGGCATAGACTTTCCCAAGCAAATTTACCAGCAAGCATAAAGGGAGTGTGTCACAAGATTTTCACAAGATTGTCACAAACATGACATAGACTTTCCCAAACAAATTTACAAGCAAGTATAAAGGACGTGTGTCACTAGATTGTCGATGTCACAAGATTGTCACAAACATGGCACAGACTTTCCTAAGCAAATTTACAAGCAAGTATAAAGGGTGTGTGTCACAAGATTGTCTCAAACATGGCATAGACTTTCCCAAGCAATTTTACAAGCAATTATAAAGGGTGTGTGTCACAAGATTGTCACTGTCACAAGATTGTCACAAACATGGCATAGACTTTCCCAAGCAAATTTACAAGCAAGCATAAAGGGAGTGTGTCACAAGATTGTCACTGTCACAAGATTGTCACAAACATGGCATAGACTTTCCCAAACAAATTTAAAAGCAAGTATAAAGGGTGTGTGTCACAAGATTGTCACTGTCACAAGATTGTCACAAACATGTCACAGACTTTCCCAAGCAAATTTACAAGCAAGTATAAAGGGTGTGTGTCACAAGATTGTCACTGTCACAAGATTGTCACAAACATGGCATAGACTTTCCCAAGCAAATTTACAAGCAAGTATAAAGGGAGTGTGTCACAAGATTGTCACAAGATTGTCACAAACATGGCATAGACTATCCCAAACAAATTTACAAGCAAGTATAAAGGGTGTGTGTCACAAGATTGTCACTGTCACAAGATTGTCACAAACATGGCACAGACTTTCCTTAGCAAAGCTTGGGAAAGTCTATGCCATGTTTGTGACAATATTGTGACAATCTTGTGACACACTCCCTTGATGCTTGCTAGTAAATTTACTTGGGAAAGTCTATGCCATGTTTGTGACAATCTTGTGACAGTGACAATCTTGCGACACACACCCTTTATACTTGCTTGTAAATTTGCTTGGGAAAGTCTATGCCATGTTTGTGACAATCTTGTGACAGTGACAATATTGTGACACACATCCTTTATACTTGCTTGTAAATTTGTTTGGGAAAGCCTATGCCATGTTTGTGACAATCTTGTGACAATCCTGTGACACACTCCCTTTATCTTAATAGTGAGAAACACTAACTGGAGTTTTCCATGCCTGAAGGGTTAGGGTAACCCGTATCACAGATATAGTATATATTAAGAGTGACAAACACTTACTGGAGTATTTCATGCCCGAAGGGTTAGGGTAACCCGTATCTCCTATATACCAAACATTAATATTGACAAAAATTTTCGGGAGGATTTCATGCCCGAATGGATAGGTAACCCATATCCTGGCTATAGCATATATTAATATTAGTGACAAACACTGACTGAAGTATTTATGCTTGAAGGGTTAGGGTAACCCGTATCACATTTATAGCATATATTAAAAGGGACAAACACTTACTGGAGTATTTCATGCCCGAAGGGTTAGGGTTACCCGTTTTTGGATATACCTAATATTAATAGTGACAAACACGACAGATTTCATGCCCATCGGGTTAGGGGATCTCGTATTCCAGATTTAGCGCATATTAATAGTGACAAACAAAATCTGGAGTTTTCTTGCCCAAAGATTTACTGTAACCCGTATCTTGCATTTATGATATATTTATTTATGACACACACTTACTGGTTATTTTATGCCCGAAGGGTTAGGGTAACCCATATACCGGATATAGCACATATTAATAGTGACAAATACATACTAGAGTTTTTCACACCTGAAGGGTAACCCGTATCCCAGATATACCAAATATTCAAAGTAACAAACACTTACTGGAGTATTTCATGCCCAAAGGGTTAGGGTAACCTGTATACCAGATATAGCACATTCACTGTCACAAGATTGTCACAAACATAGCATAGACTTTCCCTAGCAATTTTACAAGAAATTATAAAGGGTGTGTGTCACAAGATTGTCACTGTCACAAGATTGTCACAAACCTGGCATAGACTGTCCCAAGCAAATTTATAAGCAAGTACAAAGGGTGTGTGTCACAAGATTGTCACTGTCACAAGATTGTCACAAACATGGCATAGACTGTCCCAAGCAAATTTACCAGCAAGTATAAAGGGTGTGTGTCACAAGATTGTCACTGTCACAAGATTGTCACAAACATGGCATAGACTTTCCCAAGCAAATTTACCAGCAAGCATAAAGGGAGTGTGTCACAAGATTGTCACAAGATTGTCACAAACATGGCATAGACTTTCCCAAACAAATTTACAAGCAAGTATAAAGGGTGTGTGTCACAAGATTGTCACTGTCACAAGATTGTCACAAACATGGCACAGACTTTCCTAAGCAAATTTACCAGCAAGTCTAAAGGGTGTGTGTCACAAGATTGTCACTGTCACAAGATTGTCACAAACATGGCATAGACTTTCCCAAGCAATTTTACAAGCAATTATAAAGGGTGTGTGTCACAAGATTGTCACTGTCACAAGATTGTCACAAACATGGCACAGACTTTCCCATGAAAATTTACAAGCAAGTATAAAGGGTGTGTGACACAAGATTGTCACAAACATGGCATAGACTGTCCCAAGCAAATTTACAAGCAAGTATAAAGGGTGTGTGTCACAAGATTGTCACTGTCACAAGATTGTCACAAACATGGCATAGACTTTCCCAAGCAAATTTACCATCAAGCATAAAGGGAGTGTGTCACAAGATTGTCACAAGATTGTCACAAACATGGCACAGACTTTCCTAAGCAAATTTACAAGCAAGTAAAAGGGTGTGTGTCACAAGATTGTCACTGTCACAAGATTGTCACAAACATGGCATAGACTTTCCCAAGCAAATTTACCAGCAAGCATAAAGGGAGTGTGTCTCAAGATTGTCACAAGATTGTCACAAACATGACATAGACTTTCCCAAACAAATTTACAAGCAAGTATAAAGGGTGTGTGTCACAAGATTGTCACTGTCACAAGATTGTCACAAACATGGCATAGACTTTCCCAAGCAATTTTACAAGCAATTATAAAGGGTGTGTGTCACAAGATTGTCACTGTCACAAGATTGTCACAAACATGGCATAGACTTTCCCAAGCAAATTTACAAGCAAGCATAAAGGGAGTGTGTCACAAGATTGTCACTGTCACAAGATTGTCACAAACATGGCATAGACTTTCCTAAACAAATTTACAAGCAAGTATAAAGGGTGTGTGTCACAAGATTGTCACTGTCACAAGATTTTCACAAACATGGCACAGACTTTCCTAAGCAAATTTACAAGCAAGTATAAAGGGTGTGTGTCACAAGATTGTCACTGTCACAAGATTGTCACAAACATGGCATAGACTTTCCCAAGCAAATTTACAAGCAAGTATAAAGGGAGTGTGTCACAAGATTGTCACAAGATTGACACAAACATGGCATAGACTTTCCCAAACAAATTTACAAGCAAGTATAAAGGGTGTGTGTCACAAGATTGTCACTATCACAAGATTGTCACAAACATGGCATAGACTTTCCTTAGCAAATTTACAAGCAAGTATAAAGGGAGTGTGTCACCAGATTGTCACAAGATTGTCACAAAAATGGCATTGACTTTCCAAAACAAATTTACAAGCAAGTATAAAGGGTGTGTGTCACAAGATTGTCACAAACATGGCACAGACTTTCCTAAGCAAATTTACAAGCAAGTATAAAGGGTGTGTGTCACAAGATTGTCACTGTCACAAGATTGTCACAAACATGGCATAGACGTTCCCAAACAATTTTACAAGCAATTATAAAGGGTGTGTGTCACAAGATTGTCACTGTCACAAGATTGTCACAAACATGGCACAGACTTTCCCATGAAAATTTACAAGCAAGTATAAAGGGTGTGTGTCACAAGATTGTCACTGTCACAAGATTGTCACAAACATGGCATAGACTTTCCCAAGCAAATTTACCAGCAAGCATAAAGGGAGTGTGTCACAAGATTGTCACAAGATTGTCACAAACATGGCATAGACTTTCCCAAACAAATTTACAAGCAAGTATAAAGGGTGTGTGTCACAAGATTGTCACTGTCACAAGATTGTCACAAACATGGCACAGACATTCCTAAGCAATTTTTCAAGCAAGTATAAAGGGTGTGTGTCACAAGATTGTCACTGTCACAAGATTGTCACAAACATGGCATAGACTTTCCCAAGCAATTTTACAAAAAATTATAAAGGGTGTGTGTCACAAGATTGTCACTGTCACAAGATTGTCACAAACATGGCATAGACTTTCCCAAGCAAATTTACCAGCAAGCATAAAGGGAGTGTGTCACAAGATTGTCACAAGATTGTCACAAACATGACATAGACTTTCCCAAACAAATTTACAAGCAAGTATAAAGGACGTGTGTCACAAGATTGTCACTGTCACTGGATTGTCACAAACATGGCACAGACTTTCCTAAGCAAATTTACAAGCAAGTATAAAGGGTGTGTGTCACAAGATTGTCACAAACATGGCATAGACTTTCCCAAGCAATTTTACAAGCAATTATAAAGGGTGTGTGTCACAAGATTGTCACTGTCACAAGATTGTCACAAACATGGCATAGACTTTCCAAAGCAAATTTACAAGCAAGCATAAAGGGATTGTGTCACAAGATTGTCACAAGATTGTCACAAACATGGCATAGACTGTCCCAAGCAAATTTACAAGCAAGTATAAAGGGTGTGTGTCACAAGATTGTCACTGTCACAAGATTGTCACAAACATGGTATAGACTTTCCCAAGCAAATTTACCAGCAAGCATAAAGGGAGTGTGTCACAAGATTGTCACAAGATTGTCACAAACATGGCACAGACTTTCTTAAGCAAATTTGCAAGCAAGTGAAAGGGTGTGTGTCACAAGATTGTCACTGTCACAAGATTGTCACAAACATGGCATAGACTTTCCCAAGCAAATATACCAGCAAGCATAAAGGGAGTGTGTCTCAAGATTGTCACAAGATTGTCACAAACATGACATAGACTTTCCCAAACAAATTTACAAGCAAGTATAAAGGATGTGTGTCACAAGATTGTCACTGTCACAAGATTGTCACAAGATTGTCACAAACATGGCATAGACTTTCCCAAGCAATTTTACAAAAAATTATAAAGGGTGTGTGTCACAAGATTGTCACTGTCACAAGATTGTCACAAACATGGCATAGACTTTCCCAAGCAAATTTACCAGCAAGCATAAAGGGAGTGTGTCACAAGATTGTCACAAGATTGTCACAAACATGACATAGACTTTCCCAAACAAATTTACAAGCAAGTATAAAGGACGTGTGTCACAAGATTGTCACTGTCACTGGATTGTCACAAACATGGCACAGACTTTCCTAAGCAAATTTACAAGCAAGTATAAAGGGTGTGTGTCACAAGATTGTCACAAACATGGCATAGACTTTCCCAAGCAATTTTACAAGCAATTATAAAGGGTGTGTGTCACAAGATTGTCACTGTCACAAGATTGTCACAAACATGGCATAGACTTTCCAAAGCAAATTTACAAGCAAGCATAAAGGGATTGTGTCACAAGATTGTCACAAGATTGTCACAAACATGGCATAGACTGTCCCAAGCAAATTTACAAGCAAGTATAAAGGGTGTGTGTCACAAGATTGTCACTGTCACAAGATTGTCACAAACATGGTATAGACTTTCCCAAGCAAATTTACCAGCAAGCATAAAGGGAGTGTGTCACAAGATTGTCACAAGATTGTCACAAACATGGCACAGACTTTCTTAAGCAAATTTGCAAGCAAGTGAAAGGGTGTGTGTCACAAGATTGTCACTGTCACAAGATTGTCACAAACATGGCATAGACTTTCCCAAGCAAATATACCAGCAAGCATAAAGGGAGTGTGTCTCAAGATTGTCACAAGATTGTCACAAACATGACATAGACTTTCCCAAACAAATTTACAAGCAAGTATAAAGGATGTGTGTCACAAGATTGTCACTGTCACAAGATTGTCACAAACATGGCACAGACTTTCCTAAGCAAATTTACAAGCAAGTATAAAGGGTGTGTGTCACAAGATTGTCACTGTCACAAGATTGTCACAAACATGGCATAGACTTTCCCAAGCAATTTTGCAAGCAATTATAAAGGGTGTGTGTCACAAGATTGTCACAAACATGGCATAGACTTTCCCAAGCAATTTTACAAGCAATTATAAAGGGTGTGTGTCACAAGATTGTCACTGTCACAAGATTGTCACAAACATGGCATAGACTTTCCAAAGCAAATTTACAAGCAAGCATAAAGGGATTGTGTCACAAGATTGTCACAAGATTGTCACAAACATGGCATAGACTGTCCCAAGCAAATTTACAAGCAAGTATAAAGGGTGTGTGTCACAAGATTGTCACTGTCTATGCCATGTTTGTGACAATCTTGTGACACACACCCTTTATACTTGCTTGTAAATTTGCTTAGGAAAGTCTGTGCCATGTTTGTGACAATCTTGTGACATCGACAATCTAGTGACACACGTCCTTTATACTTGCTTGTAAATTTGTTTGGGAAAGTCTATGTCATGTTTGTGACAATCTTGTGACAATCTTGTGACACACTCCCTTTATGCTTGCTGGTAAATTTGCTTGGGAAAGTCTATGCCATGTTTGTGACAATCTTTTGACAATCTTGTGACACACTCCCTTTATGCTTGCTGTTAAATTTGCTTGGGAAAGTCTATGCCATGTTTGTGACAATCTTGTGACTGTGACAATCTTGTGACACACACCCTTTATAATTGCTTGTAAATTTGTTTGGGAAAGTCTATGCCATGTTTGTTACAATCTTGTGACAATCTTGTCACACTCCCTTTATGCTTGCTGGTAAATTTGCTTGGGAAAGTCTATGCCATGTTTGTGACAATCTTGCGACAGTGACATTCTTGTGACACACACCCTTTATACTTGCTTGTAAATTTGCTTCGGAAAGTCTATGCCATGTTTGTGACAATCTTGTGACAATCTTGTGACACACTCCCTTTATGCTTGCTGTTAAATTTGCTTGGGAAAGTCTATGCCATGTTTGTGACAATCTTGTGACAGTGACAATCTTGTGACACACACCGTTTATACTTGCTTGTAAATTTGCTTGGGAAAGTCTATGCCATGTTTGTGACAATCTTGTGACAGTGACAATCTTGTGACACACACCCTTTATACTTGCTTGTTAATTTGCTTGGGAAAGTCTGTGCCATGTTTGCGACATGTTTTAACTTTGTGACAGTGACAATCTTGTGACACATACCCTTTATGCTTGCTTCTAAATTTGCTTGGGACAGTCTGTGCAATGTTTGTGACAATCTTGTGACAGTGACAATCTTGTGACACACACCCTTAATACTTGCTTGTAAATTTGTTTGGGAAAGTCTATGTCATGTTTGTGACAATCTTGTGACAATCTTGTGACACACTCCCTTTATGCTTGCTTGTAAATTTGCTTGGGAAAGTCTATGCCATGTTTGTGACAATCTTGTGACAGTGACAATCTTGTGACACACACCCTTTATAATTGCTTGTAAAATTGCTTGGGAAAGTCTATGCCATTTTTGTGACAATCTTGTGACAATCTTGTGACACACTCCCTTTATGCTTGCTTGTAAATTTGCTTGGGAAAGTCTATGCCATGTTTGTGACAATCTTGTGACAGTGACAATCTTGTGACACACACCCTTTATAATTGCTTGTAAAATTGCTTGGGAAAGTCTATGCCATGTTTGTGACAATCTTGTGACACACACCCTTTATACTTGCTTGTAAATTTGCTTAGGAAAGTCTGTGCCATGTTTGTGACAATCTTGTGACATCGACAATCTAGTGACACACGTCCTTTATACTTGCTTGTAAATTTGTTTGGGAAAGTCTATGTCATGTTTGTGACAATCTTGTGACAATCTTGTGACACACTCCCTTTATGCTTGCTGGTAAATTTGCTTGGGAAAGTCTATGCCATGTTTGTGACAATCTTTTGACAATCTTGTGACACACTCCCTTTATGCTTGCTGTTAAATTTGCTTGGGAAAGTCTATGCCATGTTTGTGACAATCTTGTGACTGTGACAATCTTGTGACACACACCCTTTATAATTGCTTGTAAATTTGTTTGGGAAAGTCTATGCCATGTTTGTTACAATCTTGTGACAATCTTGTCACACTCCCTTTATGCTTGCTGGTAAATTTGCTTGGGAAAGTCTATGCCATGTTTGTGACAATCTTGCGACAGTGACATTCTTGTGACACACACCCTTTATACTTGCTTGTAAATTTGCTTCGGAAAGTCTATGCCATGTTTGTGACAATCTTGTGACAATCTTGTGACACACTCCCTTTATGCTTGCTGTTAAATTTGCTTGGGAAAGTCTATGCCATGTTTGTGACAATCTTGTGACAGTGACAATCTTGTGACACACACCGTTTATACTTGCTTGTAAATTTGTTTTGGAAAGTCAATGCCATATTTGTGACAATCTGGTGACACACTCCCTTTATACTTGCTTGTAAATTTGCTAAGGAATGTCTATGCCATGTTGGTGACAATCTTGTGACAGTGACAATCTTGTGACACACACCCTTTATAATTGCTTGTAAAATTGCTTGGGAAAGTCTATGCCATGTTTGTGACAATCTTGTGACAGTGACAATCTTGTGACACACACCCTTTATACTTGCTTGTAAATTTGCTTAGGAAAGTGTGTGCCATGTTTGTGACAATCTTGTGACAGTGACAATTTTGTGACACACACCCTTTATACTTGCTTGTAAATTTGTTTTGGAAAGTCAATGACATATTTGTGACAATCTGGTGACACACACCCTTTATACTTGCTTGTAAATTTGTTTGGGAAAGTCTATGCCATGTTTGTGACAATCTTGTGACAATCTTGTGACAGTGACATTCTTGTGACACACACCCTTTATACTTGCTTGTAAATTTGCTTGGGAAAGTCTATGCCATGTTTGTGACAATCTTGTGAGAGTGACAATCTTGTGACACACACCCTTTATACTTGCTTGTAAATTTGCTTAGGAAAGTCTGTGCCATGTTTGTGACAATCTTGTGACAGTGACAATCTTGTGACACACACCCTTTATACTTGCTTGTAAATTTGTTTAGGAAAGTCTATGCCATGTTTGTGACAATCTTGTGACAGTGACAATCTTGTGACACACTCCCTTTATGCTTGCTTGTAAATTTGCTAGGGGAAAGTCTATGTCATGTTTGTGACAATCTTGTGACAGTGACAATCTTGTGACACACACCCAAATTTACAAGCAAGTATAAAGGGTGTGTGTCACAAGATTGTCACTGTCACAAGATTGTCACAAACATGGCATAGACTTTCCCAAGCAATTTTACAAGCAATTATAAAGGGTGTGTGTCACAAGATTGTCACTGTCACAAGACTGTCACAAACATGGCACAGACTTTCCCATGAAAATTTACAAGCAAGTATAAAGGGTGTGTGTCACAAGATTGTCACTGTCACAAGATTGTCACAAACATGGCATAGACTTTCCCAAGCAAATTTACCAGCAAGCATAAAGGGAGTGTGACAAGATTGTCACAAGATTGTAACAAACATGGCATAGACTTTCCCAAACAAATTTACAAGCAAGTATAAAGGGTGTGTGTCACAAGATTGTCACTGTCACAAGATTGTCACAAACATGGCATAGACTTTCCCAAGCAATTTTACAAGAAATTATAAAGGGTGTGTGTCACAAGATTGTCACTGTCACAAGATTGTCATAAACATGGCATAGACTTTCCCAAGCAAATTTACCAGCAAGCATAAAGGGAGTGTGTCACAAGATTGTCACAAGATTGTCACAAACATGACATAGACTTTCCCAAACAAATTTACAAGCAAGTATAAAGGACGTGTGTCACTAGATTGTCGATGTCACAAGATTGTCACAAACATGGCACAGACTTTCCTAAGCAAATTTACAAGCAAGTATAAAGGGTGTGTGTCACAAGATTGTCACAAACATGGCATAGACTTTCCCAAGCAATTTTACAAGCAATTATAAAGGGTGTGTGTCACAAGATTGTCACTGTCACAAGATTGTCACAAACATGGCATAGACTTTCCCAAGCAAATTTACAAGCAAGCATAAAGGGAGTGTGTCACAAGATTGTCACAAGATTGTCACCAAAATGGCATAGACTTTCCCAAGCAATTTTACAAGCAATTATAAAGGGTGTGAGTCACAAGATTGTCACTGTCACAAGATTGTCACAAACATGGCATAGACTTTCCCAAGCAAATTTACAAGCAAGCATAAAGGGAGTGTGTCACAAGATTGTCACAAGATTGTCACAAACATGACATAGACTTTCCCAAACAAATTTACAAGCAAGTATTAAGGGTGTGTGTCACAAGATTGTCACTGTCACAAGATTGTCACAAACATGGCACAGACTTTCCTAAGTAAATTTACAACCAAGTATAAAGGGTGTGTGTCGCAAGATTGTCACTGTCACAAGATTGTCACAAACATGGCATAGACTTTCCCAAGCAAATTTACAAGCAAGTATAAAGGGTGTGTGTCACAAGATTGTCACTGTCACAAGATTGTCACAAACATGGCATAGACTTACCCCAAGCAATTTTACAAGCAATTATAAAGGGTGTGTGTCACAAGATTGTCACTGTCACAAGATTGTCACAAACATGGCACAGACTTTCCCATGAAAATTTACAAGCAAGTATAAAGGGTGTGTGTCACAAGATTGTCACTGTCACAAGATTTTCACAAACATGGCACAGACTTTCCTGAGCAAATTTACAAGCAAGTATAAAGGGTGTGTGTCACAAGATTGTCACTGTCACAAGATTGTCACAAACATGGCATAGACTTACCCCAAGCAATTTTACAAGCAATTATAAAGGGTGTGTGTCACAAGATTGTCACTGTCACAAGATTGTCACAAACATGGCACAGACTTTCCCATGAAAATTTACAAGCAAGTATAAAGGGTGTGTGTCACAAGATTGTCACTGTCACAAGATTTTCACAAACATGGCACAGACTTTCCTAAGCAAATTTACAAGCAAGTATAAAGGGTGTGTGTCACAAGATTGTCACTGTCACAAGATTGTCACAAACATGGCACACTTTCCTATGAAAATTTACTAGCAGGTATAAAGGGTGTGTGTCACAAGATTGTCACTGTCACAAGATTGTCACAAACATGGCATAGACTGTCCCAAGCAAATTTACAAGCAAGTATAAAGGGATTGTGTCACAAGATTGTCACTGTCACAAGATTGTCACAAACATTGCACAGACTGTCCCAAGCAAATTTAGAAGCAAGCATAAAGGGTATGTGTCACAAGATTGTCACTGTCACAAAGTTAAAACATGTCGCAAACATGGCACAGACTTTCCCAAGCAAATTAACAAGCAAGTATAAAGGGTGTGTGTCACAAGATTGTCACTGTCACAAGATTGTCACAAACATGGCATAGACTTTCCCAAGCAAATTTACAAGCAAGTATAAACGGTGTGTGTCACAAGATTGTCACTGTCACAAGATTGTCACAAACATGGCATAGACTTTCCCAAGCAAATTTAACAGCAAGCATAAAGGGAGTGTGTCACAAGATTGTCACAAGATTGTCACAAACATGGCATAGACTTTCCGAAGCAAATTTACAAGCAAGTATAAAGGGTGTGTGTCACAAGAATGTCACTGTCGCAAGATTGTCACAAACATGGCATAGACTGTCCCAAGCAATTTACAAGCCATTGTAAAGGGAGTGTGTCACAAGATTGTCACTGTCACAAGATTGTCACAAACATTGCACAGACTGTCCCAAGCAAATTTAGAAGCAAGCATAAAAGGTGTGTGTCACAATATTGTCACTGTCACAAACAAAGCACAGACTTACATGTTCAGCTTCTGTGGTTTGGGCGTCTTGCACTGACACTGCTATGGCACAGACTGGTAGTAAGGCCATGTGTGTAGAGGGTTTCTTTGGTCAGATCTTGTGTCTGCAGTCCTCCATTCCCCCAACCCTCTACATTTGTTTCATGATATATAAAGAGGAAAACTACAATAAAAATGGTGGATATGGGGAAATGGAGGTTATCCCGAAATTTGGCATGATTCCCTCAATACTGGTCAATGGCCCCCTCCCCCCCCCCCCCCCCCCCCCCCGGGTCTTGGAAGGTACTAGTAAATTGCATGTTCTATTATGACTTCTGGGCATGTCGGTTCACTTCTCATCCGGTATATCGGGGTTTGTTACCTTCAGGTATGCAAAGCAGAGGTTCCTTTGACTAAATATAAATAGACTGATAAAATTCATGCCGCTGAATGTTAGAGGTAAGTTTGTTACTTAATTTTCAATAGGTCAATATGACTTCAAGTCATATTACATCGGACGATTGTACGCTTTTATAAATGTCTTAGTTATCCAGAGTAGATTTGTTTGCTGCTCAAACTCAGAAAGGGTGCATTTCCCGCCTGTTAGTAATGACCGGAGAACAGAATATGATATGCAAAGAACAAGTCTATCTCGAAGGCAGAAGGGCGAGTAACAGAAACTGACAACAAACCAACATGAGCGGCGTCTTGGACTTCGTGGCATCTGCAGTCCTTCTGCTCGTGCCACAGCCATGTTTCGACGAATTTTTCGTGAAATTCAACTTTTTCGATGGTGAGAAATCAACAATATTTCTGTTACAGTTAAGATTTTCCGGCAATAGATAAAACTCGGAAGCCGGAAGTCGGAAGCCTTCGGAAGTCGGAAGCCGTTTTATTTTTTAATATAATTTTTAAAATAACGAACAAATCGACAAATTTTTGTGTTAAAACAGAAGGTATATACCCCCTCTATCATACAAGAAATTTTCAAACATATGTATTAACATATATGGAAATAAAAGCATAATTAATCCGTCGGAAGCCTCTCGGAAGTCATCCGAGAGTGACAGATGATGCTCAAAATGCATAAAACTCGGAAGTCAAGCCCATAGCACCAACCAACAATGACACAGAAAAGGTCTCGCATCATTCCTTATTTTAATTTTAGTAATTTTATGTATTTAAATAAAATCAGAATGTATATAACTAATATAATAAAATATAAAATAATAAAACAAACTAAAAAAATGTTGAAATACATATCAAAATGTAATAAATTATATATCATATCGCAATGTAATATTTTAAAAAGGAATGTTATTGTAGAAATAAAATATAAAAGCGTTTAAAATTTCGTAATTTTATCCAATTAGTGTAATAACGTTTTTCCTTATTTAACAAAAAAATGAATATTATATCATATAAAAAATTAATTACAACTTAATTAAACAACATTCATGTGTATTATGATAATTTTAATTAATACTATTCAAATATTTTATGAAATACATAAATTTGTATATTAATGTAAACACAAAGTATCAAACTGTCGCATTCTTGCAGGAACTGGTAAAACCGTAAGAAAATTCCATTCAGTTTTTGAATGAATAAAACTATTTTTTATAGTTATATATACAGTATTACTGAAAGTAGTAGTTTTTAATCCATGAAATAGGGTGGTATACATGGCACGCATAACTCTCTAAAGCTTGCTAAATACTGATCACCCAACGTATCAGGAAACAATTTTAGAACATTGCACAGACAATTTTTTCTAATACATTAAAAAACACTTCCATTATATTTCGTAAATTTAAAAATAAATGTAAAACTGCAAAACTGTGAAAGATTAAAAAAGGCATATGCAAAATCATTTCAATAAATTAAAACAGGATCTTTATATCTTAATAATTAGCTCAATCAAAATAAGTTATGTTGAATTAAATATTTCTATTACATTATAAGGAGAAAATGTTTTAAAAAATGTAAAGTTAAATGAAATAGATATATCATAATATATTTCTGACATTTATAGCAGGATAACATATGAAAAGATTCCAGAGAACAATTTTTATTTTTTTTAAACAATTCAAAGCCACATACTGTTTTTGTCAACATTTTAAGAACAGTTTCTTAAAATGTATTGCTAAATGGGGATCAGGCTTAGAAACGCGTGTGCGTTTAAGGTAACGACATAAAATATCTTTAGATTGTAATCAGTTACAACTAATTAAATAACAAGTGGTTAAGGGAGGAATCGCCACCTAAAATCTGTTTTGCGAGCTGTTACCCATTTTATTTGTAAGAATTACTCGCTCGATGGATGAGATAAATAATCACATACATGAAGGATATATAAATAATCATATTATATACATTTAAAAATTTCAATTATTATTTTATATTAACATATATCACTTTGTCATACGTAACATATACTACAAAATATGCTGCACAATGTTACATTCTATATTTAATCACTTTTAATGGTTTATATAATATTTTAGGAATATTGATTATAATATAATTTTAATATATATAATTATATATGATATAATTATATTGGTGTTGAATGGATATATTTATATCGTCACATAATGATATTTAACACATTGTGTATAAATTTTGTTATATCTGTTATTATGTAATTATATTTTGCATCATGTTTATATCTGTTCAATCAACAAAAAAATAGAAAATACGAAAATATATCTGTTTTGTATTTTTCTTGTATGTTATTTGTTATTATAGTATTTTACATTCATATCATGTTTTATATTTTAATATTAATTTATATATTATTTTTTTAGTTATATACATTATGATTTTATTCAAATACACTAATATTACCTTTATTGAAATTTGGGTTCAAGCATGCAAGACCCTATATGTGTCATTGTTGGTTCGTGCTATGGGCTTGACTTCCGAGTTTTATGCATTTTGAGCATCATCTGTCACTCTCGGATGACTTCCGAAAGGCTTCCGACTGATTAATTATGCTTTAATTTTCATATATGTTAATATATATGTTTGAAACTTTATTGTATGATACAGGGGGTATATATCTTCCGTTGTAATACAAAAAGTTGTCGATTTGTTCGTTATTTTAAAAATTATATTAAAAAATAAAACGGCTTCCGACTTCCGAAGGCTTCCGACTTCCGAGTTTTATTTATTGCCAGATTTCCCGCTAAAATAGTAAGCGGACGTTGCTACCTGCATTATCGCCCGGCCACATCTCGACCTTCCTGTTATGCACCTTGTGCAGTTTTAGTTCCAAAGATCGCATCTTTGTTGTATTTGTTACAAATCAGCTGAATATTTTACTGTAGCGAAGACAGCACACTGCAGAACAACTCACGTATCTTCCTGAAGCACAGCACTTCTGTGCACTGAAAACATTTTATGTGTGGCTTCTTGTATCCTCCTTTTGGTTGTTGTGATACGATCACAGTTGTGGGAATGGCCTGTACAGTAAGGCCTTGTAATGGTGAAATGGTAGACACTGGTAGTAGGCACAAAAAAAACTCTTAAAACTACTAAAAAACACATCAAAATGCATCAGTTAGTGTCTTTGGTAGTAAATGGGTCTTTCTGGCAACTTTACCACGTTCTTACCTTAATATATTAATGAAATATTATCCCTAACGATCCTTATAAGCCCACCGTGATTTAAACATAACAATATACAGGAATTTGTTGATCGACTGGTACCCGCCACCGAGATCTATTATCGCCTGCTTTTTCCAGTTCAAACAGCGATAAGATTAGAGCGGGTTCCCAGTCTAAATCCCGTTGCAAAGGACTGTGGGTCATTTAATGTAATCATGGCTGCATGTTCTCTATGTAAACACATCAGCTCTTGGCAAAATTATGGATAAGTAGGGCTATTGAGCATTATTTTGGTGCCAATACTTTACAGGTGTTTAATAAAACATCCAAAGACAACAAAAAGGTAATTATTTTATGTTGACACCTCTTGAAATATCAATTATACGATTCCAAAGGGGTCTCCTATTTGGAACCTTACGAGGCGTTTTTCTAAGAGTCGTTCCCAAGAAGTTGTTGACGGAGAGGAGCAGAGCGGATCAGAATCACACGTCTTAGGCCGAGACAATCCTTTTGGGTACGAGTCTAGAATTCAGGCTGCTGTTCTGGACACGTTGAGACACAATGGATACATATGAAAAGTTGTAATAATAAATCCAAATTACTCCTCCGTACGTTAATGATATCCTATATCCTTCACATGTACCTCTTACCCTGTATTAATGTACAATTTATCCTTTCTTCACGCGATTCAACATGCTTGAATCCGTCTTGATTCCTCCCTCTCCTTGTTTACTACGCTCTTTACACAGCGCTTTACCTATAGGGTCTACTACGTATATCGTTAGGCGCTGTTTGTTATGACCTCGTATCCTGAATTGCTACACCAGAGGGGAGCACTGTATTTTTGTCCAATCAGATGAGTCCTTGTGCTGGAAGACAAAGCCAAGCGAGGAATACATGGAGCCAATCATTTTTATTTCGTTTTGAGTGACAGCTCATCGCCCCGCGTAACTATCTGAACAGGCAACAGTCTCAGAGAGAATTGCCCCTGACATGGTTTGCTTAGGGCCTTGGGCACATAGGATGCTCGGCCGTTTCGCTGGCTTGTTTCAGTTCTGAAAACAACAGATACATGGCTACGCTTACACAGTTATAATGTCATAATTGAAACTGTCGATGATGCGAGAATGCAGAGGGAGCAATTTAAATTCGACCGGAAACTCATCAAGCGGCGCTTGAAGCGCAGTAGTGGGCGGAGCCAGGATGCCTGTCGAGTGTTTGTTTATTGGCATCTGATTGGCTGCTTGTCACATCATACACACGTTTATTTCAGCGGACAAGGAACCGCCATTTAGTGTCTAAATATATCATAAACGGTCAAAGCTGGCAGCGTGAAAATCAGTTGCTTCTTTGGAAGCGCAAGATTTCCGCTGCCTCGGGAGCGTACTTGTTTACACCACTTGGCTTATGTGCATGTCCTGCCTACATCATTCACATCCGTTGTCTTGTGCCCTCCAGGCATTATTACTCACACACATCATGGCTATCCCATGTATTTTTGGTGTATTTAAAGGGTTAGGGTTTACAAATAAAACAGTGACTCCACCTTGTCCGTGTGAAGCACGAAACGGAGTACGCTATAGTGGCAGGCAGTTAACGAACGGCTGAAGGTTAATTTTTCAAAGGTTTTTGCGAAGTCCGGGCGTGAAGCGCTCGGACGACACATACGCTTGACAAAAATTAACCCTCATTTTAACAACTATGACCAATTCTCAACAGTAGATTTAATATCCCCACTGGACCCCTCACTCCCAACTCCTATTGCATGGCGCAGTGGTAGCACATAGGACTTGTTAATCCATGATTGATGGTTCAAGACCCGGTGGAAGCTTCACAATTGCATGTTATGTGTACTAATAATTGCATTTCTCGTTACAGGTTCGCCACCAGACGGAGACACAAATGCATAGGACAGACATACGAACAAGACACAAGAAACCACAAACATAGACACCAGTAGTTTTATTCATTGACTCAAACTGGATGGCTCAAACAGCAGCCTGAATTCTAGACTCGCTCCTAATTTTGCCACTTATTTTTATCTGCCTTTTATTTCTCTATTACATGAATCCTAAACATCATATCGTCCATCCATATATATATATACACATAACCTCATCGAGACAGTGCATGAGTGATACTGATGTCGCTCCGCGGAAACCATATGATGAACATTTTTGGTGCGACTGTAGAAGTAGTGCCTACTGTTCAGGACTCTTTTATTTTATCCACAACTGACACATGTAAATTGTATCCTACAGCATTTTCACTTATATCTTAGCCCAATATAATGTATAATTTATCCGTTCTTCACACGATTCACCTTGTCCTATCCATTATGATTCATCCCTCTGCTTCAGACTGCTTTTTTACACCACTTAGCTTATGTGCACATTTCCTGTCTGTGTCATTAACATACCTTGTGTTGCGCTTGAGGCATTTGTATGCACACGGATCACGGCTATCCTACGTATATTTGGTGTATTTCAAGGGTTAGGGTTTACAAATAAACCAGTGACTCCACCTTGTCCGTGTGAAGTGGGAGACGGCAGTACTCTTTAGTGGCAGGCAGTTAACAAATGGCTGAGGTTTAATTTTTTAAGCTTTTTCGACGTCCGGGTGCGACACTTACGCTTAACAAAAAATTGACCCTCATTTTAACAACTACGACCAATTCTCAAGAGTAGATTTTAATATCCTCATTTGAACCATGGTTTCCAACTCGTCTTCTACTGTGCATTGGTAGCGCATAGGACATGTTATCACATGGTTGCTGGTTCCAGAACCGGTCAAGAGCTTCACAGTTGCATGTTATGTGTACTAATAAATCATGAATTTCTCATTACAGGTCGCCACCAGATTGAGATACTGCAGACATATGAATAACAGATGAAACCACGTAGGAAATACTAGACAAAGACATCAAGAACATTTTCCTTGACTAAGACCATTTCCCATTGGCACTAATTCTATAGTCGCTCCCATTTTTCTCTACAAACAGTGCATTATGAAGCTTCATGGACAACAGTGGTACAGGGTCCCTCAAAACACCAGTGTTTTTGTTATATATGACAAAACACCTACTATTTCTGTAACAGGTCTATCTTAAACTCGTCTGGTTTGCCGACCTTAATCTCGTCTGGTTCTTTTTCCTGAGTTCTCCTTCAGGGATTTGCTTTATTTTTTTTCGCTTATTCCAGCCAGAGTTCCCCTTCAAATTTGGTCTAGTTTTTAGAGTAGATAGAGCGGGAAATCTAGCCATGGAGACGGCATTCCGCTCATACTGTGGCAGCACGCCTTTTAAACAATTGTCTCTATTGTCTTGTAGGTTAGTTATCATTTTTAGCTCAGCTGACTATAAGTCATCTGAGCTATAGTCGTGGTCCATTGTCCGTCGTCTGTCCATCCGTCCATAGATGTGGCACGTTTTGAAACTGTAAGACCTAGGAATCCAAAATTCGGCATAATGTTAGATGTCCCCAAGATCTCCTACCAAGCCGAAAACTGGGTCTTTGCGACTTCATTCCTTTGAGAAATTAAAGAAAAACCTCAATTTTTTATTAAAAACCTATTTTCACACTTCAGGACTGCCTAATATCAAAACCACTCATCTGTTTTTCCTCATATTTACCATAAATATTCCTCTATATAGTTCCTATGTACATGCCAGAAATTATGTCTGTATTATATAATTTAAAAAGTTATGGGCCCAAACAAAATGCATTTTGTAAAAAATCAGGAAAGATATTTGATCACTTAACACAAAACATGTTAAAGCTATGGAATTTGTTTCCAGTAATATAACTTTAATTAATCAAAATTAAATTGTACACCCAAAATTAGATTAAAATCTTTTAAATTTTTTAAAATATTAACAAAAATAAAAAATTGGTTCCTTAAATTTTGCCCAACTTTGACCATGGCACGTTTTTTCCTGTAAGTTCTGTGGATTTAATTTTCACAGCATGTTTTTGTTAGCATTTTGCCTGTTAACACCAAAAATTTGAAACCAGTTGATCAAAAACTGTAGATTTTATTTAAGTTTTCAAGCACCATGTAACATATTGTTTACATCAAGCTAGTGTCATGCAGTTTACAAGAGCTCAGCTCCCCAGCTTCAGCTCTCAGTTCCTAAAATTTGGCATACAATTAGATGTCTCAAAAATCCCCTACCATGCCAAGAATTTGGTCACTAGGACTTAATACCTTTGAGATATTAATGAAAAACTTCATTTTTTCATTAAAAACCCATTGTTACACTTCAAGACTGCCTAATATCAAAACCACTGATCTGACTTTAATCATATATAATATACATATTTTTCTATACATTCTCTATGCAAATGCCAGAAATGATGTCAGTATTGCCTAATTGTTTTAAGTTATGGGCGAAAACATAATGCACTTTGTAAAAAATCAAGAAATACATTTACTCCCTTAACAAGAGGATTGCTGAAGCTAGAGATTTTTTTTCAGGGATGTAACATTATTTAATCAAGATTCAATTGAATAGCCAAAATTAGTTCTGAATTTTTCAAATTTTATAAATTATTAGTATAAATATAAAATTAGTAACTTAAATTTTGCCCAACTTTGACC
The DNA here is from genome assembly GCA_026874595.1 of Sipunculus nudus. NCBI lineage: Eukaryota > Metazoa > Annelida > Sipuncula > Golfingiida > Sipunculidae > Sipunculus > Sipunculus nudus. The sequence goes on from CM049314.1 coordinate 73,573,567, forward strand.
ATAGCACGTTTGTTTCCTGTGAGCACTGTTGATATAATTTTTATATCATGCACACATAAGTATTTCAGCTTTTTAGTTTAGAAAGCTGAAAGAAATTGGGAAAAAAATATAGCTTTTATAAATGTTTTTATGAGACCATGTCAGACCTTGGCTCTCTCTAGCCCCTCTTGAGTCACCTGTATGTTGACCTTGTTGAACTTTCAGCAAATTATGCATGCTTGAGGCGAGGCATAAACTAGGGCAGCCAGGCAGCTTATGGCCAGCCACAGTTGATCCAGGTGTCCAACCCAACTCATCTAGAAGTTTTTACCAACAACATAACAATAAACAATTGTTAGTTGATATTAACAGGAAATTAACTTGAGTTCCTGATGATATAAGAATCTTGTATCAAATTAATAAATTTTTATTGATTTTTAATAACAAATTAAAGAAAAATAGAAAAGGAATTTGTTAGTTGATAATAACAGGAAATTAACTTGCAGTTACTGATGATATAAGAATCTTGTATCGATGGATAGAATGTCACATATTCCAAATAACACCCTGCAGTCACCTATGGTATTTTTCAGTTTAATTTTAATGATAAAAAAGTAAATCATATTATTCATTACTAATCATTAGGGATCATATGAAGGATATTAATGATAGACAAAGATGCAGTTGATAATATTTATCTAGATTCCTACTGTGTCTAGTGTGTACATTGATGTGAAATTAGTCCAAAATGTATATATTACATTTATTTTTTAATATAAATAAAAGCCATAAAACCAGGTACTTATGATCATTATTTAAATGTGTGAATTTTGTATATTCTGGATTCTCAACATCATTGTTTGGTGAAAACTGAATAAATACCAGACATGGTGCAAATACTTTGCAACTGTATTTAAATATGAATATGAATATGTACTCCTTGATAAAATTTCTTTCATAAGAATGGGAATTCAGGTAAAAATGAAAGTATATGAATATCAGTGCAAATACTTTCAAAATGTATTCATGAATGCATTCATGAATATATTCTTTAATATTATTTTAATAATCACTTCAGTTTTATTTTATTTTAAAAAATCATACGATTCTCTTATTATTTTTATTAAAAATTATATTTGGGACAATATTTGTAATTTTTTTAAATAAATAGTTAAACTCTTATATTATATGTTCTGCTTATAAGTTATATGGCCAAGTCAAAATCTGTGTGACAATAGCACTCCATTTGTTAATAAAATAAATGAAATCAATCCTCTTCCCTGTCTCCAAAGGTACTATCTAAATCATACATAAGCTAAACAACAACAACTCATAATACAGCTTATTTTTTTACCACATAAAACCAGCATGTGCCTCATTTCTAAATCATATTTTTAATCATATATAACAGCTGAGCGCCGTGACCCATAGGTCCCTTGTTCTTATAGTTAAAGGTTTCTTATTTTTCACTACCTTTATGATTCTCTTCTCTAAATAGTCTCTAAATATATGCTTTAACCTAACTTTTAACATTGACTCAGTTTTACTCTCGTGCTTAAACATGGTCTCAGTTTTGCTCTCGATCTTAAATGTAACTTTTACTCCTACTGAAACCCGTCTTCATTTTTGCTCTCGTGCAGGGTTTCATATTGCTAATTTGTGCACCCAAGCGCAGGCAGTAGGGGTGAAAAACCCTGCCCTGTCAGTCTGTGTGGTCCTCTGCTCACTTTAAGAGCAATGGTTAACAAAAAGTTTCATTAATTTGAAATTGTGTATATAAACTTGTTTACTTCTGCAATTTCCCAGTCCTCTTGCCAAGAATTTCAGTAAAAATACAGTACATGTTTAAAGGTTTCTGTACTTTATCTATCTGCTGAGAGAAAGCAGCACTTTCTAGGTCATAGCAGGTCAATCCAGTGTTCTTCAAAATTTTCTCTATTTTTGAGATCTTTAAAGATGTGGTCATCTGTTAACAGGGCACAAATTTTAACCAGTGGACCTAGAAACTTCTTACTGGAACACCTTGAAGGTCCATGAAAAATTGTCATGGAAACCTGAAATTAGGTCTCTGTTATCAATATCCTTTAAGCTATGGGGCTCAGAAGAACCCCCCCCCCCCCCCCAGCATAATTAAAAATGTGAAACTAAAGTATCTGAACAACTACTGTATTGATCATCATGATTCTTTACATGCCTTTTGATCATGGAGTGTTTCATCAGTTCCTGCAGGCTGGTGGCACTACCTGTATTTTTTCCAATTTTTACAAATTTTTTCTCTATTTGTGAGACCTCCAAAGATGCAGTCCCCCGTTAACAGGGCACAAACATAACCTTTGGACCTAGAATCTTCTAACTTGACATCAAAGGAGGTCCAAGAATAATCTCCTTTGAAACCTAAAATTAGGTCTCTGTTACCCATATCCTTTGAGCTTTAGGGCTTGTAAGTACCCTAAGTATAATTCAAAATTTGATACACATCAATGCATTCATCGCCATTCTTCTTTGCACGCACATTCATCATAGATTGTTTCATCAGTTCCTGCAGACTTGTGGCGTCACCTGCATTTTTCCATATTTTTACGCATGTAAAAAAAAATATTTTTATGACCTTCAATGATGCAGTCTTCCATTATGAAGGCACAAATTGTAACCATTGCAACCTTACTTCCAGGGAAGTCCATGAAAAATCTCCTTGGAAACCTGAAATTAGGTTATATGATACCCATATTGTCCAAGCGATGCTTCAGTTGAATGGGGATACCACCTACGTTCCTTTTGTGAATGTCTTCCTAGTTCTACTCTTCATGCATTCTCCCCTGTATTTTTGAGACAACAAGTGACAGCTTTATATCAGTTGATAGACTGTGGTTTCATCTAGTGTCCTGAAAGTTCATATGATTATTGATTATGACTGTTTCTGTCAGTTACTGAAGACAGGTGGCAATATCTGTACTTTATAGCTCTGCTGAAAAAAAATCCTTGCAAAACTTATATAAAGTCATGGTGATCTATATTCTGCAAGCTGTGTTCTGGAAACATCAATTTCCCTGTTTGAACCAGTAGCAAATGTTCAGTCATGTCTAGTATCACAATTTTGCCATGAACCATCAAGTAATGTGCTTTATGCGTACAAATCTTCATGCCCCATCTCAAAATTTTAACAACATTTGCAATCATTTTCTTCTAAATAAGACAGTTGTAAGTAAGTCAGTTGTAAAAATTAGGCTGTTATCTCATGCTTGTCAGCTGAGCGTTATGACCCATGGGTCACTTGTTAGTTATATTTAAAAATTGGATTATTGGATTTTTGAACAAGAGTAAAGACGTGATAATCCATAAAAAAACATGATTTGATCTCTGTGAAAGGCAGCTAGGCAGAGATCATTACAGTTTGACCCAGGACTTCCAACTTAATATCAAGGGAGGTTCCATGTAAATTTCTTTAGAAGCTTGAAATTAGATCATGATGACCTACATTCTGTGGGCTACAGGATTTTGAGCATCGAGACAGGATACAAATCTTAACCATTGGACCTAGAAACTTATTACATAAAAGAAATAGAGGTCATCATGAAGACTCATTTTAAGCTTTAACTTAGATTGTTGTGGCCGATATCCTGTGAGTATCATCAAGCAAACTTATGTTATTGTAGCAGATTTGTTACACTTAGAAAGAATACTGAAATTATACAGGTTTCATCCTTATGTGTCATTTTGTTTTACTGGGATCAGTTACTAAATATATTTCTCTTTGTACAGTGGACTGTCTGAAGATTGTGATCAGCAAGTGTTTAGGATTTGGAATAATTCTTGGGTCAGTATTAGGTAAGTTTAACCATTTATTACAATCAGAACAAAGAAATATAGAAACATCTACAAGTGATGTCAAATACTTGTCAATTTTCATCCCTTAGGACTACTGAACTTGTAAAAAGTAGCTCATCATGTGCTTCCATCTACTTACAAGTTTGTAAACTATATTTGATATGTCCAGTATTCACAGCCCTTTAAAAATTTTCAAATGCAAATGTTTGGTCTGTGCACAGTGGCTGTGTATGTTGTTTAATACTAAATGGGGACATAATCATGAACAATATTATGCCTATTCTTTTACACTATCAGTTCAGTTTTACTTATTAGTTTCACAGCAAAACCATTCAAGCACACAGTCACAGTACAGCACATACGGCTGTTTAACACCTTTTTATGGCTCTGCATGTTGGTAAACATAGTCCATGTGTGTCTGTTTACCATAACAAGGGCGCATGATTGAAGGTCTGATTGTGAGCCACAACACGTAATGTTTCAGCAAGTGGGTACATGTATTTCAATTTTTAGGCCAAGTCATTCAGGGCATCTCCTGATTGCCTCATGTTGTGGCGTGGACGAAGCATGTGCTGTGTTTATGTTGACACCTGTGATCACGCCTGGTCTGGTTTTTAAAACTCGTTTACTGGAGTGAGCAAACGGTTTCAGGGCAATATTTTAGCAGGTACAAAATTAATTTCAAAGGGAAGAATCTATTTTTCTTGTTAATTCAACATGTTTTATAGGTAAATAGGCCACACTATCATATGTCACACTTATATGTTTCAGTGAAGATTCCACAGATTGTAAAAATAATGGCAGCCAAAAGTGGAGAAGGCATCAATATCCTAAGTGTGACACTAGAGCTAATGGCCGTCACTGGAAGCCTGGTCTATGCTTACGCTAACAAGTATCCATTCAGGTGAGCATTTTTACACATTGTAACAAGTAGGGCAGTAGTGGCACCTTATCTCAAGATACAATGTGTATCCTGATTCTTTGGTCCTATAAAGTTACATAGAGGGCTATCAATAGAAGAAAATTTGAAGAGTCTGGGGGGCTCAGGCAAAATTTTTGGGGAGTCCCATCCAAGTTTAGAGCGTCCTAAGGGGAGATGATATGTGTCCATTTTAAAGGGTTTTTGTAAAAATTGAATCCTTTTCATATTAAATGTAATTATCATTATATATATATTATTATTATTATTAATAGTGTCATTATATGAATATTTACTTATAGTGAAATGTAAGTCTCAGTTATCAGTATGGTGTTTACACAGCTGACAGGTTTGTTTGAGGCAGCTGGTAATGGTATTCGGATGCTTGGATCCTCAGAACCAAGTATCTGTAAGAGATATATAATACTATTTCTCTAATGCTTTAACAGTCCCATTAGAAAAAGAATGGGACACTTCGCAGTTTTTGTGCACATGCATATTAATGTCCAGCATGTCTCACAATGTCTGTAAAATGCCCTTTTCTTCATGCAGAGAGATGTGCAGTTTATATTTCTGACTTCTCTGAGTGATATATAAACACATACCTTGTTTGCAAAACAGATCTTTATTCAATTTGTGATAAAAAATATATTGGGAATTGTGGCAAATTTTACTCTTTTTTTTCACGCTTTATTTCCAAGAAGGCTCCTCTTTTTTTACCAGAGCACCTTTTTTTTGGTCATTTACCATTATCAGGCCTCCCACTGACTCATATTTCCTATATTTTCATTGAAAAAATTGTTTCCTATATATTTCTATATTCTCAAGCATTTAGACCATGATCTCCTTTATTTTCTTATATTTTTTCAATGCACAATCATTTTTCCAATATAATTTTTTTACTGAATATTGCATTTATATACACCACTTATTATTATAGTGGTACATTGTAAGTAAAGTCATCTAAATCATTTAAACATACCTGAAGATGTTGCCTAGGGAACAGGTGATCCTGTAAATTACTAAGTAAACCATGATGGTGCTGTGAAAACTCCTTTATTTTTCCAATATTTATGGCTGAAAATTAAATATTAACTCCTCAGTTTTTGACTTAGGTGCTACCATAAAATTCCTATATATCTTCAGGAGTCCTGCTTTAAATTTGTTATTTATCTACTCGATTTCAGTGCATATGGAGAGAGCATGTTCCTGGTCCTACAGACGTTGATAATCGCGTTCCTGGTGCTGATGTACCAGGGGAAGACGGCAGCAAGTATTGGGTACACCTCGGTGTACGCCGTGACTCTGGGCTTCCTCATGTCGCCCATGGCCTCCATGTCACTTCTGTGGGGGCTACAGGCCAGTGTTATGCCCATCATAGCCATGGCTAAGGTAGGTTATGATTAGAGGGTTGTTTTTTATACACTCGTCACAAATGGGATGTATTATGGTATACCCTCCAACTGTCTGTCAGGGTTCGTACGCACCTTGAAAACCTTGAAAAGTGCTTGAATTTAGTCATTTCAATTTCAAGGGCTTGAAAAGTGCTTAAAAAGAGAGAGTGGTTTGGAAAAGTGCTCGAAAAACAAAGTTTGTGAAAGAGGTTGGTGTATGTTGTGTGTATGCATACCTGGTATTTTAATATCGACTTTCGGGCATCTCTAAGCCAATCAAATGTATGAAATAGAAATAACCCAATCGTGGATGAATGAGACTGGGCAGTCAAAGTGCCGATGGAACAAGTTAACATACGAGGGTAATAACCATGTTTATTATCAAATAGTAAGTGAGCTGCTTTACTGGAAAGATTGTGGAGATTTCCCCCAAGGTAGGTATAAAAGCTCTTTAATTGTATCCGCCAAAACAGAGTTTTGCGGAAACTATGTTTTCAGCCCACCGCCGCTGCCGCGTAGGTGTCCGGAGAACTCCTCCGTAACCACTGGGCGGAATTTTAGGAAACCTGGGATTATATTCGGGTCACATGTGAACTGCTGAGCCCCAATTTTGTTTTGACCTCTGACCTTTCCCTGCACTATGCGTCCTTTTGTGCGTCTGTTTCCATACATAAACCCACATATCTCGGGAACCGTTTGACAGATCAGGAAAAAATTTTTGTACAAATGTAGCCCTTGGATAGCTTTATAACATACACAAAAAATGGTGGCGCCACCCCGCAATTAGGACCACTTTTCTTGGTCCCGAATATACGATCCAGATTTTTTAGAGTTTCACAAATACGACCACCCCCAAATTGCGACCAATTTGGTCAGTCCCCAAGTTGGTCGTAATAGTGGGGTTCCACTGTAATACAAAACCTTCAATATCTTGATAATTAATGCATGGATTGTCATGAATCTTGCCTTGAATATGGACCATGACTAGTTTTGTCAGTTCCCGAAAAGTGGTGGCGCCAACTGTATTTTTTGTTTTTTTATTTTTTGGTATGTTTCGATAAAAATTTCAGGTGTTGCCCGGCCATTTGTTGACACGTGCGGCCTGTGACTTGGCGGTAAACGGCAGAAACCTCGTGCACCACAAGGTCGTCATATTAAACTTGCTGATACAAAGTTTGACTAGTATTGTTTTGAATAATTTGATAATACTATACCCAAATATCGTATAAGGGTAACATATTAGGCCAAAATAAAAAAAAGGTATGGTTCTCAGGCACTTTTTTTTCAGGAATCAGTGTGGGCGAGTGTTTTTTTATTTTTAATTTTTTGGTATGTTTCGATAAAAATGTCAAATGATAAGGAAAAATCATGATAATAACAGATTTATTTTGCTAAACACGTAAAAGCACTACATAACAAAGGGAATTGTATGATTTTATCTTCTTGAAAGAAATGTCCGAGTGGCTGCAGCTCGAAATTGGTAAGTTTCTATTGAAAATCAAAATCAAAATGTTTGATGCCTGAGAACCATACCTTTTATTTTTTTTTTGGCCCTACAGGCTTTTATTGATTTTTATGCCGTTGAAAACTTGAATGAAAATCCCCCACAATCGCTAAACTGTCAGAGTTTTTTGGCACCCCTTCTGCAGGAGGATAATTTGCTAAAGTTTGAGCTAGTCAGCAAATCAGAGATCCCTATTCAAGATATTAAGTTTTAGACCCTCATTATCAGATTAGTTAAATCTGTCAGGGTCTTGCCAAAGACGAGTGATCATTTTGATTGTAAAGTCAAAACAATGGGCCGTTGTGTATTAAACCACGACTGGCTATACCAAAGGGTAAATCACAAGCGCTTCAATTGTTGTTTCAGATTTCGGTTAAATTTGTTACTTTTCTGAGTCATTTTCTTATATATATTACTTATTTTACATTTCCTAGCCTTTTTATCACACTATATGGTCCATCTCATTATAAATATTATTTTGCATTTTGTGTTACAAGCCTTTCGATGTCTGCAACATGAATGGGTGAAGGTGCACTGACCGTCCATAAATTTTTATGTCCTTGAAAATACTTTTCAGGTCCTTGAAAAGTGCTTGAAAAGTGCTTGAAATTTTTCTCATGATAAGTGTATGAACCCTGTCTGTGTGTCCGTGTCCCATAACTTTTAGTGTTGCCATGATAGCTTATTGAGTTTAATGAGTATATATTTAATGAGTTCATAGGTTTCAAAACATAATTGTAACAGTCATATTATGCACTCCTGCTTTGCTTTTGTTATCAATGTATGTTTGGCAGCAGAATAACCCAAAAAGTGTTAAACATATTTAAGGGTTCATATTCTGTAAAAAATTGTTAAAATTTCCAATTTTGTACTTGAAGGTGCCCATTTTTTTACTATACATGTTAGGTGTACATGAAAGTGTTCTTTCTTGGAAATATGATAGCATTTAGCTAAGAGTTTGTTCTTAAACCATTTCCTTACACCTATACATAGGAGAAATAAACTTGCACCCTGCACATTCAGTGGTCCAAAAGAAAACGTAGACTATCCTGCATACCTTTCAAAAATCAAGATATACCTAAATCTAAATCATCACATACCCAAAAATTGGTCGTGCCACCTACAAACGTTTTTGCATGGCACCTATCCTTTCATCTGTGCTAGGTGAAAATTTCATATATCTGAGCAGTGGTTTGACATATCCGCCCGACATTTTGCATGTGTATTCATCATGGATAGATTTTTAGTTTAGTTGGCTGGTTTCGCCACCTATAAACATGTTTATATGGCAGGCATCCATTCTATTAACTCAGGACTTGTTTTACATATCGGTCTGAAATTTTGCATGAATATAGATATTGAAAAGTTCTGCAGCTTGTACAAATTTGATGGCCCAACCTACAACCATTTTTACATGGTATGCATCTGTTCATCTGCATGAGATAAAAATCACTTTGTATCTCAGCAGTTGTGTGACTTCTCCACCTGAAATTTTGGATGTGTATACATCTTAGATAGCTTTCTCATTCAAATGACAGGTGGCACCACCTACAATCATGTTTTTGTTGCAGACATCCATGCTAATATGCAACATATCTCACTCTATTACCCCTTTACACTCAATCCATGCCTCACTTCACCCATACCACTCTTATTTCGGCAGATACACGTAGTTGCTTATTGACTATCCGTATTCTAGTTTTCTGTGTCATCAGAAAATCATTCATTCTATTTAGCTGAGCTCTGGGCCTTAGGGGCAACAGCTTACCAAATATTTATTCCTGTATGTATTTGTTTTGATACAATGACATTTTCTTTTCAGATGATTCAAGCAATGGAGAATTTTAAAAACAGCAGCACAGGGCAGCTGTCAGCCATCACAGTCTTCCTTCTCTTCCTTGGCTCAATTGCCCGCATCTTTACGTCGATCCAGGAAACAGGTGACAATATCATCATCCTGACATATGTAGTTTCGACGTTGTGTAACGGGATCATCGCTGCTCAGATGGTCTTTTACTGGGGAGCCAAGCCTCATGAGAAAAAAGAATAAGAGATGATATCTCCGATAAATTTACACTTGGCACATAGGTGAGATGAAATAAGTACCATAGTCCATACCTCTGGTTAGAGGCAGGTAAATTAGGCCACCAAAAAAAAATTATTGTTCTACAAACTGGTCAAGGCACAATGGGTGGAATTTTGCAAGCTTTGAAAAATTTGCTTCAATTCTTGAAATTGTGTAGATGACCAACACAAAATTTGGTCAGTTTTCCATTCTTTAAAGAAATTTTTTCAGGGAGTTTGTGCCATGGCACAGATAAGCAACTTTATCCAGAACCTGGTCTTCATTTGCAAATAAAATTGATCCACAAAAAATGGGAGCAGCAAATACATAGAACTAGGTTTTTGTATGGCTTGAGTAAATATTTGACAAAATTTCTGAAGTTCTTTCCAGGTGGACCAGCAAGACCTACAAAGCTGGTAGTTGGTCTTATTTCATCACACCAAACTTCTGTGTGCACAATTCTTGCACGCTCCAGGAGACAATTCAGGTCACATGGTGTATGGTGTATAACAATATTCTGTGGTTTACTGTGTATTTGTTGGCTTAAATCTTATTATTGCATATTGACTTTGTCATATTTCATTTATTCTTCAGGTTTTAGGATCATTTTTGCAGGAATGCATAGATATGTTTTGTATTAAACCTATAGTTGTATCTGTTTGAAGACCATTACAGACACTTTACATATGTCTTATATTAGAAAGTGACATAAATAGTGCAATTTTTAAAATGCTGTAGGAATTTCCATTCATTTTTTAATGAATGAGAATTGTGTACTTTTTAAAATGCTGTAGAAAAAAAAAATATATATATATCTCTCTTTCTCTCTCTCTCTCTCTCTCTCTCTCTATATATATATATATATATATATATATATATATATATATATATATATTATGGATAAAAAGTACTAAACTCCACATTTGACCAATTTCATGCACAATATATATTGTATCACAGTGGCAGCTCTGATTTAGAATTTTATTTCCCATTATGCAATAATTTGCTAGGATTCTTGTGAAGGAACCTGTCGCTGTGCCAGTCCTTGAAAAACTCATCAGGTTTAGAAAATTTATCCAGATTTTCTTTAGACAAGATATATTCTTATCCTAAGAAACATTTCCTTTATCAATATATCCCAACTTAAGATATTTTTCTTGGCATATTTTTCTGAAAGCAAAGAAAAATGATTTCATCATTCTTATCACAATTTAAAATTTTCTTTACCTTAACAAGGTATATTTTTCTTTCCCAACTCCTTAGAAAGTTTTCACCATATCTTTTATGATGTTAAGAAAATTATTTTTGGCAGTGCATTCATAGATCTTGTCCCATGATGCACAGAGAAGAATTGTGATGCAAATCACAAAATATCAGATATAGGTACCCCTTATGCAGTTTTCAGGGACTTCGTACAGCTTTTGTCAGAAAATGGTGGCACAAGAGATTTGATGCATTACAGAAAATGTCATATTTTAGACATCAGGTGGATATATTACATTTCATTATTGTAAATAACATTTCAGAATTAATTTTAAACCACACATTCTGCAGGAGGGAATCTAACAGGCATGAGATGCCCTCCTTGTAACCGAATGCAAATCTGAGCTTTACGTTTAGTAATATCAGTATTATTGTCTCCACCATAACAAAGTTTTGTAGATACTATATGTTTTTGGCCGGGTTCCGCCGCCGCCTCGTTCATTTCCGCAGCACTCCTTTGAGACCCTTTGACCAATCTTTCTGTAACCCGGCATAGTTACTTACTCACCTATGTAGTTGTGAGCAAAAAAGACTGGTGCATGTCCATAGATCTTGGATACCTTCATCTCATACTCAAGAATGGTGGTGCCATTTGCAATCGTTTCATGTGTTTGCTTTTGGTGACAATAGCTCATATCTCGGGAGTGGTGCAATGTGTTGGTCTGCAATTTGGGATGTTCATCCATCTTGGAGAGTTTTTTTTTAAGACAAGACAGGTGGTGCCACCTCCCTTTCCCTTTTTTGTACAATACATTTATGCCCTTTTCTCAGGAGTGATTGGCCTGAAATTGTACATGTCCATATATGTTGGATACCTTCATCTCATATTCAGGATTGGTGGTGCCATCTGCAATTGTTTTTTGTTGCATTCATCGGTCTGTTTGCTTTGGGTAAAAATCGCTCATTTCTCAGGGGTTAATGGATGTATCAGCCTGAAATTATGGCATGTTTATTGGTTTGGATAGCTTTGTTGTTGACAGACAGGTGGCATCACTAGCGCCATATCGACCCTCTGGCATTTCGACCAGATTACTGGCGCCAGAGTGTCTTTACATCTAAGGCCTTATGAAGATACAAATATTTTAGTAATTTCTGACGCTGTCAATCAACATAAACCAGACCAGTTGTTAGCATTTTTTGGTGTACTTTTTATAATACCAAACATGAGCGAGAAAATTTCCATTTTAACCCAGCACATTGGTAAACCCCTCGGCATGTCTGTTGAATCTATGACTGCATGAACACAAGCATGGCTGGCACGGGTTACAGGAGGCAGGCAGCTTGCAGGCGATACAAGAAATGACCAGTGTCCATGGAGACGGTGTTTCAGTTTGTGTTGTGAGCTCACATTTATACTATTGTGTTAATTCATTATTCTTAGCATAATATTGAGATTATGGGCCTTTTACCACAATATGAATGCAACCTGATACAAGACCACTGCGATACATTCCTTGATATTACTTGTATCAGGACTCGAGTAGGCTTACCAGCCCAGTTATTCAATTGCCTACTCGGTCAGCTTGTCACGGCTAGTGGCACCACCTGCTTTTCAGTTTTAATGGAAAACATTGATGCACTTTCAATTAGCACATATATGAGGAGTTTAATTGGCATCACTGATGCCACAAATTTGGAGTCATGTAAGGAAAATTCCATGCCTTACTTTACCCGTGCCTCTGTGATATGGTGAATACACGTAGTTGCTTGTCAACTACCCGTATTCTAGTTATTTTTGTTTCATTGTACTGTTAGTTGTCATGTTTAAGATTAATTGATTTGGTTTTATATCAAACTTTTGTCTTTTAATCAATTCATAAAATCATGTGGACTTTTATATCATATGACTATCATTTTTTTTTTGTGAGAAAATGTCAAAACATGTAAAAATTTATGAATATCTGTCATATAATGCCAACGAAAATATGGCTCACAGCCAATCAGAGCAGGCCAAACTGTTAACTACTCATCCTAATATTGAAGGCCTGTTGACCTCTATGCATATTAATTAGACCCTGTGACCTGTAGGTGAAATCATAAATATGCTGTTTGGTGTAACACAGTTGTACTGTCGGTTTAATGTTTATCTCACTTATTCAAAGATGGGCCATTTTACAATGGAAACATTTTAATGTAATTAATAAATATGTGCATAAAAATATGTGTGGTGTTAAATGTATTATTCTTATGGCAAGAAACTTTGAACAGAAAAAATTTTAATATTTTCCACTGAAGTAATTGACAGTATTTTGAGTCACTGGAGAAAGCAATGAGCTGGTTTATGGTGGAATTTCACAGGAATTTGATCTGATTGAACTATATAGATGCATTGATAACATTTGCATGCCATGTCAAGTCTGTTAAAGTGGATGTTCTATTCTGTAATATTTGAAATAGATAATCAAAATGTTCCAAAATTCTTCATGTGCCAGTTGATGAATCAGTTTTCAACCAGAATATTTTAGTTTTAAATGCAAAGTGTTCAGATGACCCATGACAAAATAATATAAAAAAAAAAATGAATAACTATGTGGATGTATATATGTATGTATGTATGTCCCGGAGTTCTAAAATGGTAGAGGTAGTCGTAGCATGCATCTTGCATAATTTTTAAAACAATAATTGTAATAACCACACTACTAATAATAATTATTAAGTTTGGAAAGGGCTGGGCCTTTAACTCAGGTATATAAATGTACCTGAGGCAGCTTCTTTTTGTATTACTTATAAATATGTAATTAAAAGAAAAATAGGTATCATGTTTCTGCCTATTTACTTCTCACAAGTCCAGTTTTAATGTGAAATGCAAATGATTTGGACTCTTGCAGAAATCTACATGTGCCAAAATGTACTTACTACTGTTCCATTTTATCAAAACTCATTTTAATTTTAATTCAAATTCATGTATGTTTTTTTTATGTGGTTTAGGTGAATTTGCAAGAAATTAGAATTCTACTTGATGGATTTTTTGTTGCTTCAAAAATGGATGTAGAAAAAATTTCTTTTGTTTGAGAGGGAGTTTGTGTTTTATGAGTATGACTTTGGTTTTCTTTCTGATTGTGTTTCACCTAGGAGGTCATGATTTTGTTGGTGTTTATAAATTTGTTATGTTAGCTGATAGTTTTGGGACCGATGATAAACTTTTATCGATGATATGTTGGCTAATGCAGATGGTCTAATGATCAATCTTACATTGCCATAATTGATAATTTTTTTCACATTGGTCAGAAGTTTTATGCTTCTAGAGGTCAACCAATTTTTACTGATATTGATAATGAAATTGCTACTGATTCCCAACACTTCACAAAAGTGACTTATAATCAATCATCGGTTGGTGATATGCTGTTGATGATAAAATTTGATGAAAGAAGCAACTCCCAACACTATATTAGCTGGCTTCTTTATTAAATTTTGATGTGATTTTACCCCACACCTTGTAGATGACCATTCATGATCCCATTTAATCACTTCATAACCAACCTCAATAAAAGGCTCAGGAGTCAGTCAGTTGGAATGTTGACACTTGATACATATTAAAAGCATAATACTTTTTTTTATCTGATGGACTTTCCTAAAATTCTTTGTAGATATTTACCAAAAAATTTTTTCCCCTGAATTTAATTCTAAACAAAACCTATGCATATTAATGAGGACACAGGTGCTACTGTTTAACTTGGGAGAGCATGAGATAACACAGTTTCATGGAAACAAATTCCCTTTTATTAAAAGAAACAAAAGTTTTCCACTCAGCATATCGCTTCATGTAAAAGTACACAAATGTGTCGGGAGTACAGATCATGAGATGAATTACATCTGTAATGATTGCACCAAATAACAATGTGGATAACGTACACAACATATATACATCACCAAAACTGGCACAAAGAGATTCAACAAGAACATGTTCTGCAGGTTTGATTGAACATACATTTAACAAGTGACCCACAGGTCATGACCCTCAGCTGACACACCAGAATTTGAATATAATCTGGATCTCTGTACAAGGATAATTCTCCTGTTCACTGTTTTTTGTTACTCCTACATTGTTGACAAACAGACAACATCTCAGGAATAAATTCTGGTAAAGACCCATATAACAGTGTTATCACAGAGAAAATCCCCAAGTTCAGCTACTGAAGACAGAGGGCACTAACTGTACTGTTTCAATCATTAATGGTTTCCAGGAACCGAAACCAGTTTTGAATTTTAGAGTGGCCCCTTCCAGACAGGGACCTGTTTTGATTTTAAATGAGTTACATCATGCCATGTATTGGTATATTTTATAACCAACTTCAACATATAATGTAAAAACTGAACCCGGAGCTTGATCACATGTATACAGTTATAGAAGATTATACAAAATAATTTTAGTATTCCCATGAAGCCAATAGGGAATGTGCCCATCACTCTTGGAGATTTTTTAAATTAATAATAATTTCTGTTCAGTATGTCACAATCAGTGAGTGATATGGATACTAAGGCAATTAACAAATGTCAACAGGATTTCAAATTTAACAATATAAAGGATACAGAGAAAATGGTTAAATATCCCATGAGATGAATCTGCAAAATCAACCATAATACACCCAAAAAATTAATTCTTATCAATATTCTACAACACATCTAGAATTGGAGATTTCATGTGCTATGAGAATTGTTCTGTCCACAAATTTGGCCATCTGTATACAGAGTACAATTCCACTGATCCAAAAATGGTGTAAAAATATGCATAGACAATATAAATAAATACAAGGGGTCAATATTTCTTGTAATTAACCCTGTGACCAGATTATATCAGTTTTCAGCACAAACATTTGACATTTTGATTAGTTTCAAATTAAAATACTTAAATATTTGACACACACAGTGACGCGTGACCATTATCATATTAATTAGTCTGTACATAAACAAAATATACATAGTCTGACTACTTCCTTCTCTTAATAAAACAAAAACAAAACAGACACATCATCAAAAATGCACTGAACTAAAAAATTACGACAGTCTGATTTAGAAAATAGTAAAATACACAGATGATGCTGGGTACACCTAAAAAGTCTCTCTGGTATCACAAGTAGACGAAATGTTGTGAGAGACAACAAAAGCCTGCCGGCACAATCTTTGTTGTATGGGGGATGGATGAGTACTTATGATCTGTATAATGATATCAGCAAAAGATCTAAACCAGTGAGATTCCTAAAGTCTGCAGCTGAAAGACACATGAAACATAAATACAAAATTAGCAGATATCAACTCTACCATTTGGTAGGGCCACAGATACACGTGGAGTCCTGTCATCCAGTATGGCATCCCGCAGACTGAAACGACAGTGTTTAAAGTGAAGGAAGCATTGGAAGGGGAGGACAGCATCTACTCCCTCACAACCAACTACCTTCTGTGGCAGTGACTCTCGAGAGTTGAGATCAGATCACTAAGACCTCTTGGGGAATGAACGTACGATCATGGCATGACTGAGCTTTGACCGAGTAAACCAACTCTGGATGTTGGCAGTCTGTGGTTTTGGCAAACAGGAAACATCAAATCACAAATAAACATTACAAAAATATACAACAATCACACTTAACAACAGCAAAACATTCATTGCTCAAAGGTATGGTCTGAAGGACCAACAGGTTCATATGTATAGACAAAATGAGTTAAAATGGATCTTCAGAAACACCTTTCAGAAAAGACAATTATGGACATCCATTAAGGCCAAAAAAAAAAGGTATGGTTTCAGGCACTTTTTTTCTAAAAACAGTACACGAGGGCAATTTTTTTTACTATTTTTGTATTTTTTCAATTAAAATGTCATATGATTAGGGAAAAGCATGATAATAACATAATTGTTTTGCTCATCTGGTAAGAGCACTACATCACATTGAAAGGAAATCTGTTCAATATTATATTATCTTCTTCAAAGAAATGTCCGAGTGGCTGAAATTCAAAATTGGTAATTTTCTATTGAAAATCTAAATTTTTGATTGGGTTAAAATTTATGTGCATGGTGCCTGAGATTACCATACCTTTTTCTTTTGCCTAACAAAGTATAACAAAGTAAAGCATGATAAATCTGCATTAAAAAAGTTTACCAGAACTGAAAAAAGGACATTCAGTGTGTCGGATTATGTACTCATATAGTACAGGAGCATAATGATTGGCAAATTTTCATTAATGCATAAACATGAAGCAGGTTCATGCATAAACATGAAGCAGGTTCATGCATAAACATGAAGCAGGTGGAAGTAGCCCCAAACTTTAGACAGTGAACCCTGGTCTGAATGAATGAAGATCTTGATGAGTCATGGAGATATTTCAATAAAGCATCTGAACACGCGGTAGTAAACCACCCTGTTGCTCTCACAGGGGTTTAACCTTCAGGTAATCTTGCAGTAATGATGGCAGGGGAAGTTCCGCGAGTTTCCGTGGAAGGCCCTGGTGTACCGATCCCATTAGGCCTTGTATTTGTTCTCGGCAATGTTGTTTGAGCGGGCGTGGATTGCGTTTCAATTGAGTCCATAACTGATAAAACTGTTCATCTTCTGTCAGAATTTCTCTGGGAATAATTCCGCTCTCCACTAACCAGTCGATGAATTTATCAAGGTTCATTGGGTCACATCCTGATGTCACCAGTAGTTTCACCATAGGAATGTCAAGTTTTGGGAATTTCACAGCCAGTGCCAATGGACACAAACCTTCAATATCTGCACTGTTGATGTTGACACCACCTGGGGACAAGTAACATCAGTTATATAATTTATATTCTTCAACATATTAATAATGCAACATAGATATTAACACTGGTGATAATTCAACTGTTTATGACTTAGCTTAACAATATATATATATATATATATATATATATATATAAAGTGAAAAATAAATACCTTACACATTCTGCAGTATATTATAGCCTGATTATAGCTGAGTTTTTCAGGTGGGGTGAGGAGTAACATTATGCATTATGCTGTGGGGACACCAAACATACCAGCCAGCACGGAGAAATATGAACAAAGTGTTATAAATAGGCAGTTGGCCAAACAAAAGACAGTTTTAACATAATGGTTGAGTTTTTGTTCAGTCTTTAAAATAAAGCAGATATTCTTCACAGAACTGTCTTTAGTCTTGCTGCTGCACTGTAATTTATATCAGTTATGGAGACCGGAGGACTTGATTCCTGACTATGACTCATGTCTGGACTCCAGTCCACATTTTTGGGGACTGGGACTTGAGCGTCCTGGACTCAGACTAGTTCTCGGACTCGCAGGTAAAGACTCGATAAATCAGGCAGAGTCCACCTCGAGTCCAGCAGAACCAAAGCTCTGTCACATACCATAAAGACATTATTTACATGCATGATATACTAACAAAAAGCTCTGTCACATACCATAAAGACATTATTTACATGCATGATATACTAACCAAAAGCTCTGTCACATACCATAAAGACATTATTTACATGCATGATATACTAACAAAAAGCTCTGTCACATACCATAAAGACATTATTTACATGCATGATATACTAACCAAAAGCTCTGTCACATACCATAAAGACATTATTTACATGCATGATACTAACAAAAAGCTCTGTCACATACCATAAAGACATTATTTACATGCATGATATACTAACAAAAAGCTCTGTCACATACCATAAAGACATTATTTACATGTATGATATACTAACAAAAAGCTCTGTCACATACCATAAAGACATTATTTACATGTATGATATACTAACAAAAAGCTCTGTCACATACCATAAAGACATTATTTACATGCATGATATACTAACAAAAAGCTCTGTCACATACCATAAAGACATTATTTACATGTATGATATACTAACAAAAAGCTCTGTCACATACCATAAAGACATTATTTACATGCATGATATACTAACAAAAAGCTCTGTCACATACCATAAAGACATTATTTACACGCATGATATACTTACAAAGTATGACAAAAGAAAGACTGTATTTACTAGTCTTAAGGTTTGCATTGGGAGTTTAATGTAATTAAACCTGAAAGTGTTGAGCCTATATTCCTCATGAAAGCAAATAACCATATTCTAAATCCAATAAAGACATGCATGTATCAAACAGACCTTCACCACAATGTTCTGTCATGTTCCAGTCTAGTGACCAAGTACTGCTCTTTATAAATGAAACCAGACACATTTTATAATATTATCATTTGAAATATTAAAATATTTTAACTCAATTTAATGGTGTCAGTCACTGCCAACAGATGTCACTAGTATGATGGTTGTTGCATCTACCTACCTTTGATGAGCTTTTCTGCCACAATCAGATTGCCATGGTTCACCGCCACATAAAGTGCTGACTTTCCATTTCGATCTGTCAGGTTGACCTTTGCCCCTGCACTCAGGAGGAGGCTGACGACATTGGGGTGATCATGGTAAGTTGCCACGTACAGCGGTGTTTTGCCATGGCTGTCTGTTTGATTCACGTCAGCTCCGGCTTCTATCAGCATTTTGACAATCTCCAGATGTCCAAAATATGAGGCTACCACAGATAAAAGAACAAGCTCATGTATACATTGTATATACACAAAAGGATCCACAAAACAAGCTCAGATAAACATTGTATCAACACAGGACCCACAGAACAAGCTCAGGTAAACATTGTATCAACACAGGACCCACAGAACAAGCTCAGGTAAACATTGTATCAACACACAAGGACCCACTGAACAAGCACAGGTAAACTAGTATCAACACAGAAGGACCCACAGGACAAGCTCAGATAAACTTTGTATCAACACAGGACCCACAGAACAAGCTCAGGTAAACATTGCATCAACACAGAAGGACCCACTGAACAAGCTCAGGTAAACATTGTATCAACACAGAAGGACCCACTGAACAAGATCAGGTAAACATTGTATCAACACAGAAGGACCCACAGAACAAGCTCAGGCAAACATTGTATCAACACAGAAGGACCCACAGATAAGCTCAGGTAAACATTGTATCAACACAGAAGGACCCACAGAAAAATGTTGACACAAGGTGTTTGACAAGCATGCTTTACCTGCTTATGTCAAGCTAATGCATTTGAAAACGTGAGGAATATGAAAACACATTATGGTTTTGAGTTTTATCAGGTAAACTTGTAGGGTGTTTTTCTTATTTAATCTCTCTTATCCTTTGGTAGTAGTTTTCTGTTTCTGTTTGGTACTGAATTACGATAAATGTGTCATATTGTTGTTAAAAATTCTCAAATATCAATGCATCATTAACAAACAAGGCTGTATTTCATATGTCTCTGAATAATGAGTGAAGGCTCGTGTAGTACAACACAAAATATGCTTTTTCTTATCTAAAACCACTGACATACTTTTAGGGACATCTGTGCAAATTTGTGTTGTGACACGAACATCTCAGGTTCCCACAAATTTCATATTCAGACTGAAGGCAATCTATTCAAATACACTATTCTGAATTTCATCTACTTTTCTTCTGAGGATGTGAATATATACACTTTCTTTTCCATATTTCCTTTTTAATTGCATACCAACAGCTTTTGAAAGAAATGATTAAGGTGCTAATATAATAATTATTATTATGACTAAGCTAGTTACTGTCTATAAAACATTTATATTAATATTTCTAATGCCAAGAGGTTTTGTAAAACTTATTTGAATAACCATGCCATAACAGCAGTCAGGCACCAAAGATTAAAGTAAAAATAAATGCTGTCGGTGATGTTGAAATCATATTGGCTTTGTTGAACTGATCATACTGATGTATTTTAGCCATATAAGGCACCAACCCTGGTACTCCATAGACCTAGCTCACCATGAATTTAATGTGACCTTAACAGCATATTCATTTAATGAATAAGCAAGAGCATAACTGTTCCTAGCAGCGAATCAGGTTGTAGATATTACTGTAAACTGTGATTCACCTGACAAAAATAAATCTGCATAATTTTTGGAGACCTCTCTTAAACAGAATGTGTAGTTGATCTGGGCCAGCACCCATGGTGGCATGTTTTCCAAGATATTTTTTTTATACAAAGGAGATGGTACTAAAAGTTCTAGGCCAAAGGTTGCAGGAGCATTTCCTCCTACTACTGAGTGAATAATAATGTCTTGCCTGCATGGCACATACCAAATAATACAAGACAAATAATCCAAAATATTGCTAGACAGTTCACAATGACATCCGATATATTCATCAGTGCAGCGATTCCAGGTGATGACATCAGTTAATGGGACATCTTCAACCTTTGTGACGTCCTTATTGCCTTGTAAAAACCCGTCGCAAGGAAGACCTATGAAGGAGCACTTTTTGGGCTTATTATAATAATTAGGTCAAAAGGGTGGGGCATAAGGGCTGTGGTGGAGAGGTCAATTACCTGTAGTACTGGTACATACCTACATAGAGAGGTGACTTGCCATCTTTGGTAGGAATGTGGAGGTCTGCTCCTTTTGTTATGAGGGTCTGAACCAGCTGTCCATAGCCTGAGTAAAGAAGAATTATACAACAATGTACAGCTGCTAAACATAGTGAATGAAAGTCAAGTACAACAAGGGACCTATGGGTCACGGCACTCAGCTGTTATATATGATAAAAAAATATGATTTAGAAATGAGGCACATGCTGGTTTTGTGTGGTAATAAATATAAGCTGTATTATTAGTTGTTGTTTAGCTTATGTATGATTTTGATAGTACCTTTGGAGACAGGAAAGAGGACTGATTTCATTTATTTTATTAACAAATGAAGTACTATTGTAACACAGATTTTGACTTGGCCATTTAACTTGTAAGCAGAACAAATAATATAAGAGTTTTACTATTTATTATAAACAAGTGACCCATGGGTCATGACGCTCAGCTGCCAAGCATGACCTGCGACATCATGGGCTGCAATTCACAACTTCTAGTAAAATTGTTGCAGAACCTATATGCCAATTTTGTTTAAACTTTCTAAATTGCCATAAATTCTTATCATATATGTCTGGTTAAAACATAGTGAATGATGGTCTTAGGCAAAATGTATGGTTGTTGAGCTATCAGGAACTAATCCCACAGCTTGCTCGATACCTGTCAGTCTCAAAAGGAATACCACACAGGCCACATATAAGATCAAAATATAGCAAAAGATCAAGGAAATCCATGCAAGAATTATTGTGAAACGGGTGCTTCCATATTTATTTTTATTCAATACAAGCCAACTGTACTGAGCTTTCATAAATGATGGTCATATTTATTACGAAATCTTTGACCCAATGCAAGAATACATTAATATACATCCCACTGCATTCACTTTAAAAGTTCTTGAGATAATATGTTCTAAAGGAATTTAAAGATGGCGTCCTGGTGGCCATATTGGATTTCTGACAGGTCGGAAATTTAACAACAAACATCCTCTAAAAGGGACCAAACATCATAAAACTAGGGACTCATGGGTCTCGACGCTCAGCTGAATATGGCTATAAGGATACTGTGGTTGCCTTTTTGTTCGCGAGGGTTTTAATTTCGCGATATTCGCGAATGGGAATAATCGCGAAAATGAAACCCTTGGGAATAATCGGCCAATTGAGAATGTCCTTCTTATTTAGTGTAATCAATACTTGTGTGGTAATAGGTTAGAACAGAGAGAATTTTTTAATAAATTACATCCTTGCAGGTATAGGGAAATTTAAGCCTTAAATTTGAACTAAACCACCTATGCTGTGTGTGCGGGCCTATCATTATATAAGAAATTGTCACAAACTCATGACTTATTCTCATTTTATAATACACAGGTATATGGCTTTGCCAAACATTTGATATAGTTCTGGTGAGATCGCGAAAATGAAACCCTCGCAAAACAATAAAAATGAAAAAATCGCGAAAATTCAGCCTCGCGAATATGAAGCCAACCACAGTATTTTAAAGAAATTTTTCAGAATGACAGTGTTGTGACATTAACGAATGACCTTGTTACCAAAAAATCTTAGAACTTTTTATCCTTGAACTTGCAGCATTAGATTATTGTAACAATCTTTTAAAAAGTTACTTTGACCTCTGACCAGGTAACCTCAAAATCTACAGATTTACTGGCTTTGGGCTAGTAAGCCATGTGTGAAAGATGGACAGTTTGTGATGGGCCCTGTGACCTTGACCTTTGACCCTGTGACCCCTAAATCAAACAGAATCTTCCCCTATTGGCAGGTAAGCAAAATCTTGAAGATGGAAGGTTTACAATGAAAAGTTTGGTTTCAGATGCATATGCATTCTTTTTAAAGATATGGGACCAGTGATCTTGACCTTTGGACCTCAAAATCGACATGGTTCTTACTTTAGTGGTGAGCCATATGTAAATAAAGTTTGAAACCAATATGTCAAACTAAACTGGAGTTATCATCTGTAAACTTATTTGTGAACAGATGGCCCCTGTGACCTTGACCTTTGACCTTGTGCCCCAAATTCTTTTATGCTCTCCCCATACTGGAAAGTCATCTAAATGTGCAAGATGGAAAGTTATGGATGTAAATCTTGGCTTGAAATGCAGCCATAATCTTTTTAAATAAGAAAGTCTTGCAGGGCCTCCGAGAGGATTCTTTTAAGGCAGTACAAAAACGTTGCTGGGCCCCTGCCACCTCTCAGCACTATTATTTTTATTATTATTATTTGTATATATATATATATATGTATATACAGTGTAACCCCAGAATTACGACCACCTTGAAGACTAACCAAGGTGGTCGTGATTTGGGGGTGGCTGTATTTGTGAAACTGTAAGTTACGTGAAACGTATATTCAGGACCAAGAGAAGTAGTTAGATAACGACCACCTTGGGGACTAACCAAGGTGGTCGTAATTTTGGGGTGGTCGTATTTATGAAACTGTAAGTTACTTGAATCGTATATTGGGGCCACGTAAAGAAGTCGTAATTATCAGGGTGGTCGCAAGGCAGGGTTCCACTGTATATTCAAAAACTATGAAAAGATGGTTTAATTAGGAGTACACATCATCAAAAACCCTAGAAATTCAAATTTAAAAATGTGCATTGCACATATTAAAATTAATTATACGTGACCAATTGGTCAGTCGCTTATTATGCAGCTGATGAGCACAAGTTGCCTTATTTGTGACACGTAACTGAGAACTTTTGATTGAAAGCACCACATATGAAAATAAAAAAAAAATACAAAAAGTCCAAATCAGTCTAGGGATCTAAATAACAGAGCAGTTTGATTATCCAAATGCTGCATGGTGATGGTAATATGTAGTTAATGGGAATGTGGATATAAATTTCAAGATGTATCATAGCTTAAAAGAAATAGAAACATGAAATGTAGTTGAGGCCACATACGGTATAACCTAGCCAATAAAACTGTCCATACAAATATCATTGGACCCTTGATGCAGCCACTTGTGGTAAATTTTAGCAACTTCTTTTTGGAAAAAGCTCCTGGTCATATATGGATAAATTCTGTATAATGGGCATTAGGAATCTTTTACATATTTTGTTTGGTGACAGGCTGACAAGAAGTGTACTTTCTTTTAAATAAACAGTTTCATGAAGACAATAACCAAACCACAAGCGCTAGTGAATGTGTTTTTCCTCAGAAACATCAATGGCAGTTTAGGAGTTTACGTAAACCTTTTAATCAAAGCAAATGAATTCAGTTTGACAACATCGGCTTACATCGGTATTACAAAGAAGGCAAACACTATTATGAATACATTAATTGCAAGGTCATGGAAAGAATAACATTATAAACATGCGTAAGGTAACAAAAAAAGAGACTATCGGGCCCTAGAGAGAATTTCTGGGTAACCCGGGGCTTCCTGGCCCTCTGGGACTCTCCCGGGTCAACCCGTATATAGACCCTGTTCAAACATAATTCAAATATAAAAGTCTCCCCATAGGCCTTTTCCAGTTTTTATTGGGCCTTAATTAAGACACTTTCACCAGGCCGGGCCCCCTTTGACCCCCCCCCCCCCCCAACCTTGCAGCGATCAGTCTGGATTAAAAGCAGAATAACCCTAAAAAACAAACTAAACATATTTCATATTTTATGTATTTAGGTCCAACTTCCCCAGAAAACTATGGCCGGCCCGAGCCCCTTTGAACGGCCCCGCATGATTAAAGACATACAAAAAGATGCACACAAACCAAAAAAATTATCATTCAAAGTAATTTTTAGACTGATAAATCCTTTGGCCTCCCAAGGCCACCTCACATCCTCCTGATTGAAGCCATGTAACAGACAAAAAAAATGAAATATACATAGTCTCCAGGCCCAACACAACTCCTTGGTGGCCTGGGCCCCCACAGACCTCCCTGATTCAAAACATGTATAAGTTATTGCAAAAAAGATTGTCTTCCTTAATTTAAAGCTTTTTATTTGACAATATATTCACTATAGGGTCCACTTTAACAACTGGTCCCACTTTATATACACGTTAAAAATATAATGTTCATGCATTGCATAGGGTCCTGTGAAAATCCTGGTCAGCAGGGCCCTTTCTTTGCACTCTGGAATCCGGATTAAGAACAATATGTCACTTAAATAAATAATCTAGATGAGTTTTCCATACTTCCAACTTTTTTATGCCTTCTTGGAAATTTTTCGTACGCCCGGGCCCCTTTTCGGCCGCCAGGGCCCCGGTACGATGTACCAGCTGACCCCCCTTTCGGAGGCCCTGGAGTCCTGTGACCTTGAACTTTGACCTCATGACGCAAAAATCATACAGGTTCTAGCTTTAGTGGTTGGCAAAATGTAAGTCAAGTTTAAAATCCATGTGTCAATCCAACCAGAAGTTATCATCTGAAAACAATTTGTGTGGATGGATGAATAGACAGCTAGACAGACAAACAGACAGACAGACAGGATGATAACTATAGGGCATCCATTTGTGATCAGTAAATACATCAGGTTTCGGGACACTAGATGTAATCACAGCTGAGAAACTGACATGATTGTTGTCATTTTATAGTAAAAACAAGGGACCTATGGGTCACGACGCTCAGCTGTTATATATGATAAAAAAAATTATTTAGAAATGAGGCACATGCTGGTTTTGTGTGGTAATAAATATAAATATATAAATGAAATATAACTGATATGATTATTAAAATAATATTAAAGAATATATTCATGAATGCATTCATGAATACATTTTGAAAGTATTTGCACGAGTATTCATATATTTTCATTTTTACCTGAATTCCCATTCTTTATGCAAGAAATTTTACTAAAACTTAACACTCAACTCTCATAGTCTTAATGCCTGGCCAAAGCATTCCGGCAACAGTGTTTTTGTTATGCACTAATGATATGTCCTTATCACTCCATGAGCTGATACAAAAGGGAGTCATATATCAAAAGTGTCACTGACAATTATGGGCACATAGTGAGATGTACCAGTTGTGAGTGCCATATGGTTATATATACAAGAAAACAAGAAAACTAGAGATGGTCTACAAAATAAGTTATTGTGAACATCCCTGACCTATGACCTTGGCCTTTTGCCAACATATCAACTGGATTCTTTCTAAATGATGGGTAACTACTAACCACTTACATCTGGCCGGGTGTAATTACTTGGCAACCAATGAGTGAATAACTTAGACCTGCAACCTTTAACCTCCTGACCAGCTGACCTCAAAATCAATTAGTTATTTCTTCATGCAAAAAGACCCATAAATATGAAGTTTGAATCAAATTCAGTGATGCATAGATGTGGCATATGTGAAAGACTGATGATTTGGGTTGAACAGTTTCACTTGAAATATGTTCACAAGCATTTAGAACAATATTGTGACCTTGACCTTTGACCTTTTGAACTCAACATCAATAGGCTTCTTCTCCTATCGGTAGGTAAGCTATATATGACAGATGGAAAGTATAGATTGAAAAGTTTGCTGAAAATGACTCCACGCAAGAAGAGGGTGCTGTGAACTTGACCTTTGACCTCAAAAACAACAGGTCTTTTCCCCTGTTGGCAGAGAAGCAATATCAGTGCTGAAAGGTTTGGAATGAAAGGTCTAGCTTGAAATGTGTCCACAACCTTTTCAAAGAAGTGGATCCGGTGACCCTGACCTTTGACCTTGTGACCTCAACATCTATAGGATTCTTCTCCCACTTAGTAGGTGAGCTATATGTGAAAGATCAAAGAATTGGGATGAAAGGTTTGGCTTAAAATGCATCCTGAGGCTTTTCAAAGAAGTTGGTTCTGTGACCTTGACCTTTGACCTTGTGACCTCAAAATAATTATGGTTCTTCCCCTGTTGGTAGGTGAGCTGTATGTGAAAGATGGAAGGTTTGGGATGAAAATTTTGGCTAAAAGAATTATTTCTGGGGGGTGCAAACACACCCCATAACTTCGAGAATATAGGTCGCAGTGACCCAATTTCAGGTTTGCAAGGAGATCTTTTTAGAACCTCTAAGACTGCATAGGGTTCATGGCCCTAGCCCCTATGGTTACAGTTTGTGCCCTGCTAACGGCCGGACGGACAGACGGAAGGACGCCGGACAAAGACCCATCGCTATAGCCCAGCATGACTGAAAGTCAGCTGAGCTAAAAATTACAAATATTGTCCCAAATATAATTTTTATTACAAATAATAAGAGAATCTTATGATTTTTTTAAAAATGAAATATAACTGAAATGATTATTAAAATAATATTAGGGAATATATTCATGAATGCATTCATGAATACATTTTGAAAGTATTTGCACTGGTATTCATATACTTTCATTTTTACCTGAATTCCCATTCTTTATGCAAGAAATTTTATAATACGAGTACATATTCATATTTGTATTTAAATACAATTGCAAAGTATTCGCACCATGTCTGGTATTTACACAGTTTTCACCAAAAATAAAGATGTTGTGAATCCAGAATATAAAAAAATTCACACATTTAAATAATGATCATAAGTACCTGGTTTTATGGCTTTTATTTATATTAAAAAAAATAAATGTAATATATTCATTTTGGACTTATTTCACATCAATGTACACACTAGACACAGTAGGAATCTAGATTAATATTATCAACTGCATCTTTGTCTATCATTAATTTCCTTCATATGATCCCTAATGATTAGTAATGAATAATATGATTTACTTTTTTATCATTAAAATTGAACTGAAAAATACTGCATGGTGTTATCTGGAATATGTGACATTCTATCCATCAATACAAGATTCTTATATCATCAGTAACTGCAAGTTAATTTCCTGTTATTATAAACTAACAAATTCCTTTTCTATTTTTCTTTAATTTGTTATTAAAACCAATAAAAATTTATTAATTTGTTGTTTATTGTTATGTTGTTGGTTAAAACTACTAGATGAGGTGGGTTGGACACCTGGATCAACTGTGGCTTGCCATAAGCTGCCCAGCTGCCCCAGTGAATGCCTCGCCTCAAGCATGCATAATTTGCTGAAAGTTCAACAAGGTAAACATACAGGTGACTCAAGAGGGGCTGGAGAGAGCCAAGGTCTGACATGGTCTCATAAAAACATTAATAAAAGCTACTTAGTTTCTTTCAGCTTTCTAAACTAAAAAGCTGAAATCCTTATGTGTGTATGATATGAAAATTATATCAACAGTGCTCACAGGAAACAAACGTGCCATGTTGAGTCAAAGTTGGGCAAAATTCAAGGTACTAATTTACATTCATACTAAAAACTTATAAAATTTGAAAAATTCAGAACTAATTTTGGGTATTCAATTGAATCTTGATTAAATAATGTTACATCCCTGACAAAAAATCTCTAGCTTCAGCAATCCACTTGTTAAGGGAGTAAATATATTTCTTGATTTTTTACAAAGTGCATTATGTTTGGGCCCATAACTTAAACAATTAAGCAATACTGACATCATTTCTGGCATGTGCAAAGAGAATGTATAGAAATATATATATATATAATATATGATTAAAGTCAGATCAGCGGTTTTGATATTAGGCAGTCTTGAAGTGTAACAATGGATTTTAATGGAAAAATGAAGTTTTTCATTAATATCTCGAAGGTATTAAGTCCTAGTGACCAAATTCTTGGCATGGTAGGGGATTTTGGAGATATCTAATTGTATGCCAAATTTTAGGAACTGAGAGCTGAATGTGGGGAGCTGAGCTCTTGCAAACTGCATAACACTAGCTTGATGTAAACAATATGTTACATGGTGCTTGAAAACTTGAATATAATCCACAGTTTTTGATCAACTGGTTTCAAATTTTTGGTGTTAACAAACAAAATGCTAACATAAACATGCTGTGAAAATTAAATCCACAGTACTTACAGGAAAAAAACGTGCCATGGTCAAAGTTGGGCGAAATTTAAGCTACCAATTTTTTATTTTTGTTAATATTTTTCAAATTTAAAAGATTTTGATCTAATTTTAGGTATGCAATTTAATTTTGATTAATTAAAGTTATATTACTCGAAAAAAAAGTCCATAGCTTTAACAGGTTTTGTGTTAAGTGATCAAATATCTTTCCTGATTTTTTACAAAATGCATTATGTTTGGGCCCAAAACTTTTTTAAATTATATAAAACAGACATAATTTCTGGCATGTACATAGGAACTATATAGAGGAATATTTATGGTAAATATGAGGAAAAACAGATGAGTGGTTTTGATATTAGGCAGTCCTGAAGTGTGAAAATAGGTTTTTAATAAAAAATTGAGGTTTTTCCTTAATTTCTCAAAGGAATGAAATCGCAAAGGCCCTAGTTTTCGGCTTAGTAGGAGATCTTGGGGACATCTAACATTATGCTGAATATTGGATTCCTAGGTCTTACAGTTTTAAAACGTGCCACATCTACGGACGGACGGACGGACAGACGGACGGACGACGGACAATGGACCACGAATATAGCTCAGATGACTTATAGTCATCTGAGCTAAAAATGTAAGGCAGATACACTCTGGTACATCTAAGGTTAGATATAAGTTGGTTTTATACAGAATGATTTAAGTAAATTTGGCAAGGATCTCATAATGAATGTGATATGAGGAGGCCATATGACTCAACTGTGTTTGAGACAATGCCATTGCTGGTAGATAAAGCTCCTTAGTTCAGGTGGACAGAGACAGGTGGTGCTGTTTTAACAGCCCCACACCAGATGCAGTTCTCCAGTCCTGTCTGAAGGCATTTCAGACACTACTGCTGCCAATAAATGACATGGTTTTAACCATTATATAATGCAAACAAGAATTTCTTTGATTGGGCCTGATTGATAACCCAGACAAAAATTATTACTAACCAACAATAACATTTCCTTCTGATTTGCTAACAAATCCTACAAAAAAGCCCCGTAAACTGAGATACTCGTGTGATCAATCAAGGCTAAATTAGTGTGTGGGTGAATTCACTTGTGTTTGAATCTGCAGCCAATCAATTGATTATTCAGGCCTGAAACAATCTACTGCCGGGAATGTCTGGTAAATCATTGAATAACTTTGATGGTTCAAGTGTAACATTAAGAAAAAGGGGTGTATCCATGTGTGCATACATACATGTAAAATTACTCATATGATTTTGTAACTTGGGTGTTTCCATGTGTCTGTCAGTGTATATGCGTATGCAGGGTCTGCATCAACTCAGGGATTCAGGGTAAAATGACATCACTTCACCATCTTTTTGTGGAAGGCCTGCTTGATCTATTGTACATGCACTATATTAGTCTGCCAGTTCACGCATATAGGCACACATGCAAACTTATATAATTTTTGAGGACTACTAGTAATGTTTAAGCTTGGACCTAGCACTATTTTTCTGCTGATGTTGATCCCTGCATCATGCATTAAAAGTCACATACCTTTGCTGGCAGCTACATAGAGTGGTGTTCTCCCTTGTTCTAGTTCCTGGACATCAATACAAGCTGTGGCTCCTGAAACCAACATACAAGCTTTCTCTGCAGTTACATTTTTTAATATTTAATGAGCCTAGATTAGAATATATAGGAAAAACTGGACACAAATTAATTTCTAGCTGAATTTAGCTGGTATTACAATAAATATATTTACATGTTGTTGCTGTTGCCTATTAAACAACAAATTCATTTAAAGTGTATACAAATATTTCTATCATGTTTGTATCCTGGCTTAGAGCCATGTGCTCAATAATACCTACAGTGATTAAGCTTAAAGAAATAGGTACATTAGAGTATACAGTAAGATTATAAGGTATCTTATAATCTTAGACAGGCTGCAGATTGCATAGCTGGAGACCAAATTTGGAATAAAGTAAAATCTGTTTTGAGATCTCCCTTGACAATAGCTAGAACCTTGTCCAGGCATTAGCTAGATCCCTTGCTGAATTGAGTGAACATCCATGCAGAACTGCACACAGAATGAGTGCGGTGTTGCTAGCTGTTACTTCTTGCTGTTAACAACCTGTTAAAATGAACCCTTCATGACTTCCTGCAAACTTGATACCCATATTAAACAAGTTCTCATCAGATTATAAAATAATTTTACAAGTTCAGAGACAGTATCTTTAACAGTTACCATGGTGATATCCTACCTTTCTTAAGTAACGTCTCCACGCTGTATATAAACCCTCGGTTCACAGAGCAGCTCAGGGCAGTATGACCTCTATTGTCACGCTGAAAAAGGCAACATATCTATGAACAGATGTTTACAAAGTTAACCATTATCTATGTACATATCAGACTGATTTGTTTTAAAATCACCTTTCATGGTTCAAACTAAAGCAGAAACCTCTGTCCTCAACTCAATGATTCACTTATAAAAATAAGTTTCATGAAGCTTTGATAACAGTCATTCATAATACATTATGCTTTATCAGCAACATTTTTTGAATATCATCTCCTCTCTCTGAAGAGCACCTTTTCTGTACCAGTACATTTTGAGCCAAAATTTGCCAAACTTTATCAAATCACTGACTTGAATGACTGACCACCCTAATAAAACTGTGCAAGATCCATCACCATGCAGTGTCAAATTCATGCATTCATGTATTTACATACTGTGGTCAGCTTTATTTTCGCGAGGCTTAAATTTCACGACTTCTTCATTTTGAATGTTTCGTGAGGGTTTCATTCTTGTGATTGCACCAGAACCTATGAAATCTAAGTACAGCAGTATTTGTATTGATTATAAATTTAGAATGAATCCTACAATACCTGGTTCATTCATTAACTGATGACTTGTGTTACAGTCAACATATCCCGGGTGTTTTACAATAATTAATGCTTGTATACATGGGCCAGTTTTGATTACATGCACAGATTCGGTTGCCCATAAGTTGTTTCTAAGACTGATGACTGTGATGACTAATTTGTTTGTGCTGGTGCGTCATTCCCTCTGGTTCATCGTAGTTGATGGTGCATCTTATTCTTGAGGATTTCATATTCGCAATTATTTCACATTGGCTAATATCGTGAAATTAAAACCCTCGCAAATTAAAAGGCACCAACAGTAATTGTTGTCTTCATTTGAACAAGAATATATGATATATATCATTTATGACCAACAGGAATACATGGCCCTTATGGACAGCCTTCTACCAGAGGTTATTTCTGCTAAAAACGAACGTCTTCCAGTTTGGGCACAGTTGGATGGCTAGGGCTACTTGTCTCAACCGTCAAACTTTCAAATCAAAATCTTTTACAATTCAAGGAAACACCAGTTTACATTTGACAGCTTTCAAAATGTTACATATTCTGTGATATCCTTACTGCAAAAACACCCATGTGTATATACAATTTGCCATAAACAAGTCTTATCAAACATATTTGAACAGACTCCTTTAACTCTTTACCTCCTTTATATGTGTTCTACTGGTGTATTTAGAGCCCCCCCTCCCCCAGCCCATAAAGCCCTAACCAGCACAATCATACTTTTGCCAGTCTGATTCTTCGCATGTGCTCAAGGATCAATGCTGGCAATGAGCAGCTTGTCAAGAACCAACAAGAGCACTGCAAATGGTGTGTAATATGCTCGTTGTGTATCTGGTGACCTCTGACCTAATTAAATATGCATGAATTTTGGTGAGAATGTAATTCCAGTGACAAACTCTATTGGTAATAAATATTTATAACCAGTTTCATCAAGATCCATAAGATTTTTGGCAAGTTACTATGATGCCACCAAAGTCTGGTGGCCTCTGGTCTCATTAAATATGCGTGGATTTTGCTGGAAATCAAACTTGAGCAAGATATTATACTGACTAATATTTCTATAGAGTTTGATCAAAATCCATCATATTCCACATAAGTTATAGCGAGCCTACTGACCTCTGACCTTTTTAAATATGTGTTGTTTTGCCCTTAATCAAACTTTGGCAAGATAATATATTAGTAAGTAGTTATGGTAGTTTTATGAAATCCATCAAAGCCCCGATAAGTTATAGATAAATTTAACAGACAGACAGATGGAAGGATGGATGTTGGGTATACCAAAATATGTCCTGTCATAGACGGGCTTATAAAAATCTTGAGGGTTGGGATGAGGGTGTTTTTAAGACAACAGCACTTATTTGGTCAAATCAAAAAGATGCATTTTTTCAAATGTAAAATTAAATTTCCTACCCAGTTCATGTGGCTGCCCATTGAGATGAGGTAAGCCACGAGGCAGTAGTTCCCGATGTTACACGCGTACATGAGGGGTGTGGAGCCGCAGGAGTCCGTCACATTGATCTTACAGTTGTGCTCCTCGACCAACAAGCGGACGACAGACAGGTCCTCCTGTTTCAATGCATAACACAGCGCTGTTCTTCCCTTCATATCCTGAATTACAGAAAACAATTTTTTTATGTAAACAGGAAATTATTGTGGGTATGATTATATTTCATGATGGAACCTTAATATGCATACATTTCATGCAGGGAAAAGTGTTTTTAATGCAGCTTTTTAATAATGACTAAATTCAATTCATTTTTTTCCATGTAGTGCTGTTTTTGTTTGCATCATTTTTATTTTAACAAAATTACTTTTTTTTTAAATTAATGTTTTTATCTCAAACATAATTGAAAGAAAGAGCAACATTTTCCATGATCCTTTCTTTGCAAACTATAAGCCTTGATAAATTTACATGGTAATTAATATACTCCAAGGCAAGTCTAGGCAAACTTCAAACTGCTTTGCCTATTATACTGATTGTTTTATCTGTGCTTCAATTTCAGTAACAACAAAATTATAGGTTTTGTATAATAATTAGTATTTTTTTGCTTGAGGCATAAACTTATGTATTTCTGTCAAACCAACTCCACAGCAGTTTGTGAGTGTTATATGCTCTAATCATTCTGGGACTAGGCAAATGTTTCTGAAGGTCTGGTCAGCCTGCAAGCACTGAATGCGACAATAATTCTGATTTTTCACCTGATTTCTGCATCTTACCTGAATGTTGACATCACAGTCATTTTTCAACAGTGTCCGTATGATATCCTGGTTGCCATTGGCGATGGCTAACATTAATGGCGTCTTCCCCTCCTTATTGCACACATTGACCTTGATATATTTTTGCCGCAGGAGTACTCGCAGGAAGCGTGTGTTATTTCTCTCAGCGCAGATGTGAAGAACCGTCATACCTTCCTTGTCCCTCAGATTAATATCAATGTTACATGATACTGAAAACAAAATAACATCAGAACTATGTAACAGATGTAAAAAATTAATGAATCAAACAACTTTTCAAAAGTCAAAAATTATATATATATATATATATATATATATATATATATATATATATATTAATCGAATAAGGTTGACTGATACAGTTAATGATGACTCTTTAAGGAATAAATGTGACAAAACAGGTGCAGTCTTCACAAAATAGTCCCACAGACTGACATTTTTTTTTACTCTGATGAAATACATTGTTGTACAGAGACTAAAATAGGCAATTTAATGGAATTTAATCGCACACAACTGAAATTTTTAGTCTCTTTATTACTGGTATTCACTTTATCTTTTTTCCTGTGACCTAGATGTATTGTGTGGGCTGCCACTGAAACAGTGAACCTTAAAACCCATCAAGAAAATTGTCAGTTATTTCTATTAATTTACATGTTTCTTGTCATGCAAGCATATACAATTAAACTGATGAGCAAAACTGGGCTGAGAACTCCTTACAATCAGTTATCACAGAAAAGGTGTTTATATTACTTTGGTAGGCTTGATTATATTTTAATATTAGCAATATGAAGAATTTGAGTAATGGTTTCTCAGGTTTAAAGTAAATCCCCTCATTATTTTGATCAACTCCTTATTAACTTAACATTAGGGATAACCTATATACCGTAATTAGCATAATTTTGCATATTTTGCTCACCAAGGAAGTCCATGATGTCATCGATGCTGGCAGCCCGGCTGGGCTGGATAGGGATATCACTCCATCGGGAGAATGCTACGTGCAGCGCTGACTCCCCATCGTGCAGTGTGTTGATGTAGCAGCTTCCTGAAGCCATCAGCAGCTGGAGGAAATCAAACTGACGATTACGCACCACTTGGTGGAGAACCGGGATCCCTACATCCTCTGTCAGGTTAACATCCGCACCTATAATTAAAATAAAGAAAAGGTCAATGCAGGTGGCGCCACCAAGACCTCAATTTCAAATATGAGTCCTGTGACCAAAATCTGCATGTAATTTGGTTATGAAAGCTCCAGCAATTTCTGAGATTGTAATTTTAGTATGCTTATATGCCCAATAACTAATTTCAGCTTCCTGCAACTCAGCAAAAAATTATCGTACTGGAACTATTTGAACAAAATTGAGAGAGCACATTCCTGGAATAATTTCTGTGAAATATTTTTCAATTCAGCTTGACAGTTTCAGAGAAGAAGATTTTTAAAGGTTTCCTAGCTTTTTCCCTGTTAAATGCAGATAAAGCAGATGGCACCAAAAGTAGCTAAATCTGATAAAGTTTCACAATTGACTGATTATTCTATAAAATTTGGTGCAGCTAGCTCCAATGGTTTATGAGATATTATGGGTTAATGAACAAACAATGGTTGATGGATGACACTTGCATACAAGCTCACAGGTTTGATAAATATGTTGGATAGAGTGCACAGAGATCAAATGATTAATAAATCTATCTATAATGTCTCCTTATACCTTCAATTATGTCCCAAAAAAGGCATCAATCTTATCAATAAATCTTATTTTCATATCTTTACTGTTCACTTTATTTTCAGATTTTCAAAATTTTTCATTGTATCTTTCATTGTATCTTTACTAACGTTTAAACTATTACATAGAGTTAATGTAGAGACTGTCAAACATTAATAAGTACATCAGAATATCAGCTGGTTCATATCATAAAGAACTGACCATGTTCATTACACAAACTGTCCTCTCTACCCATGTATACTGTAGTTACTGTAGTAAAATTTAGTTTTTTTTAATCTACTGTCCCAAAAACTATGTATATCCTCAAAGGAAGATGAACAAATTAGTAATACAGGCTATTTTTATTATCATAGAAAATAAGCTTAATCTAATATGCTGTTAAGAAAATATTGCTCTTAATGATCATGATTTTTATAAAAAGCTCTTCATAAACTTTTGATTCAAATGAAAACTGAAAATCAGCTTTTTCCCTAAAGCAAACCTTACAGATTCATATCTGCCTAAATGCATGCAGTTGGTAAACAGTTTTATATATATATTTTTTTATATCTGTCCAAAGTATTACATTTTTAACAGTAAGTTTACATGTGTTACACCTGAATCTTCGAAAATGCTCACTAAAATAAGAAATATATCAGAATTGGAACAACAGCTTTACATACCCAATCACAAGACATAAACTTACCTTCTTTTAACAGAAATTCAAACATTTTGCGGCTGCGCCGCTGGACTGCAATGTTTAAGGGAGTTGTTTGGCTCTCCACATGGTTTATGTTAAAACCCTTGGCCAGCAGTTTCCTGAAACACAGACAGTTTATAAATAACAGAGAATACAGTGATTTGTTCAGCCATTACAGCACAAAAATGAAACCCAGGTTATTACACTAAAAGTTCACATGATAAAGAAAGGTAACTTTATTCAGCCTATATGATGATATGCAAAATTACACAATTATAAAGTAACATACCTTCACTCCTGTGTGCAGTAAGCAGCATTTTCTGGTGAATTTTATAAAAGTTTCAAGGTATTAACTTTAGTTAACAGACATCAAATATTGGAATAAGCCCCTTGAAAGGGGCCCTAATCACCTAAAAAGCATGTTGAATTAACAAGAAAATCAGCTTCTTTGACTTAAAATAAATTTAACTGCCAAAATATTGCCCTAAAACTGTTTGCCTTCTCCTGTAAACGAGTGTTAAAAACAGTGGACCAGGCCCAATCACAGATGTCAACTTAAACATGGTGCAGGCAACGTGCCTGGTCGCATTACAGGTCAATCAGGAGATGCCCTGACTGACTAAGCTAAAAAAAATGTAATACATGTTCCCCCTGGCTGAAACACCACAATTGGACCTTCAGTCACATGGCCTTGTTATGGTAAACAGACACATGTGGGCTGTGTTTACCAACAAGCAGAGCCATAACAAGGTCTTAAACAGCCATATGAGAGGTACTGAGACTGTGTGCTGGGGAAACTTTTGTATAAAGCAAAACTGACCTGATAGTGTGAAAGGATTGGCATAATATGGACCTGATAATGTCCCTTTAAAAGATGTCAGATATTGGAATAGGCCCCTTTAATAGATGTCAGATATTGGAATAGGCCCCTTTAAGACTACTCAATATGCAGGTTACAAGCAACATAAATTAGGTATATCTGATCATGCTTTGACATATTTACCTGGCGGCCGTGACATCGTCCCTGACAACAGCCTCGTGAAATGGGTAGTTGTATGCCTGTCTTCTGCTTGAATGTTCAATCCCCATCTGAAGGTAAAGAAATTATTAATAATACAAAGCACTGACATTGTATTTAAGTATTCATAAATATAGTCCTTAACTACAAGTAACCAATGGGTCATAATCAGTGTTGGAGGTCTTGATGTCAGTCCAGGTCTGAGACCAGTTAACAGGTCTTGTTCTCAGTTTTCTCAGAAGTGAAGGCAATGACTTGAACTCTGACTATGTTGTGATTTTTCTCGCCTTTTTGACTCAAGTCAAGGCCAGCTCAAGACCGCAACAGTGTGGCCTAGAATGCTGTGGTAAAATTCTAAAACACTGGATTGGAAAGTAAGTTAACTAATGTGACCTAACTCAGACTAGAATTCAGAAACTGAGCCCTATGATTGCATGGATTCAGACTGTGACCCTGACTCAGTCTTGGCCTAGACAGACTGTGACTCTGACTTTTCATGGCCTTGACAGGTGGTGACTCTGACTCAGTCTTGGCCTAGATAGTCAGTGACTCTGACTCAGTCTTGGCCTTAACAGTCAGTGACGCTGACTTAGTCTTTGCCTTGACAGTCAGTGACGCTGACTTGGTCTTGGCCTAGACAGTCAGTGACTCTTACTAAGTCTTGGCCTTGACAGTCAGTGACTCTGACTCAGTCTTGGCCTTGACAGACAGTGACTCTGACTCAGTCTTGGCCTTGACAGTCAGTGATGCTGACTCAGTCTTGGCCTTGACAGTCAGTGACTCTGACTCAGTCTTGGCCTAGACAGACTGTGACTCTGACTGTACTCAGGCTTTGCCTAGATAGTTAGTGACTCTGACTCAGTCTTGGCCTTGACAGTCAGTGACTCTGACTTGGTCTTGGCTTAGACAGTCAGTGACTCTTGACTTGGTCTTAGCCTTGACAGTCAGTGACTCTGACTTGGTCTTGGCTTAGACAGTCAGTGACTCTTGACTTGGTCTTGGCCTAGACAGTCAGTGACTCTTACTAAGTCTTGGCCTTGACAGTCAGTGACTTTGACTCAGTCTTGGCCTTGACAGACAGTGACTCTGACTCAGTCTTGGCCTTGACAGTCAGTGACGCTGACTAGTCTTGGCCTTGACAGTCAGTGACTCTGACTCAGTCTTGGCCTTGACAGACTGTGACTCTGACTGTACTCAGGCTTCGCCTAGATAGTCAGTGACTCTGACTCAGTCTTGGCCTTGACAGTCAGTGACTCTGACTCAGTCTTAGCCTTGACAGTCAGTGACTCTGACTTGGTCTTGGCCTAGACAGTCAGTGACTCTGACTAAGTCTTGGCCTTGACAGTCAGTGACTCTGACTCAGTCTTGGCCTTGACAGACAGTGACTCTGACTCAGTCTTGGCCTAGACAGACTGTGACTCTGACTGTGACTCAGTCTTGGCCTAGACAGTCAGTGACTCTGACTCAGTCTTGGCCTTAACAGTCAGTGACGCTGACTCAGTCTTGGCCTTGACAGTCAGTGACTCTGACTCAGTCTTAGCCTTGACAGTCAGTGACTCTGACTTGGTCTTGGCCTAGACAGTCAGTGACTCTGACTAAGTCTTGGCCTTGACAGTCAGTGACTCTAACTGGGTCTTGGCCTTGACAGACAGTGACTCTGACTCAGTCTTGGCCTTGACAGTCAGTGACGCTGACTCAGTCTTGGCCTTGAGGCTTGACAGAGAGTGACTCTGACTCAGTCTTGGCCTTGACAGTCAGTGACACTGACTCAGTCTTGGCCTTGACAGTCAGTGACTCTGACTCAGTCTTAGCCTTGACAGTCAGTGACTCTGAGTCTTGGCCTAGACAGTCAGTGACTCTGACTAAGTCTTGGCCTTGACAGTCAGTGACTCTGATTCTTGGCCTTGACAGACAGTGACTCTAACTCAGTTTTGGTCTCAGATGGAAGCGACTCACACTATTACATTGGTCATTACACTTTGCTGACCAGTTTAGTTTGGAATTAAATAATTAGGTTACAGTAGCATGTTATTATTCATTGTAACTAAAGTAGCACATAGTTGCTGGATATAGGGTGGATTAGGCAATGAAAAAGAAGTGACCATGTGAAAAAGACATCATCATTATTGCCTTAATTCCCTAGGAGGGTTGCATTCATTCCTATTGGTGAGATTGTGCATGTGTATTTGTTCACAAAATACCTCACACAATCATGAAATTTTCAGGGCATTTTTAGGAAGCTTATAAGTGAATATCTACAAGGCCATTGTGTTCCTGGGAAAAAAGATTTCTAGTTACACATTGTATTCCTCCTTTGCCTTTAATCACAGCAAGAAACATTATTTCAGTCTTATGTTCAAACAA
Organism: Sipunculus nudus; assembly: GCA_026874595.1. NCBI lineage: Eukaryota > Metazoa > Annelida > Sipuncula > Golfingiida > Sipunculidae > Sipunculus > Sipunculus nudus. The sequence continues at coordinate 73,613,667 of CM049314.1, forward strand.
ATATCATCTATTCTCTGCAAGCTTAAAATTTTGCATGAAGATGGAATATTTGTCTCAGTAAGGTATAAATCTTACAGTTTTGGTTAAATTTTGAATTTTTGATAGATATTGGATGCTGTTACTGCTGGTAACATGACTGCTTTCATAAGTATGCAATTTGTCATCACAAATTTAAAATATAACTTTGGTTCAAACAATTTTGGGTAGCACCTTAAGCTGTTGGAACAAAAAAATAAAAAAAAACTTTCCAAACACAACATGCACAGCCAATTGAAACCATTTATGAGAAACTAGACATTTTGTATGATTTTTTACATGTATTTAAAATCAACTGATTGAGTCATTGAAACTTCAAAAGTGTCTAGCTGGGACATTTTAAAAATCATTAGCACAATCATTTTAAAAACTTTCATAATTAAACAAATTTGTCTGACTTGACTGCATTAATTTACAAATTGGAAATGATTTAGTCAGTGTTGCCTATACATTTTTTTAGACAAATTAAGTCACCCCCCCCCCCCCCCCAGGTGGGTCCATACAACTAACAGATGATTTATAATGTAAATACAATTATTACACCTTGTAATTAATACAAGGTGTTATAATTGTATTTATAACTAATCATCTTTCAAATATCTGATTCACTCACATTTTGAGTGAGTAACAAAGAATTTTATTTCTCCTTATTAATATAATTATCACTAAATTCATGATCCCCCCACAAATTTTTATAATGAACAAAAAAACCCTCAGTGGACCTCTGTAATTAACAGAACTATTAAAATAAGAAGCAACTGGTGGAACAGACTGCATGCACTTATATCCATAACCGATTATTATAAAAATTTGATATAACCGTGCACTTGTCATATATTGAGATCTACATTTTACAGCCATAAATCACACGTTCAATAAAAAAAATCAATACACCTTGGCAACCTGAAATGCCAATTTTCAGGAATTTAACATAAAATCTAAATATTGAGCTGCAATAGTGCTGAAATACTGATCTAACCTCACAACGTCATCAAGGTAGACAACACACTGCGTGTCTGGCTGTCTGTCTGTCTGTCGCAGCAGTCGACAATGATTACAAATTCACGTGCGATGTCAACATGTTTACGTTATGCTGTTAGTATGACGTAAATCGGGTTTCGACCTCTCACCGTCAGACATGACCTACATTCACTACAGCTCGGGCACTTTCGTAGCAAGACAATGTAAATATAACGGAATGACTGACGATCCATATGAATACAAGATTTGCCCGAATCTCTTCAACAGGTTCGGCTTGAAATGCAAATGTAAGCAAAGTAAGCCCTCAGAAAAGCTCACATAAAACATGTATTTGATACTTGTTCTGCACATGGGGACTTAATATACTGCAATAAAATATTATTATTATTATTATTAAATAAATTGTATTATCATTATTAATCAGAATTTATTATAATTATTATTAATATTATAAAATAAAATGTATTATTTTTATTATTATATTTATTAATTATTAAAAATGTTGTACATGCTGACTTAAGATACTGCAATAAATTATTATTATTATTATTATTATTATTATTATTATTATTATTATTATTATTATTATTAAATAAAATGTATTTTATTAATAAGAAAATTAAAATTTAATATTATTATTGTTATTAAATAAAATTTATTATTATTATTATTATTATTATTATTATTATTATTATTATTATTATTATTACAACTGAATATGTTCCGTCTTTAAGGTTTTTTAATTGTTAAAATAATTATTTATAATAAATTGTTATAATAATAATATATATTTGTTTTTATATATATATATATATATATATATATATATATATATATATATATATATATATATATATGTTTATACAATATATATGTATCAAATATAATATATCATATATATATATATATATAATTTTTATATAATGGAGGAATATGTTACTATTTTAGGATAGTTATAAATGAAAGCTTTATATACTAGTGTATGCGTGGTTCCTTGCCTCACAGGGCAAAGTGAGAGTGCACAAGTTTAACAATAAACATGCATTGTGTACATGCATATACTGAACTCGATACCCCCCCCCCCCATACACACACTGTTAAATGAAAAAAAATGTCAGGACCCGGTATCGGTCAGCCCATTCAGGTACAGTACTTATAACAATTCACTTCTTGCGATACCTATGGTCTGTTTAAAGTGTATTGGTAAGATTATAGACTATATTTTATGTCATGTTATTACAGATATTTCGTATATTTCCGATAATAAAACTTCTGTTATCATATTACCCTTTATTTCCTTGAATTTTCCAGTGGCTTTGATCACTTGTTTCACACATGTTTCACTCTGAAGTTTGATCGTGTATATATGAATAAATGCACCGCCAGATTTAAAGTGCTACGCTGACGCCTGAAGCATGTGTAAAAAAGTGGACTATAAAGGGAAATATATACCTGCTTTAATCGCGAAATGAAAAAAAATAATAATAATGACAATATGTATACGTAAATTGAGTATCGATTTCATAAATAACCATGGTTGTTTTAATATTAATAATATAGAGTAATATGCAATTATTATCGCTAACACGCGCCAGCTAGTCACGGAAGCCCCGACATGCGTAAGTCAGTTATCAATCGATCATTTGGCCGTCAGCGATGTATATCAGTGTCCTGGACTCAGACTTGTACTCGAACTCGGAAGAAAGGACTCGATAAATTAGACCGAGTCCGTCTCGAGTCTAATAGTAAAAAACCCTGTCACATATTTTAAAGGGTTATGCACTATATGTACATATTTACTTAAACAAACTACTAACGAAATATTACAAAATAACAAGACTATATATACAAGAAGCTATGCTCAGCATCGGGAGCAATAAATGTAATTAATCATTATACTAAAAAATGTGTGAACTTGCTTAAAATATACATGATGATCTGAAATTTCCATTTTAAATCACCTTTTTTGTATATTTGTATTGGGCTTGGACTCGGGTTCCAAATGACACGGACTCGAAGAAGGCGGACTTTAACTCAAACCTGAAGGACTCGGACTTGGACTCGTGTAGCCTGGACTCGGACTTGTACCTTGACTCGTGTAACCAGGACTTGGATACTTACTTGGACTCGTGTAGCCTGCCATGGATTCGGACTTGTACCTGGACTCGTGTAACCAGGACTTGGACACTTACTTGGACTCGTGTAGCCTGCCATGGATTCGGACTTGTACCTGGACTCGAATGGTGTGGACTCGAATTTATCCATGATGGCCATCACGTTTGAACTTGTATGTCTTAAAAGACAAAATCACAAATATAAAGTATAGTTAAAGCTTTATATATAGCTACGGTTATATTTTAAGTATTTTGTTTTGTCCATATCTGTATGCAGCCATTGTTTTCCTCGATATGGCAATGCAGCATGCAAAGTATATCACAAACGTATCGACGTTGCGTATCGAAAATTATCGATATATCAGTGTATCGATTCAGCCCTACTTTAAATGTATAATATTTGACATTGTTGTTATAGATCAATTTGGTTTCATTCTTATTTTTGATATTATAATATTTAAAAAAAAATGATTGCCTAGTTTGTCCGAAGAAAGAAATAGAAAGACAGAAAGAGAAACGCGTGGAATTGGATGGTTATAAATAAATGCGCTGGTCATCTGTCAGACATCAGACAACAAGTAGGTTTTAGTTTACTCTATTTACCGCCAGCAATTGTGAAATGATGGCGCAATACGACAGGTAATCTGTGCTGACATCTAGCGAGGAATTCTAGAAACACTATCTCGGAGATCTTTTATAAGATAACTTTTGACTTTTCTGGTGCCATAATCTCTCCAATAAAATATTTTCCATTTTATACATTCTAAAGTGTTAAACAATTCTGGGATTTTAATGAATTCCGAAAAATATTACAAATCAATCATGTCGAACTCGTTGTTAAATTCGCTATCACCCATGGAATTAGTGCTGATTAAAAAGTTAACCATTTATGAACATTATTTTAAAATCTATTACCATGTCAATAAGATTTTGATAAATATTGGAAAAATTTAAAGATTGCGTACAGATCATGAAAAATTAAACAGATAGACAGACGGAGATTAAGAATGATCGAGTTAGCGCATGTCAATTATAATTGAATAAATACATTAATGTCGCAAAACGCTAAAGTGTCAAAATGTACATATACAATATAGAAAACTTAATGATTGCATACGTATTAGAACATGTGAGAGAGAGAGAGAGAGAGAGAGAGAGAGAGAGAGAGAGAAAGAAAGAGAGAGAGAGATGTCAAATAACACTTAAATATATTTCTACTCATATTACTTTGTAATAACTCGTTAAAAGAAAGAAAAATTGATTTAAAAAGGTGAGTGTCGAGTTAGCACAGCGGCACCCCCGGGGCAGGAACGAGTCCCCGTTTCCCGGGCGTGGTGATCATATGCTTCAGTCTCACATGACGGAGTTATCCACTGAGCCACGGCTCACCCGGAAAACCAAGTAGGTTTTAGTTTACTCTATTTACCACCAGCGATTGTGAAATGATGGCGCAATACGACAGGTAATATGTGCTGACATCTAGCGAGGAATTCTACAAACACTATTTCGTAGATCATTTATCAGACAACTTTGACTTTTCTGGTGCCATGATCTCTCAAATAGAATATTTTACATTTTATACATTCTTAAGTGTTAAACAATTCATTTGTTGCAGATATGGTATGAAATTTAACTCAGACAAAACTAAAATCATGGTTTTAAGGAGAGGAGGTATTACTAAGAAAACAAGAAAATGGTATTTTAAATAACAATTCAGGGATTTTTATTGAATTCTGAGAAATACAAATCGATCATGTAAAACCCGTAATTACATACGCTATCACCCATTGAATAAGTACTGCTTAAAAAAGTTAACTATTAATGTTATTTTATGAACGTTAATATAATATCTAATACCATGTTAAAATAATTTAGATCAACATTAGAAAAATTATAGATCGCGTTCAGATCATGAAATATAAAAAAAAGATAGCAAGAAGGAGATTAAGAACGAGCGAGCTAGCGCATGTCAATTATAATTGAATACAATATGGAAAACTTAATGATTACATACGTATTCAAACATATGAGAGAGAGAGAGAGAGAGAGAGAGAGAGAGAGAGAGAGAGAGAGAGGCATGTCAAATAAAACTTAAATACATTTTTACTCATATAATTTTGTTTATTAAAATTTTTATTCATTGAGCTAAGCACGTCACTTTAAATTAAAGGGACAAGCATGGAACGAAAAAGGTGAGTGTCGAGTTAGCACAGCGGCACCCCCGTGGACAAGAACGAGTCCTCGATCCCCGGGGGTGGTGATCATATGCTTCAGTCTCACATGACGGAGTTAACCAATCCACTGAGCCACGGCTCACCCGCTATAACCAAGTAGGTTTTAGTTTAATCTATTTACCACCAGCGATTGTGAAATAATGGCGCAATACGACAGGTAATCTGTGCTGACATCTAGCGAGGAATTCTACAAACACCATCTCGGTGATCTTTTATCAGACAACGTAGAATATTCTGGTGACACAATCTCTCCAATAAAATATCCTACATTTTATACAAGTGTTAAAAAAATCAGGGATTTTTTTTATTGAATTCTGAAAAATACAAATCGATCATGTAGAACCCGTTGTTAAATAGTAATAAATACGCCATCACCCATGGTCCGTCCGTCCGTACTGCCCCATGCATTCTTTACCACATATCTCTTAGACCCTTGGTGCTTTCTTACTAAATTTTACAGACTTACTCAGCACATGACTGACATATGATTATCACCTGGAGGTGGCGCCACCTATGTTCAACGACTTTCTGCGTTCAAAAATGGTCTTTTGCACTTCCCTTCAAGTCTATAAATTAAAACACTTTAGCCTTCAAATCATATACAAGGATTCCCTGGAACTAGGGGAATTCAATGAATACTATATTTAATAGCATTAATGGTCCCCTACTGTAGGAGGGAGGACTACTAGTATGGTCCACGTCTGTCCGTCTGTTCCACTCCTTCTTTTACTTGATAGCTCTATAACCCCCGCCGATTTTCTTACCCAATTTTTACACATGTTAGTCACATGACGAGCATGCCATGGTATCCTGCAGGTGGTGCCACTTGTGTTTGACCTACTTTTTCTGGCCACAGTTGTTTTCCCTTAAATTGGGATGATTCAGTAAATATGAAAGCTGAAGCCTCAAAATCATATACACACATTCCTTAGAACACGGGGGATTAAATGAATACTGTAAGAAATAGGTTTGATTTTCAAAAGATGGTTTAACTTGTCTTTGAATTTTGATGATCGGCAAATTCTGTATTTTTATAATTCCATTTTTTTGTTTTGTTTTGTTTGCAAAAGATTATTACCATGTTGGGCGGACACAGTTATCATGTGACTGCTGTTTGATATTTCACCAGCAGATGGCACCACCTGTGGTCGTGTCATCTCCTCACATCCCCCCTCCCCCCCCCCCCCCCCTTTGAGCTGTAACATCTCATATTTTACCCTTTTTTAATTAATTTTTATTTTAAGGTATTTTTTATTCCAGAGCATTTGAAGTCATCGATAGTTTGTAACTTTCTAATTCATAAGTTTAGCGTATTTATTAAGAGCTCTGTGATTAAGTGATTAAGATAGTGTTACAGGTGCCCCTTTTATTGTGTGGAGCGGTCTTACAGATGATTGTTTTTTTGTGCACACGGATGTTCCTTGTGTTGTTGGCATTTGGTTTGTGTGCCACGCGTAGCTCGTGTTGTAGCGGCCTCGCCTGGCCGGATGTTGCAGGCTCGGTTTAATCCGCATTGGTTGAACTCTAGATACACAGCGTTCTTTGTACTAGTATGTTCTTTGAACGTGTGTACTGTGTTAGATTCTTTAGATTTTTCGAGAAATGGAAGGTTCTCGGCTGAAGGTGAGAAGTTATAAATAGGGGGCTGTGTTTTAAGAGCCGAGGGAGAGGTGAGAGAATATTCCAGCGGACACAGAAGCCTGTATGTCAGTTTGTGGGACCTATTCCGATAAGTGCGGCAATTATAGATTTTTTCAGATTTTCTTCTTTATTTGTGACGAATCTTATTTGGTCTTCAGTTTACTTTTTGGATTGTTACAAGTGCTTTACATTGGACTGTTATTCTCCGAGAGAATTTGTGTGAACTATTCGTCAGGTTTATACATTTTAAAGGACTTGTCGCTGTGATAGTGGTGGTAACCAGGTACTGTGTACTTTGTTTATTTTATTGTGTGATTATATTGATTTGCTGTTATACTGTTGTTGTACTGTGTAACTGTATTGATTTAGTGTACTGTAATGTTAGGGTTGTTTTAAGAATAAATTATGGTTATTTGTTAACAAAAAACCACTGACTTCTTTATTCTTTCCCTAGACATTTCACGCTGCATAGTGTTACAGAATCTGATTTTTTTTCTCCATTACAAAATTTATGTTCATCACGCATACGTGATCTGTTGATATTAGGTTCCGTAACAATAGCATTCAATGTTTCTCTACTGAGGGAGGGAGTCTTTCTATTAATACACTCTGCTGGGTCATAAACCTCCCCCCTCCCCCTAAAAAACCACTCATTCCCCTGTGAGTGAGACACGGCCTTCCTGTCAGTCTCAAGAGCCCAGCTTGTGTTTGATGAATCCCCAGCCCCTAAAGTTTGGTTACATTTTTCAAAGACATTTAAGAGAAAAGTACCCGAGGAACAGAAAATCCTCAGATTTTTCGTAAAAGGTGGCTCAAAATGTCCTCTTTACTTTGCATATTTAATTATTTTCTTAATATGGCAGAGGGAGATCCCTTCCCAAACCGTCCCCCGTGTACCTGTAATTAACTTGAAAACCCCCTTCCGCCGCCCCCCCCCCCCCCAAAAAATATGGCTATAGATTTATGCTTATTCATAGATGAAATAAAAAATAATTTCATGGATTGAAAATATATTTCGTAGTAGTAATTATATATAAAAATATATATATAAATATATATATATATCCATTCGTATCTGACTATATATTTGACCTTTATTATCTGAGAGAAAAGGGGAAAATATTGGAAATATTAGTAACATGGGATTTGTAATTATGTCACACCCCTAAAAAAATGGACGATCAGGTTTTTTTAAATGGTAGACCAAACCAGTTGAAACTCATACATACACTACAAAAGATGAAAAAGTCATGAGTAAACAAAACATATACATATATTAAAAAGATACATTAACATTTCTCTGGAGTGGCGTTCCACACATATAAATATCGATGAACACATGCGTCCACATAAGAAAACAAAATCACTAAGTCTTTTATGTACACTGCACAGGAAAGTTCTCTTCGTGTAAACGTGACATTGGAATGTCAAGCTGCTCACTGAGTCCGCTAGCATTTGTGTATATACACAGGGATTCCTCAACTCTACACGCCGTCAATTAAAAGTTCCTTTCTTGATTGCGCGTTCGCTTCTCGAGGCAAAGTCCACAAAGCATTGACTGATAGGCGCACAGCCTTTTCTATATTTAATTAGAATCAATGTCTTTCAAAGCTGATGTATCCTGGATACATGCCTGAATAAGCCTCCACAAAACGATATTCAGTACCTCTTTCATTTCGTGTATAAATAATGTCCTTGCTTCTTCCTGGTAGCGCTCATGGAAGATAAAGATCGCTAAATTACCGGTCCTTCGGTAGTATCCGCTCTGAAGTCCGTTTAAGAGGTATCAGGGTGGCCCTCTTCAAATACTGACGATTTACACTTACAGACATCGCCTCTCAGCTGTGCAGACTCTGATAAACGCAAACCTGCTCCTTGACAGCAGACAATCGTCAGACTACCCCTTACAGGCGCGGTGATCAGGCAATTGTAGCGCTTCCTTCTCAAACCAGCTTATACGTGCTTGCTGTCGTCACAAGTCCTTACCGTCTTATGGCCAATCTTATCACACCATTACGCCGACAGTCATTTATTACATAAATATTTAAATGGACACGCCTCCAGAGAACAAACCCTGAGAAAAAAACAAATAAGCAGGTGTTTGGCCTTTGAAGTCTACAGTAAACAACGTTTCTATGGTTACCGTCTAGACAGGAGACGGTTCCCACAGATTAAACTGTACTGCAATTAACATCATATGAGGCAACTGTGTTCTCTAACCTAAGTACTGACGCTAACATCTAAACATGCTACTCCATATTAATGTACAATAAATTATAAAATTATATTATATTTTAATCATAAGGTTTCCTTCCAGAGTATTCAAATTCCCAGGTGTTACTGAATCTTTTGTTATGTATATGTATTATGTATTATGTATTATTATGTATTGTTTTGCATTATGTGTAAGTTAATAAATAAAAAAAAAGGTTTCCAAATATACCCACAATGCCATGTCTGCATTTTATTTGTCAGATATCTGTTTAAACGAAGCAATACGCTATCTAAACCATAATATACCGGTGTCATTAGCCTGCGTATAGATCATATATTTTATTTACCTCTCGCAGGAAATTCCTCTGAATTAGTTCAGCTTGTGTTAACGACTCCTTGAAAGCGAATCCAATACTTTCTAATTTATTTAGAAGTTGATTCTGATAAAGGCATTGTTCTATTAACATTATACACTGATCTATTTATATTTCATATTATAACACTGGTTGGTTACGTTTACTTTTGTGCTATAGAAATTAGGAGCAAGCAATTGTATGTCTAGTGTATGCGAATGACTTATTTTGTTCCAAGTTAGGAAGTGACTAATAGGTCCATAGGACCGGGTGCACTGATATGTATAATTATATATGTATCTGAATGTACTTGTCACTCTAATAAAGAATACTACTACTACTACTACTACTACTACTATAGAGCCTAATCCAAAGACATTATGGTATACTTTTAAATAGTCCTTTATTTAGGTAATTTGACTCTCACTTACCTCAACAACTTTTACCTGATTTATTATTTAGGTATAAGTTAGTTCCGTATCCTTTTGAAAAAAAAATATTGTGATAAATTAAATGATTTTCATCGTGTGTTGCCACAGTTAACACATGCTCATCTTCTAAAGACTATTGTTCTTTTCGGGGAAACCGCTTGTCCCGATTTTAGTAAAATTTCCTCTGGTATTCCATTTATACCTCTCACCTAGTAATTTAATTAAAGAGTTTCGCGTATATTTAACAAATTTGTGAGGTCCACATTTCATTATATGTTCACGTTGTTAGTTTGTAAACAATTGTTTGGTAAACAGATTATATAAAAATATAAGGATGACTTTATATCAGTAACATGTCACTATATTGTCAACTTGGCTGCGATGTGAACAGTTCGTTCTAATATTGCAGGTAAAATTTAAAATCCCTTTATACGATAATTTAGGAAATATTATACACAAACATGTATGAACTTCATTGAAATATTGCATGATAATTACACATTGTAATAATGATTTTGCATTAAATGCACTCTGCGCTATTAGTTGACACAGATAGCCCTTTTTTATTGCCAACTCGAATTCACTGATGATATTTTAAGTAAATAGAATTAACAGTTAAGATCTCGTGACATAAAACTGTTAACATGTAGTTAATATAAATAGAGGGTACATACAACTCATAAGCACATTTCACAAAAACGTTTTTTTTTCTATCTGTTAACCTGTCTTTTGAAGGAGACAAGAAGGCTCTTTAATAGACAGTATGTTATGTCTGATCATTTTTTTATTATCTGTTAAAGATAGAGTAAATTTGGAGAAAATTCCCCAGGAGTCGATCATTTTTGGTAATCCTGATCGACGGCCTGTGACAAATGAAATTTTATGTATTTTTAGCTCAGCCAACTGAAAGTCCGATCACTCTTTGTCCGTCGTCCGTCCGTCTGCCCTTCTGTATTCCTTTAACAGGGCACAAATCGTAACCGCTGAACCTGAAATCTTTTAACTTGAAATCCGGGGCGGTCCATGAAAAACTCCTTGGAAACCTGAATTTAGGTCTCTGTTACCCATATCCTCCGAGCTATGGGGTTCGTAAGCACCCCAAAAATAATTAAAAAATTGACACAAAAGCTCTAGTATCTGAATAACTAACGCATTGATATCGCAATGATTCTTCGCATGCATATTGACCATGAAGTGTGTCAATTTCTGCAGACTAGTGGCGCCACCTGTATTTTTTAAAGCTTATTTTCTCTATTTTTTAGACTTTTAAATGAAGCAGTGTGGCTGTTAACAAAGCACAAACTGTAACCGTTAGACCTATAGAATCGTCCAACTGTGCATCCAGGGAGGTCTTAAATCTCATTGGAAACCTGAAATTAGACCACAGCGGCCTATATTCTGTATCTAGGTATGTGAAAGAACATGAATTGAGCACCCTATAGGACAGGTTTGCATAAATGGTTACAGTTAGACCTAGAAACTTCTAATTTGATTAAGATCCAAGGATATTCTCGTAAACATTTCTATGGAAAATGAAATAATGTCACTGTGTCCTATATTCTGCAAGTTGTGTGAGAGACCATTATGATATGTAACTAAAGTTTCATCCGGGTTTTACACCCATCCAACTCAATTGAAGAAATACTCATAAAGTGATAATAATATTTATAATGCATAAATCATTATTTACAATATATACAGGAAATAAGTTTAAGTTAAAAAAAAACTGTCATGGTGTGACACCCATATTTGATTCAAACGTTATATTTAGCTAACAAGTAGAAGAAGGTGTGTCTCCTAACCACAATAAATCACAGTGTCCAGAATACAGATACGGATACGACCCCTGGGGCTGCGGAGGAGCCGCTCACAGTATGACAAAGTCCATCTTCAACAAACGACAAAGTAACGTCCAATGAGAAAACCAGGCCTGGTGACCATCTTGACACTTCGAGTAACAAACTCAGCCCATACGAGATCGGGCATACATGTGGCATTTTTTATGAATACGCGTCGTGACGTCGCGGTGCGTGTACCAAGAAAAGTTCCAGTTGTTCACGTTAATATATAGTCCGCTAAACAAACACGATTCGAGTTTTTTGCATGTTCCCGTTGTTAAATTGTTTTCTGTGGTGTTATGCTTCACCGCCCGCCGACCGATCGTCTCCTTGCACTTTCTCGACCGATTATCTGTAGGGTCCCGGCCGTCACTGACGTAGCCACAGTAACCACATAACAACATGACCAACATGACCTCATGTGATATTGCACCTGTGCATTTGAACAATTATTTATGATTCATATATGGTAAAATTATGCTTTCCACGGCATCAGACTAACAACAGAAGTATTTGCACAATAAGCCTACTCAAGCGTCCAGACTTCGATGTATTTCAGAAATAAAGATATGAGTTGACTGATTATTTACAGGGAAAATACACAAATTATGTCGGCAATTCATCATTGTTATATATTAAAAAAATTATTTGTTGACTTTACGCAGTCAATTTAAACGGCCTTTTGCGAAAAAATGTGTCTGTCTTCGAAAAAGGTCTTGGAAAAATGACCAACTGGAATTTTTAACAAAGCTAAAACATAAAAGAATACGTTTTGCACTTTTTATAGCATCTGTACCAGCCGTCAACGTCAGTTTTTCATGATATAACTTTTACTCCTAGGACTAGGACTAGGATCTAGTTTTTTATATATAGTCATTAGACAGACACGTTTGAGCTTACTACTGGTGCTAGGTATCGATTTTAATCGGGGTGTCCGATATTACTGTAACGTGAACTTTAAGGTCAGGTCAAAGATCATGCTGCATGATCACTCACAACTTGCTCACATACCACACTATCGTAAGATTAAGATTAAAAAAGATTAAGGTTAACTTAAACACTATTTATTAAAACAACAACAACAATTACCATACTAATTACAAATGATCCAAGTATTTAAATACAAATCAGATCAGTAAAAGAGACCTTAAAAATGATATGAATGGTACCTGGAAATCGATGTTTTGATTGGTTACTGAACGGTAAGTCCACAAAGCATAAGTTCCCAATATTACCCCCCCCCCCCCCCTTAATCTATGACAACGAGATGCAAAAAATATGGGCAATCGATGCCTCTATCAATAATAGACATAACGTGACCAGGTTCAAGGAAATCGCCTATCCAGAATGGCCACAAGTTTTACATTTTATAATTATTAAATAGGAATTGTCATCGACCATTCTCCGTTGGAATAAACAGTTTCAGGAATCTGTGTCACAGGCATTTATAACGTGTGCTCTTAGTGCTAACAATTACGATGAACATTGTGGGAATCTGTAGACAATAACACGCCCTTTACGCTTAAGTTTTTTACGTTTAACGCTATTGTGAGTGCAACATTGTTCCTGATTTGATACACAAAGACTTAAACGTCATGACAAAAAATGTTCTCTGAGTTACAAATAATCTGGAGCATGACTTAACTATTCATCAACATGGGTTTGATTTAGAGTTTAGATTTGGTGCTAGAATAGAATCTTAAGGATTTGTGAGATGATAATATCCAATATTTAACCAATACAAAAATAAGAGGATAAGAAAAAATATTTTATGACTTGCTACACACAGCTTGCTACATAAATTGTTGGATTACACAGAAGTATATATGACCTATAGACCTTTTGAATATCACCTCCTAGAAACACAACTATATTGTAACCATGTGCTAACATGTAATTAATGGTAAGCACATTCAAAACCTCAGACAGCTTAGGCGGAGCCTGTAGGAAATAGGAAATGCAGCACTAATTGTCAAAACACATACAACATTTACAACGCTGTAAATTCACACATACAAGTCTTAAAATATATACCTATAATCTAAAAAATTGTGCAATTTCATGTATCCAAAGAAAACCTTGACTACCCAAACTTCCATAAATTCACACATATGTCTCTTAAAATGTATACCTATATTGTAAAAAAATATGCTATTTCATATATCCAAACAAATCCTTAATTCCCCCAACGCCCATGCTTTTATTAAAGCAGTCCTGGCATGTTGTGAAATTGGTACTTTTTTTAAAATTTAGATCAAAAATCCTATTTATCTTTAAACCTGACGTTTAATGATCCGTATACAAGTTATATGTACTACTTCTAAAATATATGCGCAATGTTCAGTGAAACAGAGTATAGTAAGACATTGTATAACATGGTGCATGACGGTGTCTTATAGTAATAAAGAGGTTTGGTAGATGCAGACAATTATATCCTACTTAAGATGTTTAATGAGATGTGAAAACAATGCTTTTAAAATATAAAATCTGATTTCGTAATGTTCAACCTTCTGACAGTACTCTTATTCTATCGTAATAATAATGAAGATACGCCCATGGATGTGTATATTAACAGGCTTCTGACTAGATTATACATGAAGCTTAACGATTACAATTAAAGAAAGCTCATATAACAATAATATCTACGATAATTCATATTATTAAACATTCAAAATTTTAGAAACACTGCTAGAGTGTCGGCCGTTTCCATAGCAATTGAATCAGCAAATCGCTCAGCTTGTCCATTTTTGGAGTACATGAATGCAGGCCAGTTATTGTATTTTGAAGTTACAAAATCACAAACATCATGGGGCGTGTCTTTTTCTATTACCATCATCCAGCCTACGTCACCAGGACAGCCGCTGTAATACCAGCTTACAAGAAATCTTCGATATGCACCCCCTGTGTCCTCAGGGTTGCCCATTATAGAAAACTTACATCCCAGACCAGTGCAAGATGGTGAAAACATTTTTACTTTGATATCTGAATAGGTACCAGACTGAAATCTATCAAGTGAAAACCAGTTCATCTTGTCACTCCCGATAGCATTGAATAAAAAATGAACAACTTCACTGCCATTCTTGTATAACACAAACTTGGCCTCTGATGGATTCATTGATTCCCATATATCCACAAGTCCACTTTTGTGATGACTTGTCGCTTGGATGGTGGGGTTTGATGGGTTCCCGTCCCATGACGTCAGATTGGTACCTCCTTGCGACGTCCACAAATTAGCGACACTCTGAGAAATACCAGCGGTGGCGTGAAATACAAGATACCATCCACAGGGCGGGTTCATAGCTATGTACAAGTCAGTGTGTGCGGAACTCACGAAAGACCCGTCATTCTCACCCTCCTTGTAAAGGCGGCATATTTCTTCTTCAGAAACCCACTCGAAGGAATTACACTTGGGATTGTTAGCGCAAGAAGAGAAGCAATACGTCAAAGAAGTCTTTGTTGTATATACAGGAGAAGCAGCTGATAATCCTGAACCTGGAAAATGTTTAAATTTCTTGGCTAACAAAGATCTTCCAATCACAAATAGAATTACAGTTGATAAGTAGTTGATGTAGTACATGATTACCAAATCTTTCTTCTCGAGCTCTTCTTCGCTGATTTTGGTGGTGTACGATAGAGAATAGAAGGCGATGGTTGTTCTTTCCTGGTCATTAGTTAACATAGAACATCTTCAATGAAGAAAGTCTCCTATCATGAACGAAATAATTTCTGCACCAGTTATTTCAAGATATCGATGTGCTCCATGTTCTGTAAATGGTTATCGTGGTATCCAGTTCCCGTCTTTTGCGTGCTGATGGTTTACCGGCGAAACATTAAATGAATCAAGAGCAGTCCCGCACCTACGGGAACATTAACCTTATTGTCAATAGATTTAATAACCGGTGTTATTGTTAACATCACTTCATTATTTATTGCGGCTAGCCGCTCAACAGAGCCCCATGTATGACCAGATTCGGATACAATACAGGATTCAATCGATTAGTCTGTCACTAATGCTGCATTGGTTTCTCCAGAGTGGGCCCATTTCTCGCTGAAACGTACTGAGTGAATAAAAACTGAGTGAAAATTACTTCTTTACCTGACCAGTCACAGTTTGAGCAATCCGCCAAACTTTATTTTGTTTTACGGTCTGTGATATAGCCATAGTATACTGTGAAACATTCTACTCTTCGCTGAGTTTGCTGGCCATAATTTGTGTATTTCCGAGTTAAGATTCTCCAATTTGTCAAAAAGGTTGATTGGTGGAGCAATTCGCAGTTACTTTCGAACATTTGATTCTAAATTTAAGAATATTACTAAACCTATAAATGGAAAATCTGACATACAAATAATAACATGGTAAAAGAGATTACATATCATCCTAATCATTTTATACCCAGTCAAGTAAAATATTGTTAGTAAAAATCTGAAGCCTGATTACTTAAAGAGCAGACCACTTTACCTGTGACAGTTACTGTATATTCGGCATAGTCATTTACACGTATCACTGCCGCTAACTTAGCTTCCTGGATACTTAATTTGACATTTCACGGGCGTCTGTCAACAACAACAGCGTTAAAATATTCATCAGCCTGAAGCAATATTTACAGATGTTTCATATGTTATATATTTTGTGTCCGGATAAGGTTGCATTTTGTTTCTCATATTGTTTCTGTTCGTTCAATGTTGTGTTTACTTAATATGGTGCTATAAAGAACATCACAATCACCAATTGTACTGATTTAACGTAGCTTTAACGGTTTATTGAAACAAACTAGAAAAAGGCACTCAGAGAGCGCAGACCTCCGCCCCGATATGCCATTGTCAGACATATAGAAATTTCCTTTTAAAAATTCCTTGATCCTGATGGTGACCCGGATCACCCCTAAAATTTAATCAATTGTTCCTTCTAGCATTGCTGAGTTATCCTGTAAATTTTAATTGAAATTCGTTTTAAACTTTTTTTAGTAATATTGCCAAGAGATAAACAAACAGACAGAAAGATCAACGCCGGCAAAAACACAACTTCCTTAGCGGAGGTAATTAATAACCGCTGTGAAAACTGACAAGAGAGCATTTAATTTCCTCATATAGCGTTCAGCGAGTTAGCCAGATGCAGATTCATCAAACACTTCACTGACGGAGCAAAACCACCGCTGTTGTGAAGGCTCCATGTGTTATATACTAGTTTGCAATTTGATAAATTGACACATCAGCAGAAGAGGATCCAGGGGTGAGAGTCCAGTTAGTCCGACCCCCCCCCCCCCCCGCCCCCCCCCCTTTCCAGCTGCTACAACTTTTTTTATAGTTTCAGGTCGATTCTTTTGCGGACTGGACCCCTTTTTCCGGACTGTTGGATTTTTAGGGGGGTTTCATTAGTCCTTTTGGGTGACCCCTCCTTTTCCTAAATCCTTAATCCGTCCCTACCCAGCTTCATCGGAAATGTAGCCGCTGACGCAGGAATGTACTTGAAGAAGGGAAACGGTTTTCATATAGTGACCAAACGTATAGAATATATTATGAAGACAACCTAAACGTTGTCAGAATACAGACTGGAAAAATTATGAATAACTGATAACACTTATAGCACTTGATAATCTACTGATAAAAGTAAAATACGTCTCTATTTCTCCAATTTTACTTAACACAATCCGCAAAGTTTGTTTACATTACCAGACAGCAGCATACTATTAGTACGCGCATATGATAAATGAAACGTTATTAAGCGAAATGTTTCTGATTGTTGACATCTGGTCTATTTTACCAGAACACACCAGACTTTCAATACGTGCAGTTTCGAAATAAAATGACACAGATGAAAAGTAATTAAGGGAATTGTTTCTGATTCTCAAGAAAGAAGACTAAATTATGACGATGGTAAAATGTTTATAACTGCTCAGATTTTCTGCCGTATTCAGGGATTATTGATGTAAATTTCCACTGCTTAATGGGGGTTCTCATTTCGTGAAAACGGAAAGCTGCAGAGAACAAATCCATCGCTGGACCTCATTTACTTACATTCCAACCATAGACTGACGCTCTGCCGGTCGACTGAACACCATCCATAATGAATACCATGAAACGATGATAACAATACGATTAGTTGATGTCTGTGCAACACTTGACAGGTTTGACAGCCTTTTAGGACATATTAGTGTAGACGGGGATGTATTTCCGTAGGAATTTGATGCCCAAAATGCGAAATTGACTGATTGAGGATAAACAGGATATGAACTAATGGAAAATGTTAGGTAACAAATTTTCAGATCCCTCTAACACCGACAATCCAAGATGGCCGCCTTCACCCATGGGAATTCTTGAGTGTTGGGGATATAGCGTACTTGCACGTGTAACAGAACCACGTTTTCTCAGGAACTGAATAAGATAATGCTTGTTTTCATTTAATTGCACCAAAGCTGATCAATGTATGCTGGTTATAATTTTTATGAACCCTGTGACCCCATGGAATCCAAGATGGCCACCACTGCAGTCTTAACATAGAGATAATGCTATTATACTGTAATTGTCGCTTAATACTTAATGATATTGGATCGCTCTATACGTTCTTTAATGTGTTCTGTCGATTGCAACTAAAAAGGAGTTTCCATGAGCTCTGTGACCCCAGGGAATCCAAAAGGGCCGCCATGGCAATCTGAACATAGAGATAAAGAATAAACATTGTGATATTAGATAATTGGATCGATTTATACTTTTTTAAACGTTTTCTGTTAATTGCAACTAACCAGGAGTTGTCGGAAGCTCACACAGGGTACGCAAGGTCAAAGTCAAATGTATGTACTAATATTTTAAAACATAAACATGTCTTGGGCACTACACTGTCATATTTCATGTGATATGGTGATCAAAAGGAAATGGACCTTATCGAATTCATGCTCGTGATCTCTTTTTATATTGCTGATTCTCTCATCGCAGTACTACATGGTATAGGTGCCTACCATATTACAACAAAACCAACCTTTAGAATCAATATGTGTGGTTATATGGAAGATTCCAAGATTCCAAAAGCCTTGTTGGTGGTCTTGATACAGAAATATTCATGTCATATAAAACTATTCCAAGTACCTTGTAGAACAGGGGGATCGGTAGAAACTGTTGTCTGGATATTTTATATTTCTATATTATTAATCTGAATATGAGCTGAAACAGGTCTAATTGTTATAAGTTATAGATAAGGTACTTCTAAAAGCTAAAAAGAGACAATAATGCACACAAAAAATAATCAGCCATATTTGATCAGCAGGAAAGAAGGAACATTTGCATATGTAAAATGACATATATGAGTACGCATTATTCCCAAAGGAAAGTTAGCACATTACGAGAATACAAATATCTCTACGGTACACTTGTTGGATAAAACAAACCATGTAGATCCGGGCATAAAGGCCAACACCACAGATGGAATCTTTTTTTTTTTTTATAAATTTTTTTTGGTGGAGGTAGACGCCTCCATTTTCTAATGCAAATTTAACTACATGCATGTTCATCTGCGGATTTCTATTATTGTTTCGGAACACGTGACAGGGCAGTAACACACGCTTCATCTCATTTATATCCTGGCGTTCACCAAGCCCCAATGACTACTGGACCTGCGGGTCCGGGGTGCGTAATTATCCCCATTGCTGGGTCATGCCACCGAGGATCCCCCGAGAGGCGCACTCGTTTGTGAGTGAAACACGGCCGTAAGGCACGACCTTCCCATTACGCCAGGATGGAATCACTGTCGAGTGTGCGTCAACCAGGGAATGCAAATGCCATAATAATGTAAACTATCAGCTGTTTCCAGTGGTGAAAACTGCCCCCCCCCCCCCCCCCGGCCCGTTGAGGGCTTACACCTCTCATGTTATTTCATTCTTTTCCCATTTATTCGTGATTTTTTTTTCAGATTTATTCCCCAGCAATTAAATTATTAATTGACGTATGTGTGATTTGCTCCGTTAAGATAAAATCTAAATAATTGTATACTTAGGAAGGGGGGTCTTTCCTTAATTGCATTCTACGTGGTTATAACACAAGGATATAGATCCCCAAATTGCACTCATGTCTGGGTGAGGCACAGCCTTCCCGTTAGTCTGCAGGGCACCTAGTCTGGGTTGGTGTCGGCTGTTACTCTTACATGTGCTCTGCCTAGACTGCAGAAGTCATTAAATTTGCAAAGTTTAACATAGTTTATTATTTTACCACGAAAATTAAATTTGTTGATGTTTTGTGATGGTTAACTTGGAAACACATGAATCAACATGTAACATACAATTGAATGTATGCACCGTGCATTTTATATCCTAAGTTTTAACTTGTAAAAATATAGATATTAAAGCTAAGCTCCATTAAGGTTTAACCACATTATCCAAAGATATTTAATGGAATAATAGTGGTGGAGCAGAAAATCCTTATATTTCCTATGTGAATAATGCCTCAAAATATTCCTCTTTAAATTGCATATTAAAAATTTTCTCCCTATAAAGAAGACATTATTTATATCAAGGTTTTCATATCATGTGCACAGAGAAACGTTGGGGAGAAAACGCTTGAGGCTTTTATCATGCGATTATACTACCGTGTTATTGAAGGTGTTTTGATTTATGAATTGACAATTGATTTCAACATATTCTGGAATTTCAATGCCTTTAATCTCCCGATATTACCAACGATATTACCAACATATATAACAGGTTTGTTATACAGAGTATGATCATGCAGTAGAGTGTTTCCAAATTAAGGAGGGAACCTTTCCCAGAGATCTTCCAGTGTTGCTCGAATTCAAGAAGAGCGGCGCAGATTGCAAAATTTAACACCAAATCTCTTACACAGCATCATCGGCCTCCCTAATTGCATGGTGAACGGTTTCACCAAATAATATTTATAATTGGACTGTAGCAGAAAAACAAGTATTTCCGATGTTCCCACTGACTGTCTTTCTTACAGTTATCCTTATATTTTATATTCCACTGCCCATCTCAATATTATTTGAATACGTTCTAAGCGTATCTTATTGCCAGCTGCTGCGGCATTCTGGTTTTCCAAGCACGCGCATCTTCTGATCGATGCAGACCTGATAGTAATTCCTGATATTATCATCCGTGGTAGTGGTATTTAAATCTTGAGGTGCTTGGTCCCGATTATCCGACATTAACCTATGGGGGTTCTTAAAGGTACATGTATTTGAATCCTCAAGATGCTATTAACATGTACACACTTAACATTTTTTACGGACCACACGAGTATGACCCTGTGCACGTGCACATGTGTCGGCTTCTTTTGTCAGGGCACCATATTTTTCTGTTTTACTATTTCATTTATTTTGGGTGTAAATTACAAATATAGCTGACCTATTTCCACCCATATTCAGGTAAACTCAAAAGATATCCAGACAAAGGTTTCTACTGAAGCTCCTCGAAGTGTACCAGTCGTCTGGAATAGTTAACATGTCATAGATTGTACCTGTATCAGGATCAACAAGGTTGTTTTAATCTTTTTAAACTAACCACACAAATTGATTTCAAAATTGTTGTTTCGCATTGATACTATTGACGATTAATACTAAGCAATCAATCAGCAGAGAATCAGCAATATGTGAAATATGTAACACGTACATCAATTTCATGTTTTAAAGGGGCCCAACCACCTATCTGACCTTTATAATCTAAAGGTAATCCCTTAGAGATTTTATTCAAAATGGGCCAGAAAACATTGATATCACGCATACAGGCTGCTTGTTTTGTTTATATCAACATGTTTATAATATGTGGGGGCTCGCCAAAATAAAACAAATTCAACAATGGCTTCGGACTGATAGGCAAGTCTGATAGGCGAGAGTTTTGAAAATGGCGTTTTGCAACAAATAACCTTTTTTGCCTCCGCATATATGCCACATACCATGTTAGGTTACATTTTTCCCCTTTCGTCAACATTGCAGTGTTTACAAACATGTTGTTGATCAACAACTTCATACATCCTTCACGGATGTATTATAAGAACTTTCTAAAACCACAATTACCTTTAGATCATTAATAACAACAGAGTAAAGCCAGAAATTACAAATTCTCTTTCAAAAAGGTAGGTGAATGGGTATCTTTAAGGTCCATTTGAAAACCATATGACAGTATCTTAGTGTAATGTATTTTAATATCGTCCCTATGATATATTATTCTGCCAAGACAATTATAAATACTGTTGACTATTTGAAAACCATATTACATAATATATGACAGCGTAGGACCCAAGATGACTAATGTTATTCTTAAGATCGAAGGTTGGTAAATAATTTTGACCTTGACCTTGAAAACCCTCCCTAACCTTTGGACAGCTCCTGGAGTAGTTGGTATTACCGGTACACATTCAAAATCTTGTAAATCGATCCAATATCATTCATTTTGATGCGATAGTTACAATATCAAAGCAATATCTAGGCTTTTTTATTATGATGGCGGCCATCTTGGATTTTTTGGGTGTTAGGGGGTGGATAAAATTTGTCACCTAACTTTTTCCATCAGCTTACAACTAAATGAAGTGAAAACAAGTGCTATCTCAATTTGGGCATTCAATTCCTACGGGATTGGGATTTTGCTACATGAGCGACTACACTATATGGCTTGTTGAGGTAGAAAGACCCTTTTCAAAAACAAAGCATGCATTTTAGATGGGGGACTCATCGATTAATTTTCCGGTGAAGGCTTAGCTAGTACGGTTGAGTTCAAAATAGTTACTGGGCAGGACCTTTCTATCCATATGTAAACAAAAATGGGATTTGGGCATATGCCCAACACATCTGTGGGAACGACATAAAAAAAAGATACCAATAATTTGAAAAAAAATATCAAAAGAAAAAAAAATATAAAAAAATGAAGCAGTGCTTTATTAAGTCGAATTTAAAAAATTTTGCATTTTTTTTTATTTTATGAATCAGTGTCAATAAATGCCAAAGAAGAGATGCAGACTATTTTTCTACTTAAAAATGTTTAATGAGATGTGAAAACAATGTTTTTAAAATATAAAATCTGATTTCGTAATGTTCAACCTTCTGACAGTACTCTTATTCTATCGTAATAATAATGAAAATACGGCCGTATATTAATATATGGATATAATATATATTGATGTGTATATTAACATCCTTTTGACTAGATTATACATGAAGCTTAACGTATGCAGTTTAATAAAGCTCATATAACACTAATATCTACGATAATTCATATGATTAAACATTCAAAATAATTTTAGAAACACCGCCAGAGTGTCGGCCGTTTTCATAGCAATTGAATCAGCAAATCGCTCCGCTTGTCCTGTTGTGGAGTACATGAATGCAGGCCAGTTATTGTATTTTGAAGTTACAAAATCACAAACATCATGAGGCGTGTCTTTTTCAATCACCATCATCCAGCCTACGTCACCAGGACAGCCGCTGTAATACCAGCTTACAAGAAATCTTCGATATGCACCCCCTGTGTCCTCAGGGTGGCCCATTATAGAAAACTTACATCCCAGGCCAGTGCAGGATGGTGACAACATTTTTACTTTGATATCTGAATAGGTACCAGACTGAAATCTATCGAGTGAAAACCAGTTCATCTTGTCACTCCCGATAGCATTTAATAAAAAATGAACAACTTCACCGCCATTCTTGTATAACACAAACTTGGCCTCTGATGGATTCAGAGATTCCCAAATGTCCACAAGTCCACTTTTGTAATGACTTGTCGCTTGGATGGTGGGGTTTGATGGGTTCCCGTCCCATGACGTCAGATTGGTACCTCCTTGTGACGTCCACAAATTAGCGACACTCTGAGAAATACCAGCGGTGGCGTGAAACACAAGATACCATCCACAGGGCGGGTTCATAGCTATGTACAAGTCAGTGTGTGTGTAACTCGCGAAGGACCCGTCATTCTCACCCTCCTTGTACAGGCGGCATATGTTTTCTTCAGAAAGCCACTCGAACGAATTACAGTTTGGATTTTCAGCGCAAAAAGAGAAGCAATACATCAAAGAAGTCTCTGTTGTAAATACAGGAGAAGCAGCTGATAATCCTGTATCTGGAAAATGTTTAAATTTCTTGGCTAACAAAGATCTTCCAGTCACCAATAGAATTAAAGTTGATAAGTTGATGTAGTACATGATTACCAAATCTTTCTTCTCGAGCTCTTCTTCGCTGATTTTGTTGGTGTACGATAGAAAACAGCAGACGATGGTTGTTCTTTCCTGGTCATTAGTTAACATAGAACATCTTCAATGAAGAAAGTGCCCTATCATGAACGAAATAAATTCTGCACCAGTTATTTCAAGATATCCATGTGCTCCATGTTCTGCAAAAGGTTTTCGTGGTATCCATTTCCCGTCTTTTGCGTGCTAATGGTTTACCGGCGAAACATTAAATGAATCAAGAGCAGTCCCTCACCTACGGGAACATTAATCTTATTGTCAATAGATCTAATAACCGGTGCTATTGTTAACATCACTTCATTATTTATTGCGGCTAGGCGCTCAACAGAGCCCGATGTATGACAGTGTATTGATTCGGATACAATACAGGATTCAATCGATTAGTCTGTCACTAATGCTACATTGGTTTCTCCAGAGTGGGCCCATTTCTCGCTCAAACGTACTGAGTGAATAAAAACTGAGTGAAAATTACTTCATTACCTGACCAGTCACAGTTTGAGCAATCCGCTAAACCTTATTTTACGGTCTGTGATATAGCCATAGTATACTGTGAAACATTCTACTCTTCGCTGAGTTTGCTGGCCATAATTTGTGTATTTCCGAGTTAAAATTATCCAAATTGTCAAAAAGGTTGATTAGTGGAGCAATTCGCAGTTAATTTCGAACATTTGATTCTAAATTTAAGAATATTACTAAACCTATAAATGGAAAATCTGACATACAAAATTTACATGGTAAAAGAGATAACATATCATCCTAATCATTTTATACTCAGTGAAGTAAAATATTGTTAGTAAAAATCTGAAGCCTGATTATTTAAAGAGCAGACCACTTTACCTGTGACAATTACTGTATCATCGGCATAGTCGTTTACACGTATCACTGCCGCTACCTTTGCTTCCTGCATTCTTAATTTGACATTTCACGGGCGTCTGTCAACAACGACAGCGTTAAAATATTCATCAGCCTGAAGCATCATTCACAGATGTTTCATATGTTATTATATTTTGTGTCCGGATAAGGTTGCATTTTGTTTCTCATATTGTTTCTGTTCGTTCAATGTTGTGTTTACTTAATATGGTACTATAAAGAACATCACACTCACCAATTGTACTGATTCAACGTAGCTTTTACGGTTTATTGAAACAAAGTAGAAAAAAAGGCACTCAGAGAGCGCAGACCTCTCCCCCATTTGGCATTGTCAGAAATATAGAAATTTCCTTTTAAAAATTCCTTGATCCTGATGGTGACCCGGATCACCCCTAAAATTTAATCAATTGTTCCTTCTAGCATTGCCGAGCTATCCTGTAAATTTTAATTGAAATTTGTTTTAAACTTTTTTTAGTAATATTGCCAAGATATAAACAAACAAACAAAAAGATCAACGCCGGCAAAAACATAACCTCCTTAGCGGAGGTAATTAATAACCGCTGTGAAAACTTACAAGAGAGCATAACATTTCCTCATATAGCGTTCAGCGAGTTAGCCAGATGCAGATTCATCAAACACTTCACTGACGGGACAAAACCACCGCTGTTGTAAAGGCTCCATGTGTTATATACTAGTTTGCAATTTGATAAATTGACACATCAGCAGAAGAGCATCCAGGGGTGAGGGTCCAGTTGGTCTGAATCGGACATGTAGCCGCTGACGCAGGAATGTACTTAAAGAAGTGAAACGGTTTTCATATAGTGACCAAACGTATAGAATATATTATGAAGACAACCTAAACGATGTCAGAATACAGACTGGAAAAATTATGAATAACTGATAACACTGATTGCACTTAACAATCTACTGATAAAAATAAAATACGTCTCTATCTCTCCAATTTTACTCAACACAATCAGCAAAGTTGGTTTACATTACCAGACCGCAGCATACTATTAGTACGCGCATATGATAAATGAAACGTTATTAAGCGAAATGTTTCTTATTAAGAATTTAAAATTGTGTTGATGACATCTGGTCTGTTTTACCAGAACACACCAGACTATCAATACGTGCAGTTTCGAAAAAAAAGACACAGATGAAAAGTAATTAAGGGAACTGTTTCTATTTCTCAAGAAAGAAGACTAAATTATGACGATGGTAAAATGTTTATAACTGTTCAGATATTCTGCCGTATTCAGAGATTATTGATGTAAATTTCCACTGTTTACCGGCCTGCTTAATGGGGGTCCTCATGTCGTGAAAACGGAAAGCTTCAGGGAACAAATCCATCGCTGGACCTCATTTGCTTCCATTCCAACCATAGACTGGCGCTCTGCCGGTCGACTGAACACCATCAATAATGAACACTATGAAACGATGACAACAATACCATTAGTTGATGTCTGTGAAACACTTGACAGGGTTGACAGACATTTAGGACATGTGACCTGTTAAGTTAGAAAGACTCTTTTCAAGAACAAAGCATGCATTTTAGATGGGAGACTCATCCATTGATTTTCCGGTGAAGGCTTAGCTAGTACGGTTGAGTTCAAAATAGTTACTGGGCAGGACCTTTATATCCATTTGCCCAACACCCTCTGTGGGAACGACAACAAAAAATACAAATAATTTAAAAAAAAATTTCAAAAGAAAAAGTTAAAGAAAAGTTATAAAAAATTAAGCAGTTTTTTTTCTTAAATCTTTTTATTTTCATTTTATGAATCAGTGTCAATAAATGCCAAAGAAGAGTTATGCAAATAATAAATAAAGGTTTCCCTATCAAATTAAGGAGAAAAATTAAATTTAAGAAATTTATTAAGTTGTCAATTATTATTATAATATAGTTGATTCTATCGCCAAGCGGAGGTAAATTATGGATAGCGCAAGTACTTGAAGCCCGAAAAAGGAACCTTTTGTCCTCTTATAATCAGAGAATCCCGAATGTGCTGTAAACGTTCCTTTAAATGTAATTAAGTTGCTTGGCGGACTCCGAATATATATAAATGACTTATAGTGACTTTATCTGGAGATTCCAAGAAACTTTTACATGAGCCAGGTTAAGATTTCCCACTTCTAACGCAAAGCAGTTCAGACGTCTGTGCTTCTGAAATACTAACACCTTTGTCTTTGTATCATGACTGATCAGATCTCTTGAGATATCCCATCATGCTTTGGTGTGGACAAAGAAAGCTTGTGTCTAAAAGCTACGATTTGTGCCCCTCTAAAGGAAAAACTACTGTCTTTCTAAAATACAAGTGTAAATGCATAAAATTTGAGACACTGTAGTCTTCGCCAGTTGTTACAATTCTTTAAGCCCGATTATTACACAAAATATCATGATAATTAACGATTCCTGAGAAATCTGGCCTTTCACATGTTTTTCTAATATAAAGAATCTTAACCCAAAGAAGTAACTCTGATAATAGAGGCCAGAGTGACCGATCTTACTGTTTCCACAGAGGCCCTGATACCAAACGTACAAATGGTTTTCGATGGTTTCAGAGAATATATATTACTGTGACATGCTTTCCAAACAACAGGAGACCTATCAAGGTCATTCATAAAATAAAGGTTAAACTTCCTGAGTCTCAGTCTTCAGGTATGCGCGATGTTAACGGGCGGCGTCTGAGGTTTTGGATGAATAACTCGGCGAATATAGCTCTTAGTGACATACGTTTCAGTTTCCATAGAGGACCTGTCTGGACCTTTCAGTAAAAGACCTTTGAACTTCCTGGTTCTTACGATTACGTTTTCGGCCCTGTTAAAGGACAGAAGACTGGATGGCATGACATCGCATCTCTTTAGTGAAGGACGCAGCATATCAGCTGTACTCGGACTCGTGTAACCAGAACTTGGACATGTACTTGGACTCGTGTAACCAGGACTTGGACTTGTACTTGGACTCGTGTACGTTTATGAAATGGACTAAAGCACACGTGCTCATTCTCAGGTTTCAAAGGACTGCACTACCCTCTTCACAATATTATAAATTGCGCCGCTTGTGTATGCAGAAGCAGCGGCGTATTGTGGGGGTCAGACTGTGATGCCAATAGTCTGCGCAATATGTCACAGAGCGTTTTTCTAAATGTCAAACATAGCGTTCTGCTCCTGATCAATCGTACTGGTACTCCACCAGTGCAAGAGCGTACTGAGAGACAATACTGACACGGAAATAGTAAACAAGCCACAGTCAAATCTTAGTGCTGGTTAAAGACCTATCTATTTAAGAAGTGTATTTTTAGTAGATTCCGATGTTTTTGGTGATGCTTAATTGTTTTTATTATAATTTTTATCCATTTTATTCATTTAAATGTGTTAGTATATACAGTCTATTCAGCATTCATGCTTAGATATGTTGCGTCTTATAAATGTATATAATACTACTGCTACTACTACTACTAATATTAATAATAATAATAATAATAATAATAATAATAATAATAATACGACGAAGAAGACAAAAAAACTGTTGGTGGACTTCAACAGATAAACATGTTATGGATTTTCTGTGAGAGTGCTATTCA
The DNA here is from genome assembly GCA_026874595.1 of Sipunculus nudus. Lineage (NCBI taxonomy): Eukaryota > Metazoa > Annelida > Sipuncula > Golfingiida > Sipunculidae > Sipunculus > Sipunculus nudus. Next base: position 73,642,140 of record CM049314.1, read on the forward strand.
GAAGGATATAGAGATAAAAAAATGTAACTAGTAGAAAGCAGTCAGGTTTAACGTTTATCTATAAGGACGACAATTTAATTTTGGTTTCAGTTGCCATGCAACACGCAAACAGTACCAGTCGATGTAACTGTATGGTCTGATTCATGAAATATTTACATATATTTAAACAAGAAACTTATTGAATGGCATCTCTACATAAACATGTGGTGTTCAGTCTATACAAATTGATCGATCACCCTTTGTTTTTGTATCATTATACATATTCTGAGCTACAATTCCAGGCCTTTGCCAAGTTTATACAAAACAAAAATATAGGCCAGTACAATTTGATACCTGACCCGCTTCTGTGATATAAAGGTTGACCACAGACTGATCGTGAAAATTTTTTCGATAGGCCCCGACCAAAGAGCCGTGGTTGACTTAACCAAGAGGGTATACTCACCCTGTTCGTGTGTGTTTAAGTGTTTTTTTTTTTTTGTTTTTGTTTATTTTTTTGCAAAATAAGAGTACCTCGTGAATGAGCCAATAAAGAACCGATTAGATTTTGGTGTGGATCCGATGCATGATCCGGATTCAGAAATGGCATCGACGAATATTATATTCACAAAGGAACCGTTATGAGCCTGTGAATATGGGTCGAATAAGTGAATGCAAATACGGTTTTTCAGAGCATCCGGCTATCCGGACCCCCACATGGAGGAGGCTTGTATTCCTTAAAATGCAGATTTCTAATTATTAAATGAGTGATGACATCAGAAGAAAAGACTGGTTACTTGCATTATTTTACGTTGCTAGATTTATCGATTAATTACTCCCTTTGTTCATCGTTATTATAGTTTGATAGACTGGTACCATTCGCTATTTTACTATAATATAACGTTACCTTGTAATGTCTTGCCATTTTATTATATATTAATATTCCTTAAAGTTTGCTAGAAACCTAGTTAACTTAAAGACATAGCCGTTGCCGGGATAAGTAAGACCGGTTCATATCAGTAGCATATTTCAATTGTGAGTTTAAAGGGATTTCCTGATGCGTGAGAAATCCTAAGAAGAATACTGGCGATATTTGTCTTTCCTTGTTCCTGTCTGTGTGTGTTTGTGTGTAGCATATGCATGCATTAAATATAAATGTAGCATGCTTTATCCTAGGGGGGGGGGGGCATATCATGCTTGTCCCTGTTTCAACTTTTCAACTCTCTCTTTCAAAATTTCAACACATACACTCCATAATTATACATGAAAGAAATGGTTACATGTGCAGCGAAGCTCACCGTGTAAATGTATCAGTGTAAAATGATGGGAGATATTGGAAAGTTATGAAGGAAAACCATGATATCGGTCCCGGAAGTTAAAGCATACTTCTTTTCATGATACTGACATATAATGTACCGTTAGTGCGGCTGGGATTTGAGCGATCAGCCGGGTCTCGCGGCCGGTAGATCAGGTTATGTCACTGTTGTGCTGGACGTTGGCGATCCGGGAGGTGGGCGGGAGTGTAAGATATGGCATAATAACCTGTACATATATTCTTGTTAAATGAGCCCAATAGGCTACTCTCTCTCTCTCTCTCTCTCTCTCTCTCTCTCTCTCTCTCTCTCTCATTTACATCTTTTCTCAATAGTATGAATATTTTAATTGTTCATAAAATAATATTCATTTAATCTTTCCTACATTCAAAGCCTGTCACTCAAGTGTTCAAAGCATTGTTTTAGAGTATATGATATCATCCTTGATCACCATTGGACTGTGAATGAGTAAATAATTTTATCTGAAATGTCAAATTAACGTTCCGGTAGCTATGCTAGTATTACGGTCAAGGGATTATATTTGATAGGACTCAAGCCAGGTGGAAGCCAACTAAAATAATATTTGGTTTACACACAAACAGATGATATGACTATATAGATAATGTATAATTGCACTGTATGTGAACTTTAACCCTACATTTGTGAGGAGAATAACGATAAAAACGGTCCCTTCATTTGATTGGCAAGTATACGAGGTAGAGTTGACCTTACCCATCAAGCCATTGGAGTGGATCGGGTGGTGTGACTGGGTATACGTTAAACAGAGCGAGGGAGAACAAAAAGCCAGGGTATGATTATGTGGGGGATTTCCTTTTGGCAACTCTGCACCTGAGAAAAATTTCTATGTAATTGGTTAAAAATTAATGGTTACCTATTAGATAACAACTTAAAGTTCAGAATTCGTCTTTTGTGGCTGTATACCACAAACGCCTAAATATTGTGCGAGTGCATGACGGCGTTATTTGAAGAACATCAAAATCCAGGCCCTAACTAAAGTAACAGAACTTTACAAGTGGGCACAAGGGGTTGTCCAGGGTCCAGTTCTGGACTAGTCTGTCTGGACCTGTTACTCAACAACTAAAGCGTGTTTTCCTTCGAGAATTAGCATAGTCTCCACAACAGCTTAATCCTCCTCGATGACAGTTCAGGACAGTATAGTTAACTCTTTATTCACCAGATGTCAGCACTTACTTGTTCAGACTGGAGCAACCTGTGACGGAATAGCCAAGATAAAGGTATCATAATCCATGCAGTGAGAATGATGTAGGTCAAAAAATCTCAGCATGGAATTCCAACAGAAATGTAACCAAATTTTTTAATAGACCTTTTTCGTCACAGGCTTTGTTCCTGCACTGTACAATAGAGCAGGATTTCCTTCTGTTATAAGACTTGGTTTGCGAGTTTTAAACAAAATGTCCTTGTTCTAGCCTTCCAGTGAATCTTCAGGCGTGGAACAGATGCTGTCTGATCAATACGCTGATATATGTGACGAACCCTTAGAACGTCCAGAGCGGCTATGCTGTCTGATCAATACGTTGATATTAGTGACGAACCCTTAGAACGTCCAGAGCGGCTATGCTGTCTGATCAATACGCTGATATTTGTGACGAACCCTTAGAACGTCCAGAGCGGCTATGCTGTCTGATCAATACGCTGATATTAGTGACGAACCCTTAGAACGTCCAGAGCGGCTATGCGGTTCCGATCAGTACGCTGATATTAGTGACGCACAATTCCAACGTCCAGAGCGGCTAAGCTGTCTGATCAATATCTGATCGTGTGCTTCCTCTCATTTTTATATCCTAGTTTTAACCAGGCTCGGTGACTAATGCACATTCGGGCCCGGGGTGTAATCATCCCCATTTTTTGGTCATCGCCCCGAAAGCCACACTCTTTTGTCAATGAAAACTGTCGTTGGGCATGGCCTTCCCATTAAGCCTGCAGAGGGCCCGACCTGGGGGGGGGGGGCACCGTGGAAAATCTCACTGGCTTGGCCGAGATACGATATCACGTTAGATATCCCGTTTTCTAGACCTGTGCTCACCCCTGAGCCAGGGATGCCTGTCCGAAATTTATTCTAATTTGTCCTGTACCTTAAAAAGGGTACACACACATACATATATATACATATATATACATATTCACTCTCATACATAAATCTGCAGTGCGACAATCACCATGGTCGCCTGTTATGAAAGAATAAATATCATGAATCATAAATTGTTTACCTTGAAAACCTTAAATGATATATGACGTTTATAAAATTATTCATTTGACACAGTATTTCTTATTTATAATAGATAAGCCGAGGGTGATTGAAGACACACAACATTTGTCAATGGAAAAAAAGCATATCGACCCATTCACAGACATGGAGTAATAGTAATAGAAATAGGCAGTAATTCAATTACTTTTCATCAGTAATAGGCAATAAAAGATAATAGACAATCCTAAAATGTTGAATAATAGTAATAGTAATAGACAGATGAGTAATAGATTAAAAGCTATTTCTTTAACTATATTACCAGCCTTGGGGTAATTAAGAGTGTGTGTGGGTCTGAGTTCAAGTTAGCAGCAACACTGGTAAGGCCCCGGCTGAGGTGTACCTGGATGCTTTTATGCTCATCAACAGGTGGCACAGGCTTATCCTGGGCCATGATGTTCTCACTAACAACAAGAGCACAGGATGACTGCACTGTTGCTACATCAAAGTAGGTGTTTCCCTGGATACTGATATCTCTTTACAATCAAAGCACAGGACAACCATTGATGTTTGTGTATAAACAACTGATAGCCGGGTCAGGGGTCAGAACCCAGTAAGACAGATCACCAAAGGTTAACTCATACCTGGTGATTGTGTCCCTACTAAAATTGTGACTAAAATTGTAACTTTTTAAATACAAATCTGTGACTATTTCCTTTCCTAGCTTGTGGCTTTCTTCTGTGACTTTATTTAATACCCAAAATCGTGACTATATTTCCTTTGTGTAACATATTTCTTGCAATCATATTGTCACCAGTCAAAAAGGAACACTCCATGAAAACCTTGTTTGCCTTATGCTATAAATATGACTCGCCTCCGAGATGAAACTGGATGACAACAGTGACTTATCCATTAAAATGCTGAAGTACATTTGATTTCAGGCAGAAAATGAAATGTAAATGTAATCTGAGTTCGGGTTTCTTTCAAAGTATTTTATGCAACTGCATTCAGTTGCAATTTGAATTTGTTAAATTACAAAGGCTTTTCAGTTATGTGAAACGGGTAAATTATAATAGTAACATTTTCAGATACCCACCCTGACACCATGAGGACAAAGATTGCACATCACCAAGGCTCACTGATTATTGCAGCGGGTGTAGGGCAAAGGCCCACCCTGACAAAAGCCCACCCTGACAAAGGCCCACCGGACAAGAGCCCACTGAACAAAAACCCACCCCTAAAAGTGCAGACCTGGACAAAAGCCCACCCTTGACTAAAATATAAATTTTAAATGATTTTATAATGTTTTTCTAAAGTTTTTTTAAATACTTCTGTATCATTTTCTGAATGTATGAAACATTTTTTATACTAACTGTCCTAATTTATAATGAAAACTTAAGCATGTGAAAATTACAGTATTATATATATATACTATATTATACTATATTAAATATTTTTAAAAGTGTTTTAACTGTGCAATAACATGCCTCAATAACAGTTAAGGAGAACCATTAGGTTCTGTGTGGAAGAGTGTAAATATTATGATTAACATATATTTACATATACATTATAATATGAAGAGTAACATCCCAATAAAATATACCTAATAAGCCCACTGATGTAATTGTTTTTACAGGAGATATGTAAAATTTATATAAATAATCCATATTAATTATGATTTATATATACATATTGTTTTAATATATGTTATGTAGGATTTTTAATATAATATTATTAGTACAATTATCATTCTTTCATGATTTTATTTATTTTATAATATATGATATATAATATATATTGAACAGTTTTAACTTAACAATATTATGTCTGTTAATAGATTAGGAAAATCCCAGGAATTCTCTTTGATGTTTGTATTTGTTTTGATTGCATAACTTTAGCTGTAGAGACACCAATCAGAAACCAATTAGCTAATTGGGCCAAAAAATATAAAGGGTATGGTTCTCAGGCACCGCCCGCGTCAATTTTAACCCCCCCCCCCGCATCAAACATTTTTATTTTGATTTCATCATTCAAGATGGTAAAATAATACAATTTCGATACAATTTCCTTCGTTATATAGTGCTTTTACCTGCTTAGCAAGAAGAAACCTGTCATTTACATGCTTTTCCCTGATCATTTGACATTTTATCCAAACATACAAAAAATGTCAAAAATAAAATACCGCCCGACCGCATTGATTTCTGAAAAAAAGTGCCTGAGAACCATACCTTTTTATTTTTTTGGCCTTAGCCTGATTATTTACTCAAGAGATTGGGTGTCACATTCCCCTGAGTGTGGTATATGGGCCTGTGTGGAACTTAAAGATCAAGAGTATAATTATATTATTAACATGTAAATTGTATTATTATAATTAACATATAATTTATATTATAACTACTTAGCCTATTTACATTTAATTTACAGGAAATATAAATCATTATATATTATATATACATTAAATGCATACATATATATATATATATATATATATATATATATATATATATATATATATATATAGTGATCTATGAAAAATATAAATATAACATATATGTTTACTTATATATACTTATATATATTATTTAGCAAGCTGCAGACAGATATATAAGCATGTATATGAGCACATAAACATATAAAATACTTGTCATAAGTATAAAAAATGTTTCATGCATGATAAAATGATACAGACGTATTAAAAAAACTTTAGAAAAACATTATAAAATCATTTAAAATTTACATTTTTGTCAAGGGGTCCTTTCTTGCCTACTTCAGCCCCTGTCGAATGCGTCTTTAGGATTGCGGGAATAATCTTCAGACAAGATCGTTGCTGGGTGAAGGACAAAAGCCCCCCACCCCCTTTCGGATTACTGAATCCAAAACGACTCAAAATTAAATTTTACTATGTATTGTATAATTTTTGTTATATACAAAAGCAATATCAATGTATAGGCCTACCTCATATAATTACATGAACTACACTATAGTTAGGTTATGAAAATACAAATAATCAGTATTTGGATGAATTATTATTCATGACATTTATATTGTTGTTAATTAAGTGACTCATTAATTATCTATATATACTATATTCTTACTCCTGCACTGTAACAGGTTTCACTTTAAAGAATTTTAAATTTTAAAAAAATAATCTAAAATTTAAAATAAAGCTTGAAAAATTTTGGAGGTGGGGGGGGGATTGGGCTTTTGTCTATACCCCACTGTTGCCATCTGAGGGTATAATTCAAAAGCTTATGTTTATCAGGTGCAATGGACATTTCTTTTAGTTGTGAACTATTCATGAACCATTTCTTGTTTATTTTAGTGGTTGGTAACATATATTTTGTGTGGCCTAATGAACGGTCAACATAAGAAACTTCAAAATTATTTTTTTTGTTCACTCATGCAGTATTTTAATTATTTTCATTGAACCAGTAATAGTTAATAGTAATAGGCAAACATCCAAAGTAATAGTGATAGGCCCTATTAGTGAAATCAGTTATAGGCCCGATGTCTGCCCATGCAAGGCCTTGATGTTCTCGCCAAACCTCCCCGCGTCTGTAATATTAAGGACTTTCATTATGAACAAAAACAATATGTACAATTTTATATAAAGAGAATAAATTAAATACAGAATTAAAAAAGATATTGGGCAAAGGTATGTAAAGGTGTTTCATTGGTACAAGGCTGTGAATTACCAAAGAGTTCATATAAACTACTTCGTATTGCACACCGTTGGATCGGTCCAGGCTCGACACTCAGCCTTCAGTATGATAATGGGATTCATGGCAGCAGCTAGACCATTTTGGTAGACCAGAAGGAATAAACAAATGAATCAATATAGCTGAGATGCTGCCTTAACTTTGTTCGCTCTGTCTATATCTTCTTTATTTTTAACAATTGTCATCCTTGTTGGGTGCCCAGAACATGTATTATCAGTCATCCTTGTTGGGTGCCCAGAACATGTATTATCAGACATAAAACCATTTTATCCGTGTAGAGTTAGAAGACCGTCATGGTCGGAGCCATATTGCCAAGGCTTAAACTCTGGTCACCCCTGATCTGACCTTTCACCTGACCTCCTAATTTATGCTTGGTGCTCCAAAGCACTGGTTTACTTTGCTCTAGATAAGACATTTATCTATTATTGATAAGATATGTGTCTTTATTGCTCGATTTTCTCCTTTTATCAAGCAAAGATCCTAAATTACCCGTGCTACGCTCTTCGCGAAGGTGATACTCATAACTCAAGTCTCATTTCAGTTATGAAACCGAAACAGACAAGGTGGCCGCTCCCTTGTTGAGGGTGAATAAATTAATAAACCCAGTCCAAAGGGAGTAATCTGAGCTACATTTCGCATGACACCTCAAGAAATATAAGGAAATATTTAAATAATTTTATGTTATGTTTGTATAAATTATAAGTAAATAAACATTTATAATTGTCACCCGATAAAAGTTACACCTTTCTGGTGCCTGGTGCCCAAGGGAAAAGGTTGCAATAAATAAGTGACGGACCGGGCTGCTTTTATTTCAACATGGAAAAGTAGAGATTTCGTGGTTTTCATGGCGCAATCAATGTATCAGCACTCAGGCACACAACAAATCACAGGTAAGCGGTTAAACAACAAATATATTGAAGGTATTAAGAGCTTTTTAAAAGAATACAAAAGATACAGAGTTCAAAATTATATACCATCCTGGACCCCGGCTGGCGGCACCTCACTGGCAGCACCTCACTGGACAGCACCTCACTGGACACGGGCTGGCAGCCCCAAAGCGATCGCTCGAACAAAGCCCACTGAATACCGCCATTGTTTAAGAAAACAATGCTCTGACCGGCACATCAATTCTAGCTCAACAAATACAAATGTACAGCTAACCCGGTACAGTGAACCCGAGAAATGAAAATAGAACTCAATGACACGATTTCGTCACAATAATGTATAGAAGTAGAACAAGATGGGCACGGTACCCAAACCCATAAACACCTCTAGTCTATACTCGAACAGGCTTCTTTGGTCTCGGGTTGCTGGAGCACAGGACTCAAAGTCAGGAGACCGTGAGTTCAGATTACAACCGAGGTGTGGTAAGATTTTTCACGGTTGAATCCACACATTGTGATCGCTGTGCAGGCTTAATGGGAAGGATGTACGTAAATCACCCAAAAACGAGTGAGTATTTGGTAGGTTTCTGGGGGTTATGACAAATTCATATAGATGAAAACACACCTAGGAACTTCAGGTGCGGTTGACACCGGACCTGGCTGACAGCAGGATATAATATAAATGACAGGAAGCGAGTGTGCCACTCTATCACATAAGCCCAAACTGAAATTGGAACTGCACACGCTTAGGTTAAGATTTAGACATTAAAAATGGATGCAGCTTGAACGGGCGCATCGAGCGTGTAACATATATGTAGAGTATTCCGGTCATATGAATGCTTGTCACAGTAGGCGCTAGTGAGATGAGAAATGAGTTGGGACAAGTCTACTTGTTTTTATGAGTTTTCATGCAGTTTTAATCATGTAGACCTTACCCAGTTTTAACACCTCGCGTCCCATGCGGCATTCAATTGATCTTTATTTGTCATTCTGCAGTAGGAAACTTTATAGTTACATTCACAGTGAATACAGCTATCATGTGAATATCAATGACAATTTAAAGTCTTATATTTATTTAAAATTAATTATTTGATTGGAAGTGTTATTTCTATGTCTTTCTTAATCATCTTTTCATTAGGGAATTAGTAATATTCGTACTTTATTAAATTTGGAAATTTGAAATATAAGACACGAGGATTCTATCGCATTATAACTGCCAGTGATTGATGAACATTCCTATTCGTCGGGACCTGGGTTTTCATTATGTTTATGTTTCTCTAACGTCCGTCTTGTGTCGTCGTTTTGCTGTGGTAGGAACATCCATGGACCTGTCATTGATTTCTAATTATTAGCCATGATGTCTGTGGTTCTCTTTCCTTTAAAATTAGCATACAATGTAAAACACCATTTAAAATCACTTAAAATGTGCTGGCAAATGAATGTTAGTTAAAATAATCTATGAATCTTGTTTTGTTTTATATGAGTTTGCTGATATGTTGCTCTCTCTTCATATGTGCTCGAAAAACACATTTTAAAATGTACTGATATTCAGATATAAAGCCGGAAAGGATCAAGAAATCACTAACCGCTAACCCAGTATGCAACTTCCTTCACTTAAGAGAGCTCACTTCGTGATCCTTAGTATTTAATTGTGACCACGTTAAAGGTTGACACTTTTCTTGCCATTACTGGTGCGTTTCGCTTCGTAACATTTCTTCGTCATATCGTTTTTTATTATTATGTATAAATTTCATGAACTGCTCATGCATAAAATATCAATACAATAACAATCGATTTACACAAGAACGTTTATTGTTAGAGATGTACAGCACAAGTGCTCACACTACATATAAGTCGTGATGATATACAACACAAAACAAAGTGCAAAACATTTGCGGAATAGTAAGTAAAAGTAAATTATAACTCTTTCGCTCCCACATTATAACTGGCCGTACCTGAAAGATATAGTCCTGCTGTACCTCAGCTAAGTAGGATATGTTCTCACTCCTGTCTGTTTGTTCCTCTGATTGTTTGTTGGTTTGTCAAAAGGGTTAGGAAAAACCATACTAAACTGATTTCCATAAAACTGTTTGGAGTGATGGATCATTGCCCAGGGAGAATTCAATTAAGGAAGTATCCCTGGCGAAATCCCCTTGAATAAAAAGCAGCCGAGAATTCATTTAAAATTAATATAATTAAAATTAAAATTAATAGTTCCGTGACGTAGATATGATTTAAAACCTGGTGTAGCGTTCTTTCTGATGGTATATGGAGGCCCTATTTATGAAATTCACATTAATTTTCTTATTAAATTTTTTTTATAATTCTGAAAAGTATAATGTTTAGATGGTAGGCGATTTTAAGCAACTATAGTAACAACAAACCACCATATATTCATATGGTCACACCGCCTAGTACAAAGAATAGTTTTTTTATTCTAATAAGGTTAACAAGGCAACGTAACAAGGTTACATCAATTCATGAACCATTGTGATCTATTAGGCCAAAAAAAGGTTTTGTTCTCAGGCATTTTTTCATAAATCATTGCGGGCGGCCGGTTTTTCATTTTTTTTTGTATGTTTCGATAAAAAATGTCAAATGATAAGGAAAAGAATAAAAATAAACAACAAATTTATTTTGCTAAACAAGTAAAAGCACTACATAAAGGAAATTTTATAAAAATGTATGATTTTATCTTCTTAAAAGAAATGTCCGAGCGGATGGAGCTAAAAATTGGTAAGTTTCTATTGAAAATCAAAATAAAAAGTTTTGATGCGGGGTAATAAAATTGACGCGGGCGGTGCCTGAGAACTATACCTTTTATTTTGTTGGGCCTTAACGCTGGATTTTTATCAGTGAATATTTCATCTATTTTCATAATGGAATATCCATGATGGTTTTTATAAAGAAACAGAACACACGCTTTCATTTACATTATGTTAATTCTGATAAATAAAAGCTATTGCACATCACTTTAAAAAAGTGTATCTACCTGTGTTAACTTTGATATGCAACATTCTTCCACTGTTATATATACAAATCTCAAAATATGGTGAACATTCAGTGCCACGCTAATCTAAATAACATTATCACATTCCTAATGAATATATTTCAAAATGTACAATCAATAATTAGTAAAAATGGTCCGATTAACATTAAAAATGAAAACAAATGAAAAATATCAATAGGTGTTAAAATATTTTGTGAATTTTATATTTTATTTTTTTTTTGCACAGTTATATATTGTTATTTCTCATTTGTTTCCATTCTACCACAGAAAAATGGAATATATCTTCTTGGTGTAAAACGCTTAAATTAAGAAACAACATAGAATGTATTATAAATACAGGTTTTAAGGGTAATGTTGGACAGAGTGTATTCACAACCTAATTTACTATCCGACAGGTGTCGCTGTCGTCGTAAACAGTGGAAATCTGAATTGTGTCAATTTTTAATTTAAACATATTTATTTAAACAGGATTACATAGTAGCCATTATGGCTAATGAAACACGTTCTCCTGTCTACAAAAAAAGATGAATTTAAATATATCAATTATAATAAATACAAAATATATACAATACCCAATAATCAAAACAATAATCAATGTGAAACAAGCATTTTCAAATAACAGACTGGTCATTAACATTATAAAGAAAATATAAGTTATAAATGCGACATATTTCACAAAACACAAACCACTGGAGACAAAAGGAGGGAAAAATAAATAATTACTATTAATCATTATCTTTTATAAATTGTTAACTTAAAAATTTTTTCAAATAACAAACTGTCATTAATATTATAAAGAAAATATAAGTTATAAATGCGATTTATTTCACAAAACACAAACCACTTGAGACAAAAGGAGGGAAAAATAAATAATTTGTATTAATCATAATCTTTTATAAATTGTTAACTTAAAAAGTAAAAGTAAATATTGAAAAAAAAATTAATAACGGTTACTAATAAACCTTTGTCAAAAAGCTTTAACATCAAGTGACTTTTTAAATATCTCTTCACATTTACTGCTACATGAATATGAAGAATTATGCACATATCCAGATTTTTTGTTTTAATTTTTTTTACTTATATATAAACAAATATATAAACATGTATTTTGATCAATATTGTTTTAACTGTTACACGTTTTCACATATGAAGAGTAAACAGAAGTCGATTCATTTTTTTTTTGTATTTCTTCACATTTTTGTGCCTGATGCATATTAAGTATATTGTGCATTTGTTTAACCCCCACCCCCCCCCCCGCATTCCCCTATTTTCCATATAAAAATACATAGATAAATACCGGTATCTCATTAACTTTCATTAACTAATTAATGCAATCGATGCTGAAATTTAAAAATCACTCGCTATACTCTGTTCCAACATCAGTGTTCACCTAAAGTTTCGCCATATTTCTTTACTTTGTTAGCAACTACAAATCAGCTTTAATCAAGAGTGACACTTCTGCGATTAATGATAATTTGAAAAATTTTGAAATAAATTTTATTTCCTTTTCGACGGTGTTGACCTATCTAGAAAAAGCTACCAAAATGATGACGTCATTTCAAGTGACCGTATCTGTTCATCATTATCCTTTCTGTGCGTGAGGGACTTACCAGTGACGTTACAAAAGTGTTAAGTACAAATACTATTGTAACGTCCTCTTTAGGAATCTGACTAATTTTTGTAATTTAAGATCGTTAGGTTATGCTATATTACAATAAAGTGATCTGTTCAGTCATATTTCATTTTGAATTAACCTTCAGGAATCCATTTATATAGAGGATTATTTTGCTTTCAGATAATCGCCACTTTTAATTTGGCCCATGTATCTTTCATGGGAGAGCTTTAGAGTAAAACACATCCCAAAAAAAGGTGTACAGGGGTAGTGGAATGTAGCATAATTAATGTGGGGTCCTCATACATGTGGGCAGAGGTCCATTCGAAAACAATCTTGTTCAAAATTTATACATTTAACAAACCTATATGAATGATTTACATTTTTTCAAACTAAGTGTATCAATTTTATTTGATCGATTTGTTTAAGTCTTGCATAATTCTAAAATATCCAAATCACAAAAGAGGTGAACATAGGTGCGGCAAATATATTAATAAGATATTTATTAAAACTGGATAATTTTGCAACATTTATTTAAAGTATTTAAAACTTGAAAACGTCAAATATATACTGGATGTGATAACATTTCCAGTGGTCACAGAACAATGTACAAGACGACAAATTACGTGTGTTTTTTTTTGTATTTATTGAATTTTGTAATTTTTATTCTGGTTTTCATACTTTTAGTGCAATATTCACAGATGATCTTTTTATTCAAATATATAGAAATGCTAAATGACATAATAAAGAAACATTGTGTTACATTTTGTAAGTTTTGTTCAGGTTTTCATACATTTAGTGCAATATATGCATACAATCTTTTTCATTCAAATATGTAGAAATGCTAAATGACATAAATAAAAAAAAAAAAAATTTAATAATATGACAAAGACTTACAAAACGTAAACAACATGGAATATTTTCAGGAAACCCTCGCCTTACGACCATCTCTGTTAAAGCAACCATCTCGAAATGATGACTACTTGTTACGGTTTATTTAATACATGTCATCAAAGAAAGTGTGCCAAACTGTATTTATATCCAAATCTACCGTCATAAAAGCTGGTCCTTTAACAGCTGTACTTTTTCAAACCATTTGACCTTAAGAATTCATTAAAAATTATAAAATTTTACACATCTTGAAGCACAAATTATTAAGACATCAAGCGATCCAGTATTTAGCATAGGGCCAAATCAAATTTTGTTTCTACTTCTTATCTCAATTTTACATGAATATATAAACATAGATATAAATATCTTTACCTTTTATTATGACTTAACACCAAAAATGAGTTAAACATCAATCGGTTCAGGGTGTTTTTTTATGTATATATATATATATATATATATATACATATATATATATATATAACAGTTTAGTGCATACTAAATAATGTTCACCTTTCCACATTCACTATACATATATATACACTTTTTACATGAAAGCAAGTTCGTAAGAGCATAAATGTTATAGGTGCTTTCATTAAAAATGCAGATTTGCATTAAAAAAATCTTCAAAAGTTACCAATTTACAATGTACATATATTGTTATTTATTTGATCATTAGATTATACCGCTCATAATTTCAAAACCAACGGCAACCGCTCTCGTTGATCTCGTTGGTAACAGACCAACGAGAGGGGATATCACAGGTTTCAAAAAGGGTGCACTATATACGGCACCCGTTGTCGTTTATCTGATTCTTGGCCCGGTGCTAGAACCGGTGAAATCAGACCAACCAGAGGGGATGTCACAGGTTTAAAAAGGGTGCACTATATACGGTACCCGCTGTCGTTTGTCTGACTCTTGGCCCGGTGCTAGAACCGGTGAAATCAGACCAACCAGAGGGGATGTCACAGGTTTAAAAAGGGTGCACTATATACGGTACCCGCTGTCGTTTGTCTGACTCTTGGCCCGGTGCTAGAACCGGTGAAATCAGACCAACCAGAGGGGATGTCACTGGTTTAAAAAGGGTGCACTATATACGGTACCCGCTGTCGTTTGTCTGACTCTTGGCCCGGTGCTAGAACCGGTGAAATCAGACCAACCAGAGGGGATGTCACAGGTTTAAAAAGGGTGCACTATATACGGTACCCGCTGTCGTTTGTCTGACTCTTGGCCCGGTGCTAGAACCTGTGAAATCAGACCAACCAGAGGGGATGTCACAGGTTTAAAAAGGGTGCACTATATACGGTACCCGCTGTCGTTTGTCTGACTCTTGGCCCGGTGCTAGAACCGGTGAAATCAGATCAACCAGAAGGGATGTCACAGGTTTAAAAAGGGTGCACTATATACGGTACCCGCTGTCGTTTGTCTGACTCTTGGCCCGGTGCTAGAACCGGTGAAATCAGACCAACCAGAGGGGATGTCACAGGTTTAAAAAGGGTGCACTATATACGGTACCCGCTGTCGTTTGTCTGAATCTTGGCCCGGTGCTAGAACCGGTGAAATCAGACCAACCAGAGGGGATGTCACAGGTTTAAAAAGGGTGCACTATATACGGTACCCGCTGTCGTTTGTCTGACTCTTGGCCCGGTGCTAGAACCGGTGAAATCAGACCAACCAGAGGGGATGTCACAGGTTTAAAAAGGGTGCACTATATACGGTACCCGATGTCGTTTGTCTGACTCTTGGCCCGGTGCTAGAACCGGTGAAATCAGACCAACCAGAGGGGATGTCACAGGTTTAAAAAGGGTGCACTATATACGGTACCCGCTGTCGTTTGTCTGACTCTTGGCCCGGTGCTAGAACCGGTGAAATCAGACCAACCAGAGGGGATGTCACAGGTTTAAAAAGGGTGCACTATATACGGTACCCGCTGTCGTTTGTCTGACTCTTGGCCCGGTGCTAGAACCGGTGAAATCAGACCAACCAGAGGGGATGTCACAGGTTTAAAAAGGGTGCACTATATACAGTACCCGCTGTCGTTTGTCTGATTCTTGGCCCGGTGCTAGAACCGGTGAAATCAGACCAACCAGAGGGGATGTCACAGGTTTAAAAAGGGTGCACTATATACGGTACCCGCTGTCGTTTGTCTGACTCTTGGCCCCGGTGCTAGAACCGGTGAAATCAGACCAACCAGAGGGGATGTCACAGGTTTAAAAAGGGTGCACTATATACGGTACCTGCTATCGTTTGTCTGACTCTTGGCCCCGGTGCTAGAACCGGTGAAATCAGACCAACCAGAGGGGATGTCACAGGTTTAAAAAGGGTGCACTATATACGGTACCCGCTGTCGTTTGTCTGACTCTTGGCCCGGTGCTAGAACCGGTGAAATCAGATCAACCAGAGGGGATGTCACAGGTTTAAAAAGGGTGCACTATATACGGTACCCGCTGTCGTTTGTCTGACTCTTGGCCCGGTGCTAGAACCGGTGAAATCAGACCAACCAGAGGGGATGTCACAGGTTTAAAAAGGGTGCACTATATACGGTACCCGCTGTCGTTTGTCTGAATCTTGGCCCGGTGCTAGAACCGGTGAAATCAGACCAACCAGAGGGGATGTCACAGGTTTAAAAAGGGTGCACTATATACGGTACCCGCTGTCGTTTGTCTGACTCTTGGCCCGGTGCTAGAACCGGTGAAATCAGACCAACCAGAGGGGATGTCACAGGTTTAAAAAGGGTGCACTATATACGGTACCCGCTGTCGTTTGTCTGACTCTTGGCCCGGTGCTAGAACCGGTGAAATCAGACCAACCAAAGGGGATGTCACAGGTTTAAAAAGGGTGCACTATATACGGTACCCGCTGTCGTTTGTCTGACTCTTGGCCCGGTGCTAGAACCGGTGAAATCAGACCAACCAGAGGGGATGTCACAGGTTTAAAAAGGGTGCACTATATACGGTACCCGCTGTCGTTTGTCTGACTCTTGGCCCGGTGCTAGAACCGGTGAAATCAGACCAACCAGAGGGGATGTCACAGGTTTAAAAAGGGTGCACTATATACGGTACCCGCTGTCGTTTGTCTGACTCTTGGCCCGGTGCTAGAACCGGTGAAATCAGACCAACCAGTGGGGATGTCACAGGTTTAAAAAGGGTGCACTATATACGGTACCCGCTGTCGTTTGTCTGACTCTTGGCCCGGTGCTAGAACCGGTGAAATCAGACCAACCAGAGGGGATGTCACAGGTTTAAAAAGGGTGCACTATATACGGTACCCGCTGTCGTTTGTCTGACTCTTGGCCCGGTGCTAGAACCGGTGAAATCAGACCAACCAGAGGGGATGTCACAGGTTTAAAAAGGGTGCACTATATACGGTACCCGCTGTCGTTTGTCTGACTCTTGGCCCGGTGCTAGAACCGGTGAAATCAGACCAACCAGAGGGGATGTCACAGGTTTAAAAAGGGTGCACTATATACGGTACCCGCTGTCGTTTGTCTGACTCTTGGCCCGGTGCTAGAACCGGTGAAATCAGACCAACCAGAGGGGATGTCACAGGTTTAAAAAGGGTGCACTATATACGGTACCCGCTGTCATTTGTCTGACTCTTGGCCCGGTGCTAGAACCGGTGAAATCAGACCAACCAGAGGGGATGTCACAGGTTTAAAAAGGGTGCACTATATACGGTACCCGCTGTCGTTTGTCTGACTCTTGGCCCGGTGCTAGAACCGGTGAAATCAGACCAACCAGAGGGGATGTCACAGGTTTAAAAAGGGTGCACTATATACGGTACCCGCTGTCGTTTGTCTGACTCTTGGCCCGGTGCTAGAACCGGTGAAATCAGACCAACCAGAGGGGATGTCACAGGTTTAAAAAGGGTGCACTATATACGGTACCCGCTGTCGTTTGTCTGACTCTTGGCCCGGTGCTAGAACCGGTGAAATCAGACCAACCAGAGGGGATGTCACAGGTTTAAAAAGGGTGCACTATATACGGTACCCGCTGTCGTTTGTCTGACTCTTGGCCCGGTGCTAGAACCGGTGAAATCAGACCAACCAGAGGGGATGTCACAGGTTTAAAAAGGGTGCACTATATACGGCACCCGCGCTGTCGTTTGTCTGATTCTTGGCCCGGTGCTAGAACCGGTGAAATCAGACCAACCAGAGGGGATGTCACAGGTTTAAAAAGGGTGCACTATATACGGCACCCGCTGTTGTTTGTCTGATTCTTGGCTCGGTGCTAGAACCGGTGAAATCAGACCAACCAGAGGGGATGTCACAGGTTTAAAAAGGGTGCACTATATACCCCACCCGCTGTCGTTTGTCTGATTCTTGGCCCGGTGCTAGAAATGGTGAAATCAGACCAACCAGAGGGGATGTCACAGGTTTAAAAAGGGTGCACTATATACGGCACCCGCTGTCGTTTGTCTGATTCTTGGCCCGGTGCTAGAACCGGTGAAATCAGACCAACCAGAGGGGATGTCACAGGTTTAAAAAGGGTGCACTATATACGGCACCCGCGCTGTCGTTTGTCTGACTCTTGGCCCGGTGCTAGAACCGGTGAAATCAGACCAACCAGAGGGGTTGTCACAGGTTTAAAAAGGGTGCACTATATACGGCACCCGCTGTCGTTTGTCTGACTCTTGGCCCGGTGCTAGAACCGGTGAAATCAGACCAACCAGAGGGGATGTCACAGGTTTAAAAAGGGTGCACTATATACGGCACCCGCTGTCGTTTGTGTGACTCTTGGCCCGGTGCTATAAATGGTGAAATCAGACCAACCAGAGGGGATGTCACAGGTTTAAAAAGGGTGCACTATATACGGCACCCGCTGTCGTTTGTCTGACTCTTGGCCCGGTGCTAGAACCGGTGAAATCAGACCAACCCGAAGGCATGTCACAGGTTTAAAAAGGGTGCACTATATACGGCACCCGCGCTGTCGTTTGTCTGACTCTTGGCCCGGTGCTAGAACCGGTGTAATTAGACCAACCAGAGGGGATGTCACAGGTTTAAAAAGGGTGCACTATATACGGCACCCGCGCTGTCGTTTGTCTGACTCTTGGCCCGGTGCTAGAACCGGTGTAATCAGACCAACCAGAGGGGATGTCACAGATTTAAAAAGGGTGCACTATATACGGCACCCGCGCTGTAGTTTGTCTGACTCTTGGCCCGGTGCTAGAACCGGTGAAATCAGACCAACCAGAGGGGATGTCACAGGTTTAAAAAGGGTGCACTATATACGGTACCCGCTGTCGTTTGTCTGACTCTTGGCCCGGTGCTAGAACCGGTGAAATCAGACCAACCAGAGGGGAAGTCACAGGTTTAAAAAGGGTGCACTATATACGGTACCCGCTGTCGTTTGTCTGACTCTTGGCCCGGTGCTAGAACCGGTGAAATCAGACCAACCAGAGGGGATGTCACAGGTTTAAAAAGGGTGCACTATATACGGTACCCGCTGTCGTTTGTCTGACTCTTGGCCCGGTGCTAGAACCGGTGAAATCAGACCAACCAGAGGGGATGTCACAGGTTTAAAAAGGGTGCACTATATACGGTACCCGCTGTCGTTTGTCTGACTCTTGGCCCGGTGCTAGAACCGATGAAATCAGACCAACCAGAGGGGTTGTCACAGGTTTAAAAAGGGTGCACTATATACGGCACCCGCTGTCGTTTGTCTGACTCTTGGCCCGGTGCTAGAACCGGTGAAATCAGACCAACCAGAGGGGATGTCACAGGTTTAAAAAGGGTGCACTATATACGGCACCCGCTGTCGTTTGTCTGACTCTTGGCCCGGTGCTAGAAATAGTGAAATCAGACCAACCAGAGGGGATGTCACAGGTTTAAAAAGGGTGCACTATATACGGCACCCGCTGTCGTTTGTCTGACTCTTGGCCCGGTGCTTGAAATGGTGAAATCAGACCAACCAGAGGGGATGTCACAGGTTCAAAAGCGGTGCACTATATACGGCACCCACTGTCGTTTGTCTGACTCTTGGCCCGGTGCTAGAAATGGTGAAATCAGACCAACCAGAGGGGATGTCACAGGTTTAAAAAGGGTGCACTATATACGGCACCCGCTGTCGTTTGTGTGACTCTTGGCCCGGTGCTATAAATGGTGAAATCAGACCAACCAGAGGGGATGTCACAGGTTTAAAAAGGGTGCACGATATACGGCACCCGCTGTCGTTTGTCTGACTCTTTCCCCGGTGCTAGAACCGGTGTAATCAGACCAACCAGAAGGGATGTCACAGGTTTAAAAAGGGTGCACTATATACGGCACCCGCGCTGTCGTTTGTCTGACTCTTGGCCCGGTGCTAGAACCGGTGTAATTAGACCAACCAGAGGGGATGTCACAGGTTTAAAAAGGGTGCACTATATACGGCACCCGCGCTGTCGTTTGTCTGACTCTTGGCCCGGTGCTAGAACCGGTGTAATTAGACCAACCAGAGGGGATGTCACAGGTTTAAAAAGGGTGCACTATATACGGCACCCGCGCTGTCGTTTGTCTGACTCTTGGCCCGGTGCTAGAACCGGTGTAATCAGACCAACCAGAGGGGATGTCACAGGTTTAAAAAGGGTGCACTATATACGGCACCCGCGCTGTAGTTTGTCTGACTCTTGGCCCGGTGCTAGAACCGGTGAAATCAGACCAACCAGAGGGGATGTCACAGGTTTAAAAAGGGTGCACTATATACGGTACCCGCTGTCGTTTGTCTGACTCTTGGCCCGGTGCTAGAACCGGTGAAATCAGACCAACCAGAGGGGATGTCACAGGTTTAAAAAGGGTGCACTATATACGGTACCCGCTGTCGTTTGTCTGACTCTTGGCCCGGTGCTAGAACCGGTGAAATCAGACCAACCAGAGGGGATGTCACAGGTTTAAAAAGGGTGCACTATATACGGTACCCGCTGTCGTTTGTCTGACTCTTGGCCCGGTGCTAGAACCGGTGAAATCAGACCAACCAGAGGGGATTTCACAGGTTTAAAAAGGGTGCACTATATACGGTACCCGCTGTCGTTTGTCTGACTCTTGGCCCGGTGCTAGAACCGGTGAAATCAGACCAACCAGAGGGGATGTCACAGGTTTAAAAAGGGTGCACTATATACGGTACCCGCTGTCGTTTGTCTGACTCTTGGCCCGGTGCTAGAACCGGTGAAATCAGACCAACCAGAGGGGATGTCACAGGTTTAAAAAGGGTGCACTATATACGGTACCCGCTGTCGTTTGTCTGACTCTTGGCCCGGTGCTAGAACCGGTGAAATCAGACCAACCAGAGGGGATGTCACAGGTTTAAAAAGGGTGCACTATATACGGTACCCGCTGTCGTTTGTCTGATTCTTGGCCCGGTGCTAGAACCGGTGAAATCAGACCAACCAGAGGGGATGTCACAGGTTTAAAAAGGGTGCACTATATACGGTACCCGCTGTCGTTTGTCTGACTCTTGGCCCGGTGCTAGAACCAGTAAAATCAGACCAACCAGAGGGGATGTCACAGGTTTAAAAAGGGTGCACTATATACGGTACCCGCTGTCGTTTGTCTGATTCTTGGCCCGGTGCTAGAACCGGTGAAATCAGACCAACCAGAGGGGATGTCACAGGTTTAAAAAGGGTGCACTATATACGGTACCCGCTGTCGTTTGTCTGATTCTTGGCCCGGTGCTAGAACCGGTGTAATCAGACCAACCAGAGGGGATGTCACAGGTTTAAAAAGGGTGCACTATATACGGTACCCGCTGTCGTTTGTCTGATTCTTGGCCCGGTGCTAGAACTCGTGAAATCAGACCAACCAGAGAGGATGTCACAGGTTTAAATAGGGTGCACTATATACGGTACCCGCTGTCGTTTGTCTGACTCTTGGCCCGGTGCTAGAACCGGTGAAATCAGACCAACCAGAGGGGATGTCACAGGTTTAAAAAGGGTGCACTATATACGGTACCCGCTGTCGTTTGTCTGACTCTTGGCCCGGTGCTAGAACCGGTGAAATCAGACCAACCAAAGGGGATGTCACAGGTTTAAAAAGGGTGCACTATATACGGTACCCGCTGTCGTTTGTCTGACTCTTGGCCCGGTGCTAGAACCGGTGAAATCAGACCAACCAGAGGGGATGTCACAGGTTTAAAAAGGGTGCACTATATACGGTACCCGCTGTCGTTTGTCTGACTCTTGGCCCGGTGCTAGAACCGGTGAAATCAGACCAACCAGAGGGGATGTCACAGGTTTAAAAAGGGTGCACTATATACGGTACCCGCTGTCGTTTGTCTGACTCTTGGCCCGGTGCTAGAACCGGTGAAATCAGACCAACCAGTGGGGATGTCACAGGTTTAAAAAGGGTGCACTATATACGGTACCCGCTGTCGTTTGTCTGACTCTTGGCCCGGTGCTAGAACCGGTGAAATCAGACCAACCAGAGGGGATGTCACAGGTTTAAAAAGGGTGCACTATATACGGTACCCGCTGTCGTTTGTCTGACTCTTGGCCCGGTGCTAGAACCGGTGAAATCAGACCAACCAGAGGGGATGTCACAGGTTTAAAAAGGGTGCACTATATACGGTACCCGCTGTCGTTTGTCTGACTCTTGGCCCGGTGCTAGAACCGGTGAAATCAGACCAACCAGAGGGGATGTCACAGGTTTAAAAAGGGTGCACTATATACGGTACCCGCTGTCGTTTGTCTGACTCTTGGCCCGGTGCTAGAACCGGTGAAATCAGACCAACCAGAGGGGATGTCACTGGTTTAAAAAGGGTGCACTATATACGGTACCCGCTGTCGTTTGTCTGACTCTTGGCCCGGTGCTAGAACCGGTGAAATCAGACCAACCAGAGGGGATGTCACAGGTTTAAAAAGGGTGCACTATATACGGTACCCGCTGTCGTTTGTCTGACTCTTGGCCCGGTGCTAGAACCGGTGAAATCAGACCAACCAGAGGGGATGTCACAGGTTTAAAAAGGGTGCACTATATACGGTACCCGCTGTCGTTTGTCTGACTCTTGGCCCGGTGCTAGAACCGGTGAAATCAGATCAACCAGAAGGGATGTCACAGGTTTAAAAAGGGTGCACTATATACGGTACCCGCTGTCGTTTGTCTGACTCTTGGCCCGGTGCTAGAACCGGTGAAATCAGACCAACCAGAGGGGATGTCACAGGTTTAAAAAGGGTGCACTATATACGGTACCCGCTGTCGTTTGTCTGAATCTTGGCCCGGTGCTAGAACCGGTGAAATCAGACCAACCAGAGGGGATGTCACAGGTTTAAAAAGGGTGCACTATATACGGTACCCGCTGTCGTTTGTCTGACTCTTGGCCCGGTGCTAGAACCGGTGAAATCAGACCAACCAGAGGGGATGTCACAGGTTTAAAAAGGGTGCACTATATACGGTACCCGATGTCGTTTGTCTGACTCTTGGCCCGGTGCTAGAACCGGTGAAATCAGACCAACCAGAGGGGATGTCACAGGTTTAAAAAGGGTGCACTATATACGGTACCCGCTGTCGTTTGTCTGACTCTTGGCCCGGTGCTAGAACCGGTGAAATCAGACCAACCAGAGGGGATGTCACAGGTTTAAAAAGGGTGCACTATATACGGTACCCGCTGTCGTTTGTCTGACTCTTGGCCCGGTGCTAGAACCGGTGAAATCAGACCAACCAGAGGGGATGTCACAGGTTTAAAAAGGGTGCACTATATACAGTACCCGCTGTCGTTTGTCTGATTCTTGGCCCGGTGCTAGAACCGGTGAAATCAGACCAACCAGAGGGGATGTCACAGGTTTAAAAAGGGTGCACTATATACGGTACCCGCTGTCGTTTGTCTGACTCTTGGCCCCGGTGCTAGAACCGGTGAAATCAGACCAACCAGAGGGGATGTCACAGGTTTAAAAAGGGTGCACTATATACGGTACCTGCTATCGTTTGTCTGACTCTTGGCCCCGGTGCTAGAACCGGTGAAATCAGACCAACCAGAGGGGATGTCACAGGTTTAAAAAGGGTGCACTATATACGGTACCCGCTGTCGTTTGTCTGACTCTTGGCCCGGTGCTAGAACCGGTGAAATCAGATCAACCAGAGGGGATGTCACAGGTTTAAAAAGGGTGCACTATATACGGTACCCGCTGTCGTTTGTCTGACTCTTGGCCCGGTGCTAGAACCGGTGAAATCAGACCAACCAGAGGGGATGTCACAGGTTTAAAAAGGGTGCACTATATACGGTACCCGCTGTCGTTTGTCTGAATCTTGGCCCGGTGCTAGAACCGGTGAAATCAGACCAACCAGAGGGGATGTCACAGGTTTAAAAAGGGTGCACTATATACGGTACCCGCTGTCGTTTGTCTGACTCTTGGCCCGGTGCTAGAACCGGTGAAATCAGACCAACCAGAGGGGATGTCACAGGTTTAAAAAGGGTGCACTATATACGGTACCCGCTGTCGTTTGTCTGACTCTTGGCCCGGTGCTAGAACCGGTGAAATCAGACCAACCAAAGGGGATGTCACAGGTTTAAAAAGGGTGCACTATATACGGTACCCGCTGTCGTTTGTCTGACTCTTGGCCCGGTGCTAGAACCGGTGAAATCAGACCAACCAGAGGGGATGTCACAGGTTTAAAAAGGGTGCACTATATACGGTACCCGCTGTCGTTTGTCTGACTCTTGGCCCGGTGCTAGAACCGGTGAAATCAGACCAACCAGAGGGGATGTCACAGGTTTAAAAAGGGTGCACTATATACGGTACCCGCTGTCGTTTGTCTGACTCTTGGCCCGGTGCTAGAACCGGTGAAATCAGACCAACCAGTGGGGATGTCACAGGTTTAAAAAGGGTGCACTATATACGGTACCCGCTGTCGTTTGTCTGACTCTTGGCCCGGTGCTAGAACCGGTGAAATCAGACCAACCAGAGGGGATGTCACAGGTTTAAAAAGGGTGCACTATATACGGTACCCGCTGTCGTTTGTCTGACTCTTGGCCCGGTGCTAGAACCGGTGAAATCAGACCAACCAGAGGGGATGTCACAGGTTTAAAAAGGGTGCACTATATACGGTACCCGCTGTCGTTTGTCTGACTCTTGGCCCGGTGCTAGAACCGGTGAAATCAGACCAACCAGAGGGGATGTCACAGGTTTAAAAAGGGTGCACTATATACGGTACCCGCTGTCGTTTGTCTGACTCTTGGCCCGGTGCTAGAACCGGTGAAATCAGACCAACCAGAGGGGATGTCACTGGTTTAAAAAGGGTGCACTATATACGGTACCCGCTGTCGTTTGTCTGTCTCTTGGCCCGGTGCTAGAACCGGTGAAATCAGACCAACCAGAGGGGATGTCACAGGTTTAAAAAGGGTGCACTATATACGGTACCCGCTGTCGTTTGTCTGACTCTTGGCCCGGTGCTAGAACCTGTGAAATCAGACCAACCAGAGGGGATGTCACAGGTTTAAAAAGGGTGCACTATATACGGTACCCGCTGTCGTTTGTCTGACTCTTGGCCCGGTGCTAGAACCGGTGAAATCAGATCAACCAGAGGGGATGTCACAGGTTTAAAAAGGGTGCACTATATACGGTACCCGCTGTCGTTTGTCTGACTCTTGGCCCGGTGCTAGAACCGGTGAAATCAGACCAACCAGAGGGGATGTCACAGGTTTAAAAAGGGTGCACTATATACGGTACCCGCTGTCGTTTGTCTGAATCTTGGCCCGGTGCTAGAACCGGTGAAATCAGACCAACCAGACGGGATGTCACAGGTTTAAAAAGGGTGCACTATATACGGTACCCGCTGTCGTTTGTCTGACTCTTGGCCCGGTGCTAGAACCGGTGAAATCAGACCAACCAGAGGGGATGTCACAGGTTTAAAAAGGGTGCACTATATACGGTACCCGATGTCGTTTGTCTGACTCTTGGCCCGGTGCTAGAACCGGTGAAATCAGACCAACCAGAGGGGATGTCACAGGTTTAAAAACGGTGCACTATATACGGTACCCGCTGTCGTTTGTCTGACTCTTGGCCCGGTGCTAGAACCGGTGAAATCAGACCAACCAGAGGGGATGTCACAGGTTTAAAAAGGGTGCACTATATACGGTACCCGCTGTCGTTTGTCTGACTCTTGGCCCGGTGCTAGAACCGGTGAAATCAGACCAACCAGAGGGGATGTCACAGGTTTAAAAAGGGTGCACTATATACGGCAGCCGCGCTGTCGTTTGTCTGATTCTTGGCCCGGTGCTAGAACCGGTGAAATCAGACCAACCAGAGGGAATGTCACAGGTTTAAAAAGGGTGCACTAAATACGGCACCCGCTATCGTTTGTCTGATTCTTGGCCCGGTGCTAGAACCGGTGAAATCAGACCAACCAGAGGGGATGTCACAGGTTTAACATTGAGGCACAATATGGTACCACGCTCTCGTTGATCTGAGTATCAGTCTTTGCTCTGTCCCAGCATGCACTGCTGCTGGAACCAAGGGTATCTGCTATACAAAGAAGCGGTTAAAACAAAGAATATCTGGGATATTTACAGGAGCGTATTTGATCAGTGGTTTGCGAGGTCTTAATTTACAAAATTCTGAATTATACCACGCTCTCATTGGTCTGATTATCAGTATTGCTCTATACAAAGCAGCGGTTATAGCAAAGGAGATCTGGGATAATTACAGTGTATACGTGAGGAGCATATTTGATCAATGGTTTGTGACGTCTTGATTTGCAAAAAAAAAAAAATGTTCACATCTCCAACCACATGCAGTAAAAGAACATTTAAAAGCTTCTGACTGGATGTTGAGTTTAAAAAAAATTCTAAAAAATATTGAGGCTGCTGACCGTTGACATGTCACGTGCCGGGATTCATAGATTCAGAAGAAACAGAAGGTTGCAAAATATAAATGTTGGTTTTTGTTATGTAGTTTTACATCTAATCTTAGGCCTTTGTCCCTTGATCAGCTTTAGTGTCTAATGTGTGATGATATTTCAGTTAAAGTGATAATTGCTTAATTTCAATCAGAAGCGGATCCAAGGGGGGGGGGGGGGTTCCTTTTTTTCACCCGAAGTAACCTTTTTAACATGGTTTTAGACGATAGACCCCCCCCCCCCCTTTTCTGGACCTGATGACCTTTTTTTAGGATTTTCATTAATCCTCCTGGGTTGAACTCCCCCTTTTCCTAAATCCTGGATCCGCCCCTGTCAATGTAAACCTTACCGTGAAACAAATATAATCACAATGCACATGGTATTTGATAAGGTATTACGTAATTGTACAAAAACAAATTATCAGATGTCTGGAGAATCATTTACATTGTAATTGCATGAGACATAAAGAGAAATTTATAAATGTCACTGTAAAAGAAATACCCAATAAATATTAAAAATAAAATACCTAATATTTAACAAACACGGCGATAGTATCAGCGCTGTTTGTCAGGGTAGAATCACTGAAGATCACTGGTTTTCCTGTCTTTGAGTAAACGAAAGCGGGCCAGGCACCAGCGCGTGGATTTCCATAACGACAGTCATCATCACCATCGGCGACAAACATCCATCCGATGTCTCCCGGGCAGCCGTTATATTGCAAGTAGATATGAAATATCCGACCGAAACGTCCAAGCAAGAAAATATTTCTGAAACATTCAGGTCCATTACACATTTTCATTGTACTTTCAATGTCTCTAAATGTACCCGATTCATACCTCTCGAGCTTAAACCAGCTATGTTTGTCACTTCCTGTTCCGTTAAAGTTCAGATGAACAACCTCCCTGCCATCCTTGTACAACGCCAACTTGACCTCCGATGGGTTTAGAGATTCCCATATGTCTATAAGTCCGCTCTTGTAGTGACTTGACGCCGGGGCTGCAGGGTTATGCGGGTCGCCATCCCAAGAAGTTAGGTTGGTAGCACCTGGCTTCGTCCACAAGCAAGTTATATTTTGAGAAATACCAGCCGTGGCGTGAAACACTAGATACCACCCACAGGGCGGGTTCATAGCTATGTACAAGTCAGTGTGTGCAGAACTCACGAAAGACCCGTCATTCTCACCCTCCTTGTAAAGGCGGCATATGTTTTCTTCAGAAAGCCACTCTAACGAATTACATCTTTGTTCCTTGGCGCAAAAGGAAAAGCAATACAACAAGGAAGCTTTTGTTGTTAAGAGAGGAGGAGCTCCAGACAATCTCGAATGAGGAAAATGTTTGAATTTCTTAGCTTTGACGGAACTTCCAATCAGCAACAGAATAACAGTTGAACAGATTATCCGCTGCATGACTGGTCTATCTTTCTCTTTGGTCCCAGGAGGTCTCTGGTTGTATAAGAGCAGCAGACAATATCCTGCATGCGGCGTGTGATCCCTTATCAATTCAAAAGGAATATCAGTTTAAAATACCCGATGTTCTCACGGCAAGCCCACTTTCTCCTTGCTCTCCCAGATATTGTCTATATCCCGTCTCTCCTATATTGACATGGCAGACTGAGCCGCAATCAGCACTTGAACGTTTGTACGGATAAAATGCAAGCGTAGCCTCGATCTCTATATATTTTTATCGAGGTTACTCTGTATGGCTAGAAGGCGTGGTATAAATTAGCATACAATAAAATTTTTTTTTCTGAACCTGTTGTAACTTGTTAAATACAGTATAGTGACAAATGTCGTACAACATATGTTTCCTATACGCGATATACGTTATTTTCTTCAGCAGGCGTTAGGCTATCGTATGTATACGATTTTGAAACTTGTATGTTGCATGGCAACCAGAATGTTCAACTGATCGAGGACAATATTCAAATCAGTTGTATGCCAGTATACAACTGAAAACGAGGCACGGCCTGTCCGTTATCATGCAAGCAGAGGCCAGCTTGCGTTTTGGTGGACCGTGAAAAATCCCACGTACGTCTCCTCGGCTGATACTCGAACTCATGTTGACTCTGTGCTCTATAGAGTTAGCGACAGCTTGTCACCCCAAACGTCGATTTAAGATGAACTGAAGACGTCCAGGCCCTATCAGTTTATTTCCGAAGGCCTGAGTGGCATGAATGTTGTCATTGCTACTATAGAGTCCGTGCACTGGCCATGCAGATCACAGACGCCGGTAAAGTTTAATATGAGGCTGTGACACATCAATTTTTTTACCGGGAGGATTACATTTAAATGATGATATTTTGCACGTTATAAACGTACATACAAATTTTTACCATTACAAAAATCAGCATGATACAAACAACTGAATGTTTGGACTCTCTATTTAATATCCAAATGTTGAAGAAATATCATTATTATAGCCGGCCACAAGTGAACCCCAAGTCCCTGAAGTTTGACTACGTTTTGCAAAGACATATAAGAGAACAGTATTTGAGAAACAAAAAAAATCCTCATATTTTTTTTTGCGAAAGGTAGCTTAAAATGTCTTATTTACATTGCATTTTTAAATTTGTTCTAAATATAGAGATCCCCTCCCATTCTCTCCTCCGTGTACCTGTTTTTAACTTGACAAAAAGGCTCTATAATTTATTCATATATTTAGGTGAAATAAAAAAAAACATTTTTTAAAGGTTGAAAATATATAACGTAGTAATAAAAATAATATATATATTTATATAAAGGTTCCCCAGTTCTCAAATTTCTGGATCAACCACTGCAAAAACATACAAACACGTACCAACACACACACGGAAGTGTATACTCCGAGTACAGCGTCCAGGCGGGAAACTACCCGCGTTTGGTACGAAGGGAACGAGTATCCTATATATCGGCAAAGTTTAAACCGGAGTAACGTATATTTCTACCACACCCAAATCTCCTAATTATAGTGGGGTAACTCAATACAAACATGTAAATTATTAAAATTATGAATTATTTTGTGTACAAATTACAAATGTTTCGAATTACAAAAGAGGATGGTACGATATTCTATTTCTGCACAAAATATTAAACATGCGCTGGCTTTACACAAAGAAATGAAAAACAGAGCCTACATGTTATTGCTCCTAACTGTGTATATTTGCCATAAAGGCACCTTTATTCCCTCGAGTTCACTTCGTGAAAGTAAGACCCTTCTCTGGAATTATCATAATGAAAAATTTAATTTAATTCAAGTATTCCCTAGTCCCTACTCCCCGCCTATATCAGCATCATCATCATCAAGAAAATCTTCCTCTTATTCTTCCAATTAATTCCATTATTATTATTATTATTATTATTTATATTATCATTATTATTACTATTATTACTATTATTATTATTATTATTATTATTATTATTATTATTATTATTATTTTTATTATTATTATTATTTATATTATCATTATTATTATTACTATTATTATTATTATTATTATTATTATTATTATTATTATTATTATTAATATTATTATCATATGGGGAATGCCTCGAGGAAATCTTATATAACACTCCAATAATATACCTTATGCTGTTTGGACAGATTAATTCAATTGAATTAATGTGCCAGTGTGGCAAATTCTATAGCAGAAAGTCATTTAAGTCAATGCATTTTATCCTCAGAAGTACAAGCCTTCGAAAATCATGCACCAGACTTTGGTGTCATTTCCAAAATGACTAAATTTTCTTTCGCATAAATAGTTTGTATATTAACCTCAATAAAACCTGAAATATGATATGGCCTAAGGTGGGTAAGTTACAGTATACATTTATATACATGTACGTAGCTAGAATATCATATACCCCTCCTCCCCCCCCCCCCCCCCCAACACACACACACAAATCTGGCCTAACCTTGGAGAGGGTAGGCTTTATGTCAGAATGTAATTGTAAACTTCCAGAAGAGTTCGATTTAATACAGGAAACTGTTTTGGGACCACATGACATAACTTAGATAGAGAGGAGCATGTGTCCCCTTTCACTGCACCAGCTGATCAATCAATAAACGTGCTGGGGACCAGTCTGGTCTTCTTCCGGAACTTGTTGACGTATATTTTTTGCTCCAGGGGCCAGACCACTGTATGTAATTATCATCCTTTTATCGCCCACAGCTGACAGGAGGGAGGCCAACCAACAGGTGACTCATTTCGACAGGTTCAGGTAATTAGCACCGAGACCGCAGACAGTCTGGTCAAAACATCATAAACAGGCTACGATCTCACGAATGTTCACATGACTTCATCTGTTTATAGCAGATTCCTTGAAGAATTCATCTTAAAGGCCATAAATTATAATACATTTTTCAATGTGTCATAATCATATTTTTGCGTAAAATTTGTATTTGTAGAATTTTAATTGAAATGACATATAGTTAATAATATAAGTATAAATATCCATTAATGATAACATCGTCATACTCATAATATGACATAAATCTATGATTTGGACAGGTAATATCTGTTTTTCTATTTAAGGTTTCATATATAGAATGTCCAGCCTCCAGGAACAGGCACTGCATAAATTGTAACTGCATTTTATGCGGTGATATCCAGGATCCTGGATACTGCAGCATAAAAAGCTTCAGAGTAAACTGGAGAGTTAAAACCCTTGTCAGGAAAAAAATCTTGTAAAATCAAATATTGCGTTTATGACAATTAAGGAAACTTAGGCAGAACTATAGAAACCGGGCTTCAGCCTACCGCCGGTACCTTATGCACAAGGGGTGTCGCATAATAAATTGTTTCCTGAAAAAGGCCGATACATATTATTTTCCTGAGAATTCCCATATTTAATTTTGCTCATAACTGGAGTTTATTATATTAGAGGAGGAGGGGTCCGGGGAACCAGGGTTCCCCGTGTGAACGAGGGTGTGGGGGCTCTGCCACCACCTAAAGTTAATCTTCCTGTTCAAATAGTAAATGGTTTCCCACTTTCGTGATAGATTGTGCTCAATCGCAGATATAAATGAACAAAACTCGCACTTGCTGGTACAGTGAAGCCCGCTTATTGTCATATCGGTTGTGCATGCATAAATTATGAAAATAACCGGGCTGTGACATTATCCGGTTTCAACACCGATGTACTTTTGAGTCCTAGAAGTAGCGTTATGTCTCGTATGATATTAAATAAATTGTCAATAAACAGGAAACAGAAAGTTTATGAATATTTTTATTGCACAAAGGCATATCAAATTACGTTTATGCACACATGAAAATTTATTTCCTGTAAGTTTTATGCCGCAATAACTGACAAAAATCCAACTTGCAAACAGAATGAGGCGTAGGGTCTGGGTCATGAGGTAAAATTTCAGGAAATATGCAGCACAGTTATAACGTTGTTTGTAATAAACTATTTTATTAAATAATTCTTTGCCCGACTATTGCACCTTATTTTCCAGATATCTTATTAATGACTCAAACTTCGTTGATCGTCTTTATGATAGGACTGTTCAGGGAGCGGACATCGTCATCCCATTGTCAACTTTCTGAAGATTTGCCACGATTTAGGTTTTTGACCGGGTATCTCCTCCAGTGCTCACAAATCCTCCAGCTTTTTGTTGACCCTTAAAGGAGATTTCCAGTCGTAAGCAACGTTTAGATCATGTGCTTTATATCATCTCGGCGAAATGTCACTGAAGTTTAAACCGCAGCCTTTCAAAGGCAAGGAGTTAATTATGTATGATATGTGATCGTAAACATTACCCTTGTTAATGTATGAAGAAAAGCAATGATCTGGATTACCGTGGTATCTTAAGGTGTTAATTAGCTTAGTGAAGAGGAGTGACTAGCATGCATCACTGCACTTGCCTGCCGCACACAGGTGGGAGGTCGTTTGATACGCCTGACCGATTACAAGCTCTTGGCCTCTTTGATCGCCGTGTCGGAGTTTGATGTGATATTAACTGTGAACTGGTATCCCTTTCAAGGGTTCCAAGCATGACAATAAATGGGATTATGACAATATTCCATGATATTAAACGGTCAGATTTACCATTGTTTATTTAGGAAATGGTTTGGGATTTCAGATTTATGTGCCAATAAGCAGGATTTTCTATTAACTGATATGACACAAAGTGGGCTTGACTGTATCTCGTCTTCATGGCTCACTTGTAGCGTGTAGGGCTTTTAGTCGAGAGATCGTAGGTTCGATTCCTGATTCAGGTGACTTCTGATGCTAAGTCCTTGTTTATGTCAGAAGAGTTGAGTGAAGGGACATCTACAGGGAAAAGTAGGAGTTAAAATAGGGAATGAGAGGAGACAGTTTTATATATAATTTCCTCAAAAGAAGCGAAGCCGGCATTCTATAGTGGCTCCGAAACTTAAGTAATCTAATGGTACTTTATTTAAATGACCAAGAAATTCAGCTAAATATTATGTTTTTGTATGTAAACAAGACTCGCTTTTAAAAACTTTGCAACCCTGACACTTTAAACTGTCTCAGAATATGAAACAATGAGCTGTTTGACCTTTGCTCGCTGTGAGCCAACACAGCCTGTTACCACTGGTTACACAGGCGGCTGCCGACCAGGGGAATCCCAGAGCAGACATTGTTCCCCGCATATCACTGTTTATAAGGACAATATAGGGGGTCTATTCTTTTAATCAACATTTAAAGTGGACAAACACTGTCTAAGATGTATGTTATATGCACATTTGAATATCTTTATTTCATAAGGAATAAAACATTTTCAGACATTTTCAGACAAAATATAAGAATTCAATGGTCATGTGGAATCAGGGTTGGCAGTTTAATCCACAGTCGGTTTAATCCACTGGATAAATCAGGATTAATCCGGATCGGATAAAACAGGTTTTATCCAGTATTATTCGAAGCTGGGGTGTGTAGTGTCTGTGAAGTAGACATTTTATATTAAATTTAGCTTTCCACTGTTACAGTTTTTACAAGGAACATTTATGTCTATTTATCTTAATTATTATGTGACCATATATTTATACATAAAATGCATTGTTTTTATCACAGATAGTAATGCATGATTTTAATAATAATTTTGAAATTTGAGATTATTTCTCTTCTTTAGACAGTTCAGTTAGGGTATGACTTACTAAAACATTATCACCTATTTTGTACATTGCACTATAGAAAAGCTAAACAACTGCAGTTCACACATGTTTAGTTAAACTCCACTGTCAGTGGTACTATAGAATACTAGTATCATATATTCACAGATAAACATATTCTTACATCTGAGAGGGATGTACATAATCCAGATGTGTAAGATATACAGTGACATATCAGTTACTATGTCAATAATTTTGTGGGGCTGACTTTTCAAGAGGCAAATGATAAAATACTTGAAAAGCTATCTTGCTCAAGTAGGTTTCTCTGAATGTGGGGAATAGTAGTATGATTCTTGACCCTTTTGCCTCTGATAAGGCAGTTTACACAAACAGCAAAAGTGGGCTACCATTTGACAACCATCCAGTCATGACAGCCTGAGAAAAGAAACCTCCATTAGATCAAAGTCATTCATGAATATTCCTCCACAGAGTCTCTTCATAAGTTGTTGACAACTGGGCTGCAAAAGCCACCCTGTAAGCCTGCCCTGTGACTATAAGTAAATATTTGATGGCTGAGAATGATGCAATAAAGATTATACAACCTATTGAGAAATTGACTGCAAGTCAGAAGATTAACATAGAATACAAAGGGACGGCTCCTCAATCTGGTGTGTGTTGAGCATAAGCTATGATGGCTGCAGGGAAATATAAACCTGGAGAAACTTGCCAGTTGGATAAAAAACATATATTATAAATATATTAATAAACCCTCTGAACTTATTTATCCAGATTATCATTCATGTTAATTTAATTAAATTTTACAATGTGTTTCTAAGTTTGATCCAGTTTAATCCTGTATAATCTGGATAAAACTGAATGAAACAAGATAAAACCCAGTTTTAACCAGTGTCCTGGATTAAACAAGTTTTATCCAGATAAAACCCAACCCTGTGTGGAATATCTCCATCTTCTAGGGCTCTCACACAGTGTAGCATGGTAAGAGAGCACGGGAGCTAGGGCTACATAAATTGTTGCATATAAAAACTTGGAATATGCTATTTTCATTTTTTTAATGTTCCAATTCCTGCCTGAGAAGTGTGTTTGTTGGGGGTGGGGGTAGGGTCAGCAACCGTCAGATTGTTTGAATAAAATGATACAAAGTAATTTTTCATGAGCTGCTCCTTTCATATATATTTGTATTTAACCAACTGAAATCACATCTTAGATATAAACTGTAAAATAAAAATAAATATGGAAAAGTATTTTTTTCTGAGCTATCCCCTTTTGGTAATCATCATATTTACTATTCAAACTCACTAATTACAGTGGCACAAGAGTTTATTAAAGAGTAACTCTATCAAATACAAAAATGGATGAATTAATTGTGATCACATAAAATATATATAATGAACCTAGTGAGCACCTAGACCATGAGTTCCATTTTTTTAGCTCAGCTGACTTTCAGTCATGCTGGGCTATAGCGATGGGTCTTTGTCCGTCGTCCTTCCGTCTGTCCATCCGGCCGGCCGTCCGTTAGCAGGGCACAAATCTTAACCGTAGGGGCTAGGGCCATGAACCCTATGCAGTCTTAGAGGTTATAAAAAGATCTCCTTGCAAACCTGAAATTAGGTCACTGCGACCTATATTCTTGAAGTTATGGGGTGTGTTTGCATCCCCCAGAAATAACTCTTTGAGACAAAATTTTCATCCCAAACCTTCCATCTTTCACATACAGCTCACCTACCAACAGGGGAAGAACCATAATTTTTTTGAGGTCAAAAGGTCAAAGGTCAAGGTCACAGGAGCCTCTTCTTTGAAAAGCCTGTGGATGCATTTTAAGCCAACCCTTTCATCCCAATTCTTTGATCTTTCACATATAGCTCACCTACTAATTTGGAGAAGAATCCTATAGATTTTGAGGTCACAAGGTCAAAGGTCAGGGTCACAGGATCCACTTCTTTGAAAAGGTTGTGGACACATTTCAAGCTAGACTTTTCATTCCAAACCTTCCAGCACTGATATCGCTTCCCTGCCAACAGGGGAAAAGACCTGTTGATTTTGAGGTCAAAAGTCAAGTTCACAGCACCCACTTCTTGCGTGGAGTCATTTTCAGGCAAACTTTTCAATCTGTACCTTCCATCTGTCATATATGGCTTACCTACCAATAAGGGAAGAAGCCTATTGATGTTGAGGTCAAAAAGTCAAAGGTCAAGGTCACAATATTTAATTGTTCTAAATGCTTGTGAGCATATTTCAAGTGTAACTGTTCAACCCAAACCTTCAGTCTTTCACATATGCCACATCTATACATCACTCAGTTTGACTCAAACTTCATATTTATGGGTCTTTTTGCTTGAATAATTAACTAATTGATTTTTGGGTCAGCTGGTCAGCAGGTTAAAGGTTGCAGGTCAAAGTTATTCACCCATTGGTTGCCTAGTAATTACACCAGATTTTAGTGGTTAGTAGTTACCCATCATTTAGAAAGAATCCAGTTGATATATGGGCAAAAGGCCAAGGTCATAGGTCAGGGATGTTCACAATTATTTATTTTATAGAACATCTCTATTTTTCTTGTATATATAACCATCCCACTCCAGCTGGTACATCTCCCTGTGTGGCTGTAATTGTGAGTGACACTGGTGACATATGACTCCCTTTTGTATCAGCCTATTAAGTGATAAGGCTCAGTGATAAGTACCTCGTTACTTCATAACAAAAACACTGTTGTCAGAATGCTTCAGCCAGGCATTAAGACTATGAGAGTATAGTATTAAGGTTTAGCTACTGATTTATAAGATGATGGGAACATTTTGCAGTTTATTTTATGGAATCCTAGCAAAAACTTAGTTTCCTAGATATCTGAATATTTTAATATATATCACCACATATAAAAGCAAGTGTTTGTTCTCATAATATGTGGATGTGTACTTGATTTAGGATGACTTTTTGTTTTATTTCAAGACTCTTAGTCATGCTTTCTGCATTTCTTTTCTTTCAGGTTTGGCAGTTTACCTACCCTGCTGACCCCATTGAAAAGCAGAGTGATAATAAAAAATATTGGACTTACACTTTTTACAATTGCATATCTATAATCCGATATGAGGGCCTGGACATGCCTTTTGAATTATTTTGGGCATTCATTACTGGATAATTTGCCCCAAGTTTGGTCTCTTATTGGAGAATGTGGGATATCAAATGTCATACTTGTCAGAAATCCATTTTGTCTGCCAGTTAGCCACCTTAGAAATTCTTACTTCAGTGCAGTTTCAGTAATTTTTCTTTAATGTTTGGTCCGATTTAGAGAATGTTTGTTGTCTGATTTCAGACTTGTCAGAAGTCCAATATGGCCACCAGGCTACCATCTTTTGATTCCTTTTGATCATATTATCTCAAGAACAGTTAAAGTGAATGCAGTTGGATGTATATTTATGTAATCTTGTAAAGGATTGGGTCAAATATTTCTGAATAAATATTACCATCATTTATAAAAGTGCAGTACAGTTGGATTGTATTGAATAAAAATTCATACAGAAGCACCTGTTTCTCAATAATTCTTGCATGTATTTCCTTGATTTTTGCTATATATTTTGATCTTATATTTGCCCTTTGTCGTGTTCCTTTTGAGACTGACAGGTTTCAAGCAAGCTGTTGGAATAGTTCCTGATAGCTTAACAATCATGCATTTTCCTCAGACCATCAATTCACTGTGTTTTAACCAGACATAGGTGATATATATTTCTGTTGTCATAGAAAATTTTCAACAAATTGGCAAATTGGTTCTTCAAAATTTGACTGGAAGTTGTGAATCTCACTCCATGATGTCACAGGTCATGCTTGGCAGCTGAGCGTCATGACCCATGGGTCACTTGTTCTCTGGTCCCTTTATTCATACCTTCTACAAAACAGAAGCTAAGACAGGACCAGAGGCTCAGTTGCTTGAGAAGAACACAGCATGTCTGCAGTGTTCATGTCCCCAAGCCAAGAGACTGGGCCAGACTGATACATTCATGGCTAGGGTATCTTAGCTCATGTTTAAGTCATCCTAGCATGGCATCAATAGCTCTAGGATCAACCCAGAGCTGCATCTCCAGGCATCTATCAAATGAACCTCCCCTGGTTGCCATGACATCATACGATTCTTCCCAGGTAAAAACCCCAGGGAGAGCATTCATACAACAAATGCAACGGTACCCAAGTTGCAGTTATACTGACCAGTCTATTTTGACCAAGCCTGTGTATGCACAGAGCCTAAATAGAAAATTGTCAATATGGACCACTGCTCGTAGTCCAGCTGTTAAGAGAAGAATTATGCAAAAAGTGAAAGAAGCATGAAACTTGGCATAATTGTTGGCCAGACCATACTTAACATTTTCAGATATAGGGCCAAGCGGAATTCATCCGATCTTGATCTAAATCCAAGATGGCGGCCAAGATGGCCGCCAGATTATCAAATATCAATACATTCGGTTATATTTGTCCTAGAATGCTTTCCAAGTGCACTATTTCTATGTTTTTTGGGTCGATAAATTCATTTATAAGGGTTTAAAGTCTTTAAAATGACTCCGTGAATGAATCCTGGTTTTGTTAATATTGAAATTTTCCCTTGTTTACTAGCACAATGGATAGCAAACATTATTTGTTGAGTTCTGCGCAGTAGTCACATACATTGTAATCGTAGTTGACTGAAAGTGTCATTTGCTGGCTTAGGTAAGTCTAGCGACAGCTTGTCACCCCAAACGTCGATTTTAGATGAACTGAAGACGATGGGGTGACAGTACAAGCTATTGGGTTCGCATCAATTCTAGTATGTGCAGATGTGCACGCCATTTCTGACACTGCTTTTTCATTTTTATCTACTTCTCGAACTGTCATTTTCCTGAGTTAAGACAAAAAGTGACGTTATTCTGTTGGGGAAAATAATAATTATTACATCCACGGTTGACTTACGTGTATTCGTGCAGCAGTTTTTAATTCCGAGGCTGGTTTTACTCGAAAAACTCGTCTCCACGTCTGTCAGCGGGAGAACCATAACTTCCGGTAGGGGATTTCCAAACGGCTATGTGTAAAACTCGGAAGTCCGAAGTCGGAAGCAAGGACTTTTTTTAAAGCAATGATCGAAGAATAATTAAAATTCTACTACATCAGTGGAAAGTACCTTTTTATTTTTTATGATAGAGTAGTTATCCATCCGAAGTTATAGACTATTTTTTGCTTGGAAATGCTCGGTTATGGTCCAAATGTGTAAAACTCGGAAGCCAGTAAAGGCAAATGCACTGGTCATCATATTGTCAGCAAACGTGTCAAGCATTTTCAGTTTCTTCAGTATCATATATTTTTCATAAACTCAGTCTGTTTTGTAACATTCATGATGCTGTTTTTTTTATATAATATATTATATTGATATTTTATTTCATTTTTTATATCAAGATTATTTTAACTCATCAATATTTTACGCTGTTACCGCATTTTATGTTGGCGGAAACATGAAAAAAAAGGTTTTGATAATATTTTATACATGTGCCCCTATAAAAATCACCCTGATAATATCATAGAGACTTAAACAGAAAATTTGACAGAACCAAAAAACGTCCAGTTAATGTTTTTACAAGTTGTTTCGAACAAAATATTTTATTTTTAATGTATAAATTGAAAAACCTTTTCCTCTTCCACTGACCAAAAAATTTCATCGGGATTATGAATCTCTTAGACTCTTATCTATTATGTTATACTTTTTATGCCAAATTATATTTTACATTTCATGGTCCAGTTGCACACATTGATTTATATATATATATATATATATATATATATATATATATATATATATATATATATATATATTATGTTAACAAAATTGTAATTTCTTATCGAGATCCTTGTAATCGTACAGTAATATGAAGTTGAAGGTAGCACATTCTGGTTAGATGCCCTTATCATGCACATATTATATACGTTTGAGAGTGAAATCAGTTGCAAACAGACTTTAATATATTAATAAATATCCATATATTTGAAGTTGAAATGTGATGTTGAAACATCAGGAGTGAAATTATTTATTTTCCAATTCATAAATTGGTGATTTACTCCACTGAGAGAGCATCCAAATATATACTAGTATAATGAGAGAGGAAGTATTTCCGTTATCACATTTTTCTCGATAATAACACTGACGAATCCCCCCCCCCCCCCCCCATAGCATTACCGTGTGAGTCATGCACGGTCTCCCCACAGAGCTGAGCTCAGGGTGGGATCGACCGTGAAAAATCTCACGGCTCCTCGGCTGATACTCAGACTGTCCCAGCCTATGCGCTCACAGAGCACAGATGTCGGAAAAAATGCAAAGATTGTCATAAGACTTAATCATATCAATTATTTTACAACGAGTACTACATTTAAATACTAGGAGTGACATTTGCCAGTTATAAATGTATAGACGCCATTTCATCATTGATATTAACATGTTACGAACTTTTGAATATTTGGACTTTCCAGTTTATACCGTAATTTTATAGAAATATAAATATTAAAGCCCAACAACCTAAAGTTTGAATACATTGTTCAAAAACATGTAGGAGAATAGTTGCAGAACAGAAAATTAATCATAATCTTGAGATGAGATGGGGTGAAATATATTACGTGAAAATACAAATATATATATATATATATATATATATATATATATTAAATTTACAAATAAAAAAAATAAAAACGTATAGTTTTCCGATTATGTATCATGTATTGTATTATACACTCATTAAAAGCAGAATCATGCATAAGCAATTTTAATATATGCATGCAACTATAATTATAATGAAACTGCATTTGGGCACGAGTTAACCAGTGCGTCTCTGTGACTTCCGAGTTAAACACATTGGATAACATCCAAGCACTTCTGACTGACTTCCGAGATGGCTTCCGAGCACAAAATCTTCCATAACGTTCAGATTAAACAATGGATAACTATTATTCTTCACAGAATGAAAAATAAAGATCTTATTCTATCGGGGAAAAAGAAAACGGTATTGAAGCGTTAGCATGTTGTATATGCTTTAAACTGCTTTCGTTGGTTTCCAGCTTCCGGCTTCCGACTTCCAAGTTAACATACACGACCGCGCCATGACACATTTAGTTTTGAATGAGAAGTACCGCTTCACGTGAATCGATGCTACAGTGATGAATGGAGGTAATAAATGTAATTATTTTTGTGTAACATCATTTTTTCTTTGATATTAAGCACATATAATAAGACTATATAAGCCTGTGATGCCAAATAATACCAGACAGGAAATATTTTGATCCGACGCTTAGAATGGGCGTTCTGTTGTGACTGCCATCATGACTCCAGGCCCTATCAGTTTATTTCCGAAGGCCTGAGTGTCATGTTGTCATGGCTAAGATAAGTCCTCCTTGTCATGAATTCAGATGCTTTAATAGTAGAACAGTTTTTAGCTCAGCTGACTATAAGTCATCTGAGCTATAGTCGTGGTCCATTGTCTGTCGTCCGTCCGTCTGTCAGGCCGTCCGTCCGTCCGTCCATCCGTCAGTCTGTCCATCCGTAGCTGTGGCACGTTTTGAAACCGTAAGACCTAGGAATCCAAAATTCAGCATAATGTTAGATGTCACCAAAATCTCCTACCAAGCCGAAAACTGGGTCTTTGCGACTTCGTTCCTTTGAGAAATTAAGGAAAAACCTCAATTTTTTATTAAAATCCTATTTTCACAATTCAGGACTGCCTAATATCAAAACCACTCATCTGTTTTCTCTCATATATACCATAAATATTCCTCTATATAGTTCCTATGTATATCCCAGAAATTAAGTCTAAATTCTTTAAGTTATGGGCCCAAACATAATGGACTTTGTAAAAAATCAGGAAAAATATTTACTCACTTAACATGGAAAATTTTGAAACTAGAGTCTATTTTCCCAAGTATATAACTATGTATTATTAAGATTCAATTGTTAACCCAAAATTAGATCTGAATTTTGTAAATTTTTTAAGTTATTAGCATAATAATAAAATCAGTACCTTAAATTTTGCCCAACTTTGATCATGGCACGTTTTTTTCCTGTAAGTACCATTGATTTAATTTTCACAGCATGTAAACATAAATATTTAATTGGTTTAAATCTGAAAATTTGAAAATAAAAGCTTGAAAATTAAGCTAGTTATTGATTTTTTTCTTGAGGCTCTATTTTAGTCATTTGCTTTGATTACAGATTACAGATGCAGGGTCCCACTCCAGGTCACTGGAAGTCAGCTATGCCAGTGTTTCTGATTTGTTACAGTCACTGGGGGAGATCCCCTGCTGTGACAGGTGTACAGTTATTCTCATATCACCACCCCAATCACCCCCCCCCCCCTAGCAAAACCAAAACCACCAAGTGTTATGCAGTAATTATTATTGTTTTCACTGTATCTCCTTAATTGTAATGCTGTTTCCACTCC
Organism: Sipunculus nudus; assembly: GCA_026874595.1. Lineage (NCBI taxonomy): Eukaryota > Metazoa > Annelida > Sipuncula > Golfingiida > Sipunculidae > Sipunculus > Sipunculus nudus. Next base: position 73,684,071 of record CM049314.1, read on the forward strand.
GATATGCAAAAACTACCCTTGAAAAAGTAATTCAAGGTGTAATCCAGAAGATGCAATGTTGTGTAATGTAGCATTTTTAAAGAAATAAATTTTCTTTTAAATGATTTTAACAAATATAATTGAACCCATCAGTATGCTTAAATTAATAAAATATGAAGCACATTATGGATAAATAAAGACACAATTAAAAATTGTGAAATCTAAATCAAGTATTATTTTTAGATATTTATTGTTTTGCAGATTTAAAAGATAATTTTTGTGGTAAAAAATAAATAAACATTTTTATGCATGATGTGGTGTTATCTGACAAGATTGAGATTTATGATGATGCAGTTGAGAATTATGAATCAACTTTTATATTCAGATATATATGTTATATTGGAAATGTATAGAAATATAAACTTAAATTTAAAAAAAAATTGATGTGATAAAAAAATGAGGATTTAATACAAACATTTGTTCATTATTTTCCTGCCTCAGCAGAATTTGAGATCAGGCTTTGTTTGCCCTGTTTTATGTTGTTAATTAGTTATATTTCAACTGTATACATTTCATAAAAAATACATATATATTTAATAATACATGTTATACAAAAAAATAGATGCAATTGAACAAATGTGTAAACTACTGAAATGTCAACAGTTAATAAAAAAGCAAACTAATGATCATGGTAATAGTACAGATTATTTGTTCACAAACTGCTCACATGCTTCAGTTTCAACATTAGGAAACACATGGTCAGGTCACAAAATATTATTTGCAACAATTTCTTGCTCATCAATACAAAGGAATTATATAAACCAACCAAGGCCTTTATTACCTATTCCTCTTACACTTTATCTCCATTTGATATTATTTTAGATTTTGACCTTCAAGGTCAACTTCAGCTGAGCACAGTGACCCATGGGTCCCTTGTTATTGCAATGTTTCTTCCTTTCTTCCTTTTACTTCCCCTTTATTTGCATGCTAACAAATATAATTCCTTTGAAGAGGTGAAGGGTGCAAAAAACTTGTCTGTCGAAATCTGCAATGAAATGAGGATTGAACTTTATATGTCTGCAAACACCTACCATTAGAATATTTGAAACCTACATACATGTACTTATAATTAGGTTTTACAATCAGCATTCATGTAAACCTTTGTAGGGCTATTGGGAAATATCAAATGCATAAATCCAACTGTGCTGAAATTCAACATATATATTAATTTTACGTATTTGAGCCCAAATTCTGTTTCAATGTAATGGAATGGACAATTGAGTGGTAAAATGCTCGGCTATCTCCACTGGCACTCCAGGTTTAAACAACATCATTCCTATTTCTATTGGGTTATAATGGCCCATCCAAGGTGGGTGAATTCCTCCTTGTCCTTTGCTTTCCTTCACCCCTGTATATATACCACCAAACGCCACCATCCGAGCCATGGAGAGTGGCTTGTATTAGTAATTACAACTAACTGTACAATTCATATTAATTATATATTATAATAAAATAAATTAGACAATCCATATGATATAAAGTTTATCCTGCTTATAACTTTTATATCAGACTGGATGCATGCGTGGCAGGATACAGACCTATGTATGAAGCTCACGCCTGTCAGCTGTATGGATTCCGCCTTGTGTGTACCTACTGAAATTGTACTAAAGTCCCTTTTTCATCAGTACACCCAACGGTAAACTTGATAACATTTGCTGAATACTGCACTTTTAAATGAAAGTGTCATTTGCTGGGGTAGGTTTTATTATATTAATATTTAATATCTGACGTCCTCTGTTTGAAATCCCTTTATTTGCATCCTAACAAATGTATAAACTGCTTTGCTGAGGTAAGGGATGAAAGAAACTTAGGTATCCTGTCTGGTATCAGTGGGAGCTTCATATATCAGTGAAGAATAGGCAGGGTTTTCGAAAATCTACAAACATGATATTTAATTTTACCATCGACTTAACATTCATGTAAATCTTGATTAGTGCAATAAAAATCAAATAGTTTTGCTGAAATATAATTTACATGTTCTAGTTAAAAGTATTTGAACACCATGTCTGTTTAAAAGGAAAGACTTTTATTTATAATGAATTTAGAGTACATGTGTGCATGACAAGATACGTGGTTATGTAGAAGCTCACACCTGTGTGCTGTATGGATTCTAAGCTTCTTTTGCCGTGAAGTGATGACTTTCAGACTGTATGTTGGCAAGAACACAGAATCCACACACATTAGAGGTGCGCAACATGTTGCTGTATGCTGCCTTTGTACTATGGTGATGAATGCATGAAATAACACTCATGCAGATTACTAATTTTGTGATATGGTGACGATGCAGACTTTAGACTGCATGATCGTAGGAAAAAATCGACACGTGTCAGTAAAGTATCACTGCCATTTGCTGTGATGTAATTTTTGTGATATAAAACTTGTTCCTTCCCAACGAGTTGCCATTAAAATTCACTTTGCATAATGGGTTGGTGTCAACAAAATACTTTCATTTGCTGACATTATGCACATTGTGCACATCATGCACATGTAGTACATGCATATATTGTTAGAAATATTCACCACATGTATGAGCCGGTGCTGCCAGGTTCAAACTAGCTGATCTTTCATGGATGGATGCTAAGAAAATGGTACAGCAAGACGGAAGATAGAAAGTCTAATTCACAAAACAAGGTTGAAAAATATAATGCACCCTCAGGTTCCAGACATGCATTCTTTCTTCATTAACTTGATTACCTAAAAATTCAGTACAAAGTTTGGTTTGAGTTTTTATCAACTTGATTGGTGATTGTAACTTTGCTGTGCTTTCAGTTTCTGAGCTCTGGTAACCTTTGTACTTTCCCTTTATGGCAGTTTTATGCCCAAATACAGAATGCTTGGGAAACTTGAATTTCATACCATTAACTCCATCAAGTGAACATATTAATGAGGATAGACTACTTCTGTTATTACTGAACAGAACATTTTATTACATTATTTTTTTGTAATATTGCCAGCAAATTTTACAACCTTGCCTGAATATTTTCTTTTATATTTTGCAGGACTAGTAAAACGCCCACAATTCCAACTCACTATCGGTTCTTTTTGTCTTATGTGCAAAGTTCAGTCCGACCAAAATTTGCACTCTGTGCACATGAAGATAAATCATTTCAATAAATGAAGCAAATATTTATTATTTCTAATTATCATTATATTTATTAAAAGTATGCATTATGCAAACAAACAAAGTATTTTAAGACATCACTTGGTAATGATCATAAACCAGATTATCAGTGTAGAAGGTAAACAGCAAACTGCACAAGTGTCTACAAGTGTCCAGATTCTGTCATGCACCATTACCACAGTACAAAGATAGCATATACGGGGTTAGACTGTTGCCTCGTGGTTAAGGACTTGTTTGTAAGTCCCAGGTTCAAACCCCGTCGATGAAATCTCGCCACAAACCATGGGATTTTCTCTAATGTCTTAACGATAGGTTATGTCTTCCTGCAAGCAACGAGTATTAAAGCTGCACCGTCACCTCAAGGCAAAAGAGCCACAACTTATAAATAAATAAAATTTCTTTTACATTGATCGTACTACTGGTTAAAATAACTACTACAAGGCACTTTGCGTGGCTCGGATGGCAAAGTGGTGGATGGAACCAGAGGACACAAAGAAAACAACCGACTCTGTGAAGAAAGCCGATCGTTTTACCAATCGATTGTCCCTTTCATTACATTGAAAGAGACTTAGTGTTCAAATACTTAAAATTAACAAATATATTAAATTTCGACAGGGTAATCAACAAATACGTTTTACCGTTTGATGTGCTGGTAAAAAAGGGTAATTTTAGCACAATTTCAATACCAACAAAATCAGACTTCATTCACACATGCATTATACAGACCTGGAACCCTTATAAATAAATTTTTCGATCCTAATAACATAGAAACATGCACATGGAATGCATTCAAGGACAAATATAACCAACTATATTTCGGTTGCCATCTTGGCCGCCATCTTGGAGTTTTAGCATGATATTGTGAATTACGCTCGGCCCCATATCTGAACATATAGAGTATGGTCTGGAAAATTATTATGCCAAGTTTCATTCTTCTTTCCAGCTTTTCATTTCAATTCTTCTCAATATACAGCTGAACTGTTGGACTAATGGGAATATTACCAAATTTGTGATAAAAACCAGCTAATGAGTATCTGGAGAGGGTTGGAACCTCAAAAATTGAATTTCTCAGTCCAAAAAACATAATATGAGAGTACTTGCAATGCTTTCTAGGGACATTTTTACTCAAGTTATTGACATTTTCTAATTTGGCAGCCATCTTGGCCGCCATCTTGGATTTTGGCCAAGATAATTTATTTTCAGCTTGGCCCTATATCTGAAATTCATCAATAAGCTCCAAAGAATACTTTTGCCAACTTTCATGCTTCTTTCATTTTTTGCACAATTCCTCCAAATATGGGAGCTTAACCGCTGGACTATTGGTGTACCGGTATCTGATAAGGATCCAGTCAGCTCAGCAGCACAGCCTGACTTCTGGAGTACCAGTTAAGGGTACAACATGTTAGCAGTGACAACCCAATTCAGTAGGCAATGATTATTTGGCTTTTTAGCGCTGGTTAGCCTACTTGAGTTGTGATATAAGCAATATTGAGGAATGCATTGCAGTGGTCTTCTATCATGTTGCATTTATATTGTGGTTAACAGCCCATAACCTTAACATTAGGCCACAAAATGATGAATTAACATGAGAATACATGTGAACTCACAACTCAAACTGAAATTCATGGTTATGGAGTAATTTTCTGAATCACGGTCAAGTTGGCTGCCTCTGGTAGATCGTTCGAGCCATGCTTGTTTTATCGCGGTCAGAAATTCAACAAACATGCTTAGCAGTTTACAAATACTCTGAGGTAAAGCGGAACTTTTTTCACTCATGTTTGGTGTTGTTAGATAATACCTAATAAAACTAAAAATTAGTCTGGTGTATGTATAATTGACAGTGTACCTGTTGGCCATGAGGCTTTGACAGAAATGACAAAAAGTTTGCATTGCCATAGAGCCTTAAAGTATGTTCCTCGCTGAAGGATGTTACGTCATTCTGACAGCCAGTATGCTGGTCGTAAACTCTCTAATGTCAGAGAGCTAAAATGGCACTAAGGATCTGTTTGCTTAAAGGAATCTATTGAATATTCACATACCAGGTATGTTAAATATACACAAAATATGTTTTCTCAAAATTTAATGCTTGCCAGTTATTTGCATTCTCAGGGCTAGTACACTGGTCATATACTCACTAATGTCAGAGGGCTTAAATGGCGCCAAGGATATGTTAGCTTAACGGAACCTATGAACATACCAGGTTTATTAAATATACACAAAAAATAATGTTTTTCTCATTAAAATATGATGGTACCTGCCAATTTTTTGCATCCCCCCCCCCCCCCCCACCAAAAAAAACCAAACTTACATTTTGGTGATATTAGCTCGTTTTGCTCATCAGTTGAATTTCAGGACCCATGGGTCATTATTGATTTAACATCTTTAGCAATAACAAAGGATTATTGGTGTTATAATCTTGAAGGACATTGTAAACAAATGAGACTGAGGCTGTCATCTCATCACAACTCAACAACATTAAAGGTATAGCTTAAAAAATTTCATCACTAGTCATGTTAAATGATAATTGGTGTCAGAGCAGTAAAGTATTCAAAATTTCTCTAATTTTACAGATGGAAAAATGGAGGTCCCAGCGGATACGGAAACAGAGGGACTCTTCACTTTGATGACCAGCACTGGGTTTCTCCTCTTTATCCCGGCTGTGCTGATCACATTAAAGGCGATTGAGTGTGCCATCCGCACCCCTTACATTAGAGACATCCCTGACAAATACGTATTGGTCACTGGCTGTGACCATGGTTTTGGATACGATCTTGCTCTGCGTTTAGATAAACTCGGCTGCCATGTTGTGGCCACCTGTCTCATTAATAATAACATAGAGTCACTGCAGGAGACACTTTCGGGCCGAGCTGTTGTGGTACAGATGGATGTCACTGATTCGACCAGTGTCCAGAAAGCTTACACCATGGTCAAAAGTGTCATCCCAGATAAAAATGGTAAGTCTACACCAAATATTACATGATGTCCAATTTTTCACAAATAATAAAAAAACATTTCAACAGTAAGTCTGATTAGAGGGCTTTCACTGACAGTGACTTGACCTTTTCCAGCAAAGGAGTAGATGTAATTGACCTATGCACCAGAGCCCAAATGCTCCGCCCTTTTAACCTATTTATTACAATGAGCTCCCAAAACGCTCCTTCACAGAAGGTCTTCCATGCCAATGGTAGTGTGAGCGTCGCACAATAAAATAATGACGTCACAAAGGTCGATGACGCATGTCGATGTATTGACTGACGTCATCAACTGGTATCGCTGTCCTCATATCGCAGTCATTGTGAACTGTTTTGTTATATTTTGGATTATTTGTCTACTACAAATTACATGCCAGGTAAGACATTATTATTTACTTGGTAGTCAGAGGAACGGCTCCTGCAGCCTATAGCCTAGAATTTTTTTTACTGTCCAATTTGTAAAAATAAATATCCTGTAAATCATGCCAACCTGGGTACTGCCTACTGGTAGAGACAACACGTGTTCTGTTTGATAGAGCTCTGTCAAATTATGCAAAATGTTGTGTTTTGTCAAATGATTGAAGCTTTACAATGTTTAAGGTCACCTGATTGGATGCTCGTTAGTCCAATGCTTATGATTATTCATCAAATGAATATGCAATTAAGGCCATATAGAGATTATGGATAGATCAATTGAGGTGGAAATCCACCCTTAGAAAGCAAGTACATTTATATATATAGTGCAGACATAACTGGTTTATCATTGTATATGATGTTTATGTATGTAGTCTTTGTATAGACCTTTATTAAGTTGACTAGTACAGATTCAAAGTGCTACAGTAATGAAAATGTCTGTAAGTTTGTCAAAACATTTAGATATGCATGTATGCACACTAGAGCCCTGCGCAGGCGGGAATTTAGAGCTCACATCCTCCTCACAAAACAAAGTTGTGAAAACCCGCCCTGCAACTCTCTGCACCTATGAAAAATAAATCGCCCTGCAACCCCCCCCCCCCTGCAAGTGTAGTTTTCAGCCGCATCCGCCCCGCAGTTTTACCAAAAAAGTCTGCCCGCATTCAACCCCCAGATAAACATAAGGGACTACCAAAAAGGTAGCAAACTAAATAAAATTACGATTTATTTTCATTTATTTACAATAAATGACCATCTATTGTAAGCAGACAGCATCACCATGTTTGTTGATGGTATGACTTTTCCAGGTTTCTTTCGCTTGTAAGGACGGAGTTTCAGAGAATTAGCATTTTTTTATATTTTAGAATTTCCACTTTACAAAATACAATTATTTACTGCAAAGTAAGATGAAAAGTCAGACACACTAATCAAATACTGCCTTTGTGTTTCCTTAAAATATTTAACGTAATTATAAATTCAACCTACCGGTATTCAAATCTTTAGCTAACATAATTTACATAATTAAAGTTCAAACATATTTTCCATGCATATGTTGCCATATACTGAAATATAAAATAAAACTCAAGCTGCAAAGCATAAAGCAAGCATAACGCAATCAATTTCTATTAATTATGTATGCCTAGTACATATACTTAGACCAGTATGTTACACTACTGGTCACTAGCTGCACTAGCTGGAGGACAGTATTTTCTCACACAGTTCACACCTTTTATTTGACAAAGAGATTAATCCTGTTCAGTGACGATCAGCTTATTAACTGAAAGGGGGAAGGCTATGGAACTGCAGGGGGAGTCAACTCTATGTCATGGTCTGAAATGAACATCATGCTCTTTATCTCATCCTTCTTTGCCAATGCATTCATCTAAACTAGCCAGTGCTCTTTGGCTCATCCATGATGAGCACACCTCAGCCTTTGAGAGTTATGTATTTAAGCTATATCCAGCTGTTGACAGAGATGCAAACTGTGAGTATTAGAAGGTCACATGTGCAGGTCATACTCCTGCTGCTCTACCCTCAGCCATGTTATGTAATAATAATGGAGACTGGCCACAAGTACAGGCCTACCGAGCTGTCTAAATATACAACACTATTGCCAGGTACATTTGAACAATATTATGACCAGTGGTCCCTGCTTATATGAATCTATCTCAAAACTCAGGAATTTTATATTACACAAGTGCAGTATACAAATTCAGAAAATGAAGAAAACGTAGGTACATAAACAGACTTGTAAACTTTAGTAAATGCAATCATCTCCTCACTATTACCATGTTTTTGGCCCGCAAAAACCCACACCAAAAGATCTTGTAGCCCGCCCTGCATATCCCAGCTTTCAGCCTGCACCAGCCTTGCCCCACAAGTAATTTTTTTTTGGCCCGCCCCACAAAATCATGAAAAAGTCAGCCCACAGGGCCAGTGGGGAGGTGTGGGTTGCAGGCCCTGCAGCTTGCGGGACAGGTTTGGGCCCATGCAGGGCTCTAATGCACACACACACACACACACAAGTGCTAGAGTCAAAAATTAAGACTCCTAGTCCTCGGTAAGTAATACAAAGATTTCAGTACTTGAGAAGTCCTTTCAGCCGCACAGTGCTGTCATACTTTATTCTTGCAGGACTCTGGGGATTGGTAAACAATGCTGGTGTAGCCAACGCCATGGGACCCAGTGAATGGCTGGACAAGGAAGACTACCAGAAGGTCATGGAGGTTAATGTATTCGGAATGCATGATGTCACAAAGACTTTTCTCCCATTGGTCAAGAAAGCCAAAGGTCGCATAATTAACATGGGGAGCTGGCTAGGCAGGTTCAGCCCACCATTCAGCTCTGCCTATGCCATGTCTAAACATGCTGTGCTGGCCTTGAGTGACTCTCTCAGGTAGGTCAAAGGTTACAGGTCAATTATTTGATCAAGATTAAAGATCATGTGTTAGGTCAAGGTCATATGGCCCTATTTGTTTCCTGTATAATATATGTAAATGTCTGAAGTTTGAAGTTTGGGCCTCTTCTGAACAATTTTACAACAATATTCCAAAATGAAACTTCCTTCTCTCTGACATCTTAATTTCAATGACAAAGGGCTATAATTAATTCTGATACCTGCACAAAAAGTTTGCACTTGGAGTTTCTTTTACAGGGAAATATGTAAAATTAATAAGTATACCCAAGTGCAGGTAGTGCTGTTGAACAACATGACCTTGCTGATTAACATACATTGTCCTTAGCTAACTTTTAAGGCACCTGAGGCCTGGGAAATTAAACAGAACAAACATATTGTTACACAAGATCCCTACTATTGAAATAACATAATTTATAACTTTGATTAGAAAGGATTGTTAAAGGACTTTTCATTGTATTTTATCCAGTCTTATTCTCTGTTACGGTGGGTGCATATCACATGAATTATGTACATGAACAATGATTGATTCTTCTTTTTCCAGGGCCATTTAGCAATAATGTGAATTTATATTTCATTATTTTTTATTAGAATGTTGGTTCACATAACATAAATGTTGTTGCCATAGTTTACAGTATGCCAGCACCATCATTTTGGGTCAACACAGTCCACATGTGTCTGTTAACCATAACAGGGCCACGTGACCAGAGGTCCAGTTGTGAGCCACAACACCAAGTGTTTCAGCCAGTGGGAACATGTATTACATTTTTGGGGCCAAGTCAGTCAGGGCATCTCATGATTGGCAGGTGTTATGGCTCAGAGATGCACAGTCCCATGTGATGGTTTATGTTGATACCTGTGATTGTGCCCCATCCACTGTTTTTAACACTATTTTTCATCTATTTTACGTGTCAATTCAACATGCTTTATAGGGGATTGAGCCCCTTGAACATTATCCAAGATCAAGCAGTTTTCTTTTTGGCTTTGTAACCATACAGGAGAGAAATGAAGCATTTTGGGGTACAGGTCATCACGCTAGAGCCTGGTGGCCACCAGACAAATCTGACCAATGAGAGGAGAGTGGGCCGTGTTACCATGGAAATGTGGAGGAAGACTTCAGATGAGACCAAAGAGGAGTATGGAGATGGGTATCCACAAACATGTAAGAATACAGCAATGATATCCTTCTATAATTTCAGCATTTGGGCATGGTCCAAACAAAGTGTTATCCCTCTTTTAACTTTCTGATATATGTCCCCTTGTCACTACTCTCTCTCTATAGATATATTCTTTTCTGCACACAGTTCTCAGAGTACCTTTGTGTTGCATCGCCTTGCCCTAATTGAGCCCATACAGGTTTATTTTCTGACACACTTAAAAGAAGATGTCACAGGTCACATGTCAAAATTATGGGTGTACTGCTTGTAAAATAAAACAACCATCTGTTGACATATAAGACTTGGTATATTTCAGCTACAGTAATGTCAGTTACAATTCTTATTGCATTTATATATATGAATGGCACCTAACATGTCCTGGAAATAAATGATCTAGAATCGCCTGTTTTGATAAAAAAAAATGTCTTTATTTTGGATGCACGGTTAATGAGATAACTTTGCCTTAATTCAAACATGTATTTTCTACATTTTGTCCTCCTAGAATATGAGCAATAGAATAAAATACTTAAATGTCATTTGTATTGTATTGCACTCTGTTGTATATCATTTTATTGTGTGCAATGGTTATTCTGCTATGTTTATTTACTGTTTTTATAATTTGTTTCAGTGTTGTGGATCTGCTTCAATACACTGAGTTTCCTCAATTCAGCAGACAACAACGCGGTGTTGAGTGCCCTGGAACATGCGCTGCTGGCCCGGGTACCAAAGACCAGGTATCGTGTTGGATGGGACTCCTACATTTTTTCTTTGCTGACCTTGCTTCCTGATTGGCTAATGGATATTCCGTTCACATGGTTACTCCCAAAGCCAAATTCCTGTCGCGATGGAGTTTTCACAATAGGGGACCTGATTCGAAGGCAGAAAATACTGCCCAAGTTGCAACAGTTAAGGTTAACAGAGGTCACAAAATAGGGCCAAGGTCAGGTAACAGATATAAGTCAAGGTCACAGTGCAATGATCAAATGAGCTAAGTAGTCAAGTCAACTTAAAGTTTTCTGTTTTTAACGTAAATATAAGTACAGCTGTTCACAGTGAAATAAACATGTTTACAACATTGAGCTTTGCTTTAATTTTAGAAGATACAGATAAGTTTTATAATTTAATGTAAGCTTAGTCAATGCAGGGATAAGCTTTTCATACCAAAGTTTAGTTTTATCTTTGTCATATACTCTGCAATATCCATCAGTATAAGGCTTTAGAATGTCAGTGTGTGTATGGGGGGGGGATTGGGTAGTGTTATTCAGGGCATTATATCAAATGTAGCAGCTGAATAGAATATTTGTTCCAGATAGATTTTTCTATGATAAAAGCTTGATTTCTGAATATTCTGGCTGACATCAGTTTCAAGATTTCTTTGTAGAAGATGACTGTTATAATAAGCATGGCAAGCTCTATGTGCATTGTCACATTTTGCTGAGCATCGTGGGTCAAGTGTCACACCTTCTAGCAGAGTTGAGGGGTATGTGGCTACTAAATGGATATAGAGGATGGTCTGATTTAAGCATGACAGGGGTAAGGGCTCTTCTTAGTGCTAATTCTAGTTAACAATGTTTCAGTCATACCTTTGTATCATAATGTATAAATGTTCGTAATCATATACATTTAGATGTAGTATTTATTTGATATATTAGAGATGTAAGACATTCATTATTGAATATATTTATATGGATGTAATAGTTGATGTGTTGGGGCTTTGATAGTCAATATTAAAGTTATTTGCCTAAATTTATTATAAATTTCAAGAGTTTATATAAGGACTATTGCTTCATTTATATAGTTTTGAAAATAATTTTAAAAGTGCCCTCTAGTCAGATATATATATTTAAGTCAACAATGTTGTTATAAAGGATAAACCATTTTTATTTTTACCTTGCTTCTCATATAAGGGTATCTGTTTTTATGAATATCAACATGGAGTCTTGTGTGTAAAACCGCATGTGATACAAAAATAACTTAACAGTACCTGCTAAATGTAAACAAATTCCACACGATTTCATTCTCATATCAGGGACCTGGTGAAAAAAGTGTATGGTCACCCAGACTTAAATATACTGCCTACCCATAAAGATAATGGACTCCTAGATTTGTCAGATAGTCTTGGAGTCTCATAAATTTTACCACTGTGTGCATTGATCCATAGATATTATAAGCTTAGACAATTCAGATGCAAACAATGATAACAATATCAGTGCCTCCAACAGGAAAATCACCACATTGTTAGATTTATATTCATCTGAATAGATATTTGGCCTGTGAATCAATTATTGAATTTTACCTTCAGTTGAATTCTCTATTCAGTTCTTACTAGAAAAGTAAATCTAAGACTTTTTAAAAAATAAGGCAATTTTCCAAAATGGATGTTAGTAAATTACAGCAAATAAAAGAAAAATGTGCTCTCTTTCTGTTTAAAGCCACCATACATGTTTCTCTGCAAGTGGAGTGATGGTACAACAGTGAATGTTGAAAGTAGATTTAGGGCACATATCTTATAAAGATCTTTGACATGGAAAACTGCTCCATCCAGAGCTCACAGAGGACTTAAGGATGGTACTTGGAAATGTCAATAATCAAAATGAATTCATCCAGAGGTTAATAATTTATCAAAATTTAATTGAGGGCTTGCAATTCAATGCATCTCTTCTCCAATGCTTTGTTACACCCCTATTAGAAATGATGTTACCAGACAGTTCCATGACGTTGTGGCAGCTATGTACATTGCATACAAGCCTGGTAGTTAGATGTATCAATGTAGGCTGGCATTTCTACAGGTTAACAAGTGCTAAATTTATCCTGTTGATGTGTCCAGTGTATAAGATTTAAGGCTCTGAAACCTTTGAATGCTTACTAATATCTAAATAGTAATGTTGTCCTGTTCATTTTAATATAATGTTCGAACTGCTGTTCTCTGTCATTCTATAAATATGTCACTAGTTAAATGGATAACTTGACATATATCTATATATGTCAGTATGCAATATTTGATCCTCTGCTTTTTATATGCATCAAGGTATATGCAGTTTATTAAATACAGGAAACCTGAAATTACGACCTCCTGCCAGACCTGGATAAAGTGGTGGCATTTTAAATGTTTCATCCAAGCAAGGTCTAATACAAAAGGCGAAAATAAATTGAGACAAAGAAAAGGGGTTGTTATTTTAAGGTGGTAGCTAAACAAAGTTGGTCATAAAGCAAGGTTTTACTGCATATATATATATATATATATATATATATATATATTGCTGCTAATAATTCACATGTGTACATACATTTGTAGATACTTATTAACCTACATATATATTTTGTATATGTAGGACATATTTTTGGTATGTTCTTTGCACTTTGTGTTGTATCCCACATTTTGTTGATTTCCTTGTTATGTTTATCTATTGAACTCACACATTCTGGTTTTACTTCACCTCTCACCCTTGTATCATGAGTTTGTATATATTTTTATAATATTTATTTTATATCTCCTTCTATCTATTTACATCTGATTGTTTACAAAAATGCCATTGCACTTGCACAATTTTTTTTCTTGCTGATAAACGTTTCATTTTAAGTTTTTATACCTTTATAAAAAAAATTACTTTGTTGTAGTGTAGACTGTGGGTAAAACCTCATGTGTAAAGTTTGTAAATATAAATAATAGAATTTATTAAAAGAAAATTTAATGTATAGCTTAGTCTCATGCATCGAATGACATTCTATCTCATCTTGCTTTGTTGTGATTCTGTCTTAGTCTGTTCCATAATGTTAAGCCCATTGAAATTTTTATTTTCTTAAATTGGCAGATCAGTTCTGAAAAGTAAGAAGTGATGAAGGAATGAGGCAGAGACTTAATTAAGTAGAATGAAACCATTATCTTACCTTGTGAAATACTTTAGTAGTTTTATCAATATATGAGAAAACTTTTATTAATTTAAACTTCGTCACCTGATTGGTCAAGGTCACTGGTCATCTGCTTAAATAACTACATTTAAAAGTTGTTGAGTGGATGTTTAGTGTCATAAATATCCCAAAAAAATGTTACTATCAAAGTAGGGCTAGAATTCCATGACAGATGCCATTTCACTTAGCCTCAAGATGAAGAAGAACTTGAATGTTTCAAAATATAAGTTTTTGTTATGAAAATTCATGTCTCACATTAGGCTATAGTCGTTCTTAAGCCATAGTGTCAAATTGTTTAATAATATTTAAGTTTAAGAGAATAATTGCCAAATTTCAGTGGTACTTAGTGGTGGAACAAACTACAGTATGCTTCAAGTTCATCTCATCAAAAGTTTATACATTTATTCATTATGCGTTCAATATGCTGGTACATACACTGTGTTGTAGTATAATGGTGCCCCTTTGTATACATTTGAAAAGGATAGGTCTGCCTACCTTTAAAATTTGGTAGCTTCACCGAAATTGTTCATGATTAAATATATGTACTCATTGTATCCATAATAGTAACCAATTTTGCAGTTGTGGTCATATGTGTGAGCCAGTCTCCAGTAGAATTACTTCATTTTTCAGGTTAATGCTTGGTGATCTCTTTAAATGCTTATACACCGCTCATTTTAGAATTGAGATTATAAATACATATATGAAAAAATTCAGACTGTGTGAATTTTTTTTCACAAGGACTTGTATGATAAGTACTATGCAATTTTTACCCAAATATATATCCTAACCTTACACCTTATACAAATATGGGCACAACGAGCACTAGAAAATTTGTAATTTTTTGGGGGGGGGGGGGGGTAAAAATAAATAGCAAATACTTTCTATTTTTATGAAGTATGATGGCACAGAATTTGGCCAGAAACAAAAGATGATTCAATTGTGGTTTAAGATGGGATGGTGTTGGGCACAGTTAGTCGAATTATGGCTAGGGTGGTTGTTTCTGATGGTATCGTGAACATGTATATGTTAAATGTGCCTTCCTTTTCAGAACAGTTGTGATAAAAAGACACCGTACATGATGATTAAATTTTTTTATGCAATGATAGTGCATTTAAAATGATCAGTTCTAAATTTATCATGAATTGTCTGAAGAGATTGACTTTTCTATTTGAATAACCGTTGTATTGTAACATTTGTTACATGAATATTTTAAGTATGATTAAAGTATGATATTTAAGTATGATTAAGAAATTATGAAAAAAAGAAGAGCTTCATTGATACTGCTGTCATAATATATAAGTATATTTATTCCTTTGCTCATAACTTCAGCATATCACTGGCTCATTTATTTGATGGTAAACTATATCTTACACAAGATCTTCGAAGTTTTAATTTTAGAGTGTAACTGTTTTTAAAACTTTATTTTCAAAAGCCAAATTCCATATATTGAAGTTTTGTTCAAAATGTCCTGAAAAATATCTTTAACACAGTACGTTTGACATATCATTAGCCAAAACATCTTCGTAAGAACATGCCAGAATTTTTAAATATTTCATTGTAAGTCACTCTACATTGTTATCTGAGCAGTGTAATTTGCTCTGACATTTAGATATCACCAGTGACCTCTTGCTAGAATTTTTAGCAAAGTTTACAGAACTTAGATTCAGGTCTTGTGGATTGGTAACCGTGAGTACTAGATGAAGCCCATGTTTGGTTTTGTCATATTGCAAATGATCTCAGAATGCAAGAAACATGACAGTATATATATATATATATATATATATATATATATATATATATATATATATATATATATATATAAATAATTATCATTGGAAGTGATAATGAAGAAAATTGAATATATGAATATATTTTGCATATATCTATCTAAGTATCTGCCTTTTTATCTTATATATGTATAAATTCGTAAACATAAACAAATAATAAAAAATTTCTTGTTTACTTTTTGCTCTTCAAACATGATTGAAAGTTTTCTTTTTTCATGAACTGGTGTATTGATATAGAGCACAATAAGAAAATTGTTAGAATATTTTGCTAAAAAAAATAATTGAAGACCACTTCTAATAAATATACTGTTACAACCTACATGGGAACATTCTGTAGTTTTTGTAAAGTATGCTTTTAAGAACCGGTCATGTAATTATATTTGTGGTGCTGTAGAGTGCTTTAGATGGTTAACTTAGAAATGTTGTCTCTTGGAAATCATGTAAAGTCTTTCAGCCTGGACACAGGGGCGGCGCTTCATCAGACCGGCTGGACAGCCGCCTGCAGTGTAAACCCCACAGAGCCATAATATTGACGATAAAGGAGAAAACTCAACATTTTGAAACTTTTCTTGTTAATATTTCTTCGAGAGAATTTTTTGTTGGTGCTTAGCTTACCAAAAACATATAGAAATTACATTTCCAGGTTTCAAGAAGAAATTATACATATATATATTGGACCTTTTATTATTTTATTCCACAATACACTGGCTCTCAAAACTTGAAGTTTTCATGGTTGAGGTGGAGGGTTGGGGGTTCCCGGGCCTAAATCAGCGCCGGCCACCAATGTTAAGATTTGTTTCCGGGCCTATAGGCTTTTAATGGTACATGAATATTGTTTAAGAAAATGGTTAGTGATTTATGAAATCGGCACAACAGGGTGAAACGGAAATCTTAACTTAAAAATCTCACATGCTTTACCACGAGGCCTTTAATGTTGTTAACAAGAAAAACATTTTTAACTGATTCACATATATTTATTGTATATGCATATGTAACCAAAGATTTAATAAATGTGTTTACTTCTTCCGTTTTTGCGTTACTAAGTTGTTACACCTGGCCGCTGGTACTGTTGCCGTACTGGTATGTGGAACATGAAAGGATTTCGGAAATCTAAGTAATTAGAAATTTCTGTCCTTCCTGCTTGATGGTTGAGCATTAACAAAAAATAAATTATAATAACCAAACACACACACACTCAAACACAGCCCCAGCAGCTCCTCAGTTGCCTGATAGAGCTAAGTGGAGAAATTTCAGTTTTCTTTGGTTTATTAAAAACAATGCATTAGGCCCCAGTTCGCGCTGAATTGAGCTTTTCCAATTGCGCGGAAACTCGTGCGTTTCCGCAGAATCCCACCTACGCGTGACCTGTTTTCACAAGGTATTACCCGTCCCACAGCCTTCCCGGCATCATGTCGAGCATGTGTCTGTTCACTCTATGTATACATTTAAATTTCCTTATATTTGCAGGAACGTACAGTTTTTTTTTAGCTTAGCTGACTTTCAGTCATGCTGGGCCACAGGCACTCGTTTCCAGCACTACAATGGCCTAGAAACCGTAACACATTGAGTATGGGCGATATACCAGTTATAAAAGA
Source organism: Sipunculus nudus (assembly GCA_026874595.1). Classification (NCBI taxonomy): domain Eukaryota; kingdom Metazoa; phylum Annelida; class Sipuncula; order Golfingiida; family Sipunculidae; genus Sipunculus; species Sipunculus nudus. Next base: position 73,701,478 of record CM049314.1, read on the forward strand.
ACATAACTGGTATATCGCCCATACTCAATGTGTTTACGGTTTCTAGGCCATTTAAGCGCGGGAAACGAGTGCCTGTGATGAACCCTATGCAGTCTTAGAGGTTCTATAAAGATCTCCTTGCAAACCTGAAATTAGGTCACTGCGACCTATATTCTCGAAGTTATGGGGTGTGTTTGCACCCCCCCCCCCCCCCGAAATAATTCTTTTAGCCTAAATTTTCATCCCAAACCTTCCATCTTTCACATACAGCTCACCTACCAACAGGGGAAGAACCATAATTATTTTGAGGTCCAAAGGTCAAGGTCACAGAACCAACTTCTTTGAAAAGCCTGTGGATGCATTTTAAGCCAAACCTTTCATCCAAATTCTTTGATCTTTCACATATAGCTCACCTACTAAGTGGGAGAAGAATCCTATAGATGTAGAGGTCACAAGGTCAAAGGTCAGGGTCACAGGATCCACTTCTTTGAAAAGGTTGTGGACACATTTCAAGCTAGACCTTTCATTCCAAACCTTTCGGCACTGATATCCCCAACAGGGGAAAGACCTGTTGATTTTGAGGTCAAAGGTCAAGTTCATAGCACCCTCTTCTTGCGTGGAGTCATTTTCAGGCAAACTTTTCAATCTATACTTTCCATCTGTCATATATGGCTTACCTACCAATAGGGGAAGAAGCCTATTGAAGTTGAGTTCCAAAGGTCAAGGTCACAATATTGTTCTAAATGCTTGTGAACATATTTCAAGTGAAACTGTTCAACCCAAACCTTCAGTCTTTCACATATGCCACATCTATGCATCACTCAATGTGATTCAAACTTCATATTTATGGGTCTTTTTGCATGAAGAAATAACGAATTGATTTTGAGGTCAGCTGGTCAGGAGGTAAAGGTTGCAGGTCTAAGTTATTCACTCATTGGTTGCCAAGTAATTACACCCGGCCAGATGTAATTGGTTTGTAGTTACCCATCATTTAGAAAGAATCCAGTTGATATGTGGGCAAAAGGCCAAGGTCATAGGTCAGGTCAACTTATTTTGTAGACCATCTCTATTTTTCTTGTATATATAAGCTTGCACTCCAGCTGGTACATCTCACCGTGTGGCTGTAATTGTGAGTGACACTGGTAACATATGACTCCCTTTTGTATCAGGCTATTAAGTGATAAGGCTGAGTGATAAGTACCTCGTTACTGCATAACAAAACACTGTTGTTGGAATACTTCAGCCAGGAATTAACACTATGAGAGTATAGTATTAAGGTTTAGCTACTGATTTATAAGATGATGGGAACATTTTGCAGTTTATTTTATGGAATCATAGCAATAAACTTAGTTTCCTAGATATCTGAATATTTTTATATAAATCACCACATATAAAATCAAGTGTTTGTTCTCATAATATGTGGATGTGTACTTGATTTAGGATGGCTTTGTTTTATTACAAGACTCTTAGTCATGCTTTCTGCATTTCTTTTCTTTCAGGTTTTGCAGTTTACCAATCCTGCTGACCCAATTGAAAAGCAGAGTGATAATAAAAAATATTGGACCTACACTTTTACATTTGCGTATCTGTAAATCTGATATGAGCGCCTGAACATGCCTTTTGAATTGTTTTGGACATTCATTACTGTAACATCATTTGGAGAATTTGCCCCAAGTTTGGTCTCTTAGTGGAGGATGTGTGATATCAAATGTCAGACTTGTCAGAAATCCATTATGTCTGCCAGTTAGCCACCTTAGAAATCCTATTTCAGTGCAGTTTCAGTAATTTTCCTTCAATTTTTGGTCCAATTTAGAGAATGGTTGTTGTCTGATTTCAGACCTGTCAAAAGTCCAAAATGGCCACCAGGCAACCATCTTTAAATTCCTTTTGATCATATTATCTCAAGAACTGTTAAAGTGAAGGCAGTCGGACGTATATTAATGTAATCTTGCAAAGGATTGGGTCAAATATTTCTTAATAAATATTATCATCATATATGAAAGTGCAGTACAGTTGGCTTGTATTGAATAAAAATGCATACAGAAGCACCTGTTTCTCAATAATCCTTTCATGGATTCCCTTGATTTTTTGCTATATATTTTGATCTTATATTTGCCCTTTGTCGTGTTCCTTTTGAGACTGACAGGTATCAAGTAAGCTATGGGAATAGTTAAGGATACCTTAACAATTATACATTTTCCTCAGACCATCAATTCACTATGTTTTAACCAGACATAGGTGATATATATTTCTGTTGTCGTAGAAAATTTCAACAAATGGAAAATTGGTTCTTCAAAATTTGACTCGAAGTTGTGAATCTCAGCCCATGATGTCGCAGGTCATGCTTGGCAGCTGAGCGTCATGACCCATGGGTCACTTGTATTATACGGTAGTGTGCATTTGATAGGAGGGCGGGGGTCGTATATAGGCTATATATGAGAAGATAATTAACTACCGCAGTCGGTAATAACATATATAACACCCCCGCCGCACATATATATGTTTATATAATATATATATATATATATATATATATATATATATATATATATATATATATATATATATAAAATCATGCATTAAAACTTGTAGACAAGCAGAACAGCAGTTAGGCCTAAGTATTATTTGTCGCCTTGCTTGATAGAGGCCTATGCTGGGGCGTCCTCAAGCAGACTGCATTCGCGTCCTTAACCTCCATAAGAAGGCTAACCCGCGCGCGTTTCCGCGTGCATGGAAAAGGGGCACATGATTTACACTGGTGCGATTTTTCCGCGCGCGGAGACGCGCGCAGAAAATTCGCGCATCGCACGATGTTCATTTCACACGCGCGCGGAAACCTGATTTACACTTGCGCGATTTTTTCAGCGCGCGGAAAAGCGCATGGAAAAGGGGCCTAAACTTGTGCTTCTAACCTATCCCCCTTTCGCCCCCCCCCCACTTTTTTTAATTAAATTGAAAACGTGAGCGGGACATGTACCCCTGCACCCCTCTTCCCCCGAAACAAGATTCATGTTAGTTATTATAAAAAAGGAAAAATCATTTTATTATTGAAAGCACCCACTGGAATTTTAGTGGGCCTAAAGTGCACATTGTTGTTTACATAAATGATAGTGCCCCCCCCCCTCCGTAAAAGGCTCTTGATAATTATAATAAAAGTGAAAAATCACTTATTAACAGCAAACACCTAGTAAGCATTATAGTAGGCCTAAAATAAAAATGGTAGTTTACATTACAATCACTGTGTTTTTGTCCCAGTAACCAAAGGACGGGCAGAGGACTTTAAAATGGTGTGTGTGTGTGTGGGGGGGGGGGGGGGGGGGTGAACGCCAAATGGGGACGGTATGTCAGGGGCTGTATAGTGTAGAAAAGTTTTAAAAGTCAATGATGTACCTAATAGAGCAGTATTTTCGGTGTTGACCGTGTATTGAGATTAATAAAAAATATTTAGACCGAAATGGGAGGGGACGCTCTCCCTGACCCCCCCCCCCCCTTCCTAAATCGGCCCCTGTACTTTTATCCATATAAAGCTCTTTACACAGCACTTTACCTATAGGCCTACTACCTATATCGTAAGCGCTGTTTGTTTTGACTTCTTATTTTTACGGAACCTAATATAAAAAGATCACGTATGCGTGATGAACACAAATTCTGTGACAGAGATAAAAAAATCAGATTCTGTAACACTAGGCAGCGTGAAATGTCTAGGGGAATGAATAAAGAAGTCAGTGGTTTTTTGTTAACAAATAACCATAATTTATTCTTAAAACATCCCTAACATTACAATACACTAAATCAATACAATTATACAGTAAAACAGCGGTATAACAACAAATCAATACAATCACATAGAAAATAATGTGCACAGTACCTGGATACCAACACCGTCACAACGATATGTTCTTTAAATGTATACTCTTGGAGAATGACAGTCCAGTGTAAAGCTCATCTTTAGAAACTGCCCTGGGAAACAAACATGAAATATCAGGGTCCTTATGCTGTTACGCGATACATTCTGACCTTGAGAATGCTGCATCCTGTACAGGCGAGTCGTTAGACGAGTCACTAGTGACTCCCAGAGTGTTATTAACTGGACCATTATCCTCGTGTGTTTTTCTTCGGCATAGGGTCTGCATGAAGTCATGGGTTCGAGCTAAATTAGTGTATATATATTAAAACATTGATATTGCCTTCACAAATGCTCGTATAATTATATTATATTTAATGCATTTAAAACAAGGGACCCATGGGTCACGCCGTTCAGCTGATCATGATTGGACTATAAATGTATCACCGTTGTGATACTATATTGAGTAGATAAAGCTTAGAATATCATGGTCATGTTGGGCTTTTATAAAGGAATATAATGTAATATGTGAGTAAATGATATATCAAATAACCTGACTGATGGATTAATATGGAGTAAAATATAGTGGTTTATTTTTTATTTATTTGGGAGGGGTAAAAAAAAGCAATTTTTTCAGCAAATATTAATGCAATGACAGTATACTAAGCAGCGGTATAATGATGATAAGGTTATTTGTTGAAGGATCTATAGTGTATGGAAAACTGCAAGATTTCAGTTTGACAGATACAAGGTTATGATTAACTAAGCTGATGAGGGGATTTATGAATTTGTGACTGTATGACATGATATCTTGATAAGGTCGGTCTTGACAAGGTACATTATTTCGATGCCCCTCACGTCTACATATTACACAATATTGACATAATTTCTGGCATGTACATAGGTACCTATGGGCAAATGGTCAACAGTACTGAACCACCTGTAAGGTTAAAATCTTAAAAATATGATGAAATGTAGATAAAGTTTGAGAGGAAGAGGTAATCTGGGCCATGGTTGGTTTATATGATTGAAGAAAATGTTGAAAATAATATTTGAGACCTGACCATGCTTTTCCATTGGTTACCTTTATGATAAGCTGTTGACAGTTCAACAGTTTACACATTTGTCTGATGAGATCCAATTTATTTGGTAAACCTTTTTTATCAATTTTATGATATGTATACAGTTGCCATAACATCCCCACTCCACAGGTGCAATGACTTGATGGGGGGGGGGGGGGGGGGGTTGTGTTATGATCAGAGTCACAACGCCTCTGTCTCTCTGTAGATATTTTCTTTAATTATTAAATTTTATGCTATAGCCATAGAACTATTGTTCACAGTGCCAAGGAGCAAAGCCTCAGTGGGATGAAGAAGGGGATGGTGAGAGTCACAACACCCTTGCACATACATACAGGATATGAAATTTAATTCAACAGTGCTTATAAAAAAAAGTTTATTCATGAACATTAAATATTTAAAACAGAAAGAAAGATGGAGAAACAAAGCAAATCATTTTTTCCCCATTCTACTGAGCCAAGAAAAAATTAACAATATTTGCATTTGTTCCTTTTTTTTCATTACATAATTTTAATCCAAGTTTCCGAATGTTACTATAAATTTACAGTATAACATACATGTTATTGTGAATACTTCAGTTGATTCACATTTCTAAATTGCATCAACATTTATAGCTAATGTATCTAGTTTATAGTAACTGTCAACAGAATGGGATGGAGGGAGGAAGAGAGGCAATTAGGGTGAGAGAGAGAGAGAGAGAGAGAGAGAAAGAGAGAAAGAAAGATGCAGAGAGATAGAGAAAAAGCAGAGGAGAGAGAGAGAGAAAGAGAGAGCTAGACTGCCAGAGAGAGAGAGAAAGAGGGGCTCTCTGGTAATTACTGCCTGACCCAGCCTGACCCAGACACTCACAGTGGCAGTAGGTCAGACCTGAAGGTGTTATGTAACTGCCCAGTACACTGCATTTATACTGATCTGATGTAAACAATGAGGACATGGTACCTGGAAACTTGAATAAAATCTACAGTTTTTGATCAATTGGTTTCAAATTTCAGATTTTAACAGATGAAATGCTAATGTGTACATGCTGTGAAAATTAAATCCACAGCACTAACAGGAAAAATTTAAATATTTATATTTTTTAAATGGTATCAGGAAAAAAGAAAAGTATTCTCAGCTATAAAACTAATACATTTGTTAAAATTAAAGAATAAAAACACCCAATATATTATACCAGGAGCAAACTGGAGTTTGGAATGTTTAATTTTATGAACTGAAATAAAAGACCAGCAATATAAATTTTGATTTTTTAGCCAGTATCATGTAACAACTGATACAACCATGAGTTTATAAGTCAAACAAATGAAAATCTTTAATGAGCACTTGTCTGAGTAATATTTAAAATTTTTGACATATTTATTTATTATTTTAATTTTGTAATAAATTTAAACAAGTTAAACACCTGAAAAAGACCTGGAAATTTAGATTAATTTGATATAATCAACTGCATCCTTGACTATCATTATCTTGCTACATTTAATCCCGAATAATAAACAATTTATTTTAATTATTTATTTTTCATTTTTATGTTTGAAATGAAGAATACCCAATGGTGACTGCATGATGTCATTTGAAATACAATTTTGGCCATCCATGGAAGATCCATAAATGATCAGTAATTGCAAGGTAATTCCCTGTAACTCATTAACTATAAATTCCTTTTCCATTTATTTTTTTTTAAGTTCTTATCATAAACCAAGAATTTAACTAGAATGCCCCCGCCTGGAGCAAATTAGAAATATTTGTTAAATTTTGTAATTTTTTTTAAGTTCAGGAGGTGTCGTATCGTCAAAAGTATAGGTCAACTGAAACAAAACGCAAACTCGATCTGTAACTGGTCATTATCTGCCCTCACACCAAAAATCAGGCCAATGTCTGCAGGCATTGCGAAAAAAGTACGTACAACTGTTTGATTTCGGAATGACGGAATGATGGACATGGGTAAAACTATATGCCCCGGCCACTTTGTGGCGGGGGCATAAAAAATGTTTATTGTTATGTTTATGGCCCTAAACAAATACTAGAGGAGGGGGTTGGACAGTTAGATCAAGCTGAAGTCACCCAAGAGCTGGCTGGCTGCAGAGTGCCTCGCTTCAAGCATACATAATTGGCCTGAAAGGTCAATGTGGGGACATAAAAGAGGGGCTTCAGTACAGCCTAGGTGTGATATGGTCTCATAAAGACTTTCATATAAGCTAGTTTTTGATCGATTCCTTTTATAACTTCAGAATTTAGAAGCTAAAATCCTTACATGTGCAAGATATGAAATTAAATCAACAGTGCTTTCAGGGAAAAAACATGCCATGGCCAAAGTTGGGCAAAATTTAAGGTACTGATTTTATATTTATGCTAATAACTTAAAAAATTTGAAAAATTCAGAACTAATTTTGGGAATACAATTGAATCTTGATTATCCCTGGCAAAAAATCTCTCCCTTCAGCAATTCTCAAGTTAAGAGAGTAAATATATTTCTTCATTTTTTATAAAGTGCATTATGTTTGGGCCCATAACTTAAAACAATTACACAATACTGACATCATTTCTGGCATATGCATAGCGAATGTATAGAAAAATATGTATATAATATATGATCAAAGTCAGATCAGTGGTTTTGATATTAGGCAGTCTAAAAGTGTAATGGGTTTTTAATGGAAAAATGAAGTTTTTTTTTAATATCTCGAAGGAATGAAGTCCTAGTGACCAAATTTTTAGTATGGTAGGGAATTTGGGGGACATCTAACGGTATGCCAAATTTAAGGAACTTAGATCTGAAGCTGGGGAGCTGAGCTCTAGCAAACTGCATAACACTAGCTTCTTGTAAACAATGTGACATGGTGCTTGAAAATTTGAATAAATCCTACAGTTTTAGATCAACTGGTTTCAAGTTTTTGGTGTTAAAAGTTGAAATGCTAACAAAAACATGCTTTGAAAATTAAATCCACAGCAGTTACAGGAAAAAACGTGCCATAGTCAAACTTGGGCAAAATTTAAGGTACCAATTTTATATTTTTGCCAATATTTAAAAACATTAAACAGATTTTGATCTAATTTTTGGTATACAATTATATTTTGATTAATTATAGTAGTATTACTGAAAAAAGTCCCGAACTTTAACACTTTTGGTCTTAAGTGACCAAATATCTTTCCTGATTTTTTTTTACAAAGTCCATTATGTTTGGGCCCATAACTTTTTTAAATTGAATAATACTGACTTAATTTCGGGCATGTACATAGGAACCATATAGAGGAATATTTGTGGTAAAAATGAAGAAAACCAGATGAGTGGTTTTGATATTAGGCAGTCCTGAAGTGTAAAAAAATAGTTTTCAAATAAAATATTGAGGTTTTTCCTTAATATCTCGAAGGAACGAAGTCCTATTGACCCAATTTTCGGGATAGTATTAGTAGGAGGACGGACGGACGACGGACAATGGACCACGACTACAGCTCAGATTGTAGTCAGCTTAGCTAAAAACTAAACTATAATTTAGTTTAATGTTCATGTTTATATGCTGAAATATGCCATCTGTTGTTTTTTAAACTAGCTTTTAATAGTATATAGCCACAAATTTTAATCTACGTCTGAGCGTATTAGAATTCGCGTGGAACAGCCCTATAGGCTATACTCAGCCCAATGCTATTGCTATGCCAGTGTAAGATTTAAGCTGTCACATCTGCTCTTACCGTTTCTTAAGAAAATGTTTTTCTTACTCAATACTGACGTATTGAGTAATACCAGTATGCATAAATCAAAGGGTATGAAGGGGGGGGGGGGGGGGGCAATTAACTAAAACAACCCCAACCGAAGAGAAAATATTTTTTCCTGGTCCGAAATGCGTGGTTTCGGGTTTTCTTCACTGCTCACGTGACACGCGCCCTCCCGCTAAAATGGAACATGTCTGCTGAGGGAACGAGCCAGGACAGACGTACTGCACTACTGGTGTTGTGTCGGTATTTAGAGCATCATTGTTCATCATTATAACTTCTTATTTCGTGATAGATTTGTTTTCTAGCCCGTTTCGTTGTTAGGAGTTATTCTTCCGTTCTTGTTAAGCCGGGGTTACACTATAGTCCGTGCCTGTACCCCTGTCCACCTGATTTTTCGCGATTATCTCTTCATAAGACAAATCTGGCAAACAAAATTTGCACCATTTGCATAAATTAAGAGGCTAAAGCGTAATTTTTGGTACCTTACCTACTCACGATATAAATATTATTTACTTTACGGCCTGGTTGACATGTCTCAAATATATCCGTGGTTCATGGCGTCCCTAATATGCGGCCATTGTTTATCCTCCTTGGATATGGATATAAAGTAATGTGACGTAACAGTGAAGCGCGTGCACGCGGAGAAATACAAGTCTCGCTGTAAGCAGAGGTCGGCAGCTCTTGATTATTGGTCCCGTGAATGTTGGTGCCTCTTTAGTATGTCACGTCTATTATGACGTCATCACTATCCCCTGATATGCCCATTTCACAGATTAGTGGCAAGATGTCGCTAAAGAATAAACTAGTTACTCATAAAATGGTTTTAAATTGTTTATAGGAAAATAACATAAGGTAGGCTATTATTTCCATATTAGTTAATTACGCTTTTTCCTTTTTCATCCCCGAGGTCAAACAGTTCTGGCGTTCTTTGATTTGCAGATAAATAATCGCGAAAAAACAGGTGGACAGGGGTACTGGAACGGACTATAGTCCATCTCTGGACCCTTGTGTCCTATGTTAGACCTGATGGACGGACACGTAGGTCCGTAACCGCTGGGCGAATTTTACGAAACCCTGGATTATGTTCCGGTTACATGTGAACTGCTGCGCCCTGATTTTGTTTTGACCTCTGACCTTTCCTCTGCGCTCTGCGTCCGTTTGTGCGTCTGTTTCCACACATAAACCCACATATCTGGGGAACCGTTTGATGGATCAGGAAAATTTTTATGCCCAAATGTAGCCCTTGGAGAGCTTTATAACATACACAAAAATGGGTGCGCCACCTGCAACCATGTTTGCACAGTGTCCATCTGTTCGTCTGCCTTGGGTTAAAATCACTCATATCTCTGCAGTGATTTGACTTATTCACCTGAAATTTGGCATGCGTATATATCCTGGATAGCTTTTCTGATTTTATTACAGGTGGCGCCACCTACATTCACGTTTACCCTGCAGACATCCAAGCTCATATCTCGGGAACCGTTTGACCGATTGGGCCAAAATTTTGCATGTGTTTAGATCTCACATAGCTCTTTATCATACGCATAACTGGTGGTGCCACCTGCAGCCATTTTTGCACAGCTCCCGTCTGTTTGTCTGCCATGGGATAAAATCACTCATATCTCTGCAGTGATTTGACTAATTCACCTGAAATTTAGCATGCGTATACATCCTGGATAGGTTTTCTGATTTTATGACATGTGGCGCCACCTACATTCACGTTTACACTGCAGACATCCAAGCTCATATCTCGGGAACCGTTTGACCGATTTGGCCAAAATTTTGCATGTGTATAGTTCTGACATAGTTCTTTATCATACGCAAAACTGGTGGCGCCACCTTCAACCATTTTTGCACAGCATCCATCTGTTTGTCTGCCACGGGCTAAAATCACTCATAAACATATAGTGGTTTGACTTATCTGCCTCAAATTTTGCATATGTATACAACTTGGATGGCTCCTGGATTTTGTGGTAAGTGGCGCAACCTACATACACCATTTGGCTGCAGACATCCATGCTAATATGCAACACTTCACTCTATTTCTCCTTGCCACTCAATCCATGCCTCACTTCACCGGTTCTACTCTGATTTAGGCGGATACATGTAGTCGCTTGTCGACTACCCGTATTCTAGTTTCTTGTATTTTTCAGCATTTAGACTGCTACGCTCTTTACACGGGGCTTTACCTATAGGCCTACTACCTATATCATAAGCGCTGTTTGTTTTGACCTCGTATCCTGAATCACTACACCAGAGGGAAGCACTGTATTTTGGTCCAATCAGGTCAGACCCTGTGCTGGAAGACAAAACGGTTTACCAGCCAAGGGAGAAATACACAGAGCCTATGTTGTTCATTTCGTTTTGAGTGACGGCTCATCGCCCCGGCAACTGTTTGAACTTGCCACAGGCCCAGAGAGAATGGCCCCGCACATGGTTTCTGGGAGGAGCCTGATGCCTGTTGAGTGTTTGTTGACTGGCATTTATTGGCTGCTAGTCACATCAGCAGTTTTTTTCAGCAGACAGGCCCACTACCTGGTGTTTAGGTGCATCATAAAGGTCAAAGCACGCAGCAGGAAAATCTGTAGCTTCTTTAGAAGTGCAAGATTTCCGCTGCCTCACGAGCGTATTAGACTATAATCTCCTGTGTTAGAACCCTAGTATTCTTTCACTGCATTTTCATGTTTCAGAAATAATTCCTATTAATTTGTGATTGAATAATTATTGTAACATAGACCTGTTAGTTTTTAGCACATTCAGCTTATATGTGGAACTTTGCATACAAGTGTTGAAGTCAGCAATACAAGTACAAACCTGTAGACCTTTAGAGGCTGCTTCAGAGGGGGTATGAATTCAAATGGTTATGGTTAATCACCAAGTGAAACATAATTTTATGGTGAAAACTATACTTTTCCTTTAATTCTTACTGAAAATTCTTGTAAAATACTATATTTTGTCTCAGGTCCTCTTATAAAATTCCTATATTTCTTTGGAGGCCAGTTAGGAGCCCTGTAATCATTACAAATTTACAATTGAGTGATAGTGTCTTTTTTTTCCAGGTCGACCTGTGAAGCAGATTGAAGGATGTCTCTGAGTGTATATATTTTTGGATTTTTATTTTATGTATTTCTAGAGGTAAGACTGACATTACCTATCAATCGTGTCATTAGCTCAGCTGACTATAAGTCATCTGAGCTATAGTCGTGGTCCGTCGTCCGTCCGTCTGACCGTCCATCCGTCCGTCCGTCCGTAGATGTGGCACGTTTTGAAACCGTAAGACCTAGGAATCCAAAATTCAGCATACTGTTAGATGTCCCCAAGATCTTCTACCAAGCCGAAAACTGGGTCTTTGCAACTTCATTCCTTTGAGAAATTAAGGAAAAACCTCAATTTTTTTTATTAAAAACCTATTTTCACACTTCAGGACTGCCTAATATCAAAACCACTCATCTGTTTTTCCTCATATTTCCTATAAATAATTCTCTATATAATTCCTATGTACATGCCAGAAATTAGGTCTGTATTATATAATTTAAAAAAGTTATGGGCCCAAACATAATGCATTTTGTAAATAATCAGGAAAGAAATTTTATCACTAAACACAAAACTTGTTGAAGCTAATATTACTTTTATTAATCAAAATTAAATTGTATACCCAAAATTAGATGAAAATCTTTTAAATTTTTAAAAATATTGTACCTTAAATTTTGCCCAACTTTGACCATGGCACGTTTTTTTGCTGTAACTGCTTTGGATTTATTTTCACAGCATGTTTTTGTTAGCATTTCAACTGTTAACACCAAAAATTTGAAACCAGTTGATCAAAAACTGTAGATTTTATTTAAGTTTTCAAGCACCATGTCACATATTGCTAGTGTTATGCAGTTTGCTAGAGCTCAGCTCACGAGCTCCAGCTGTAAGTTCCTTAAATTTGGCATACAGTTAGATTTCTCCAAAATCCCCTACATGCCAAGAATTTGGTCACTAGGACTTAATTCCTTCGAGATATCAATGAAAAACTTCATTTTTCCATTAAAAACCCATTGTTACACTTTAAGACTGCCTAATATCAAAACCACTGATCTGACTTTGATCATATATAATATACATATTTTTCTATACATTTGCTATGCACATGCCAGAAATGATGTCAGTATTGTGTATTTTTTTTAAGTTATGGGCCCAAACATAATGCACTTTTTTAAAAATCAAGAAATATATTTACTCACCTAAGATGAGAATTGCTGAAGCTGGAGACTTTTTGTCAGGAATATAACTTTTTTTAATCAAGATTCGATTGTTTACCCAAAATTAGATCTGAATTTTGCAAATTTTTCAAGTTATTAGCTTAAATAAAAATCAATACCCTAAATTTTGTCCAACTTTGGCAATGGCATGTTTTTTTCTGTAAGCACTGTTGATTTAATTTTCACAGCATATATACATAAGGATTTAATCTTTTAAAATCTGAAATTTCAAAGGAATTGATTGAAAAGAGTAGCTTTTATTCAAGTTTTCATACACCATGTCAAGTGTTGTTTACATCTAGCCCACCTAGTAGTAAAGCCTTCACTTGCATTATGTAACCCACCCCAGGCAGCTTGTCTTGGCTCAGCTGGGCCACTACTAGCAGGCTTCCCCTCTGCTCTGCACACACCCCCCCCAGATGATGCATTAACTAGATGAATGTTATAATTTTCTGTATTTCATTTTATTCTTGGCTATGCTACATTTTAGATTTTGTATTTACCACCAGGGTTACAATGATTAAAGTGCACATTTAATTGTGTCCACAAAGTGGTGTATTGCTATGAAAGTGTGGATGTTCATCAGATAAGTAATTCCTTCCTTGAGAAGAGTAAAAACTTCACCAGGTGTGAAATTGACTATTAATTCCAGGAATAAATTAAAGCTTAGATTGTAATTAGCATAATGATATTGTTTGTCCCTCATTCAACCAACAGTGTGTATACTTTATTTGAAAAGATGTTTTTATTTTACCAAATTTACAGAATCATATTTTATTTTGGTAAATAAGATTAAGCATGTACTGAAAACTCCAATGTGCAAAACTTTTAATAGTGATTCAAGGAATAATCTTGCAGATGCCATGTTGTGGCATTATTTTCTTTTAAATTCAGTTTAAAAATTTGTGATTTAAAAATAATAAAAATATATGTGTATGCATAATATGACCCAATACGAGCTACACTCTGGATGTATAATGATTGCAACTAAGAATTATGTCTGTATTATTTAATTTAAAAAAGTTATGGCCCCAAACATAATGCATTTTGTAAAAAATCAGGAAAGATATTTGATCACTTAACACAAAAAACGTTAAAGCTATGGACCTTTTTTCCAGTAATATAACTTTAATCAATCAAAATTAAATTGTATACCCAAAATAAGATGAAAATCTTTTAAATTTTTAAAAATATTAATAAAAATAAAAAATTGGTACCTTAAATTTTGCCCAACTTTGACCATGGCACGTTTTTTTCCTGTAAGTACTGTGGATTTAATTTTCAAAGCATGTTTTTGTTAGCATTTCAACTTTTAACACCAAAAACTTGAAACCAGTTGATCAAGTTTTCAAGCACCGTGTAACTTGTTAGTTTATAATAACAGGAAATTAACTTGCAGTTCCTGATATAAGAATCTTGTATCGATGGGTAGAATGTCACATATTCCAAATAACACTGTGCAGTCACCTATGGCATTTTTCAGTTCAATTTTAATGATAAAGAAGTAAATCATATTATTCATTACTAATCATTAGGGATTATATGAAGAAATTAATGATAGACAAAGATGCAGTTGATAATATTAATCTAGATTCCTACTGTGTCTAGTGTGTACATTGATGTGAAATTAGTCCAAAATGAATTTTTTACAGTTATTTTTTAATATAAATAAAAGCCATAAAACCAGATACTTTGATCATTATTTAAATGTGTGAATTTTGTATATTCTGGATTCTCAACATCAACTTTGTAATTGTATTTAAATATGAATATGATTATGTACTCCATTATGAAATTTCTTGCATAAAGAATGGGAATTCAGGAAAAAAAAAAGTATATGAATACTCGTGCAAATACTTTCAAAATGTATTCATGAATGCATTCATGAATATATTCTTTAATATTATTTTAATAATCATATCAGTTATATTTCATTTTAAAAAATCATATGATTCTCTTATTATTTTTAATAAAAATTATATTTGGGACAATATTTGTAATTTTTTTAATAAATAGTTAAACTCTTATATTATATGTTCTGCTTATAAGTTATATGGCCAAGTCAAAATCTGTGTGACAGTAGTACTCCATTTGTTAATAAAATAAATGAAATCAATCCTGTTCCGTCTCCAAAGGTACTATCAAAATCATACATAAGCTAAACAACAACAACTCATAATACAGCTTATATTTATTACCACACAAAACCAGCATGTGCCTCATTTCTAAATAATATTTTTTTATCATATATAACAGCTGAGCGTCGTGACCCATAGGTCCCTTGTTTTTTGCTCCGCTGACTATAAGTCAACTGAGCTATAGTTGTGGTCCATTGTCTGGTGTCCATCCGTCTGTTTGTCTACCCGTCCGCATGTCCGTCTGTCCGTACGTTAGACTGGCACGTTTTGAAACCATTAGACATACGAATTGAAAAATGGGCAAACTGTTAAGGCGGTTTCACACCGGATGCGAAAATTTGCTATACGAAAGAAAAAATAAAATCCTTTATTTTAGGTTGGTGCATACACACCTAATCCGAACGATGCTATCCGAACGAAAAAAATAGAACATGTTCTATTTTTTGTCGTTCGCATCGGACAAGAATGGCTTCTTTTCACCTTCAACACAAAAGAGCTGGAACATTTTAACCAGACTGGTTCATTTGTACGTTACCTATATTTGATATATAATACTGTACAACAAAGAAATGCTGTTACGTTGTCCACTGTTTTAAAATTATGTGATAATAATATTAATACAGGGATTATTTTTATTTCAATCAAATTTATTTGATTCAAACAGATATTTTTAACTTTTTTTAGTTCCAAAGATTTTCCCATTTAAATCAGTCTTCTTTTTATTTAATATGTATATTTCCTTGGGGATAATTATATTTAATAAGGGGATTTCAATCGCCGCTTGGCCATTTGTTTTAATTTACAACCGGGGACAAAACATTTATACCTTTAAACCAGGTTAAGATATAATATTTCATGGTGAATTCTAATTCTTAATATATTATTGGCAATATATTAAATTTATTCTCTGAAAAGGGAAGGGGGTGATGATTACATTCATCATCCCCCTACCCCTTCCCTCTATATTTACGCCCCTGAATATAAGTCGAATAAGCGATATGAACACAAATTAGCAACATTATCCAAGACTTGGTGTTCCTTATACCCAACCCCTCCCCCAATAATAAAATGTTCCGCGATATAATAAGAGAAAAAATCATGGAACAATAACATTTTTCATGTGTTATATTTATTATTATAATAGTAATATTGTTAGTCTAACGTTTTGCAAATTAAACAGAAGTTCCAAAGCTGTGGGCAGACTGTTCTAAATCATATTGGCAGATTTGAAAATCAAATATAAATCAAACTAAACTAGTGATTAAAACTTTTATTTAACTTGAAATGCAGGAATTGCAATGGAATCTGTTCTGTTGAAACAACAGGATGTGCAATTATTCTTAAAGGCACATTGAAATCGGAATCTTGTCCAGTCAGTGGTAAATATCTGATACCTGTGAACTCATGACTATAGCTGGTACTTGCAAGGCCCAATAATTTTCAATAATACAATCACTTCACTCAGAGATAAACTTAATTATTATTAATTAAAAAAAATGAGAAAATCAATTTACAAGATCAGAAATATTCGAAATTTTCTTAATAAGTCTCTCTCTCTCTTTCTCTCTCTCTCTCTCTCTCTCTCTCTCTCTATATATATATATATATATATGCCTATATATATATATATGCCTATATATATTTATATGCCTATATTGTAGTGCATCTGATAAATTGCTCATAAAGCTGTCCCATACGAATTTCGGAGACGACAATTCCTAGGTCGGAAACCAAAAATATCGTTTGGGTTTGGTGTGAATGAAATTTCAGATGCGACATGATTTTAGTCGGAATGACAGAAATATTCGTTCGTGTCATATTCGTTCGGACGCATCCGGTGTGAAACCGCCTTTAGATGTCCCAAAAATCTCCTTCCATACCGAAAATGGGGTCAATATGACTTCATTCCTTTGAGATATTTAGAAAAAAAACCCACAAATTTCCATTTAAAACCTATTATTACACTTCAGGACTGCCAAATATCAAAACCACTTATCTGTTTTTCTTAACCCTTTACTGTTTACAAGCCACTAAAGAGCACTCTAAATGGGCAACTAGAATGCCATGATATGTATAGATTCTTTCATGACAAAAATATTGAATATTATTTCCAAGTTTCAATGATTTTCAATAATCTTCAGCAAACCCTCTTAGTTGGAACTGTTGAAAATTTGATAAAGATACAAAAAAGCTTGAAAAGATATGGCTGTTAGTGTAAAAATAAATAGTGTCAGAATTTGTCAGAAATCTTAAATAAATGTAAACAGTAAAGGGTTAATATTTACCAGAAGTAATTTCCTATATATTTCCTATATACATGCCAGAAATTAAGTCTGTCAAGTATAATTTCTATAAGTTATGGGCCCGAACAAATTGGACTTTGTAAAAAATTAGGAGACATATTTACTCACATAACATGAAAAAATTATGAAACTAGAGACTATTTTCTCAAGTATATAACTTTGTTTATTTAAGATTCAGTTGTTTACCCAAAATTAGATCTGAATTTTGTAAATTTTTAAAGTTATTAGCATAAAAATAAAATCAGTACCTTAAATTTGCAGAACTTTGACCATGGCACTTTTTAACTGTAAGTACTGTTGATTTAATACTTCACAGCATGTAAACATAAGTATTTTATTTGTTTAAATCTGAAATTTGAAAATAAAAGTGATGTGTTTTTTACAAGTGAAAATGTAATTTTAAACTCTTCTAGCTTATACACTGATTTATGATGAAACTGTTAAGCTGATTGGTTTAAACTTTACAAGAATTATTCAATGGTAGGGTTCTGCCAGTTTTTAGCTCAGCTGACTGAAAGATCACTCTTTGTCCGTCTGTCTGTCTGTCTGTCTGTCTGTCTGTCTGTCTGTCCGTTAACCAGGCACAAATCTAGAACTGGAATCTTCTTACTTGACATCCTGGGAGGTCCATGAAAAATCTCCTTGGAAACCAGAAATTAGGTCTCTGTTACCCATATCCTTCAAGCTATGGGGCCCCAAAGTACCCCCCAGAAAAGTCCAAAATTTCATACAAAAACTTCAATATCTCATTAACTACTTGACTGATGGTCATGATTTTTGGCATACATATTGATCATGAGAGGTTCCATCAGTTCCTGAAGACTGGTGGCGCCACCTGTATTTTTCGATTTTTTACGAATTTTTTTCTCTATTTTTGAGACCTTTAAAAATGTGAACATCTGTTAACAAGGCACAAATCGTAATGACTGGACTTAGAATCTTCATTCTCAACACACTGAGAGACCTATGAAAAGTCTCCATGGAAACCAGAAATTAGGTCTCTGTTACCCATATCCTTCCAGCTATGGGGCCCCAAACTACCCCCCAGAAAAGTAAAAAATTTCAAACAAAAACTTCAATATCTCATTAAATACTTGACTGATGGTCATGAATTTTGTCATACATATTGATCATGAGATTTTCCATCACTTCCTGCAGACTGGTGGCGCCACCTTTATTGTTCGATTTTTTACGATTTTTTCCTCTATTTTTGAGACCTTTAAGGATGCTGTCATCTGTTAGCATGGCACAAATCGTAACGACTGGACCTAGAATTTTTATTCTTGACACACTGAGAGGTCCATGAAAAATATCCTTGGAAACCAGAAATTAGGTCTCTGTTAACCATATCCTTTGAGCTATGGGGCCCCAAAGTAACCCCCCCCCCCAGAGTAGTCAAAAATTTCATACAAAAACTTCAATATCTCAATAACTACATCACTGATGGTCATGATTTTGGCATACATATTGATTATGAAATGTTCCATCAGTTCCTGCAAACTTGTGGCGCCACCTGTATTGTTTGATTTTTTACAATTTTTATGCCCCGGCCACAAAGTGGCCGGGGCATATAGTTTTACCCATGTCCGTCATTCCGTCCTTCCGTCCTTCCGAAATCAAACAGTTGTACGGACTTTTTTTGCAATGCCTGCAGAAATTGGCCCGATTTTTGGTGTGTGGGCAGATATAGACCAGTTACAGATCGAGTTCGCGTTTCGTCCTGGTTGACCTACTTTTGACCGTTTTACCGCTCCTAAACTTAGAAATTTTCATGAAAAATAGAAATATTCATGACAGATACACATGTACAGACTTTTTTTCGCAATGCCTGCAGATATTGGCCTGATTTTTGGTGTGTGGGCAGATATAGACCAGTTACAGATCGAGTTCACGTTTCGTCCCGGTTGACCTACTTTTGACCGTTTTACGGCTCCTAAACTTAGAAAATTTCATGAAAAATAGAAATATTCATGACAGATACACATGTACAGACTTTTTTTCGCAATGCCTGCAGATATTGGCCTAATTTTTGGTGTGTCGGCAGATATAGACCAGTTACAGATCGAGTTAGCGTTTCGTTCCGGTTGACCTACTTTTGACTGTTTTAAGGCTCCTGAACACAGAAAATTTCATGAAAAATATGAAATTTCATGACAAATACACATGTACAGACCTTTTTTCGCAATGCCTGCAGATATTGGCCTGATTTTTGGTGTTGGCAGATATTGACCAGTTACAGATCGAGTTCGCATTTCATCCCGGTTGACCTACTTTTGACTGTTTTACGGCTCCTGAACATAGAAAATTTCATGTAAAATATATATTTTCATGACAAATACACTTGTACAGACTTTTCTTCACAATACCTGCAGATATTGGCCTGATTTTTGGTGTGTGGGCAGATAATGACCAGTTACAGATCAAGTTCACGTTTTGTCACAGTTGACCTATTTTTGACCGTTTGACGGTGCTCTAACATAGAAAATTTCATAAAAAGGTGCACATGTATGATCTTTTTTTTGCAGTGCCTGCAGATTCAGGCCTGATTTTTGGTGTGTAGGCAGATAATGACCAGTTACAGATTGAGTTCTTGTTTTGTATCAGTTGACCTACTTTTGACCATTTGACTGCTCCTGAACATAGAAAGTTTCATGAAAAATATAAATTTTCATAACAAATGCATATGTACTGACTTTTTTGAACTGATAATGACAGTTACAGATCGAGTTTGCGTTTCATCCAGGTTGACCTACTTTTGATTGTTTTACGGCTCCTAAACATAGAAAATTTAATGAAAGACAGAAATTTTAATGGAAAAAGACACATGTATGGACTTCTTTTCACAATGCCTGCATATACTGGCATGATTTTTGGTGTGTTGCTTGATAATGACCCGTTACAGATCGAGTTTGCATTTTGCCCTTGTTGACCTACTTTTGACCATACGACACCTCCTGAACTTAAAAAATTTTCCAAATTTTACAAATGTTTCTAATTTGCCCAAGGCGGGGGCATTCGTGTCGTTCCGACACATCTAGTTTCCTCTATTTTTGAGACCTTTAAGGATGCTGTCATCTGTTAACGTGGCACAAATCATAACGACTGGACCTAGAATCTTCATTCTCGACACACTGAGAGACCTATGAAAAGTCTCCATGGAAACCAGAAATTAGGTCTCAGTTACCCATATCCTTCCAGCTATGGGGCCCCAAACTACCCCCCAGAAAAGTAAAAAATTTCAAACAAAAACTTCAATATCTCATGAAATACTTGACTGATGGTCATGATTTTTAGCTCAGCTGACTATAAGTCATCTGAGCTATAGTCGTGGTCCATTGTCCGTCGTCCGTCCGTCTGTCCGTCCGTCCGTCCGTCCGTCCGTCGATGTGGCACGTTTTGAAACCGTAAGACCTAGGAATCCAAAATTCAGCATAATGTTAGATGTCCCCAAGATCTCCTACCAAGCCGAAAACTGGGTCTTTGCGACTTCGTTCCTTTGAGAAATTAAGGAAAAACCTCAATTTTTTATTAAAATCCTATTTTCACACTTCAGGACTGCCTAATATCAAAACCACTCATCTGAAAGTCAGCTATGCCAGGGTTCCTGATTTGTTTCAGTCACTGGGGGAGATCCCCTGCTGTGACAGGTGTACAATTGTTCTCATATCACACCCCCTCCCCCCCCCCCCCCATGAATATATAAATATACATTTGTATGCATGATGTGGTGTTACATGACAAGATTGAGATTTATGATGATGCAATTTAGAATTATGAATCAACGTTTATATTCAGAAATTTATGTTATATTGGAAATGTATACAAATTAAACTTAAAATAAAAAAAAAGGATCAAATACAAACATGTGTTCATTATTTTCGAGCCTCAGCAGAATTGGAGATCAGGCTTTGTTTGCCCTGAATGTTTATGCAAAAGTGTTGTTAATCCCATCTCCTCACCCCTCCCCCCCCCCCCCCCCCCCCCCCGGCTGTCATTGATCCTTAGCACCTCATCGTCACCTGTGCACTGGGACATTAGTTAATATTGCAAATGTGTACAATTTTTTCAATTTGAAAGATAATTGGATTAGAAAAAATTAAGATCTAATATTGAAACATATTCTTGCCCCAGGAGAATGGAACATAAAGTGATCAGCTCTTGTCTGTCCATCATCTCTCAATTATCATTAAATATATATACTAATTATGAAATTTTTCCTTTAAGCACTGTTGAAATAACTTTCATATGCTGTATGTGTATGGATTTAAGCCATTAAAGTCTGAAATTTGAAAGCAACTTATGTATTCAGATGTGTAATATTGCAGATGAAAAACTTTAAAATATTAAAATATATTATCAGCTTTGTTTGTCTAACAGTCTGTCTGTCCTTTTTTAAATATTATGTAATTGTGAATGGACTATTTAATCCTGTAAGTATTGTTGAATTAAATGGAAATCCTATATGTATATACACTATGTTAATACAGAGATGTTGTAACTCCCATCATTCCAGCCCTCCCCCCCCCCCCAACCACCACCACCAGGTTCTTGCATCTGGGGACTGGAGACATCAGTTATATTTCAACTGTATACATTTTATAAAATAAAAATACATATATTTAATAATATATATTATGTAAAATAGATCCAATTGAGCAAATGTGTAAACTACTGAACTGTCAACAAACTATCAAAAAGCCAGCCAATGATCATGGTAATAATATACATCTTATGTTCACAAACTGCTCACATGCTTCAATTTTGACATTAGAGAATGCATGGTTTGGTCACAAAATATTATTTGCAACAATTTCTCACTCATCAATACAAACCAATCATGTCAACCAGCCATGGCATATATTACCTTTTCATCTTAGACTTTATCTCCATTATTATTTTAGATTTTTACCTTCAAGGCCAACTTCAGCTGAGCACAGTGACCCATATTTATAGCACCATGTCTTGAATGTTTACATCAAGTCATTGGTTAACAGTGTTCCAGGCTGTTACATAACACCTTCACTCCTTGCCTACTGCTTCTGTGAGTGTCTGGGTCAGGCTGGGTCAGGCAGTAATTACCAGAGAGCCTTTCTCCTCTCTCTTTCCCTTTCTCTCTTTCTAGCTCTCTTTCTCTCTCTCTCTTTCTCTCTCTCTCACCCCTATGCCTCCCTTCCTCCCTCCACCCCATTATGTTGACAGGTACTATAAACCTAATTTATTAGATATATATGTTGATGCAATTAAGAAATGTGAATCAACTGAAATATTCACATATATGTTATACTCTAAATGTATAGTTACATGTTCAAACCTGGAAAAAAATGATGTTATAAAAAAGGGAATTTATGTAAAAATTGTTCATAATTTCCTGGCTCAGAAGAATGGGAATTAAAATTATTTGCTTTGTTTCTCTAGCTTTCTTGCCTGTTTTAAATATTTAATAATTATGAATAAACTTTTTTTTCCTGTAAGCTCTGATTAATTAAATTTCATATCCTGTACGTATATGCAAGGGTATTGTAACTCCCACCATCCCCTTCCCCCACCCCACTAAGTCCTTGCTCCTTCGCACTGTCAACAATAGTGTTATTGCTATAGCATAAAATTGAATAATTTGAAGAAAATATATACAGAGATTCTGTGAGTGTCTGGGTCAGGCTGGGTCAGGCAGTAATTACCATAGAGCCTTTCTCCTCTCTCTTTCCCTTTCTCTCTTTCTAGCTCTCTTTCTCTCTCTCTCTTTCTCTCTCTCTCACCCCTATGCCTTCCTTCCTCCCTCCACCCCATTATGTTGACAGGTACTATAAACCTAATTTATTAGATATATATGTTGATGCAATTAAGAAATGTGAACCAACTGAAATATTCACATATATTTGTTATACTCTAAATGTATAGTTACATTTTCAAACCTGGAAAAAAATGATGTTATAAAAAAGGGAATTTATGTAAAAAATGTTCATAATTTCCTGGCTCAGAAGAATGGGAATTAAAATTATTTGCTTTGTTTCTCTAGCTTTCTTGCCTGTTTTAAATATTTAATAATTATGAATAAACTTTTTTTTCCTGTAAGCTCTGATTAATTAAATTTCATATCCTGTACGTATATGCAAGGGTATTGTAACTCCCACCATCCCCTTCCCCCACCCCACTAAGTCCTTGCTCCTTCGCACTGTCAACAATAGTGCTATTGCTATAGCATAAAATTTAATAATTTGAAGAAAATATATACAGAGAGACAGAGGCGTTGTAACTCCATTCGTAACCCCCCCCCCCCCTCCATCAAGTCCTTCCGCCTGTGGAGTGGGGATTTTATAGCAACTGTATACATATCATAAAATAGAAAAAACAGTTTAATTAAAGTTTAAATTTAAAAAATTGGATCTCATTAGACAAATATGTAAAAAGTTGAATTGTCAACAGCCTGTCAAAAAGGTATCCAATGAAAGCGCAAGGTCAGATCTTAAAATATTATTTGCAACAATTTCTTCAATCATATCAACCAACCATAGCCTAGATTACCTCTTTCTCTCAGACTTTATCTACATTTCATAATATTTTAGATTTTAACCTTCCAGGTGTTTAAGTACTGTTGAATGCTCCCTCCCTCTCTCTCTATCTCCTTTTCTCTCTACATCCAACCCTCCTTGCTGCCCACACTGTTTCCTTCTCCGAACCCCATCCCAATGTCAGCCTCAATAAACGAGAACAAGTTGAATCAGATTTTCATATTTTTATATATTGTATAACTGTTTGTTGCCTATGTACGTGCCAGAAATTATGTCAATATTGTGTAATATGTAGATGTGGTGGGCATCAATATAATGTACCTTGTCAAGACCTAAGAGATATCATGTCATACAGTCACAATTCATAAATCCACTCTTCAGCATAGTTAATAATAACATTATATATGTCAAATTGAAATCTTGCGGACTTCTATACAATATAGATCCTTCAACAAATAGCCTTATCATCATTCTACCACTGCTTAGTGTACTGTCATTGCATTCATATTTGCTCAAATATATTGCTATTTTCAACAGCTCCCAAATAAATAAAAAATAAACCACTATATAGCCAAATAGGTCCATGATATTCATAAGGTTTGTCGACTAAATATAGTATCACAATGGTGATACATTTATAGTTCAATCATGATCAGCTGAGCGTCGTGACCCATAGGTCCCTTGTTGTCATACATATTGATCATGAGATGTTCCATCACTTCCTGCAGACTGGTGGCGCCACCTGTATCGTTCGATTTTTTATGATTTTTTCCTCTATTTTTGAGACCTTTAAGGATGCTGTCATCTGTTAGCATGGCACAAATAGTAACGACTGGACCTAGAATCTTCATTCTCAACACACTAGAAGACCTATGAAAAATATCCTTGGAAACCAGAAATTAGGTCTCTGTTACCCATATCCTTCGAGCTATGGGGCCCCAAAGTACCCCCCCAGAGTAGTCAAAAATTTCATACAAAAACTTCAATATCTCAATAACTACATCACTGATGGTCATGATTTTTGGCATACATATTGATTATGAGATGTTCAATCAGTTCCTGCAGACTGGTGGTGCCACCTATGTTATCTTTCAAGAGGGTACAAATTGCAACAACTGGACCTAGAAACTTCATTCTTGTCATGCAAGGAGGCCCATGAAGAGTGCCTGTGGAAACTTGAAATTAGGTCTCTGTTACCCATATCCTTCAAGCTATAGGACTCTGAAGTATCCCTCAGAATAATGGACAATTTGATACAAAAGCTGAAGTATCTGAACAACTAATACGGAGATCATCATGATTCTTTGCATGGATATTGACCATTAAGTGTTTTTAGCTCAGCTGACTGTAAGTCATCTGAAGTATCCCTCAGAATAATGGACAATTTGATACAAAAGCTCAAGTATCTAAACAACTATTGCAGTGATCACCATGATTCTTTGCATGGATATTGATCATGGAATGTGTCATCAGTTTCTGCAGTATGGTGGCGCCACCTGTATTTTTTTATTTTTACGAATTTTTTTCTCTATTTTTGAGACCTCATAAGATGCGGTCATCTGTTAACATGGCACAAATCGTAACAACTGGACCTAGAATCTTCTCTCTTGACATGCTGAGAGGCCCATGAAAAGTTTCCTTAAAAACTTGAAATAAGGTCTCTGTTACCCATAACCTCTGAGCTATGGGGCTCCGAAGTACCCCCCAGAATAATGGAAAATTTGATACAAAAGCTCAAGTATCTGAACAATTATTATATTGATCACCATGATTCTTTGCATGGATATTGATCATTAAATGTTTCATCAGTTTCTGCATTCTGGTGGCGCCACCTGTATTTTTTCAATTTTTAGCTCAGCTGACTGAAAGTCATCTGAGCTGTAGGGATCACCTTTTGTCCGTCGTCCGTCCGGCCATCCAGGCGTCTGTCTGTTAACAGGGCACAAATCATAACTGCTAGACCCGGAATCTTCTTACTTGAAATCCTGGAGGTCTATGGAAATTCTCCTTGTAAACCTGAAATTAGGTCACTGTGACCTATATTCTTCGAGCTATGGGGTTCTGAAGTACCCCCCAGAATAATGCAAAATTTAATACAAAAGCTGAAGTATCTGAACAACTAATGCATTAATCACCATGATTCTTTGCATGGATATTGATCATGGAGTGTTTCATCAATTTCTTGAGATTGGTGGCGCTACCTATCTTTTTTTTATTTTTTTACAATTTTTTTTCTCTACTTTTGTGATCTTTAAACATTTGGTCACCTATAAACAGGGCACAAATCATAATGACTGGACCTAGAATCTTCTGTCCTCACCTCAAGGGAAGCCCATAACAGGTCTACATGGAAACCCGAAATAAGGTCCCTGTTACCCATATTCTGTGAGCTATCCCTTACAGAAATTTTCGGGCATGGAGTATACTTAAAGTGTGCTTCATTAGTGCTTATTTTGTGCTTTTCAGCAAAATTCAGTCTTGAAAAGTGCTTTAAATGTGCTTTTTGAGAACTTAGAAATTTTACTGGATGCTCAAACTATGCTTTAAATGTACCTCATTTGTGCTTTCAGTGAACACCACAAACTGTTTAAGTATGAAACCTACCTATTATGTGCTCCAATAGTACTTAATTTGTGCTTCTTAAACTGCTTCATTCATACTTTATCATCAATACCAAAAACTAAAAAGTTCAAAATGTACCTAAAATATGCTTCATTAGAACTTATTTTGTACTTCTAAAATTTTCCTTTACAAATGAGCATAGGAAATGCATTGTTCTGACGTGTAATATATGAGTCCTACTGTGCTTAAATTGTGCTCCTTGATAGAGAACTCAGAAGGACAAAGTGGGACCATGCTTCCAGTGTGCTTCAGAAGTACTTTGAATATGAATAACATACTTGAAAATAAACTCGATCCAAAATCTGCTAAGTCCAAAACAAACCTCAAATATGCTTCATTTGTACTTCCTGTGTGCTTCCAAAACGTCCTTAAGATATGATCAAGTGAAATGGCTTGTACTGATGTGTATAATTTTAGGTTCTGTTGTGCTGAAATTGTGCTTTTTGTAAAGAATGGAATATCATAGTTTAGTTTGCATCCTGGTAGAGGGCAGCATATGAAAAGGTCAAGGCCACGCAGCAACATGTGTATACTAAACAGGAGGGAAAACCTTTTCAACTGGAGTGAGTTAAACATTACTAAGTGAAACACGTTGATCTTTTGTGTTTACCATTAGTTTCCAAACATGCCTTGAAACCTAAAGAATTAGGTATATTATTACTTATTTCCCAATATGTTACACTTTTAAAAATATAAAAAGAATGAATACTCATAAATTCAAATATGGCTTCAAATGACATGGTCGTCACAGTTCAAAACATTGTCTTTTCTGTTATAAACAGTGCATATAATGAGGGACAGTTTCAATATGTTAAAGACTTTGATATATTCAATAGTTAATGCATGCAGTTTGAAAAATAAAATGATGTATAATGCAGGAAATGCTTGCCAAAAATGAAGATGCTGGGTATTTTGTGAGGTGATAAGCTGTACTGGAAAGCCAGATAACAGTTCAGCCTTTAAAAAAAACAGAGTTCATCTTAAACAATGATAATTTGGAATAAACTTAATAATATCTTGCATTCAGTTTGTCCATTTCTTTAGATGAATGTGATTGTATGCTAAATATCATGTTTTAAAGTGCTCATGGTTTGTTGATTGATTCTTGTTGTATCTTGTATGTCTTCAGATGTGCTTCTTATATGATGAAACAGTACTTCAGGAGTGTTCCAAAAGTGCTGATTCTGGGCTTCCATGGGTGCTTCAACTGTGCTTTTTATGTGCTGAAACTGTACTTCAGAAGTGCTCCAATTGTGCTTATATAATCTGTGCTTTCATGGGTGCTTCACATGTGCTTCTTATGTGCTGAAACTGTACTTCAGAAGTGCTCAAATTGTGCTTATTTTGTGCTTCCATGAGTGCTTCAAATGTGCTTCTTATGTACTGAAACTGTACTTCAAAAGTGCTCCAATTGTGCTTATTCTGTGCTTCCATGAGTGCTTCAGGTGTGCTTCTAATATAATGTGCTGAAACTGTACTTCAGAAGTGCTCCAAATGTGCTTTTTCTGTGCTTCCATGAATACTTTACATGTGCTGGAACTGTGCTTCAAAAGTGCCCCAAGTATGCT
Source organism: Sipunculus nudus (assembly GCA_026874595.1). Taxonomy (NCBI): domain Eukaryota; kingdom Metazoa; phylum Annelida; class Sipuncula; order Golfingiida; family Sipunculidae; genus Sipunculus; species Sipunculus nudus. Next base: position 73,729,472 of record CM049314.1, read on the forward strand.
TTTTCTGTGCTTCCGCGAATACTTCTAATCTGCTGAATATGTGCTTCAAAAGTGCCCAAGGTATGCTTTTTCTGTGCTTCCATGAATACTTCTCTTGTGCTGAATATGTGCTTAAAAAGTGCCCCAGGTGTGCTTTTTCTGTGCTTCCATGAGTACTTCTCATGTGCTGAAACTGTGCTTCAAAAGTGCTCCAAGTATACTTTTTCTGTGCTTCCATGAATACTTCTCTTGTGCTGAATATATGCTTAAAAAGTGCTCCAGGTATGCTTTTTCTGTGCTTCCATGAGTACTTCTCATGTGCTGAAACTGTGCTTCAAAAGTGCCCCAGATGTGCTTTTCTGTGCTTCAGTGAATACTTCTCGTGTGCTGAAAATGTGCTTTAAAAGTGCTCTAAGTATGCTTTTTATGTGCTTTTATAGTGCTCCTGCTCAAATATTTTTAAGTGCCATTTCAATTCAAGTAACATTTAAGCACATTCTGAATATGCTTAAAAGGTGCTTTTTATATGCCACAACTGTGCTTAAAGCATGCTTCATTTATACTTCTATTGTGCTTTTTCTGTGCTTCTTGACTGTGCTTAAACTATGCTTTTTTCTGTAAGGGATGGGGCTCTGAAGTACCCCCCAGAATAAAGATTTGGTCATATATTAACAGGGCACAAATCATAATGACTGGACCTAGAATCTTCTGTCCTCACCTCCAGGGAAGCCCATAAAAGGTCTACATGGAAACCCAAAATAAGGTCCCTGTTACCCATATCCTTCATGCTCTGGGGCTCCGAAGTACTCCCCAGAATAAAGATTTGGTCATCTGTTAACAGAGCACAAATTATAATGACTTGACCTAGAATCTCCTTTCTTGATATGCTGGGAGGCCCCTGAAAAGTCTCCTTGTGCACCTGAAATTACATCTCTGTTACCCATATCCTTCATCCTATGCGGCTTTGAAATACCCCCCAGAATAAACATTTGGATTTGTTAACAGGGCACAAATCATAATAACTGGACCTAGAATTTTATTTTTTGACATGCTGGGAGACCCCTGAAAAGTCATCTTGTAAACCTTGAAAATAGGTGTCTGTTACCCATATCCTTCATGCTACAGAGCTCCATAGTACCCCAATGAATATTGGATGATTTTATACAAAAGGTCAAGTTTGGAAAAAGTATTTCATTCAAATTTGACATTCAGATGATAAAATTACTTTTGTCAACGTCTTCCTGGTCAGCTGGGCGTCATGACCCCTGGGTCACTTGTTTAAGAATAGATTGGGTTTTTAAAAAGCATTGTAGCCAATTGAAAAAGGCTTTCTGTATTTGAAAACAGATTTGACAACATGCTGAGTTTCAGCTGCCAAGTCAAGAGGTCACTCAGTACAAACAGGTGGGGTCCAGACATCACCATGGCAACTGAACTGGCTCTGGAGGGGTGTCTTGACAATGTGTCTAGACAATGTGTCTAGACCTCAAGACACAGCGTCTAGACGTCTAGACACAATGTTTAGATGCAGAATTCCCAGATTATTGGAACTATATCTTTCAACTGTTTGAAAAAAATTGGTTTGCATTTTAAGCTAATCAAGTTTATCATCAGGTCACATGTGAACTGCTGCGCCCTCATTTTTGGTTGACCTCTGACCTTTCCTCGCTGCCCAGTGTCCATTTGTGCGTCTGTTTCCACACATAAACCTGCATATCTCGGGAACCAATTGACCGATCAGGCTAAAAATTTTGCACAAATGTAACCCTTTGATAGCTTTATAACATACACTAAAAATGGTGGTGCCACCTGCAACCGTTTTTGCACAGCGTCCATCTGTTCATCTGCCTTTGGATAATATCACTCATATCTCAGCAGTGTTTTGACTTATCCACCTAAAATTTTGCAGGTTTATACATCCTGGACAGCTTTCTCGATTTTATGACAGGTGGCGCCGCCTACATTCACGTTTACTCTGCAGACACCCAAGCTCATATCTCGGGAACCGTTTGACCGATTGGGCCAAAATTTTGCATGTGTATAGATCTCACATAGCTCTTCATCGTAGGCAAAACTGGTGGCGCCACCTGCAACCACTTATGCACAGCGTCCATCTGTTCTTCTGCCTTGATGTAAAATCACTCATATCTCAGAAGTGGTTTGACATATCCACCTGAAATTTTGCAGGTTTATACATCTCGGAAAGCTTTCTAGATATATGACAGGTGGCGCCACCTACATTCAGGTTTACTCTGCAGACATCCAAGCTCATATCTCGGGAACAGTTTAACCGATTGGGCGAAACTTTTGCATGTGTATAGATCTCACATAGCTCTTCATCATAGGCAAAACTGGTGGCGCCACCTGCAACCACTTATGCACAGCGTTCATCTGTTCATCTGCCTTGGGATAAAATCACTCATATCTCAGCAGTGGTTTGACTAATCCATCTGAAATTTTGCAGGTTTATACATCCTGGACAGCTCTCTTGATTTTATGACAGGTGGCGCCACCTACATTCAGGTTTACTCTGCAGACATCCAAGCTCATATCTGGGGAACCCTTTGAATGATTGGGCCAAAAGTTTGCTTGTGTATAGATCTCACATAGCTCTTCATCATAAGCAAAACTGGTGGCGCCACCTGCAACCACTTATGCACTGCGTCCATCTGTTCATCTGCTTTGGGATAAAATCACTCATATCTCAGAAGTGGTTTGACTTATCCACCTGAAATTTTGCAGGTTTATACATCCTGGACAGCTTTCTTGAATTTATGACAGGTGGCGCCACCTACATTCAGGTTTACTCTGCAGACATCCAAGCTCATATCAAGGGAACCCTTTGACCGATTGGGCCAAAAGTTTGCTTGTGTATAGATCTCACATAGCTCTTCGTCATAAGCAAAACTGGTGGCGCCACCTGCAACCACTTTTGAACACCATCAATCTGTTCATCTGCCTTGGGATAAAATCACTCATATCTCAGCAGTGGTTTGACTTATCCATCTGAAATTTTGCAGGTTTATACATCCTCTACAGTTTTCTCGATTTTATGACAGGTGGCACCACCTACATTCACATTTGGGGTGCAGACATCCATGCTAATATGCAACCCACCGCACTCTATTCCCCTTGCGACTTAATCCATGCCCCACTTCACCCGTCCCATTCTGATTTCTGTGGATACACATAGTTGCTTGTCGACTACCCATATTCTTGCAGGTCCAAAATGTCCATTTTGCTGAAACCAAAATGACTAAGGTAGATATGCAGGACTTATGAGGATCAATAATAAATTTTTAGCGAACCTGTGAGCTTATGCGATGGTGTGGCGTCGTCCGGCATCCGGCGTCCGTTGTCCGTCTTCTGTACGTTAACCCATACTATCTTGAAAACGGCAAGAGTTAGCATTATAAAATTTTATGCAAAAATTAGTCATCTAAAAAACTCTATCGGATTTTGCTTATTTTTTGGCTAACTGCATTTTCTTAGATTTTATAGGGAAAGAGCTTAAAAACCTTTAAAAATCTTTCTTCTCTGAAACTGTTCAGCCAAATTGTTCAATATTTCACAGAAATTATCCCTGGAACAATCTCTCTCAAGTTTGTTCGAATGGTTTAAGTTCGGTGATTTTTGGCGGAGTTATAAGAAGTTAAACTTCGTCATTTGTCCAAAAAAGCATACTAAAATTACAATTTCAGAAACAGCTGGAGCTATCATCACCAAATTTTATGCGAATGTGTGTCACATGAGTCTTATCTGTAATTGAGGTATTGGTGGCGCCACCTGCATCAGCCTTTTTTGTACGGCGGTCATCAGTGCATTTATCATACTGAGGGCTACAAAAAACTTCTTCTCTGAAACCATACAGCCAAATTGTTTAATATCGCACAGAAATGATCTTAGGGTACTGCTTTCTGAATTTTGTTCAAATGGTCTCAGTTCAGTGACTTTTGGCTGAGTTATGGGAAGCTGAATTTAGTCATATGCCATGACAGCCCATTTTAGCTCAGTGGCTACAAAGATCTTCTTCTCAAAAACCACTGGGCTGGATTCTTAAATCTCACACATGAATTATCCTTAGATATTGATAATTCAAGTTTGTTCAAATGGTTTTGGTTCAGTGATTTTTGGCCGAGTTATAGGAAGCTTAACTTAGCCATTTTTCTGTATTTTCCTATATGAGTTATAAACCTGCAAAATATTTTTGAAGGACACAACTGAGGCTAATTTGTTTAATATTTTACAATGACTGGAGCTAGCATCATGAAATTTAATGCAAAAAATTAGCCATCTGAAAAACTCTGCATTTTCTTAGATTTTATAGAGAAAAAGCTAAAAAACTGTTTAAAATCTTCTTCTCCAAAATGGTCTAGCCAAATTGTTCAATATTTCACAGAAATAATCTCTTATACCAGCTCTCTCAAGTTTGTTCAAATGGTTAAATTTGGGTGAATTTTGGCCGAGTTACAGGAAGTTGAACTTAGTCATCTGTCCAAAAAAGCATACTAAAATTACAGTCTCAGAAACGGCCGGAGCTATCATCACCAAATTTTATGCCAGTGTTGGTCACATGAGTCATATAGGAAATGCAGGTATTGGTGGCGCCACCTGCATTGACCTTTTTTTGTACTGGGTTCATTGGTCATCTGCATATTAACCCATAATTTCTCAGGAATAGCAGGAGCTACCATCCCCAGATTTTATGCAATAATCTGTCACATATCGAATGTTGTGGGATTCAGCTTATTTTTTTGTTATCTGCATTTACTTAAATTTTATAGGGAAAAGGCCGAAAAACCTGTAAAAGTCTTCTTCTTGTAAACATTCCAGCTTAATTGTTCAATATTTTACAATGATCCCAGAGGCAAGCCTTCTTTAGTTTGTTCAAATGGTTTGCATTTGATGAATTTTAGCTGAGTTACATTAATTTGAATTTATTTTCAAGTAAGTAATTTGGTCAAGTAAGCATACTGACATAGTAATCTCAGAAATGACAGAACCTAGCATTACCAAATATTGTGCAGTTTTTGGTCACATGACTCATATTTGAAGTTGCAGATTTCGTGGTGCCACCAACATTGACCTGTTTTTTATTGGCAAAAACCTCATAATTTAACCTCTTTCAGCTTATAATGTTTATGATGAAACTGTCAAGTTGAATCGTTCAATTTTTCAGAAGAATTATCCTAGGACATGGTTCTTCCAATCATATAAGAATAGTCGAGTTTGTTGATTTTTGGTTGAGTCGTGATAGGCTTAAGTTGGTCTTATGGCCATTATTATGTCTATTTCAAACTGAGGACTGCAATAGTGTTCTTCTACAAAATTGTTGTATCAATTATAACTTCTGTGACATTGCACAAAAATTATTCTTAGGTGGCCTTTGTTCAAGTTTACTTGAATGATTTTTTGCAGAATTATTGGACCTTTAACAATGAAAGGACTGCATCTTTTATTATTATAGATATTTTTGGTAAAAAGTTTATGAATATGTCAGCTTGAAAAAAAGCATTTTAGCCAAAGTCTTTCAGTATGTGTAAACAGATTTACCAAAAGGCAAAGATTGTGTCTGTATCATTGAATAGGTTGAAAAACTCCCAACTGTTTCAGATTTTGCAACAGATCTAGAGGTCATTCAGTGCAGCCAGATATAGGTCAAGAGTTCAATCAGTGCAGCCAAGCACAAGGCTTGTGATCACTACATGGGTGTCATGTGAACACCTCATGGGCAGCATGTGATCACCTCACGGGTATCATGTGATCACCTCATGAGTATCTTGTGATCACCTCATGGGTGTCATGCCCTTCAGGGCTGCATGTGGAGCCAATCTGTGAGCTTATGCAATGATGTGGCTACTATTTCAGATTTGGCAACAGGCCAAAGGTCAGTCTGGATCTATTTATAGCTTCGGCAGACTGCCAACTGTATCAGATTAGGTAACAGGTCAAGAGTTCACTCAGTGCAGCCAGGTATAGGTCAGAAGTTCACTCAGTGCAGTAGCTGCATTCTATTTATAGTGTTGGCAGACTGCCCACTGTGTCAGATTATGCAACAGGTCAAGAGTTCACTCAGTGCAGCCAGGTAAAGGTCAAAAGTTCACTCAGTCTAGCCAGGTGCAGGTGGGCATTTCCACGATTTGAGGGACAAAGTTAAAAAAATTAAATGTGTTACCGTAAAAGTCGTTGCAGAAGTCGCGACTTGTACTAGGAAATCGAATTCTAAAAACTAGAATTTTCTAGCAAAGTCGGGGTGCGACTTGTAATACGTACTTATCCCGTTTCTGTCAGCTTTCCCGGTACATGGAACGACGTCAGTTGAGCGATAATCGGCAATACCTTTAACCAGTGCTTTGTGAAACGTCTTTCCCCAATAATTTACACTTTTAACCATCTCTTATGCTTTATATTTTGTGAACTGACGAAATTTTCATTTTATTAACATTAAATGCAAATTTTAAATTTGCCCAGTTCAAGACCTACCCGTTCTGACAAGTCGCCATTCAAGTGACACTTCCTAATCTGCGTTACTATTATATCATGAGTCAATTTGACGCATATGCCAGTCTGCCGCTCTTTGATGTACATTTTCTTTCCGTTTAACTATATGGGTATGCTTTCCATAATGAAAAACTCGCGGTTCCATATCCGTTTATGCATGTAAAGTTGCGTCACATTCAAGCTTGATCCACTACACATACGTCGTGAATTCTTTTGCCTGCCCGGTTGATCGCTGAATACCAGCTGACCTTTGAAGCCGTGTAGCGGAAGTTCAAGCCCCGGGTCACCCGTGCAATGACCTTTACATCCCCATGTCAACTAAGCCTTCCGTGACTGATATCCACAATTATAAACTCTCATATTAAGAACCATTTGGTCACCGTCACCATCTCGTGGTTTTCAAGCGTTTTGGATAACAATGTTATAATGTTTCACGTGAGCTACAAATATACGATTTGCTCCGAGTGTTACCTGTGTCTCTTTCAGGACGATCGTATGCCCAACAATATGGCGGCACGCATGCATTACGGTCAATCGTGCGTTGACGTATTCGTGATTTTTTTAATGAAGACACATTAGTCAATACAATGAAATAACAAACACCATATAGGTATATATTTTATTTACTTAAAATGCCACATACGCACCTAAATTCCACGGGAACCGGCACCGTTTGGTGTCATGACGGATCTGGTTCAACACGGCTGAGTTTGCCATACATCCAAGCCACTTGAATATAATCACTGATAACGATGGAAATTGGGTTTTCCAGATATTATCAAAGAAAAATAAATCATTAGTCCCAGTAAATATAATATCTGTAAATTCAATTATGTTTATTTTACGTTAACTGACCGGTCGATAAAGCGTTCATTATCCCCCTGTTGACTGACATATATTTCAGTGATTTCAGGAATACCGTGCATGTGCTGCGCCTAGATTGTAAGTTGTAACACTTAATTGAAGGGTTACTAAATTCAGTTTTAGAGCCTATTTAAGAAATTAGGTGAATAAATTCAAACTCAATTATTCTTTCCATCTTTCAGTTGTCTTAAGTCAGTTCAAATCATGCCCAATGCGATGGATTGGGACTCGTCACGCGTACGCAAACTAATCATAGTCTAATGAATCCACCCTACGTTTGACGATCTTTAACAATTTAAAGAGTTGCTCGATTGTGATAGTAATTTGCCTCAGACTCTTTTAGTTTATTAATACAGTCATTTAACTTGATATTTGCATTCTAATGTTACTTAACCTAGTAAGAAACGGCAACAATGACATCGTTTCACAGCACAAACTGTTTTCCGACGCAGCTGACTTTGGCACTGTACAAATCTTACCTGACAATTGAACCCCGACTTTATATGTTAAGATTCTGTTGTTATTCCTTAAATATAAGCATTGTATTAAAGCTGTCCAATTATTTTTACGTTTGAATGGTTTATCTAGTTTATAAACCACAAAAGTACTACTGGGACGTTGGTTGTAGTCTTGCATCGCAAGGAATGATACTCAAATTCCAAAAGAATCAGGTGGTTGGGACGCCTCCGAAGTCTGAGTGCGACCTATATTATGGACTTTTCCTGAAACTAAACTTGAACGGCTATTCCCCAGGAGGATCCTAAAAGTCAGGGTGCGACTTGTAATAAGGATGCGACTTCTGCAACGACTTTTACGGTATATTGAGAAAAGTTGTACTTTTGATGATAGCATGTGTCTTGAAGTTTCTGGGATATGATAAATAAAATTGGTTTCTCTCTAAAATCTTTCACGGTTACACAGTATATGTGACATAAGTGTAAACTGCTATTTTTGAGCCATAAAAGCACAAATATATCCTGATTATATCTTCTGTTAATCAAATAATTCAAAGGCTTGCATACTGCAGGCATAATATGAAAATATTACTAAACATTGTGCAATGGTTAAAATTCCTTATCTCATTTAAATTTTTTATGAACCCTCTCTTAATCATTAGCATCAATGAAGATGTAACGCAAGTCACAAAAACGGTGAATTTTCTCTCTATACTTTCTATACGTTACAAGTTGAGGGGGCTGGTTAAAAGTTTCCTCCTGACTTTTATATCTCACTTGATGGTACCAACCATTCAAATGTCACAGCTCCTTTTGGTGTGGTACAGCACACTAAACACTGGTAACGCGAGTCACATGTAACGCGAGTCTCAGAGGATGGGGTAATGTAACGTGAGTCACGCTAAAATTAAGCTGGTGCATTACAGGGTGAGCTATCATTTTCATTCTACAATAAGTTCCTGTAATAGATATATGTCTGACTTTCAAAGAGATCAACAGCTTGGTCAAGTCTTTTTATGATCCATTTAATTTGAAATGCTTAATTTAGCTTTTCTCATATATTATTGAGTCCTTGACTCGCTGCATAGGGGCAACACCTACACACCGATCCCATAATGCTCTTGATTTCCTGTTTAAAAATACAAATTCAAGTTTTGCAACTGAAATCTGAATTTAAATCAAACTAAAGGTATTTGCAACCAGAGATTTGAAAACAAGGGACCTATGGGTCATGGGGCTCAGCTGAACTTTGTAAAATTTAAGCAAATACAAAATATACTTTTTTCTATTTTTATATATATCAGCATTTAAAAATCTAAGAGGAAATTTTGTTATTTGATGATATTAAATGCTTTGGGTTAGGTAGGAGAACTTTGGGATATCTAACTGTCTTTACAGTATACATGTAGAAATTTGGATTTGCAAGTCCAACAGTTTCAGAACATGCCTTGATAATGGATATCTGGTCGGCCAGACGAGGAATAAAGGACCATCGCTATAGCTCCGATGACTTAAAGTTTGCTGAACTAAAAAATCTTTGTCAGAAATGTGGTTAAACTTTTATAATGTCATTTTTTACCAGAAACATTTTTTATATAAATATGTGGAAAACTGACATGTAACAGTAGTGTATGTATTCTGATAAACATCAATGTGTCTGGTTATTTCCTTTTAAAATAACATGATTTACTAACATCTTAATAACAACGTGAATCCACCCCGGTATAACTGAAAACAAATTGAAAGTGCAAGTCTTGCATATATATTTATATTTACAAGAAAATATTAATAGCATTACATGAATATTGATACAGGTAAAAAGACATACAGTATATTCAATTTCAGTGTTCTGCATAACAATAATCTCTCTTAATAAATGGTTAACAGATGTAAATGTACTGTAAAGCAGGCTGAGGAACATTTTTAAATCAGTCATGAGGTTTAATTGAGTCTGTGTAAATTTGAATTATAAGGTAAAGATTTTGTAATAATTAAGGTATATATTTTAGAATCCAGTGATGTCACACTGTAGATGCTACTAGTGCATTTGATCACAACCTGCACTGTATCTCAGTAGGGGACTGGTGCTGCGTTGATTATGATGAAATTGTTTATCCGAAGGAGGTTAAACATATGGAGTCTGAGGAATACCAAGAGTCTGTGATGGTTCCAATTGGTTAAAACTGGAATGGCAAACAAATCCAGATGATGTCTTTTATTTAAAACAAAAACTAAAAAAGCCTTTGAGACCACCATTCACTGTCAATAACCGTGGCCACTTCAACTTTGAGGATTTTTTAATGTATCCAGTTGTAACACCAGCTTTTACACTAAGAACAAATTATATTGTTTGGTAGAGAGTCTTTCTTCATTTTTTTAATATTGTAAAACCTAACATGTATTTGTATTAATTTGTGTAAAATAACATTATTTTCTATGTGTTGGACCAGTAAAATTGTCTTTTTGTACCCCGTGTTCATCATTTAACATTATCTCATAAGGAATGATTGCTAATATCTCATAATATTTTCTCTAAACAATTTCACAAGTGTTTTGTCAATAAATAAATCAGTGATGATGACATGATAATGAAATGTCTAAAAAGGTGTTCTCACTGCATCTATTTCTAATCTCTTCAACTGAGTCAGCTCTAAGCATGAATTTTAGATAAAGCAGGTGTGTTATTGGTAAGGAAAGTTTGATTTACCACTTACAGCTTGATAAATCAGTATGATAAACCATATTTAATTGGTGATAATAATTATTGTTTTCATCTTAACAAAAGTTCACCTAGTTGGCGTCATAAGTAAGTTTTGTACCCTAAGGAGTTGAATTTTGAAAACTGGAGAACGAGAAAGGACACTCTGTAACGCGAGTCACGGTAATATGAGTCACACACATTATGAAATTTTTCTTTAAAATTTTGCAAACAGCTGATTACAATCTTACATGTTCTTGCAGCTTGATATATGACAAAATCAACTAGACAAGTCATCCTTTTTAATTGTTCATAATCTGAGGAGAAATTGAAAAATAAAAGATGTGGAGTTTACAGATGTCCCTAGACTGTAACGCGAGTCACACTTTTAGCTGTTTATGTTTAAGTAATATGTTTTATCAAAACATCTGTTTGGCTTTTATTTTTTATGGTCCATCTCAATAGCTGTCACCTCATAAAAGATTATTTAGTTTAATGAATTACACTTTGTTTAATAGCACAATAAAAATGGGGAATTAAGTAAAAATGTAACGCGAGTCACGGTGGAAATGCCCAGGTCGTGAATTCACTCAGTGCAGTAACCTGAGCTAGCAATTTGTCACAGTTCACTTGGGGGAACTGCCTTTCTCACCTAAGCCTGGTCAGCCCCATGCATCAAACTCAAGGTAAGTCTGATGTATTGGCCTGATATTTTGGCCTGTCTGTGTGTCTTTGATGGCTTTCTCATTCACAAGACAGGTGTGGCCACCTACAATGACTTTTGCACAATGTATGTGCCTCCTTATATCTACAGAGGAATTTGATATAATCAGCCTGAAATTTGGCATATTTATACATATCGAATAGCTTTGTCATATACAAGACTGGTGGTTTCACCTACAATAATTTTTGCATAGTGTGTGTCCCTGCTTATTTCTCAGGAGGGGTTTGATATATCAGTCTGAAATTGGGCATATGTATATATCTCTGATAGCTTTGTTGTATACAAGACTGGTGGTGCCAGCTACAATCATTTTTGTGCTGTGTGCACCCATGCCAGAATTTCAGCAGTGATGTTTGTGTAATTGTTTCTCATGCAAAATGTTTAGTACTTGCATTGTTCATATACATGAAAAGTAATAGTCCAGTATTGAAGCATAATACCTGGTGTATTTCCCAATGCACAGGTTCGCATTAGGCCTGTAGGCCTTGTTAAAAATAAACTTCCATTCATACTCCCAAACTTTGCACAGGTTCGCATTAGGCCTGTAGGCCTTGTTGTAGAATTTTTAATTAATACCCTTTTCTGAGGAGTGATTTGCACTATTGGCTTGAAATTGTGCCTATCCATAGATCTCGCACTCCTCCATCTTTTACTCAAGACAGGTGGTGCCATCTGCAATTGTTTTGCCTTAGCATCCATCTGTACATGTGCTTTTGGTGAAAATTGCTTATATCTCCAGAGTGGTTCAAGGTAATTGTCTGAAATTTTGCATGTCTATCCATCTTTGAAAGTTTTCTGATAAACCAGACAAGTAGCCCCACCTACCTTCCCATTTTTGTTGAATAAATTAATGTCCTTTTCTGAGGAGTGTTTTGCACTATTGGCCTGAAATTGTGCATATCCTTAGATCTTGGACTCCTCCATCTTGTACATAAGACTGGTGGCGCCATCTGCAATCATTTGGCTGTAGCGTCCATCTGTTCATGTGCTTTCAGTGAAAATTGCTTTTATCTCCCTAGTACACTGGTTCAAGGTATTTGACTGATATTTGGCATGTCCATCCATCTTTGAAAGTTTTCTCATAAAACAGGCAGGTGATGCCACCTACCTTGAAGTGAACTTGACCAAACTATACCTCGCTCCTAAACTGCTCAGATCCTCTGACCTGATTATATGAATGGCTTGTTGAAACACTACCCGCTGAGTAGTACTGCTGTGTAAGTTTGTCCCAGGTTACATCTGCTTATGCCCCAGGCTAATTAGCCATGGTAACTGAGCAGGTCTGGTTGGTTATGAGTAAATGTGGATTTGAGTTGTCACAGCTTAACTATACACAACCCTCAGGTGGACTGTTGAGCTGATCAGCTGTCAGTTTTACACACCAATTCAAGCATCAACTGCACATTTTTTTGTGTTCTGATACATGGCTGAGTTATAGTGTATATAATATACATATTTCTTATAGTGTAAGTATTATTTTCATAAACTATTACAAACTGCAGTGAAAGGCCATAAAAACTGTCACCCTGGATTACCTAGAATAAAAAAAAATTCAGCAAAGTTAAGGAGCAGTTCAGGCATCAAAGCATCATTTCTTGTGTACTGATAGATGAATGTGAAATAGCGTATATAAATATAAAAGGCCATCAAGACTGTCACCCTGGATTACCTAGAATAACAAAAAAAAACATTCCGCAATTGGAGCATCAACCCACTTTTTTGTGTTCCAGTACTGATATCTGACTGTGTAACAGTGTGTATAATATAGGTAATTGTTTTTTTCAATATATATTCAGAAAAATAGCTTTTTTAGTTTTTAGCTCAGCTGACTATAAGTCATATGAGCAATAGTCGTGGTCCATTGTCCGTCGTCCGTCCGTCTGTCCGTCCGTCCGTCCGTCCGTAGATGTGGCACGTTTTGAAACCGTAAGACCTAGGAATCCAAAATTCAGCATAATGTTAGATGTCCCCAAGATCTCCTACCAAGCTGAAATCTGGGTCTTTGCGACTTCATTCCTTTGAGAAATTAAGGAAAAACCTCAATTTTTTATTAAAATCCTATTTTCACACTTCAGGACTGCCTAATATCAAAACCACTCATCTGTTTTTCCTCATATTTACCATAAATATTCCTCCATATGGTTCCTATGTACATGCAAGAAATTAAGTCTGTAAAGTATAAATTCTTTAAGTTATGGGCCCAAACATAATGGACTTTGTAAAAAATCAGGAAAAATAATAACTCACTTAACATGAAAAATTTTGAAACTAGAGTCTATTTTCTCAAGTATATAACTATGTTTAATTAAGATTCAATTGTTTACCAAAAATTAGATCTGAATTTTGTAAATTTTTTAAGTTATTAGCTTAAAAAAGATCAGTACCTTAAATTTTGCCCAACTTTGACCATGGCACGTTTTTTTCCTGTAAGCACCATTGATTTAATTTTCACAGCATATAAACATAAATATTTAGTTTGTCTAAATCTGAAATTTGAAAATAAAAGCTTGAAAATTAAGCTAGTTATTGATTTTTAGCTCAGCTGACTATAAGTCATCTGAGCTATAGTCGTGGTCCATTGTCCGTCGTCCGTCCGTCTGTCCGTCCGTCCGTCCGTAGATGTGGCACGTTTTGAAACCGTAAGACCTAGGAATCCAAAATTCAGCATAATGTTAGATGTCCCCAAGATCTCCTACCAAGTCGAAAACTGGGTCTTTGCGACTTCGTTCCTTTGAGAAATTAAAGAAAAACCTCAATTTTTTATTGAAATCCTATTTTCACACTTCATGCATGCCTAATATCAAAACCACTCATCTGTTTTTCCTCATATTTACTATAAATATTCCTCTATATAGTTCCTATGTACATGCCAGAAATTAAGTTTGTTAAGTATAAATTCTTTAAGTTATGGGCCCAAACATAATGGACTTTGTAAAAAATCAGGAAAAATAATAACTCACTTAAAATGAAAAATTTTGAAACTAGAGTCTATTTTCTCAAGTATATAACTATGTTTAAATAAGATTCAATTGTTTACCCAAAATTAGATCTGAATTTTGTAAATTTTTTAAGTTATTAGCATAAAAAAAAAATCAGTACCTTAAATTTTGCCAAACTTTGACCATGGCACGTTTTTTTCCTGTAAGCACCATTGATTTAATTTTCACAGCATGTAAACATAAATATTTAGTTTGTCTAAATCTGAAATTTGAAAATAAAAGCTTGAAAATTAAGCTAGTTATTGATTTTTAGTTTTTCTATAGTCGTGGTCCATTGTCCGTCGTCCGTCCGTCTGTCCGTCCGTCCGTAGATGTGGCACGTTTTGAAACCGTAAGACCTAGGAATCCAAAATTCGGCATAATGTTTGATGTCCCAAAGATCTCCTACCAAGCCGAAAACTGGGTCTTTGCAACTTCGTTCCTTTGAGAAATTAAGGAAAAACCTTAATTTTTTTATTAAAAACCTATTTTCACACTTTAGGACTGCCTAATATCAAAACCACTCATCTGTTTTTCCTCAAATATTAACCATAAATATTCCTCTATATAGTTCCTATGTACATGCAAGAAATTATGTCATTATTATTTTATTTTAAAAAGTTCTGGGCCCAAACATAATGCATTTTGAAAAAAATAAGGAAAGATATTTGATCACTTAACACAAAAAATGTCAAAGCTGTGGACCTTTTTTCCAGTAATATAAATTTAATTAATCAAAATTAAATTGTATACCCAAAATTAGTTGAAAATCTTTTAAATTTTTTAAAATATTAATAAAAATAAAAAATTGGTACCTTAAATTTTGCCCAACTTTGACCATGGCACGTTTTTTTCCTGTAAGTACTGTGGATTTAATTTTCACAGCATGTTTTTGTCAGCATTTCAACTGTTAACACCAAATGTTTGAAACCAGTTGATCAAAAACTGTAGATTTTAATCAAGTTTTCAAGCACCTTGTAACATATTGCTTACATCAAGCTAGTGTTATGCAGTTTGCAAAAGCTCAGCTCCCCAGCTTCAGCTCTAAGTTCCTTAAATTCAGCATACAGTTAGATGTCTCCAAAATCCCCTACCATGCCAAGAATTTGGTCACTAGGACTTAATACCTTCGAGATATTAATGAAAAACTTCATTTTTCCATTAAAAACCCATTGTTACACTTCAAGACTGCCTAATATCAAAACCACTGATCTGACTTTAATCATAAACAATATACATATTTTTCATTCTCTATGCACATCCCAGAATGATGTCAGTATTGCGTAATTGTTTTAAGTTATGGGCCCAAACATAATGCACTTTGTAAAAAATCAAGAAATATATTTACTCCCTTAACAAGGGCATTGCTAGAGATTTTTTTGTCAGGGATGTAACATTATTTAATCAAGATTCAATTGAATACCCAAAATTAGTTCTGAATTTTTCAAATTTTATAAGTTATTAGTATAAATATAAAATTAGTACCTTAAATTTTGCCCAACTGTAACCATGGCACGTTTGTTTCCTGTGAGCACTGTTGATATAATTTTCATATCATGCACACATAAGGATTTCAGCTTTTTAGTTCAGAAAGCTGAAAGAAATTGGCCAAAAATTGTAGCTTTTATTAATGTTTTTTATGAGACCCTGTCAGACTTTGGCTCTCTCCAGCCCCTCTTGAGTCACCTGTATGTTGACCTTGTTGACCTTTCATCAAATTATGCACGCTTGAGGCGAGGCATACAGGAATCCAGGCAGCTTATGGCCAGCCACAGTTGATCCAGGTGTCCAACCCAACTCATCTAGTAGTTTTAATCAACAACATAACAATAAACAACAAATTAATAAATTTTTATTGGTTTTTAATAACAAATTAAAGAAAAATAGAAAAGGAATTTGTTAGTTTATAATAACAGGAAATTAACTTGCAGTTACTGATGATATAAGAATCTTGTATCGATGGGTAGAATGTCACATATTCCAAATAACACCATGCAGTCACCTATGGCATTTTTCAGTTCAATTTTAATGATAAAGAAGTAAATCATATTATTCATTACTAATCATTAGGGATCATATGGAGGAAATTAATGATAGACAAAGATGCAGTTGATAATATTAATCTAGATTCCTACTGTGTCTAGTGTGTACATTGATGTGAAATTAGTCCAAAATGAATTTTTTACAGTTATTTTTTAATATAAATAAAAGCCATAAAACCAGGTACTTATGATCATTATTTAAATGTGTGAATTTTGTATATTCTGGATTCTCAACATCATTGTTTGGTGAAAATTGAATAAATACCAGACATGGTGCGAATACTTTGTAATTGTATTTAAATACGAATATGATTATGTACTCCATTATAAAATTTCTTGCATAAAGAATGGGAATTCAGGTAAAAATGAAAGTATATGAATACTCGTGCAAATACTTTCAAAATGTATTCATGAATGCATTCATGAATATATTCTTTAATATTATTTTAATAATCATATCAGTTATATTTCATTTTAAACAATCATTTGATTCTCTTATTATTTTTAATAAAAATTATATTTGGGACAATATTTGTAATTTTTTTTTAATAAATAGTTAAACTCTTATATTATATGTTCTGCTTATAAGTTATAAGGCCAAGTCAAAATCTGTGTGACAATACTACTCCAATTGTTAATAAAATAAATGAAATCAATCCTCTTCCCTGTCTCCAAAGGTACTATCAAAATCATACATAAGCTAAACAACAACAACTCATAATACAGCTTATTTTTATTACCACACAAAACCAGCATATGCCTCATTTCTAAATAATATTTTTTTATCATATATAACAGCTGAGCGTCGTGACCCATAGGTCCCTTGTTTTTTCTGTAGTCACTTGCTTTGATTACAGATGCAGGGTCCCACTCCAGGTCACTGGAAGTCAGCTATGCCAGGGTTTCTGATTTAAATTGTTACAGTCACTGGGGGAGATCCCCTGCTGTGACAGGTGTCAGTTATTCTCATATCACCACCCCAATCATCTCCCCCCCCCCCCCCCCCCCCCACCACAAACCCAACCCACCAAGTGTTATGCAGTAATTGTTATTGTTTTCACTGTATCTCCTTAATTGTAATGCTGTTTCCACTCCGATATGCAAAAACTTTCCTTGAAAAAATAATTCAAGGTGTAATCCAGAAGATGCAATGTTGTGTAATGTAGCATCTTTAAAGAAATAATTTTCTTTTAAATGATTTTAACAAATATAAATGAACCCATCAGTATGCTTAAATTATTATAGAATATGAAGCACATTATGGATAAATAAAGACACAATTAAAAATTTTGAAATCTAAATCGAGTATTATTTTTAGATATTTATTGTTTTGCAGATTTAAAAGATATATTTTTGTGGTAAAAAATAAATAAACATTTGTATGCATGATGTGGTGTTATCTGACAAGATTGAGATTTATGATGATGCAATTGAGAATTATGAATCAACTTTTATATTCAGATATATATGTTAAATTGGAAATGTATAGAAATATAAACTTAACTTAGAAAATAATTGATGTGATAAAAAAATCAGGATTTAATACAAACATTTGTTCATTATTTTCCTGCCTCAGCAGTATTTGAGATCAGGCTTTGTTTGCCCTGTTTTATGTTGTTAATTAGCTATATTTTAGCTGCATACATTTCATAAAAAAAATACATATATAATTAAAAATATATATTATGCAAAAAAATAGATTCAATTGAACAAATGTGTAAACTACTGAAATGTCAACAGTTAATCGAAAAACCAACTAATGATCATGGTAATAGTACAGATCATTTGTTCACAAACTGCTCACATGCTTTAGTTTCAACATTAGGAAACACATGGTCAGGTCACAAAATATTTTTGCAACAATTCCTTGCTCATCAATACAAACTAATCATATAAACCAACCATGGCCTTTATAACCTCTTCCTCTTACACTTTATCTCCATTAGATATTATTTTAGATTTTTACCTTCAAGGTTAACGTCAGCTGAGCACAGTGACCCATAGGTCCCTTGTTTTTTCTGTAGTCACTTGCTTTGATTACAGATGCAGGGTCCCACTCCAGGTCACTGGAAGTCAGCTATGCTAGGGTTTCTGATTTAAATTGTTACAGTCACTGGGGGAGATCCCCTGCTGTGACAGGTGTACAGTTATTCTCATATCACCACCCCAATCACCCCCCCCCCCCAAACCCAACCCACCATGTGTTATGCACTAATTGTTATTGTTTTCACTGTATCTCCTTAATTGTAATGCTGTTTCCACTCCGATATGCAAAAACTTTCCTTGAAAAAATAATTCAAGGTGTAATCAAGAAGATGCAATGTTGTGTAATGTAGCATTTTTAAAGAAAACAGTTTTCTTTTAAATGATTTTAACAAATATAATTGAACCCATCAGTATGCTTAAATTATTATAAAATATGAAGTACATTATGGATAAATAAAGACACAATTAAAAATTGTGAAATCTAAATCAAGTATTATTTTTAGATATTTATTGTTTTGCAGATTTAAAAGATAAATAAACATTTGTATGCATGATGTGGTGTTATCTGACAAGATTGAGATTTATGATGATGCAGTTGAGAATTATGAATCAACTTTTATATTCAGATAAATATGTTAAATTGGAAATGTATAGAAATATAAACTTAAATTAGAAAATAATTGATGTGATAAAAAAAAATGAGGATTTAATACGAACATTTGTTTGTTATTTTCCTGCCTCAGCAGAATTTGAGATCAGGCTTTGTTTGCCCCGTTTTATGTTGTTTATTAGCTCTATTTCAACTGTATACATATCATTAAAAAAATACATATATATTTAATAATATATATTATACAAAAAAATAGATCCAATTGAACAAATGTGTAAACTACTGAAATGGCTACAGTTAATCGAAAAACCAACTAATGATCATGGTAATAGTACAGATCATTTGTTCACAAACTGCTCACATGCTTTAGTTTTAACATTAGGAAACACATGGTCAGGTCACAAAATATTTTTTGCAACAATTTCTTGCTCATCAATACAAACCAATCATATAAACCAACCATGGCCTTTATTACCTCTTCCTCTTACACTTTATCTCCATTTGATATTATTTTAGATTTTTACCTTTAAGGTTAACGTCAGCTGAGCACAGTGACCCATAGGTCCCTTGTTTAAATAAAAGTACTTGTCCTTGTACTCAAGTACAGACCCTTGTACTTGTACTTGTACTCGAGTACATTGAATAATTGTGTACTTGTACTTGTACTTGACAAATTCTGAAGTACTTGTACTTTTACTCAAGTACTGACCCCCTGTACTTGACCCAAGCCTACTACCTTCCCTTTTTAGCTCAGCTGACTGTAAGTCATCTGAGCTTTAGCAATCACTCTTTGTCCGTCGTCCGTCCGGCCGTCCTGTCGTCTGTCCGTTACCAGGGCACAAAGTGTAACCGCTGAACCTTGAATCTCCTGACTTGACGTCCAGAGAGGTCCATGAAAAATCTCCCTGGAAACCTGAAATTAGGTCTCTGTTACCCATATTCTTCCAGCTATACGGCTCTGAAGTACCCCCCAGAATAATGGAAAACTTCATATAAAAGCTCAAGTGTCTGAACAACTAATGCATAGATCACCATGATTTTTTGCATTCATATTGATCATGCAGTGTTTTATCAGTTTCTGCCGACTGATGGCATCACCTGTATTTTTTTTATTTTTATGATTTTTAGATCAGCTGACTGTAAGTCATCTGAGCTTTAGCAATCACTCTCTGTCTGTCCGTCTGTCCGTCTGTCCGTCCGTCCGTCCGTTAACCAGGCACCAATTGTAACCGCTGGACCTGGAATCTTCTAACTTTACATCCAGAGAGGTTCATGAAAAATCTCCTTGGAAGCCTGGAATTAGGTCTCTGTTACCCATTTTCTTCAAGCTGTTGGACTCAGAAGTATATCCTTCAGGAGAATAATGAAAATTTTATACAAAAGCTCAAGTATCTGAATAATTAATGCATTGATCACCATGATTCTGTGCACAAATATTGATCATGGAGTGTTTCATCAGTTTCTGCAGACTGGTGGCACCACCTGTATTTTTTCAAATTTTTTACGATTTTTTTTCTTTATTTTTGAAACCTTAAAAGATGTGGTCATCTGTTAACAGGGCACAAATCTTAACTGCTGGACCTGGAATCTTCTTACTTTACATCCAGAAAGGTCCTTTAAAAGTCTCCATAGAAATCGGGATTTAGGTCTACAGGTTACCCATATTCTTCAAGCTATAGGGCTCTGAAGTACCCCCCCCCCCCCAGAATAATGAAAAATTTGATGCAAAGCTCAAGTATCTGAACAACTTATGCATTAATCACCATGATTCTTTGCATGGATATTGATCATGGAATGTTTCATCAGATTATGCAGGCTGGTGGTGCCACCTGTATTTTTTTTTTTTTTACTATTTTTTTCTCTGCTTATGAGCCAAAGCAGGGCACAAATCATAACCATTGGACCTGGAATCTTCTTACTTTAAATCAAGGGAGGTCCATGAGAAGTCTCCTTGGAAACGTGAAATTAGGTCTAAGGTACCCATATTTTTTTAGCTATGGTGCTTCTAAGCACCCCTCAGAATAATTGAAAATTTGATACCAAAGTAGGGCACAAGTCATAACCATTTGGCCGAGAAGTTTCTTACTTGACATCCTGAGAGTTCCTCAAAAGTTCTCCCCAGAAACAGAAATTCGGACACTGTGACCTATATCCCCAGAGTTTTCGGGTATGTTTTAGCACCCCAGAAATAATGCAAAATACACACAAATTGCCAGATTACTCAAGAAAGAGTGGACATTATCTTAATAAGTTGCCTGTTCAAGGACATATTGTCAACATGTCAGTGGGCTGAGCGTCATGACCCATGGGTCACTTGTTTACGATTTTTAGCTCAGCTGACTGAAAGTCATCTGAGCTATAGCGATCACCCTTTGTCCGTCGTCTGTCCGGACGTCCGGCCGTCTGTTAACAGGGCACAAATCGTAACCGCTGGAACTGGAATCTTCACACTTGATATCCAGGGAGGTCCCTAAAAAATCTCCTTGGAAACCTGAAATTAGGTCTTTGTTACCCATATCCTTTGAGCTATGGGACTCCAAAGTACCCCCCAGAATAATGCAAAATTTGATACAAAATCTCAAGTATCTGGATAACTACTGCATTGATCACCATGATTCTGTGCATGAATATTGATCATGGGATGTTCCATCACTTCCTGTAGACTGGTGGTACTACCTGTTTTTTTTCCAATTTTTACGATTTTTTTCCCTTTTTTCAGACCTGCAATGAAACTGTAATCTGTTAACAGGGCACAAATTGTAACCACTGGACCTGGAATCTTCAAACTTAATATCCAGAGAGGTCCATGAAAAATCTCCTTGAAAACCTGAAATTAGGTCTCTGTTACCAATATCCTTTGAGCTATGGGGCTCCCAAGTACCCCCCAGAATTATGGAAAACTTCATATAAAAGCTCAAGTATCTGAATAACTACTGCATTGATCACCATGATTCTTTGCATGAATATTGATCATAGGATGTTCCATCACTTCCTGTAGACTGGTGGTGCCACCTGTATTTTTTCCAATTTTTACGAATTTTTTTCTCTTTTTTCATACCTGCAATGAAACTGGATTTGTTAACAGGGCACAAATTGTAACCACTGGACATGGAATCTTCAAACTTAATATCCAGAGAGAATTACAGATCGAGTTCGTGTTTCGTCCTGGTTGACCTACTTTTGACTGTTTTACGACTCCTTAACTTAGAAAATTTCATGAAAAATAGAAATTTTCATGACAAATACACATGTACGGACTTTTTTTTTCGCAATGCCTGCAGATATTGGCCTGATTTTTTGGTGTGTGGGCAGATAATGACCAGTTACAGATCGAGTTAGTGTTTCGTCCTGGTTGACCTACTTTTGACCGTTTTATGGCTCCTTAACTTGGAAAGTTTCATGAAAAATAGAAATTTTCATGACAAATACACATGTACGGACTTTTGTTCGCAATGCCTGCAGATATTGGCCTGATTTTTGGTGTGTATGCAGATATTGACTAGTTACAGATCGAGTTCGCGTTTCGTCCCGGTTGACCTACTTTTGACCGTTTTATGGCTCCTAAACATAGAAAATTTCGTGAAAAATAGAAATTTTCATGACAAATACACATGTACAGACTTTTTTCGCAATGCCTGCAGATATTTGCCTGATTTTTGGTGTGTGGGCAGATAATGACCAGTTACAGATCGAGTTCATGTTTTGACCTGGTTGACGTACTTTTGATTGTTTTACGGCCCCTAACATAGAAAATTTCATGAAAAATATAATTTATCATGACAAATGTACATGTACAGCCCTTTTTAGCCCTCAGCTCATAGGCTGATGGGTGATTGTCGTCACCCAAGCTGTCCGTCCATCCAACTGTCTGTCCGGTGTCTGTCCTTCTGTCCGTTCCGCGTCTGTTAACTTTTACCTTGTGAGCGGGATATCTATAAAAGGATTCACTATTGGAATTTTATTTCATCAGTGAAGATGTATATCAATAAAATCGAGATTAAGTTCGAAGATGGGTGACCTTGACCCATTTTTCTACATTTTAGAGCTGATTATAGAAAAACAACTCAGAAGCTTATATCTCAGGAACCATTGTGTGGATTTTCACAAAACTTACTATGATCATTGGGACTGATGGACTGTACGTTCTGCACAATTTTGGTGGTGCCACCTGCAATTTCTGATTTTTTTATGAAATTTTATCAGATTTTTCAATTTTGGCCTTTTGTGCAGGATATCTCCAAAGGTATTCAACACAGGAACTTCATTACTTCAGTGCTATTGCATTATATTTACAAAATCTTGGTCAAGTTCAAAGATGGGTGGTCTTGACCTACTTTTCAAGGTCACAGAGCTTGGTATAGAAAAAAAATTAGGAGCTTATTTCTCAGGAAGCATTTGGTGAATTGTTATGAAACATGGTACATACCTCTCCAATTTTAATTTATTATCAGCTTTTGCTAATATTCTAGTTTCGCGATGCAATGCTTACAGATACACGCCTAATGTTTGGTCTGTAAATTAAAAAATTTTACAAAATTTAGCAAATGTTTCTAAATTGTCCCAGGCGGGGGCATCTAGTTTCCCTTGGTGCATCACTAAATGGTTTCAGGCCAAAGGTTTCATTTATTACACAGTCCGTATGCTTTAGCTCATGTCCATTATTCTATAATTTACAGAGTTTTATTTAAGCTGGGCAATTTTCTCTTAGCTTTACAAATGGTAATATACATGGAAAAACCATAAGAAATAAAAATAATTTGCAGTTACTAATATTTTCCAAAATTCAGCTGAGCGACGCGGCCCATGGGTCCCTTGTTTCAGACCTGCAATGAAACTGTCATCTGGTACTACTGGACCTGGAATCTTCAAACTTAATATCCAGAGAGGTCCATGAAAAATCTCCTTGAAAACCTGAAATTAGGTCTCTGTTACCCATATTCTTTGAGCTATGGGGCTCCAAAGTACCCCCCAGAATAATGCAAAATTTGATACAAAAGCTCAAGTATCTGAATAACTACTGCATTGATCACCATGATTCTTTGCAATAATATTGAACATGGGATGTTCCATCACTTTCTGCAGTCTGGGGGTGCCAACTGTATTTTTTCCCATTTTCACAAATTGTTTTCTCTTTTTGAGAATTGCAATGAAACTGTCATCTGTTAACAGGGCACAAATTGTAACCACTGGACCTGGAATCTTCTCACTTCAAATCTAGGAAGGTCCATGAATAATCTTTTTGGAAACCAGAATTTAGGTCTCTGTTACTAATATTCTTTGAGCTATTGGGCTGTAAAGTACCCCCCTAGAAAAATCAAAATTTTGATACAAAACAGGGTTTGATCTTAAGATTTTTTTGCACTAGCCCATCGGGCTAGTGGCTGTAATATTGCACTGGCCCGCACCAATTTGCACTAGTCTCTTTTTGGTGGTATTTTTTAAGCAGTATTTCTCTAGTATGTAGTATTTAATGGACTTTTTTAATTTCATCAAGAACACTATAATGGTCTTAATAAAAATGGTATTTGAATATTTAAAAGTGTTTAGTAATAATAGCACATGCAGCTTTGAAGCTCAGCTGTTACTTGAAACATAACTCCTCTCTCCAACAGTAAAGCTTGTAAAACAAAGTAAACATAAGTGTATTTCCAAAACAACTTTAATGTCTCAGGTGACCACTTCAGCTGGGGCAAACACTTTCACCCCTCAGCATTGTCTGAATCACTTAATCATATATATAAAAGCAGTTGTGGAAAACATCAGACGATACTAAAATTCGTAATAATACGCATAGACATTAATTGAGGCTTATATCTCAATTTTTTTTCAAGTATATATAGTCACTTTCTCCTTGTTTTTAACCTCTTGTAAAAAAAACTTTTTTGCTGTAATTAATGGCTGAGCGAGCAGTGTTGAGCTCTATCAGGTCTACGCCTAAACAAGAAAAGCCGTACGGTCAGGCAAGATCAGTTTACTTCAAAGAATGAAATTTACAAAGACAGTAAAAAAGAAACATAACCTAACAAACACAGTTGCTAAAATTTTATCATGTTTCGATCAGCTGTGGCCGGTAGAAACGATTTGCCTGCTCGCAAAACCCTGTCATGGTCACCACAAACTGATGAAATCACTTAATTTTTGCAGTACCAAACATCTGATTTATGGAGATCGTGCGTTAGACAACATCAGTTGCAGTTTCCTGTAAATGGCCCCGCGTCATTTCCTTTATATTCTCACGGTGCAACCTTCAAGGGATATCATCTCAGATGGACGCTGTTAAGATAGATGTCATTGTATCACCTGGACGCTGTTCATTTGGACGCCATGAAAATGGACGCTGATCATATAGACGCCTTTGTATTATAAGCCCATACACCATTAAGACCCCTAAAAACAGGCCATATAGCCGCGTTTATATAGTGTTATATATTTCCTTTAATACTGTGTATATGGTGTGATTGAAGATGGACGTTAACAAAGATGTTAGAGACCATCTTAGTATAGACGCCATCGTATATTGTTTCCTTAGATTTGAGACCTAATATAATGAAATATTTATCAATACTAATGTGATGTTTTATATCAAATACTGATATCGTGCGCTGATCATATAGACGTTACCGTATTATAGACGCCATCGTCTGCATCAACCCTTCAGAAAGACGCCCAATGACAAGTCATAAAAATAATTCACATTCTTATTTAATATTTCCATAAAAAGGAGACCAAATTTAATAATAGCCATGTTATATTGTTTGTGTTTGCGTATTTTGTGCGAATGAGGGTCTTTTCATATCGTGCGAATGAAAAGGAACGCCGATCATATGGACGTTATCGTATTATAGACGCCATCATCTGCATCGTCCCTTCAGAAAGACGCCGAATGACAAGTAATGAAAACAATTCACATTTTAATTAAATAATTCCATTAAAAGGAGACCAAATTTAATAATAGCCATGTTATATTGTGTGTGCATGTTTGCGTATTTTGTGCGGATGGGGGTCTTTGTTTAATTTACCAAACAAATTAAATTTTAAATAATGGTCACGTGTAGTTTCAATTATATAAAAAGTAATGTGAAGTAAATTATATTTTCCATTGGAAATTATTCTATCGTTCCTTAATATGCTATGTATAGCTAAAATTCAAGAACTGGAAGCAATGAAATCATGTACATAATAGGATTAATTAGTCAACAACAAAGAAAACCTACCCCATTATCGGGGTCTCCCGTTAATAAATGATCAATTGGATTACCAGGCTCTAGCTGACACTGTACCCAGAACTCGTTTATTGTTAAAACAACATCATGTGATCACTGATCCATGTTCGGTTTAGAATATTTAACTGCTTGTACAGAGCTGCAAAAATATTGGTTAAATCCCAAACTGATATTTAGGGGAAATTTTAAATAAAACCTAGATAAAGTTGGGAGAGGGGGTAAAATATATCATGCTAAAATTATATATTTATTTAAACCTTTAAATTCTAATTATTTGTTTCCATATATATATATATATATATATATATATATATATATATATGTGTGTGGGGGGTTGGGGTTAAAAACTTGAAGAAAAAACCTTAAAAAACTTGACAAAACATTAGTATTTTATATGTAAGAGATTACATAGTCAATAATCTTGTTAAATGAAAAAAAATTAAAAGTTGAACAAGTTAATATTCACATAAATGGAAAGACTTTTTTGGAGTGTTTGCTTTCACTTGAATGGGGTAATTCCTGATGAACTATATCACTACGATAAAAAGTGTTCCACAAAGCGTATCTCTCTCTCCCTTTCTCCCGCTATCTCTGTCATTGTATACAGAAATTGAACATGATACACAGAAAAGTCGGATCACTGCCGATGGGAATCGAGTCCATGACCTTCCGATTGCCGATGATGCGAGAGAGAGAGAAAGGGGGAGGGGGGATGCACTTTGGGAATGGATGCTGTTCAGATAGACGTTCCAGTGCGTATTTTAAATATTTTGGAAAACGAAACGATTCAATAATATGACTGTGTTTTTGTTAGTTCAGTGTTATTACGACATTAATTGTTAGTTGTGTGTATTCTCATCTGTAAGTACTCAGTTAATGAAAAAGTTTTCTACTCCATGTCTACTCAGTTGATGCATCTGATTTGTTTTATCATCTAAACGCTATGGATCACCAAGTACTTAATCCCGGTAACATAACAATATCTTTTGATTGTTACATTTCAAACGGTATATGTTGTTTAATTAGTCAATGTTAATGTAAGAAATCCCATTGAAATATATTCGTATTTATATTCTTTATTGTGCCTTTATGAGAACATCAAGAAAAGTTTGTTTAATTCCACTTCTGGTGTATACATGAGTATAAAGTCTATAAGCAAAAATCACTCGCATGATACTCACAACATGGAAACCTCAAAAGCCGTATCAGTAAAGAAAGGACGAGGGTTTAACCTTATCAACAAGGAATATAGTCACAAGAAGGACCCCCGACATCATACAAAAATGCACTGGAGGTAAGATACAATTTATAAATAATTTACTTTTTAGGGGATATGACCATAAAATATATTTACACTTAAGCATTAAAGGTTACGTTTAACATGTACTGTGTTTAATTCACAAATTCATATATACACATATAATGTACAAACCAAAAAGAATCGGTAATTCGGAATTTATATAAATTATTTATTCCAAACATGTGTTAATCATTTTTAACTTTGTATATAAACGACTTTATATTATATATAAGAACACACACATATATGCAACCAGTACGGAGGTACCTGCCATGTCATGTGATGCTTACAGATATGCTCAATTAGCAGAAGATCTCAAGTCAAGAGTCAATGTTATTATAGCACTAATAAATTTAAAGACGACAAAGGGCCTTTGATCCCCGCTACCTACTGGCTAAACTGATAAAGCTCCGGGAAACAGCAATGTTTCTCTGATTATATGTGTATAGTGCACATTATTAATTAAACTTTCTGATTATATGTGTTTAGTTCACATTATGAATTAAACTTTTTATCTTGTATGCACATGGTGTCTAAAGTCATCAGATTGTCTTTGAAAGATAAGTCTTTGAAATAAACAACACATATACAAAATCACATTACAATATACACTGTATACACAAAAGTTTGTTTTTTCTCGTCATATCGTGTTTCCCTATACAGGTAAACGTCTACAACGTCATGCTGCTGGAAAGCTTCGTATTTAACAAGCATAAAGATTGTCGTAACAAGTGATTAAAAAAGCAATTATTGTTACCAATAATTAGCAGTTCTATCTCCTACGATATTGTTCTAATTGTTAAAAATATCAAGCTGGAAAATATGGGACGCATAATTGATCGGACTGGTTACCCAGGTGTGTACAGTCCAGAACAATCGACCTTGGAAACTATAAATCATTGCGTGATGAAGCGTTTGGTGGTATAAAAAATACACAAAACACGTTAACAGAAAATTCTTTACTGATACAGTTCAATTACACTTTGCTGTTCCGGTCGTCCATTAATGGTACATGTTTTCACAAAAGGTCAAAATAGGCCGATACATATGTTTCCGAAATTGACAAAACTGCATAATATAAACACACGATGACAATGGGTTGAGTTGGTGGATTACCAGTTCTTTCTTTTGTATGGTTATCCCTGTATAATTCTAATAGTGTTGGGAAAGCGTCTAAATGAATAGTGTCCAGCTGATCAGCGTCCATTTTCATAGCGTCCAGCTGTCTGCGTCCATTTTTATAGCGTCCATCTGAACAGCGTCCATGTGAGATGGACCCACCGTCAACATAGCTGAAAATTATAAACACCGAAGTGACACGGTGTCAGTGAACATTTTCCCGCCAAAATAGTCATGAATGAAGTCACATGGGGTGAGTTTTTACTACGAACCTCTTATTGTCCCTCTGCTTATAACATGTGACAGCTCCGCCAATCACAATATCGTTAGGCCAGCCTGCCTAAGGCATGTGTTTATGCAAATCAACTTCTCACATGGTTTAAACGCCCACATCGGCCGGTGACCGTGTGAATATCGAAAAAAACTTTCATCAAATGCGACAGGGAAGAACTTCCGCTTTATTTGTAGTCAAATTAGAACCTTTCCTAATTGCTCATGTTTTTGCAGGCGGTTTTGCCCGCTGTTTCGCCCGAGTAACGAACATTGGTAGATATTTTTGCCTGGCATTTTTCTCCACTCGCGTGTACCGATCGTTCCACGCATATAGGTACAATCAGACTAATTTTTATGGCTCAGATTAAACGATCGGCACCGTCAGGAAATACCTTTTTATTATAGAAATTTAGAGCATCTAGGATTAACAGAAAGGCTGTTTTTGAAGCACATGAAGGCGGATTTTACCAACAAAAATTATTTACAGACTAGTCCAAAAAAATTTCCAGCCGCTGTCGAAAATCTCGATCGGCCAGGTTAGCCCCCACACAATTTTTTTAAGGATGACCAGGTAATATGAACATTTATGCGAAATTTATACATTGGATATTAAATGTTGTTTGAAATAAAATTTCAGCCTGGTTAAAAATGGTGGCACACGCGGTAAGCTTGGTTAGAATAAAAAAAAACAACAAATGTTAACATTTCTCAGGCTACTAGCCAGTCGGGCTGAAAGTAAGATCGTACCAGCCCGTCGAATTTCACACTCGCCGCGGGCTAGCGTTAAGATCGAACCCTGCAAAAGCTCAAATATCTGAATAACTACTGCATTGATCACCATGATTATGTGCATGAACATTGATCATGGGGTGTTCCATCACCTCCTGCAGACTGGTGATGCCACCTGTATTTTTTACATTTTTTTATGATTTTTTTGTTTTCTTGTTTTTTTTTAGACCTGCAATGAAACTGTCAACTGTTAACATGGCACAATTCCTAATCACTGGACCTGGAATCTTCTAACTTGACATCAAAGGAGGTTCATGAATATATCTCTGTGGAAACCTGAAATTATGTCTCTGTTACCCATATTCTCCAAGCTATGGGGCTCAGAAGTACCCCTCAGAATATTAAAAATTTGATACAAAAGCTCCAGTAGGTGAATAACTAAGACATTGATCAGCATGATACTTTGCATGCAAATTGATCATGGACTCTTTCTTCAGTTTCTGCAGAAATGGTGGCACTACCTGTATTTTTTTTCCAATTTTTACTTCCAATTTTCTTCTCTATTTTGAGACCTTCTAAGATGTAGTCATCTGTTAACCAGACAAATCATAATGGTTGGACTGAGAAATTTTTAGGAACTGACAAAATTAGTTTCTTAATTATTTGTGGTGTCATCTAGTTGAGACCTTCAAATGAAGTGGTCTGGCTGTTGATAGGGCACAAACCATAACCGTTGGACCTAGAAACTTCTAACTGTACATCCAGGGAAATTAGAAATTAGATCATAGTGACCTATATTATGAAAGATATGTGAAACAACATGATTTGAGCACCCTATAGGACAGATTTGCATGATTGGTTACAGTTGGATCTAGAAACTTCTACTTTGATTAAGATCCAGGGAGGTCCCTGTAAAAATTTCTTGGAAATTTGAAATAATGTTACTGTGACCTATATTCTGCAAGCTGTGTGAAAGAACATGATTTTAGCACTGTTTTAGTCATATGGACACAAATGGTAGCAGTTGGATGTAGAATAAAATCACTGTAACCTATATCTAATGTCTGTTGGCAAATTGCATGATTTTTGGCACTCTTGGAGTTCATTTTACCCATTGTTCAAGGTTCCTTGAATTCAGCTGAGCGTCATGGCCCACGGGCCACTTGTTTATCTCTATTTTTGAAACCTTTGAAGATGCGGTCATCTGTTAACAGGGCACAAATCGTAACCGCTAGACCTAGAATCTTCCCACTTGACATCCAGAGAGGTTCATGAAAAATCTTCTTGGAAACCTGATATTAGGTCTCTATTACCCATATTCTTCAAGCCATGGGGCTCCTAAGTCCCCCCAAGAATAATGAAAAATTTGATTCAAAAGCTCAAGTATTTGAACAACTTATGCATTAATCACCATGATATTTTGCAGGAAATTGATCATGGAGTGTTTAATCAGTTTCTGCGAACTGGTGGTGCCACCTGTATTTTTTCGAATTTTTACAATTTTTTTTTCTGTATTTTTGATCCCTGTAAAGATGCAGTCATCTGTTAACAGGGCACACATTGTAACCACTGGACCCTGCTTTTTTCCTTGCTATGGCGCTCCTAAGTACCCCCCCACAATAATGGAAAGTTTGATACAAAAGCTCAAGTGTCGGAACAATTGATACTTTATCACCACGATTCTTTGCATGGATATTGATCGTGGAGTGTTTAACTAGTATGCGGACTGGTGGCGCTACCTGCAATTTTTTATTTTTATTCAATTTTTTTCTCTGATTTATTGAGACAATTAAAGATGTGGTCATCTGTTAACAGGGCACACATTGTAACCACTAGCACTTTATTCTTTTTACTTGACATTCAGAGATGTCCATGAAAAATCTTCTTGGAAACCTGAAATTAGGTCTCTGTTACCCATATTCTTCCAGCCATGGGGCTCTAAAGTAGCCCCCAGAATAAAGGAAAATTTTATACAGAAGTTCAAGTATCTGAACAACTAATACATTGATCACCATGATTCTTTGCATGGATATTAATTGTGGAGTGTTTAACTAGTTCCTGTGAACTGGTGGCGCCACCTGCAATTTTTTTATTTTGTACAATTTTTTTCTCTATTTTATTGAGACATTTACAGATGTGGTCATCTGTTAACAGGGCACAAATCATAACAGCTTGACTTACTATCTTCTTTCATTATATGCAGGGAGGCCCATGAAAAGTCTCTTAGGAAACCTAAAATTAGGTCTCTGTTACCCAAAACCTCTCAGCTATGGGGCTTCGAAGTACCCCCCAGAGTAATTGAAAAATTGATACAAAAGCACAAGTATCTGAACAACTAATGCATTCTTTGCATTGGTATTGGTCATGGAATGTTTCATCAGTCGGCAGACTGGTGGTGCCATCTGTATATTTTTTTAAAGATTTCTTGTTTTTGAGACTTTTAAAGATGTGGTCATCTGTTAACAGGGCAAATATTGTAATGACTTGACCTAGAATCTAGTATCTTGACATGCAGGGAGGCCCATGAAAAGTCTCATAGAATCTTTCACTTGACATCCTGGAAGATTCATGAAAAGTCTCCAAGGAAACCTGAAATTAGGTCTCTCTTAACCATACCATTTGAGCTATGGTGCTCAAAAAGGGCCCTCAAAACAATTAAAAGTTTAAAACAAAAGCAGGGCACAAATCATAAACATTGGACCTAGAATCTTCCAATTAGACATCAAGGGAGGTTTATAAAATGTCTCCTTGCAAACTTGAAATAATAGGTGTCTATAACTCATATTTTCCAACTTATGTGGCATGTTTGAGCACCCCAAAAATAATGCAAAATACATACAAATTGGGAGATTCCTCAGGAATTGGTGAAAGGATTGTCTTAAAATTTGGTGTGCTTATGCGTCTTAATGAACTTAAGCTAACTTGCATGAATGATGGTGCCACCTACATTATCTTAATTAGTTCCCTATGCAAGGACATATTGTCAACATGTCAGTTGGCTGAGTGTCATGACACATGGGTCACTTGTTGTAGAATAAATTTATGCCCTTTTCTCAGGAGTGATTTGGCCAATTGGCCTGAAATTGTACATATCTATAGATCTTGGACTCATCCATCTTGTGCGCAAGAATGGTGGCACCTTCTGCAATCATTTTGCCATGATGTCCACCTGTGTATTTGTTTTAGATGAAAATTTCTCATATGTGAGGAGTCCTTCAATGTGTTGGTCTCCAATTTGGCATTTACATCCATCTTGGAGAGTTTTCTCGTCAACCATACAGGTGGTGCCACCTACCTTCCCATTTTTATAGTATAAATTCATCCCCTTTTCATAAAAGTGATCAGTGGCGTTAATTTTTCCTCCAGGGTGGGGGGATGACTTTGTATATTTAAATACACATTAATTTTCTGGCGATACTATGGCACCCGCGGCGCCAAGAAATATCTAGTTATGTAGCTGTTTAACTAGCAAATAACTACAACTCTGTGTAATAAACTGATGAAAATTTCTCTGTTTCTTTTTTTAGTGAATGCTCAGGTGGGGCATTGTAGATTCATTGGGGAAGCAAGCTCAGCCACCGCCTCATCAGGTGAAAATATCGTCCAGGCTGTAAATTTCACCGAAGGATGGGAACCTGCTACATCAAGTGAAAAAAATCCATACATACAGGTCGGTGGTTCATCATATTATATAATAAATACATACAGGTTAGTTGGTTCATCATATTATGAAATCCATATATGCAGGTTAAAGCTGTTGAAAAAAATTCTTTTTTTTTTACCTTAAAATTGAATTAATGTACCTCATATATAAATATACCTTTACCTGTAAGCATGCAAAATTTAAATAGAACTGATGGAACCAGCTCATGACAAACGTCGCCTGCAGATTTGTAATTTCTCTATGGTAGGTGTATTTTACGTAATATTCTACAAATGGCTAATGTCCGATATAAGCATAATTTTGATCTAGATAATTGATATATACTGTATTTATCTGTTTCTGTTTATATTACTTTTCACATAGTTTCATCATTGGCATAACCATTTTATTATTTAGGTAGGATTCAGTTTGTCGGCTGATGCCTGCAATGCCCTGGAGATTAAGCCAGATAAAACATTCAATTATGATCTTGTGTATCCTACCAAGAAACTGAGGTTCTTTAGGGTGGCCGTGTCTGATAATGGGACTGACTGGACCTTCGTGAGACAACACCCAAAAGATCACCCTCATGAGCTTGTGAGTGAACTTGTCTCTTGACAGATTTGACATCTTGTTTAACATCAAGAGGCTGTATCATATTTACCTTCCATCTAACCCATCCTGGAAATTTAAGATATTTTTTTTTTTAAGTGTAGTTTTAGAAATATTCAAAATTTTAGGAATAAATGACTAAACTGAATTTTCTGACAGGATAATGTTTCACCAGTGTTTTTATTTTATGGTTGATGCGAGTTTGAATGGGATTCCTACTCATATCACAAGCAGTTACTGATGCGTGTGGCTGAAAATGTTCAAAGATGAATATGATGATTGGAAGTCTTTATTCACAGCATGGAGGTCTGGGCCAGTCTCTGCTGAGGCCCTGCAGTGCCCAGCTAGAGAAAGTCCATCTTTCCAAGAACCACACAACGTGTAAGAATATACTTAGCCTGAATAAACATTCAGTTATAGGTTGACCTTAGTGTTATTAACAGACACATATAACCATGACCTGGCCATCTCATTATAAGGACCAATTTAATGCTCATTTATGGGAGTACTATAAGGCTGAATCTGAATTATCATTAGATACTGATGAAACCATTAATCTACCTGGCTCTATCCATGTTCCAGAACACATGAATTGTACAGAGTGCTCATATACCTGCTTTTTAGCGAACCTGTGAGCTTATGCGATGGTGTGGTGTCGTCCGGCATGTGGCGTCTGTACGTTAACCCATACTATCCTGAAAACGGCAAGAATTAGCATCACAAAATCTTATGCATAAAATGAGTCATCTAAAAAACTCTATCGGATTTTGCTTATTTTTTGGCTAACTGCATTTTCTTAGATTTTATAGGGAAAAAGCTAAAAAAGCTTAAAAAATCTTCTTCTCCGAATCTGTTAAGCCAAATTGTCCAATATTTTACAGAAATGATTCCTGGATCAATCTCTCTCAAGTTTGTTCGAATGGTTTAAGTTCGGTGATTGTTGGCCGAGTTACAGAAAGTTGAACTTAGTCATCTGTCCAAAAAAGCATACTAAAATTACAATCTCAGAAATGGCTTGAGCTATCATCACCAAATTTCATGCCAATGTTGGTCACATGAGTCATATCTGAAATTGAGGTATTGGTGGCGCCACCTGCATCGGCCTTTTTTGTATGGGGGTCATCAGTGCCCGTATCATACTGACAGCTACAAATAACTTCTTCCAAATTGTTTAATATCGCACAGAAATGATCCCAGGGTAGTGCTTTCTGAAGTTTGTTCAAATGGTCTCAGTTCAGTGACTTTTGGCTAAGTTATGGGAAGCTGAATTTAGTCATATGCCATAACAGCCCATTTTAGCTAAGTGGCTACAAAAATCTTCTTCTCAGAAACCACTGGGCCAAATTCTTAAATCTCACAAATTAATTATCCTTAGATGTTGATAATTCAAGTTTGTTCAAATGGTCTCAGTTCATTGACTTTTGGCTGAGTTATGGGAAGCTGAATTTAATCATATGCCATTACAGGCCATGTAAGCTAGGTGGCTACAAAAATCTTCTTCTCAAAAACCACTGGGCCAAATTCTTAACTCTCACACATTAATTATCCTTAGATGTTGATAATTCAAGTTTGTTCAAATGGGCTCAGTTCAGTGACTTTTGGCTGAGTTATGGGAAGCTGAATTTAGTCATATGCCATTACAGCCCATGTAAGCTACAAAAATCTTCTTCTCAAAAACCACTGGGCCAAATCCTTAAATCTCACACATGAATTATCCTTAGATGTTGATAATTCAGGTTTGTTCAAATGGTCTCAGTTCAGTGACATTTGGCTGAGTTATGGGAAGCTGAATTTAGTCATATGCCATTACAGGCCATGTAAGCTAGGTGGCTACAAAAATCTTCTTCTCAAAAACCACTGGGCCAAATTCTTAAATCTCACACATTAATTATCCTTAGATGTTGATAATTCAAGTTTGTTCAAATGGGCTCAGTTCAGTGACTTTTTGCTGAGTTATGGGAAGCTGAATTTAGTCATATGCCATTACAGCCCATGTAAGCTACAAAAATCTTCTTCTCAAAAACCACTGGGCCAAATTCTTAAATCTCACACATTAACTATCCTTAGATGTTGATAATTCAGGTTTGTTCAAATGGTCTCAGTTCAGTGACTTTTGGCTGAGTTATGGGAAGCTGAATTTATGGTTCCAAAAAATGAATTTTGGCTGAATTATAAAGATTGAATTGAGTCATTTTACATATATGTTAGCTGTGAGAAGCAGATACATCTACCCTAGCACCAGTTTATCAGCATCCATTACATCATGCCTCTAGACATTTAGATTTCAGAATATCTATGGAAAATATTGACAAGAATTTTTTTAAAGCTTTTAAAAAATGTAGATTTATGATATTAGATATCATCTGTACACTATTCATAATTTTTCAGGAATAGCAGGAGCTACCATCCCCAAATTTTATGCAGTTATCAGTCACTTATCAAATGTTGATGGATTCAGCTAATTTTTGCTATCTGCATTTACTTAGATTTTACAGGGAAAAAGCTGATAAAAACTTCTTCTCTTGTAAAGAGTCCAGCCAAATTGTTCAATATTTTACAGAAATGATCCCAGAGGCGAGCCTTCTCAAGTTTGTTCAAATGGTTTGTGTTGGATAAATTTTAGCAGAGTTACATAACAGGCCAAGATTGTGTATGTTTCTTGAATAGGTTGAGAAACTGCCAAATGTTTCAGATTTGGCAACAGAACAAGAGTTCATACAGTGCAGCCGGATTTAGGCCAAGAGTTCAATCAGTGCAGCCAAGCACAAGGCATGTGATCACCTCATGGGCAGCATGTGATCATTTCATGGGTAGCATGTGATCACTTCATGAGTATCATGTGATCACCTCATGTTCATTCAGTGCAGCCA
Organism: Sipunculus nudus; assembly: GCA_026874595.1. Taxonomy (NCBI): domain Eukaryota; kingdom Metazoa; phylum Annelida; class Sipuncula; order Golfingiida; family Sipunculidae; genus Sipunculus; species Sipunculus nudus. Next base: position 73,766,078 of record CM049314.1, read on the forward strand.
AGTACAGGTCAAAAGTTCACTCATTCTAGCCAGGTGCAGGTCAAGAGTTCACTCAGTGCAGTAGCATGAGCCAGTAATTTGTCACAGTACACTCAGGGCAACAGCCTTTCTCACCTAAGCCTGGTCAGCCCTGTGCATCAGACTCAAGGCCTGATATTCTGACCTGTCTATGTGTCTTTAATGGCTTTCTCGTTCACAAGACAGGTGTCGCCATCTACAATGACTTTGCAAAGTGTAAGTGCCTGCTTAATTCTACGGAGGAATTTGATATATCAGCCTGAAATTGGGCCTATTTATACATGTCAAATAGCTTTGTCCTATACAAGACTGGTGGTGCCACCTACAATAATTTTTTGTGTTGTATGCACCCATGCCAGAATTTCAGCAGTGATGTTTGTGTATTGTTTCTTGTTCAAAATGTTTAGTACTTGCATTGTTCATATATTTGAAAAGTAGTGGTTCAGCATTGAAGCGTTATACCTGGTGTATATCCATATGCACAGGTTCGCATTAGGCCTGTAGGCCTTGTTTAAAAAAAATGTGATTTCTGGCTTCCTTTGTGTATATATTAATGATCTAATGACCAACCTAATTTTGGTTTTGAAACATTCTTATAATGCCTTCATGAAGGATGTATGAACTTGTGTATCAACAACTTGTTTGTAAACACGTCAATATTGACCAATTGGAAAAAATGTAACCTAAGGTGGTAGGTGTATCAACAACTTGTTTGTAAACACATCAATATTGACAAATGGGGAAACATGTAACCTAAGGTGGAAGATGGCATTTTTAGCTCAGCTGACTGAAAGTCATCTGAGCTATAGCGATCACTCTTTGTCCGTCGTCCGTCTGTCCGTCTGTCCGTCTGTTAACCAGGCACAAATCGTAACCGCTGGACCTAGAACCTTGTTACTTGGGATTCTGAGAGGTCCATAAAAAATCTCCTTGGAAACCAGAAATTAGGTCTCTGTTACCCATATCCTTCGAGCTATGTGGCCCCAAAGTACCCCCCAGAAAAGTAAAAAATTTCATACAAAAACTTCAATATCTCATTAACTACTTGACTGATGGTCATGATTTTTGGCATACATATTGATCATGAGATGTTACATCACTTCCTGCAGACTGGTGGCGCCACCTGTATTTTTCGATTTTTTACGAATTTTTTTCTCTGTTTTTGAGACCTTTAAAAATGTGAACATCTGTTAACAAGGCACAAATCATAAAGACTGGACTTAGAATCTTAATTCTTGACACACTGAGAGGTCCATGAAAAATCTCCTTGGAGACCAGAAATTAGGTCTCTGTTACCCATATCCTTTGAGCTATGGGGCCCCAAAGTACCCCCCAGAATAGTAAAAAATTTCATACAAAAACTTCAATATCTCAATAACTACATCACTGATGGTCTTCGTTTTTGGCATATATATTGATCATGAGATGTTCAATCAGTTCCTGCAGACTGGTGGCGCCACCTGTACTGTTTGATTTTTTACGATTTTTTTCCTCTATTTTTGAGACCTTTGAGGATGCTGTCATCTGTTAGCGTGGCACAAATCGTAACGACTGGACCCAGAATCTTCATTTTCGACACACTGAGAGACCTATGAAAAGTCTCCATGGAAACCAGAAATTAGGTCTCTGTTACCCATATCCTTCGAGCTATGGGGCCCAAAATTACCCCCCAGAATAGTCAAAAATTTCATACAAAAACTTCAATATCTCATTAACTACATCACTGATGGTCATGATTTTCGACATACATATTGATCATGAGATGTTTCATCAGTTTGTGCAGACTGGTGGCGCCACCTGTATTTTTCAATGTTCACAAATTGTTTTCTCCATTTTTGAGACCTTTAAGGATGTAGTTATCTGTCAACAGGGTACAAATCGTAACGACTGGACCTAGAATCTTCGTTCTTGACACACAGGGAGACCCATGATAAGTCTCCATGGAAACCTGAAATTTGGTCTCTGTTACCCATATCCTTTGAGCTATGGCACTCCAAAGTACAGATCAGAATAATGGAAAATTTGATACAAAAGCTAAAGTATCTGAACAACTAATGCAGAGATAACCATAATTGTTTGCATGGATATTGATCATGGAGTGTTTCATAAGTTTCTGCAGACTGGTGGCACCACCTGTATTTGTTGGTTTTTTTTTACGAAATTTTTCTGTATTTTTGAGACCTTTAAAGATATGAACATCTGTTAACAGGGCACAAATCATAAAAACTGGACCAAGAATCTTTATTCTTGACACACAGGGAGACCCATGAAAAGTCTCAATGGAAACTTGAAATTAGGTCTCTGTTACCCATATTCTTTAAGCTGTATGGGTCCAAAATACCCCCCCCCTAGAATAATGGAAAATTTGATACAAAAACTGCAGTATTTCAATAACTACAACACTGATGGTCATGATTTTCGGCATACATATTGATCATGAGCTGTTCCATCAGTTTCTGCAGACTGGGTGTGCCACCTCTATTTTTTTTTCAAATTTTTACGAATTTTTTTCTTTTTTTTGAGACCTTTAAAGATGTGGTTATCTGTCAACAGGGTTCAAATCGCAACAACTGGACCTAGAATCTTCATTCTTGTCATGCAAGGAGGCCCATGAAAGGTGCCTGTGGAAACTTGAAATTAGGTCTCTGTTACCCATATCCTTCAAGCTATAGGACTCCGAAGTATCCCTCAGAATAATGGACAATTTGATACAAAAACTGAAGTATCTGAACAACTAATGCAGAGATCACCATGATTTTTTGCATGGATATTGACCATTAAGTGTTTTTATTAGTTTCTGCAGACTGGTGGAGCCACCTGTATTTTTGTATCCGCCAAAACGAAGTTTTGCGGATACTATGTTTTTGATCGAGTTCCTCCGCCGCCGCGGCGTTCGTTTCCAGAGAGCTCCTCGGAGACTAATGGACCGATTTTTCCCAAACTTACACCTATTATCGGGTCACATGTGAACTGGTGCCTAACCAATTTGCATTGACCTCTGACCTTTCCTCTCTATCCAGTGTCCATTTGTGGGTCTGTTTCCACTCATAAACCCTCATATCTCGGGAACCGTTTGACTGATCAGGAAATAAAATTGATACAAATGTAGCCCTTGGATTGCTTTATAACATACACAAAAAATGGTGGCGCCACCTGTAACCATGTTTGCACAGTGTCCATCTGTTCATCTGCCTTGGGTTAAAATCACTCATATCTCTGCAGTGAATTGACTAATTCACCTGAAATTTGTCATGTGTATACATCCAGGATAGCTTTCTTGATTTTATGACAGGTGGCGCCACCTACGTTCACGTTCACCCTGATGACATCCAAGCTTATATCTCGGGAACCGTTTGACCGATCAGGAAATAAAATTTATACAAATGTAGCCCTTTGATAGCTCTGTAACATACATAAAAAATGGTGGCGCCACCTGTAACAATGTTTGCACAGCGTCTGTCTGTTAGTCTGCCGTGGCCTAAAATTACTCATTTCTCTGTAGTGGTTCGACATAACTGTCTAAAATTTTGCAGGTTTATACATCGTGGACAGCTTTCTTGATTTTATGACAGGTGGCGCCACCTACATTCTAGTTAACGCTGGACACATCCAAGCTCATATCTCAGGAACCATTTGACCGATTGGGCCAAAATTGTGCATGTGTTTAGATCTCACATAGGTCTTTATCATACACAAAACTGGAGGGGTTACCTGCAAAGATTTTTGCACAGTGTTTGTCTGTTTGTCTGCCATGGGCAAAAATTGCTCATATACATGTAGTGGTTTGATTTTTCTGCCTAAAATTTTGCAGGTGTATACAACTTGGACAGCTTTCTGGATTTGTGGTAGGTGGCACAACCTACATACACATTTAGGCTGCAGACATCCATGCTAATATGCAACATACCTCACTCTATTTCCCCTTGCCACTCAATCCATGCCTCACTATCCGATTTTGGCAGATACATGTAGTCACTTGTCGGTTACCCTTATTCTAGTTTTAAAAGTTTACACATTTTTCTCTATTTTTGAGATATATAAATACAGACTAAATCTTGGCCTGTTGGTTAATCTGTTTGATGCTTCAGTTGAATGGGTATATACTACCATTCTGGTGATAAAATTTCCTTTTGCGAATCTCTTCCCAGTCAGCTGAGAGTCATGACCCATGGGTCACTTGTTTTGGAGGAAGAAGGCTGCTTTTCCATGTACACGTTTTCAAAGCATTTGCTGATTTGCTGCCACGAGGTGAATATCCAACCAGTTAATATGTCATGTTCTATTTCCATAAATACAGTTGCTGCACAGCAAACATACCCATCAGTTTTGGAAACCAGCAAGGCTGGAATTCCCATGTGTTTGTCACACAAATTCCACCTAAGTGATGTCACATGTGGGATGGCATGGTTTGCTTTTTATGTATTGTGTCTTAAATTGTGAGTGAAGTACTGTAATATTAACTTTGTATGTATTGTGTATCATATTGTGAGTGAAGTACTGTAATGTTAGACCCAGTTGTGGCTCTGTTGTAAACACAGAGCCACAGGTCCCTGCCTTCATTTATCTAGCGGACAGGAGCACATGCAGGTGACTATGATGTACCCATTTTAAGGACATTCAGCCTGTGGTTCTAAGCCCTGGGTTACTTACTGGCTGGTCATTGTTTCAGGCTTGCCCTGTACACTGCACCTGTTACATCATCACTGCAAACTTACTGGCGCACCCAGCTGAAATGTGATACATGCGCCTGGCCAGCTGAAACAATCAAGTGTGTTACCTTGGTAACAATTACACTGCCTATGGCCAATGGTCCCTGTGTATGGAGTGGTCCAGTTATAGGACACTCACACCATACCCCAGTGATGATGTAACGCATGCATGTACAATGCCTCTTGAAACAATCAGCACACAGGGCACTGGGATAGGCACCCAACATCAGGTGTAGCCTATTCCCATCCGCAAGATAAATGAAGGCTGGGACCTGTGGCTCTGTGTTTACAACAGAGCCACAACTGGGTCTACTGTAATGTTAGCTTTATATGTATTGTGTACCATATTGTGAGTGAAGTACTGTAATGTTAGCTTTATTTGTATTGTGTATCATATTGTGAGTGAAGTACTGTAATGTTAGTTTTAAATGTATTGTGTATAATATTGTGAGTGAAGTACTGTATTGCAATCCAGATAATATCATGAGATATTGATATTAACAATATGAGCCGGGGCTGTGTATCCCCTGGTAACTCATGAGATGATTTGATTCACAGTACAGCAGAGAAATACAGAAATCATTTTGCATTCTTATACCTTACACATTGATACCAAATAACCAAATAACTGTACTGCATGTTGAATGTACTGCATTTTTTGTTTCAGTTAAATTTAGTTCTGTGCCTTTAGTGTGCTAATGTATGATATTAAATAAGCCACATTCTTTGGGACCCCTGGCTTTTACAATAAACCAGTAAATCATAGCAGAATAATACATACTAAACATTATAGTTCAGTTTATTTAAAGAGTGTTTCATTCTTTTTATGCCCCCGCCACAAAGTGGCCGGGGCATATAGTTTTACCCATGTCCGTCCTTCCATCCTTGTGTCCTTCCGTCATTCCGAAATCAAACAGTTGTACAGACTTTTTTTCGCAATGCCTGCAGATATTGGCCTGATTTTTGGTGTGTTGGCAGATATAGACCAGTTACAGATCGAGTTTTTGTTTTGTCCCAGTTGACCTACTTTTGACCATTTCAAGTTGACTGCTCCTGAACATAGAAAGTTTCATGAAAAATAGAAATTTTCATAACAAATGCATATGTACTGACTTTTTTTCCTCAATGCCTGCAGATACCACCCTGATTTTTTATGTGTGGGCAGATAATGACAGTTACAGATCAAGTTCGCGTTTCGTCCCGGTTGACCTACTTTTGATTGTTTTACGGCTCCTAAACATAGAAAATTTCATGAAAGACAGAAATTTTTTTATGGAAAATGCACATGTATGGACTTTTAATACAATGCCTATATACTGGCATGATTTTTGGTGTGTAGCTTGATAATGACCCGTTACAGATCGAGTTTGCATTTTGCCCTTGTTGACCTACTTTTGACCATACGACACCTCCTGAACTTAAAAATTTTTTCAAAATTTTACAAATGTTTCTAATTTGCCCCAGGCGGGGGCATTCGTGTCGTTCCGACACTTCTAGTTTTTGCTATTTCTATGTCTGTTTCCTATGAGATTCATGAACTGGCAATATTGCAGTAGGCAAATATATGTGTTAAGATTTCTTGCTTAAATTGCAGACATTCAAGCATTCATGTGTTCTTTTTAACATTAATTTTGCTGGCTTGTTTATATTTTATACATTTTTCAGGGTTTTGGAGGGCTGCCATTTAACATGGCATACAGCCGACCTTTCTTTGTGATATTTCCTTGGTCAACGGGCAAATACTTGCGGATCTATCCCATCAGGACCAATCCTGAATATGGCAGGTTCAGATTCCAAGTCATGCAGTGTTATGGTGAGCATCATTTTGGTCTTGAATTTAAGATGAGTCAAGCAGACTTCCGTTATTGCTTTGGGATAGGTCCATGAGACTTCAACCAGGCTTTTCAGGGAAGGGGTTTTTCATGGGCGCTGTTGACACTGGCTGAAGTAAATACTAGTGTAGTTATGATAGACGGCCCCACTGTAGACTCTTCTGAAATTAATGTCAAATTCCTCAGGATTCATAGGAAAATATAGAGAATGGCTCCCTTAGGACACACTTGGCATCATTCAGGACATTAAAAAAAAAGTGTGGTCACATATAGTGGTGGGCTGATCATCTAGTTTTATCGAAAGTCAGTCCCTTTGCTGCCACTTTCAAGCATTCAATTATCTAAGGCAACTTTCAATTACATCATACTCATGATTGTTTTTATGCCCCCGCCACAAAGTGGCCGGGGCATATAGTTTTACCCATGTCCGTCATTCCGTCATTCCGAAATCAAACAGTTGTACGGACTTTTTTTCGCAATACCTGCAGATATTGGCCTGATTTTTGGTGTGTGGGCAGATAATGACCAGTTTCAGATTGAGTTCGCGTTTCGTCCCAGTTGACCTAATTTTGACCGTTTTATGGCTCCTAAACTTAGAAAATTTCATGAAAAATAGAAATTTTCATGACAAATACACATGTACGGACTTTTTTTCGCAATGCCTGCAGATATTGGCCTGATTTTTGGTGTGTGGGCAGATAATGACCAGTTTCAGATCGAGTTTGCGTTTTGTCCCAGTTGACCTACTTTTGACCGTTTTACGGCTCCTAAACTTAGAAAATTTCATGAAAAATAGAAATTTTCATGACAAATACACATGTACGGACTTTTTTTCGCAATGCCTGCAGATATCGGCCTGATTTTTGGTGTGTGGGCAGATAATGACCAGTTACAGATTGAGTTCACGTTTCGTCCCGGTTGACCTACTTTTGACCGTTTTACGGCTCCTAAACTTAGAAAATTTCATGAAAAATAGAAATTTTCACATGTACAAATACACATGTATGGATTTTTTTTCGCAATGTCTGCAGATATTGGCCTGATTTTTGGTGTGTGGGCAGATAATGACCAGTTACAGATTGAGTTCACGTTTTCTCCCGGTTGACCTACTTTTGACCGTTTTACGGCTCCTAAACTTAGAAAATTTCATGAAAAAAATAGAAATTTTCATGACAAATACACATGTACGGACTTTTTTTTGCAATGCCTGCAGATATTGGCCTGATTTTTGGTGTGTGGGCAGATAATGACCAATTACAGATCAAGTTCGCGTTTCGTCCCGGTTGACCTAATTTTGACCGTTTTACGGCTCCTAAACTTAGAAAAATTCATGAAAAATAGAAATTTTCATGACAAATACACATGTACAGCCTTTTTAAGCCCTCAGCTCATAGGCTGATGGGCTATTGTCTTCACCCAAGCTGTCCGTCTGTCCATCTGTCTGTCCGGTGTCTGTCCGTCCGTCCGTTCGTTCCGCGTCTGTTAAATTTTACCTTGTGAGTGGGATATCTCTAAAAGGATTCACCGTTGGAATTTTATTTCATCAGTGAAGATGTATATCGATAAAATCTTGGTCAAGTTTGAAGATGGGTGACCTTGACCCATTTTTCTACATTTTAGAGCTGATTATAGAAAAACACTCAGAAGTTTTATATCTCATGAACCATTGTGTGGATTTTCACAAAACTTACTATGATCATTGGGACTGATGGTCTGTATGTGCTGCACGATTTTGGTGGCGCCACCTGCAATTTCTGATTATTTAATGAAATTTTATCGGATTTTTTCAATTTTGGCCTTTTGTGCAGGATATCTCCAAAGGTATTCAACACAGGAACTTCATTTCTTCAGTGCTATTGCATTATATTTACAATATCTTGGTCAAGTTCAAAGATGGGTGATCTTGACCTACTTTTCAAGGTCACAGAGCTTAGTATAGAAAAAAGCTTAGGAGCTTATTTCTCAGGAAGCATTTGGTGGATTGTTATGAAACATGGTATATACCTCTCCAATTTAAATTTATAAATGATTATCAACTTTTGCTAATATTCTAGTTTCACAATACAATGCTTACAGATACTGGCCTAATGTTTGGTCTGTGGGCGCATAATGACAACTTACAGATCGAGTTCGCGTTTCGTCCCAGTTAACCTATTTTTCACCATATGACAGATCCTGAACATAGAAAATTTCATGAAAGACAGAAATTTTCATGAAAAATGCACATATATGGACTTTTTTCACAATGCCTGCAGATACTGGCCTGATTTTTGGTGTGTTGCTTGATAATGACCCTTTACAGATCGAGTTTGCATTTTGTCCTTGTTGACCTACTTTTGACCATACAACACTTCCTGAACTAGTAAAAAATTTTACAAAATTTAACAAATGTTTCTAATTTTCCCAAGGCGGGGGCATTCGTGTCGTTCCGACACATCTAGTTTCCAGAATGCCTTTATGTTATAAGTAAAAAAAATATTCTTCCATTTTTTAAAACATTCTGCGCTTCATATATGAGTCTGTGTTCCAAAATAACTTCTGTATGTAACTGAGTATGACACGGTAGATGCAAGAACAGAGGACTTAATAAACCTCTGTGAACTGACGGGGAGCTTCAGAATAAGTGGAGAGTTTTCTAATGAGATATACATTGCAAAATATGAGCGGTATGGCGTTTAAATGCTTCATAAATTTTCTAGGTCTATGCTAATTTTGTGAGATTTTCATAGAAATAATCTCTTCAACTGATGCAATGTGCTGCTGTTTAGGCACCTTGATTATTATAATAAATTAAAATAAAAACCTCAAATAGCATATCTTAGTAATAATAGGAAAATATAAAAGGCAAAAACTTCTTTTCTTAAGGAAGAGTTATTAAGACATGCGGGGCTGGTTTAAGAAAGTAAAGTTTCACAGATAACTGCATATTTCTTTATATTTGTCTAAATCGATTAATAATCAATCATCGATCTTTTTGCTCAAACCGATGATCAATTATGTATAAAAGGAACCGACTCCCATCAATAGTCACAGAAAAGTTTTGTGACAATGGTCAAATGCCTCCACCATTGATTATAAAATAGATTCACATTAATAAATATAGGTGACCCACAGGTCTATGTTTGGGTTTAAAACAACAAAATCCACATGAGGCAACTGGTGCCACTTGTTGTTCCTTTTTTACGCAGACACCTGGAGACTATGCATTCTTATGGAGAGTCAATAATCAAGAATTGTATCCGCCAAAACGAAGTTTTGCAGATACTATGTTTTTGACCGGGTTCCGCCGCCACCGCGTTCGTTTCCGGAGAACTCTTCTGAGACTACTGGACGGATTTTTCCGAAACTTACACAAATTATCAGGTCACATGTGAACTGGTGCCTAACCAAGTAACTTTGACCTCTGACCTTTCCTCTCTGCCCAGCTTCCGTTTGTGCATCTATTTCCACTTATAAACCCACATATCTCGGGAACCGTTTGACCGATCAGCAAAATAATTTTACACAAATGTAGCCCTGGGATAGCTTTATAACTTACGCAAAAAAAGATGGCGCCACCTGCAACCATGTTTGCACAGTGTCCATCTGATTATCTGCCTTGGGTTAAAAACTATCATATCTCTGCAGTGGTTTGACTAATTCACCTAAAATTCGGCATGCGTAAACATCATAGATAGCTTTCTGGATTTTATGACAGGTGGCGCCACCTACATTCACGTTAACGCTGCAGACATCCAAGGTCATATCTCGGGAACCGTTTGACCGATCAGCAAAAAAATTTTTACACAAATGTAGCCCTTGGATAGCTTTATAACATACACAAAAATGGTGGCACCACCTGCAGGCATTTTTGCACAGTGATCATCTGCTTGTCTGCCTTAGGTTAAAATCACTCATATCTCTGCAGTGGTTTGACTAATTCGCCTGAAATTCGGCATGCCTATACATCCTAGATAGCTTTCTTGATTTTATGGCAGGTGGCATCACCTACCTTCACGTTCATGCTGCAGACATCGAAGCTCATATCTCAGGAACCGTTCGACCAATCAGGAAAAAAATTTACACAAATGTAGCCCTTGGATAGCTTTATAACATACACAAAAATGGTGGCGCCACCTGCAGCCATTTTTGCACTGCTTCCATCTGTTTGTCTGCCTTGGGTTAAAATCACTCATATCTCTGCAGTGGTTTGACCAAATTACCTAAAATTGGGCATGCGTATACATCCCGCATAGATTTCTTGATTTTATGACAGGTGGCACCACCTACATTCACGTTCACTCTGCAGACATTAATGCTTATATCTCCGGACTCTTTTGACCAATCAGGAAAAAAATTAACACAAATGTAGCCCTTGGATATCTCTATAACATAAACAAAAATGGTGGCACCACCTGCAGCCATTTTTGTACAGCGTCCATCTGTTTGTCTGCTGTGGGATGAAATCACTCATTTCTCTGCAGTGGTTTTTAACTTTTCCACCTGATATTTTGCATATGTATATATCTTGGATAGTTTCTCGTTCAAATAACAGGTGGTGCCACCTACAATCATGTTTATGTGGCAGAGATCCATTCTAATATGTAACACATGTAACTCTATTTCCCCTGGCCACTCAATCCATGCCTCACTTCACCTGTCCTTCTCTGATTTTTGTGGGTACACATAGTCGCTTGTCGACTACCCGTATTCTAGTTTTGAAATGTGTGAGTCATATAAAATGTGGAAGTACTTGAATTTAGAATGGTAACTTGAGCGAGGACCTGGACAGTTACTGCAGATCTGTTTTCTGATTGTCCGTGAATTATGAAGCAGATTGAGAGTTAATTTTTTCCCATGCTTCTAAATATTTTCCAAATGTATGCCAGTAAATGTTTTACATTTATGCTCACACACTTCCATCACACATAAATTAAGCAAGGCAGTGTTTGATCCTTAGGACCAAAAGGCCCAAAATAAAAATATCTATTATTGTACATTCAGAAGAAGGGCCATAATAGCTGCCCCAAAACAGGATGGGGCCCAAAATCACCACATCTTAAATTACATTACAAATATCACAGCAAAAACAATTAATGAATTAATATATACCACCCCAAATACTTATTAGAAAAAAAATGAGGAGGGGGGTTTAGGGGTAAATTATACATGCAGCAAGGCAGCAAACAGAGATAAAACATTGACCTATATTTATAATCAGTCATACAAGTTCAGTGCCTAATAATTCTTGTCCCTGATTGGCCAATATTACCTGAGGTTGCATTGACTGCAGTGGCAGTGTGTAAAACCGGGACCCTACGGATCCTGGACCCCAAAAACAAAAAAACCCATTTCCACATTTTCCATAATATTCAGATACAAACACCCCTGATGCAGATAAAAGAATGGAGTAAAGTCCCTAAATGTTGCAGCTTTGTAAATGAAGTGGTACATTTGATTATAAAAAAATACTTTGCTGAAGATGGAACCCAATTGCTCAACTTTGATTACTTTTCCATTTTGACGGACCCCATGCAGTAACCACCACTCATATTATCATTTAGGTCTCCATGAGAAAAGACTTAGCACTCAGGTCATGCATGAAATATGATTATTTGATATTTTAAGTGAAAATATAATAGTGCGGGCACACTGGGGGAGATTTATTTGAAGTGTGGTTAAATGTTTAAACAACAAGTAAAAGGGGTCCATGGGATCTGTGAGATCAGTGCAGTAAGTGTTAATTATCAAATTTTGTTTGCAAAACAGACTAATTATTACGTTTTTTTCACACATGATATAAAATAAGTCTTTAGATACTATTCTTCTAAATATCTGGTTAAATTACCAAGAGAGTTTTAAGAATTATAGATTTTTCTTAAGGTCCATGGGGTCCGGGTTTTAAACAATGCCGACTGCAGACCTGTGTTTGGTTACCATGAAGCTCAAGGATCATAAAGGTTTTGTCAGTTCTCATAGAAAACCTTCTTGTCAAACTTGGAGAAACTTAATTTCTTATGTCATCTGAGCTAAAGGGATCACTCTTTGTCAGGCTCAAGTCTGGCCATGAATCCAGCCATTAACAGGGTCAAATCATTACCACTGGACCTGAAATCTTCTAAGTTTTTATAAAAAATCTTACAGGACACCTGAAATAAGGTCACTGCAACCTATATTCTCTGAGCTATGGGGCTTGTAAATACCCAAAGAATAATTAAAAATTGGATACATATCTCCTATATCTCAATAACTGATGCTTGGAGTGCCATGAACCTTGCTTTGAATATTAATCATGTCTAGTTTTATCAAATCCCCAAGACTGGTGGTGCCACCAGTATTTTTTTAGCGAACCTGTGAGCTTATGCGATGGTGCGGCTTCTTCCGTCATGCGTCTACTGTACCTTAACCATAGCTATCTCAAAAAGGGCAGGAGCTAGCATCACCAAATTTTTTGCAAATAATCAGTCATCTGAAAAACTCTATTGGATTTTGTTTATTTTTTTCTTACTGCATTTTCTTAGATTTTATAGGGATAAAGCTAAAAAAGCTTTAAAAATCTTCTTCTCCGAAACTGTCCAGCCAAATTGTCCAATATTTCACAGAAATGATCCCTGGAACAATCTCTCACAAGTTTGTTTGAATGGTTCCAGTCTGGAGATTTTTGGCCGAGCTACAGGAGGTTGAAATTTGTCATCTGTCCAAAAAAGCATATCAAAATTTCAATCACAGAAATGGCTTGAGCTATCATCACCAAATTTTATGCCAATGTTGGTCACATAGGTCATATCTTAAATTGAGGTGTTGGTGGCGCCACCTGCATCAGCCTTTTTTGTACAGGGTCATCAGTGCCTGTATCCCACTGAGAGCTACAAAAAAACTTCTTCTCTGAAACCATTTGGCCAAAATGTTTAATATCGCACAGAAATGATCCTAGGGTAGTGCTTTCTGAAGTTTGTTCAAATAGTCTCTTTTCAGTGACTTTTGGCTAAGTTATGGGAAGCTTAATTTAGTCATATGCCATAACAGCCCATTTCAGCTCAGTGGCTACAAAGATCTTCTTCTCAAAAACCACTGGGCCAAATTCTTAAATCTCACAGATTAATTATCCTCAGATGTTGATGATTCAAGTTTGTTCTAATGGTTTTGGTTCAGTGCTTTTTGGCTGAGTTACGGGAAGCTGACTTAGCCAGTTTGCTGTATCTTCCTACATGAGTTATAAACCTGCGAAACTTTTTTCGACTGATGCCACTGAAGCCAGTTTGATGAATATTTTACAAGAATAATCTCTACAATAATTCTTATTATAATTGTCTTTGATGGTTCCACATGAAGGATTTTTGGCTGAATTATGGAGATAGAATTGAGTCATTTTACCATACATGTTAGCTGTGTGATGCTATTACATCTAGCCTGGCAACAGTTTATCAGCATCTATTACATCATCCCACTAGACATTTAAATTTCAGGTAATCTTTGGTTAATATTGACAAGAAAGTTTTTTTAAAGCTTTTAAAAAATTAAGATTGATGATTTAAGTTATAATCATACCAGGCAATGTTACAAGCAGGAACTTTAGCTCTCTGTGGCTATATAAAGACAACTGTACATGGATTAAAATTATTGGTATCCCTACTCAACTTAATTCAAGTAATTGCCATCAATGAGACATATCTTTATTAATTTTGCGTTCAGTATGTATCTGTAATAATACTACATATATTCCTTATTTCTTTTTAGAGAACCTGTGAGCTTATGCGATGGTGCGGCTTCATCTGTTGTGCGTCCTGCGTCGTCTGTATGTTAATTATAGCTAACTCAAAAATGGCAAGAGCTAGCATCACCAAATTTTTTGCAAATAATCAGTCATCTGAAAAACTCTATCTGATTTCGTTTATTTTTTTAGCTCAGCTGACTCTAAGTCATCTGAGCTATAGTCGTGGTCCATTGTCTGTCGTCCGTCCGTCTGTCCGTCCGTCAGTAGATGTGGCACGTTTTGAAACTGTAAGACCTAGGAATCCAAAATTAGGTATAATGTTAGATGTCCCCAAGATCTCCTACCAAGCCGAAAACTGAGTCTTTGCGACTTCGTTCCTTTGAGAAATTAAGGAAAAACCTCAATTTTTTTATTAAAAACCTATTTTCACACTGCAGGACTGCCTAATATCAAAATCACTCATCTGTTTTTCCTCATATTTACCATTAATATTCCTCTATATAGTTCCTATGTACATACTAGAAATTATGTCTGTATTATATAATTTAAAAAAGTTATGGGCAAAAACATTATGCATTTTGTAAAAAATCAGGAAAGATATTTGATCACTTAACATAAAACATGGTAAAGCTTTGGACTTTTTTTCCAGTAATATTACTTTAATTAATCTAAATTGAATTGTATACCCTAAATAAGATCAAAATCTTTTAATTTTTTAAAATATTAACAAAAATAAAATATTGGTACCTTAAATTTTGCCCAACTTTGACCATGGCACATTTTTTTCCTGTAAGTACTGTGGATTCAATTTTCACAGCATGTTTTTGTTAGCATTTGTCTGTTAACACCAAAAATTTGAAACCAGTTGATCAAAAACTGTAGATTTCATTCAAGTTTTCAAGCACCATGTAACATTTTGTTTACATCAAGCTAGTATTATGCAGTTTGCAAGAGCTCAGCTCCCCAGCTTCAGCTCTCAGTTCCTAAACTTTGGCATACAATTAGATGTCTCCAAAATCCCCTACCATGCCAAGGATTTGGTCACTAGGACTTAATACCTTCAAGATATTAATTAAAAACTTCATTTTTCCATTAAAAACCCATTGTTACACTTAAGGACTGCCTAATATCAAAACCACTGATCTGACTTTAATCATATATAATATATGTATTTTTCTATACATTCTCTATGCACATGCCAAAAATGATGTCAGTATTGCGTAAATGTTTTAAGTTATGGGCAGACATAATGCACTTTGTAAAAAATCAAGAAATATATTTACTCCCTTAACAAGGGAATGGCTGAAGCTAGAGATTTTTTGTCAGGGATGTAACATTATTTAATCAAGATTCAATTGAATACCCAAAATTAGTTCTGAATTTTTCAAATTTTATAAGTTATTAGTATAAATATAAAATTATTACCTTAAATTTTGCCCAACTTTGACCATGGCACGTTTATTTCCTGTGAGCACTGTTGATATAATTTTCATATCATGCACACATAAGGATTTCAGCTTTTTAGTTTAGAAAGCTGAAAGAAATTTGCCAAAAATTGTAGATTTTATTAATGTTTTTATGAGACCATGTCCGACCTTGGCTCTCTCCAGCCCCTCTTGAGTCACCTGTATGTTGACCTTGTTGAACTTTCAGCAAATTATGCATGCTTGAGGCTAGCATACACTGGGGCAGCCAGGCAGCTTGTGGCCAGCCACCGTTGATCCAGGTGTCCAACCCAACTCATCTAGTAGTTTTAACCAACAACATAACAATAAATTAATAAATTTTTATTGGTCTTTAATAACAAATTAAAGAAAAATAGAAAAGGAATTTGTTAGTTTATAATAACAGGAAATTAACTTGCAGTTACTGATGATATAAGAATCTTGTATCGATGGATAGAATGTCACATATTCCAAATAACACCATGCAGTCACCTATGGTATTTTCCAGTTCAATTTTAATGATAAAAAAGTAAATCATATTATTCATTACTAATCATTAGGGATCATATGAAGGAAATTAATGATAGACAAAGATGCAGTTCATAATATTAATCTAGATTCCTACATTCTAGTGTGTACATTGATGTGAAATTAGTCCAAAATGAATATATTACATTTATTTTTTTTTAATATAAATAAAAGCCATAAAACCAGGTACTTATGATCATTATTTAAATGTGTAAATTTTGTATATTCTGGATTCTCAACATCATTGTTTGGTGAAAAATGAATAAATACCAGACATGGTGCGAATACTTTGCAATTGTATTTAAATATGAATATAAATATGTACTCATTTCAGTTATATTTCATTTTAAAAAATCATACGATTCTCTTATTATTTTTAATAAAAATTATATTTGGGACAATATTTGTAATTTTTTTTTAATGAATAGTGAAACTATTATATTATATGTTCTGCTTATAAGTTATATGGCCAAGTCAAAATCTGTGTGACAATAATACTCCATTTGTTAATAAAATAAATGAAATCAATCCTCTTCACTGTCTCCATAGGTACTATCAAAATCATACATAAGCTAAACAACAACAACTCATAATACAGCTTATATTTATTACCACATTATTGAAGTTTTAATGTACTTGCATTTTGTACATCCAAGACCCCACTCTTGCTCACTACAGCCTTGCCTCGTTTACCTTATAAATGATGCAGCACTGGCAGAACACTCCTGCTGTAATAAACATACACTTATTCTCATGGGCCCTACCCTAACATCCCCCCCCCACCAGTTCCCCCCCCCCCCCCACACACACACACACAACCACCTTACCAATTATTATGCAATACATGGTTTGTTCTTGTCAACTGTATTTCTTTAAATGTAAAGCTGTTTTCGATCCAATGTGCACAACTTTTCTTGAAATATTAATTCAAGAAGTAATCCAAGAGATGCCACTTTGATCTGATGTAGCATTTTAAAGAAATTATTTCCTTTTAAATAATTAAACAAAATATAATTTAACCCATCATTAGGCATTATTTGATTATATGAAGCAAATCATGGATAAATAAAGGTGAAATTTAAATTGTGAAATCTGGAGTGTTATTTTCATATATAGTATTCTTTTGCAAAATTAAAAATATTTTATAAAAAATATAAATTTATATATCTGTGTGCATAATTTGATGTTACCTGACTAAATATAAATGTTGATGCAATTTAGATTTGTGAATCAATTCAAATATTCAGATATATATGACATACTGCAAATATAAAGTAAAATTTATAAACTTAAAAAAAATGACTTAACAAAAGAATAAATAGGATCGTATGCAAATATTTGTTCATTATTTTTCTGTCTCAGTAGAATGGAAATTAAAGTTATTTGCTTTGTTTTCCATTTCTCTGCATGTTTTTAAATATTTTAAATAATTTCTTTTAAATTAAATGTTATCCTTTATGTATATGCAGAGGTGCTGTAACTCCCACCAGTCCCTGTAAGCACCATTGAATTTTATTCTGTATTCTGTAATAATATGCATAAATAGCATGTACACATAAGGATTTAATCTGATAAAATCTGAAATTTGAAAATAAAAGCTGCAAAATTAGGCTAGTTATTTAAATTTTTTTAGGCTCTTGTTGTATTCCATTACATTGTCAAGCAGTCCACTTTGGTCACTGTAGGTCATTCAGTGCATGGCTATGCTCCCCTGATGTTATGTAAACCCATCACTGGGGCAAGCCCTCACTCTTGTTGAGCTTGATCAGGCTGTCTGCAGTTAATATCACAGGGAGCCTTTCTCTCTCTCCCCCCCCCCCCTCCCCCCCCCCCCCCCATTCTGTTGACAGACCTGTACTATAAACAAGATTAATCTTATAATTTCACATTTTTTTCAGCAATGAGCAGTTACAACAGAGACCCCTCCCCCATCCCACCCCTTCAATACACAGGACTAATAAACAAGATGAATCTAATATTTTAACGTTAAATAAATTCTTTTTGTTGAGACTTGGACAATTTTGATTTTTTTAAAGAAAAATTTGTTCAGGAACTTAATCCTAATACTCAAATGAGATAGATTTAAGATAGATTTAACAAGATTTAAGAAGATATAAATACTTTGTAGCATTTTGTAGCTGCTTATTTATTCTGGGAGGAAATTGGGCTTGAGCAACATGCAATCGCACAATTTCAAAGAGATAAAACAACACTGTTTTACTGGAAAAAAATTTAGAGCCTAAACCTTCAAATTATCAGTACTGCATATTATTTTTAAACTTATAAATGAAACAGAAAGATACTTACCAGGCTAGGTAAAAGGACTGCTCTTTGGTAGTGGGTGCCTCTTCACCTGGGTAGCCGACGCTGTCATAAAACCAACCCCAAGGTGAAAAAGAAGCCATATACCCTCTGCCTGCCACAGAGGGCAGGCATAGGGGTCCACTGCTCGATGATCCAAGAGAGAGAGAATCGCCAGGGCAAGGGAGTTTTATCCCAGAGGGGCATAGGGCGAAGTCCTTAGCTGCCTGTGATTGGCTATGGGGCATCTCTATATTGTCTGTCAATCAGTGTTGATGCCCCGCCCCTAGCAAGGTCAAAGGGCAAGAATGTTACATCCTTCCCCCTATAGGGAAAATTTTACACTAAAGTGGAAAATTTTGGGATAACTGTCATAATATCTGGCCTGTGGAGAGGAGAATTTGTTTTTGTTTGTTTCTTATATGACCAAAATTTGACTGGCAGGCTGTGTATATAGGCTGTTAGCCGGCTACCCAACCCCTAACTCCCATGTGGGGAGGGGGAGGTAGGTTTATCCAGTGCTACAACAGCGGGTAGGGAGTGTTCTCTCCCCACACAGTACCTCCAAGGATTTGGGACTTTGCAGGCTGATAGTTATTTTGAAAGTTCAGGGACTGTGTAATATTTATTAAACATTAAAAAACAATATAAAATATTCAAAGATACATTACTAACATTCAACATGCACCAGGTACAATAAGTTATTACATGTTATAGTCCATTAGTGAGCCAGGTGGCCATATAGGATTTAATAACATATCAGTCCAGTTGGTGGCGCCACAGGGCTCAGTATTAACTCAAGGTGTTCTGCATTTATAAAAGCGTCCAATATCTGGCTGTAGTGGTGTGTTAACTCAGGTTCAGATTGCTGTCGCAGAAGAGCTGAGCTGGACCACACGCGGAAGTCTGCACTGATGGCTGACAACTGGTTCATGCGAGAATATAACCTCTGAAAATAAAGTACAAGAGCGGCAGTATCTGTCCTTATGACACAAGTACATTTTCTGCAACTGTAACCTAGACATAACTATTTTAAAAAAAAATAACTCGCATAAATTTTGCAAAATCAAACATAAAGAATGCTGATAAGTGTTCCCTTGGTAAAACATGAAAGGGTTAAACACTTGATCTAAAGTTTTAAATATACATGATAAAATAAACTTGGCAACGGTTACATAAAGGGACCCTCCAATAGGGAGAATCTGGGCTCATTTCTCCGTTTTATACGGAGTATATAAAACTAGGGGTAAGTATGGTCCCCAAAACTTGTATAGCCCGAAGGTACAAGGTCGGCAAAAGTAATCAACGTATCAGATTTAATGGACAGTATTTTCATTGTGCCCTGTCTGGCCTCATAACTGTAAGGGAATTTATTTAGAGCCCCGTCTGGCTGAAACATGCCCCCTCATTGGGCTAATTAATATTTCGAACACTGGTCAACTAATACAGCGAGATTCACTCGCACACTGTATCATCATCTGATCAGTGTTTAGACGTATATGCTTTACCCTTGGGTAAGCTTTTCATAAACAGTATTTATTCTGTGCCCTGTTTGGCCTCAAAATACAGACGGTATTCTAAGGGTAGTCGACCAGATGGCCGAAACCCAGAATGCCGAAACCCAGAAAACCGAACCCAAAATGCCGAAGCCCATCTTGCCGAAAAAGAAAATAAATAATAGCAAAATATGTGATTATTGCATAGTAAAGTGATAAGTCCGTTGTCTGTTAAGGTATTTTAACAAAATTTGATACCATCCTCTAATATTTTCAAATAATTAACGGTAATTTATTTGACATGTCGGCAGCGGCACTACTATAATAACGGCATGACAACCCGGTCTCGTTAAGTATCCCTGGCTATATTAGATCCTCGTTTTGCAGGTATAGTCAGACTTACTGATTTTCATGAAGAAAGTTATATCTTGGGTCACATTTATCCTTCTATGTGAACTATTTTTTTTTTTATTTACACATCGTTCAACTGCATATTAACCAAGATGGTGGCAATCGCGTGGGGAACTCACGGCAGCGTGGCGACACACGGAAATCGGCAAGGAAACCCGCCGGACGACACTTGACCCGTTATCCCTCGTGGAAACCCCCGAGGGGTTTAGACCTCCCCCCTTTGATTTGGAAGATTAAATATTAAACCTATCTTACAATACGCTATGATTAATACCGGTATGCATAATTATTCGTATAATAAGAAATGGCCAACAGTAAAACCGATACCGTCCGCATTGCTTTGAAAATATAACGAAAATATTTCAGTTAATTATGGAGAAACTCGGGTCTTTTCAATATTTTAAGGAATTTTATTTCCATAAATCAAAGATTTTTTAAAGTGAAAATTTTAGTGGGAGAATTTCAAAAGAACCAGAACTATGTAAGTCTAACAAAATTTACTTTGAAGAGAGCGAAGTCCACTTTTGTTAATTAGCTTGTCAATTATGGGGGCCTCTACCGGGTGTGCGTATATTGTTGTAATAACCATGTCCGGCTTTTGATTAGAGTGATGTAGTTGGTCATAGCTAATTGAGCAGAAGCATATATAAATCACATTTTCTCCAGTGAATAATCAATTTATACATCAGATTTGTTTATGTTTAAATTAATACTTTAATCTGAACCTGATTTTATCTTTATTGTTTTTTAATATCTATGATATTTAATTTTCGTTATTCACATTTGTATCGAAGAGTTATGCTTATATTGCACTGATATATGAAAGAACAGTAAATATAGTGTTTGCGGAATAATTGTATAACAAACATACACATTTCACAAAGTATGCATCTATAAACATACGAAATCTTATATTAATTTTTTTTATTCATTGCAGAATATGTATAAAATTTTTATATACCCGTACTCAATAAACTGTGACCTGCTTCGTCAATCTAATCAAACACCAGAATTAGTTATTACAACAATACAAACACAACCGGTAATGGGCCCCCAAAATAGGCAAGAAAACAAACGGGAGTTCGCCCTCTTTGAAGTAATCTCAATTGTTAGACTTATTCAGTTCTGATTTTATAACACACGTATATTGTTATGAAATTCTCCAACCGTTTTTATTTATAGAAATAACCTGATAGAAATCCGTAAAAATATTAATCAAGACCGAGAATTATCACTGGTACTTTTTTGCCTGCAATATTATGAACTAGTTATTGAGGCGTGTCATTGATCACAGGCGCTTGAATCCCTATTTGTAATAAAGTCTTCATATCCCCAGTGTTCTTAAAAAATACTACGAAAGAATCAGTTCAAAGGAACCAATAAAAATACTGTCATACCATACTATCTACTATATTATGAAATATAGTAGATAGTATGGTATGACAATATTTTTATTGGTTCCTTTGAACTGATTCTTTCGTAGTATTTTTAAGAACACTGGGGATATGAAGACTTTATTACAAATAGGGATTCAAGCGCCTGTGCATTGATCAACATATGTTAATGGTAACTAAGACAAAATGTAAAAAAAAGGACTGTCATTATGAAAAGAAAGTTCAAATGAGAAATGGATGGGTGAATGGACGGTATGTAAGAGGTTTCCTTGATATTTCCACCAGGGATTACGGGTCCAGTGTCGTCAGGCGGGTTTCCTTGCCGATTTCCGAGTGCCGCTATACGCGCCCGCGAGTTCTTCACGCGACCGCCTTCATCTTAGCTAATATGCAGTTGAACGATGTGTAAATTAAAAAAATAGTTCCTAAAGAAGCATAAATGTGAAACAAGATATAACTTTCTTCATAAAAATCAGTTAATCTGACTATACCTGCAAAATGAGGGATTAATAAAGCCAGGGACATTTAGCGGGACCGGGTTTTCTTGCCGACATCATCAGTAATCGCAGTGCCACTGCCGACATGCCGAATAAATTACCGTTAATTATTTGAAAATATTAAGAGGATGGTATCAAATTTTGTTCAAGTACCTTAACAGGCAACGTACTTATAACTTTACTGCGCATTAACCACATTATTTCCAATTATTTATTTTCTTTTTCGGCAAGATGGGCTTCGGCATTTTGGGTATGTGAAAATTTGTTTCGGCATTCTGGGTTTCGGCCATCTGGTCTACATTCATTCTAAGCCCCGCACGGCCGAAACATGCCCTGTCACTGGGGTGAAATATTAAGACCATTTGTCGACTTATCTAGCGAGATTCACTCGCACACTATCATCATCTGATCAGTGTTTAGACGTATATACATTACCCTCAGGTAAGCTTTTCATAAACAGTATTTATTCTGTGCCCCGTTTGGCCTTAAAATCTAGACGGTTTTTAAGCCCCGCTCGGCCGAAATATGCCCTCTCACTGGGCTAAAATACAAACTACAACTGACCAATTAATAATAATCAAGTTACAGCGAGATTTCTCGCTAAATGTAAGATCTTCTTATATTATTACATGTGAACTTAAGCATAGTAATACATAAAATAATATTACCAGATAATTCAACGATTGCACAGTAGTTTTAATCAGTTAAAGAAAGTCTACCTGTAATATACAACACCTATACATGACTTTAATTGAAGGAAAATGGTAAGCAGTGCTGCCCAAGAATTTGTTAAATCAAAGTTATTTATTACCCTACAAGTATCTATGAATATAACATTCAAATTAGATATCAGGGTTAGTTACCTATTCATTAGTTTATTTGAATAATGAGAATTTCCTTTTTAATCTGTGTCTAGCATTTACAGGTTACTGTTTATATTTTCATACATCATTATTTTAT
The DNA here is from genome assembly GCA_026874595.1 of Sipunculus nudus. Classification (NCBI taxonomy): domain Eukaryota; kingdom Metazoa; phylum Annelida; class Sipuncula; order Golfingiida; family Sipunculidae; genus Sipunculus; species Sipunculus nudus. The sequence goes on from CM049314.1 coordinate 73,789,362, forward strand.
CATCAAGAATATTATCATTCTGATTTTTATCATTATTTATTTCTTCTTATTAAGCTCTGTAGATTCAGATTATTTGTAATAGCTAACTTAGTTTGTAGTACTCAGAGTTAAATTAACATTTCTTAACTCGATTCCGCAGTGAAATATATATTTTGGTTACAAAAAAAATGTTCTACCCATCCAGCAATGTATATGTGGTTTGTTATTTATTTTAAATATCAATACTCTCAACTGCAATATAAAGTGGACTTAAACTTGAAGTCAGCTTATTTATTCATTTTATTCGTATATTTATTCCAATTATTTAGTATTTTGGTGTGTTGCTCACCTATTAATATTATTGATAGGATTTCACTGAAATTAACCTAATTAAACAAGTTAAGCTTCTAAATGAGCGATGCCAGATTAAGTGGTGTGTTAGGTATGCACACTGATCTAATTTGTTTTAATTACTCTGAATACTAAAGAGAAACAAATTTGTGCTGGTTGATGTTATAGCTAGGTTTAGGTATGATGACAGGTACAATCGTATGCAAGTGGTGCCATCATACCAGATACAAAATACTCTAGGTGAAAGGTGGTACCCTGCCAAAATCGAGAACTCTCTAGGCGATATGCTGAACCCATAAGGTGGACATGCAGCCATGTCAGACACCAAAATCACTAGGCAAAAATTGTTTCCATGCCGGAGAACATCTCCTTTAAAAGGCGACTGGGAACTTTGCCAGCAACAAAACACTGCATAAAAAGGGACAACCACGCCAGGTATCACCCAAGGCAACTGGTATATATTTTAAGCCCTTATATGCTAAACTAAAAAAAAAAAACTCAACCAGGAAAAGCACATAATATGCCGGGATAAGAACCCTAGAAAGCAACTAGTAGAACTCTCAAAGTTAAGGCAGAATAAATGGTACTATGCCTAATACTGAGAGTTAGGCAAATAGAATACGAATAAAAAACCTTCCAGGTGTGTCAGAAAATGTTACATCCAGCCTATAGTTAGTTAATTTCATCAGAGAAATTCAAAGTAATATTCATGCATATCTAGTCCAGCAGTATGTGAGGCAGAATAAAATGCTTTTAACTAAATTTATAAGTATAATACTATTTACTTCTGAATTTTGTCTAATCAAGCAGAGTTGTAAATGTTAACCACTAGAATTGGAAATAACTAAGTTTGTAAAATTTTTATTTTAAAATAGGAATTTTATAATTCAAATGTAATTAATAATAAAATGTTTATGAACAGTTTAAATAGATTTGAGATTATCAATTGTAACAAGTTATTAGAATTATCTCAAGGCAAGGGCTAAACACCTTAAAAGTATCTGCTTATATCAGTTGGACATATAAGAGAGACCAACAGAAAGATAGGCACAATTATTAAATTATTTTTTATTTAAATGTTATTTTTATTGGTGTAATTAGTTTACGAGTTTTATTTAATTATTTATTATTTTATAATTTGAAGTGGGTTACCAGCACATGAAAACATGTTAAAGGTACACATTTTCAGGTTGGGTATAAGGTACATGACACATGACATAGGTTCACATGACATCACACCAGGTAACAGGTGTATCTAAATAGGGGTGGTGTGTTAGATAACTTGTCTGGGCTCCTTTGACAGAGTTTGTGTTGATAGCAAATCTCAACTTATCCTACTCAGTATGATATAACCCCATATGGGACACTGAATGCACCTGGATTATTAATCTGACCTGCCAGATAAGGGGATTACCAGCAGGCCATGTGAGACACAGCTAACTAATTTAAACCCAAGGGTGATGTTAATTCCGGTGGGGATTATGCAATAACCTGTGACCAGAAGATGAAACTTGACCAACGGGTCTGTTGGTTTGAATGACACACTAAAATGTATCTACCAGGTGGTGGATGCTGGAGTTTGTGCCCTTTATGTAATTTAAAACTGGCCAAACAATAGAACACTAGGTACGGTAATTTAAGGATTTAAAGCCTTGTTTTAAAACCAGCATGTAGGCTAAATTTCTTTACACATAAAACCCATTTGGTTTAAACATAAAGATTACTGAATATCGGGTTTTACAATAACAAATATAGGGCAGGCTTATAAAAATATTTTTAACTGACAATCCAGTTTAGACTATAATCAAGTATTTAACTAATGTTTCTAACAAAATACATTCACAGGTAAAACAGTATACATATGGTCAAGTCTACGGTTCAATCTATACATATTTACAAATAGAAGCTATGTTACATTTATTCAAGAGACAGCTACGCATAATAAAAGGTTGAGCTGTTACTCTTATTTCAGTATAATCCAGCTAATTTAGATCAAGTCTTGAAAGTTGTTATATACATAAATCTGATTAACTGATTAATTTTGCAAAGAAAAGGTCATTCATTATAAGTAAAATACAACATATATACAATTGCAGGCACAAGTTGCCTGGCTGTTTGCATGTATGCATGGGGGGCATGAAATATTTGCGGATTACGCTTATGCCCAATGTAATTAGAAGATGTGTGTTACAGTTTTTACACATCCCCTAATGGTACATATAGCATGTTTTATTTCTCTTGCTTTTACATCTTAGTTACACATATTTTATTTACATAATTATAGGACATTTTTTTTCTTTTTTTTTTTCTATATAACCTGGTGAGAACACACAATTCAAGTTATCTGCTGAGGGATTTAATTTCACATAAGGATTGAAGTAATTAGAAATATAATGATATTAAGGCATTCATTTCATAAGAATGTAAAAGTAGTATGACATGTTTATCTACAATGAAAATTCCCTATGGCCCTGGTATTTACTGTAAATTGTACAGATAAAGGTGCAATACTGTGGGATTATTGTACACCTACAAATGATTTTGAATTTAATAGATGATTATTTGAAGCATACACAGTTCTATAATGTATACACTGCTTCTTAGCCAAAAGAAGAGCAAATTACTATAATAGTTTATCAAAATGAATCTAAAGTTGTACTAACTATTTCAGATAATATAACCTGCATTGTTCTTTAAACAGAGACGGCCTACATTTATAAACACTCCCTATTCTGGTTCACAAAATAAATGCATTAAATAAAAGGAATTTCCTTAAGAAATGAAACTCAGGCATTTTTAAAGCTGTTACTATGTTTCTATTAATATCAATAGATCACTTATTAAGCAGAGTTTTACAACCTAAGCCCCTTCCATATATATATTCTGATTCTAAAAAAAAACCAGAATTAACTCAAAATAAGCAATTTATTTACCAGAATTCTTCTCCTAGCTGCTGATAACAGCCAAAAAGCATTGCTCGCCAGATGTAGCTGCTTATTTATTCTTGGAGGAAATTGGGCTATGGCAACATGCACTGGCACAATTTCAAAGAGATAAAACAACACTGTTTTACTGGAATAAAATTTAGAGCCTAAACCTTCAAATTATCAGTACTGCATATTATTTTTAAACTTATAAATGAAACAGAAAGATACTTACCAGGCTAGGTAAAAGGACTGCTCTTTGGTAGTGGGTGCCTCTTCACCTGGGTAGCTGACACTGTCGTAAAACCAACCCCAAGGTGAAAAAGAAGCCATATACCCTCTGCCTGCCACATAGGGCAGGCATAGGGGTCCACTGCTTGATGATCCAAGAGAGAGAGAATCCCCAGGGCAAGGGAGTTTTATCCTAGAGGGGCATAGGGCGAAGTCCTTAGCTGCCTGTGATTGGCTATGGGGCATCTCTATATTGACTGTCAATCAGTGTTGATGCCCCGCCCCTAGCAAGGTCAAAGGGCAAGAATGTTACAATTTCATTCATATCTCAAGAAGTTGGCCGAGCCTAGGTGTAAATAACACTTTTAAACTTAGTTTTAAAATCAGGAATATTGGTCAAACTTAGTGGGATTAATTTTTAACTATTATGGCTATATATTTAACTTTTGAAAACTTAATTACCTTCACACATTATTTGTTTATGAAATGTAACTTTTATATAACACTTACCATAGACCCATTTTTTCCCTAGGTGCATCACTAAATGATTTCAGGCCAAAAATTTCATTTATTACACAGTGCATATGCTTTAGCTCATGTCCATTATTCTATAATTTACAGAGGTCCATTTCAGCAGGGCCATTTTCTCTTAGCTTTTCAAATGGTAATATACATGAAAAACCAAAAGAAATAAAACTATTTTGCAGTTACTAATATTTTCCAAAATTCAGCTGAGCGACGGGACCCATGGGTCCCTTGTTTCTAACTGCATTTTCTAAGATTTTATAGGGGAAAAGCTAAAAATGCTTTGAAAAACTTCTTCTCTGAAACTGTCCAGCCAAATTGTCCCAGATTTCACAGAAATGATCCCTGGAACAATCTCTCTTAAGTTTTTTGAATGGTTCAAGTTCGATGATTTTTTGTTGAGTTACAGGAGGTTGATCTTAGTCATCTGTCCAAAAAAGCACACTAAAATTTCAATCTCAGAAACGGCTAGTGCTATAATCACCAAATTTTATGCCAATGTTTGTCACATGTCATATCAGAAATTGAGGTATTGGAGGTGCCACCTACATTGATCTATTTTTTCAAGCAAAAATGTAATTTTAGACTCTTCTAGCTTATACACTGTTTTATGATGAAACTGTTAAGCTGATTGGTTTAAACTTTATAAGGATTTTTCTATGGTAGGTTTCTGCCAGTTTTATAAAAATAGATTGGGTAATTGCAAAAAATAGTGTAACCAATTGAAAAAGGCTTTCTGTGTTTGAAAACAGATTTGACAACATGCTGAGTTTCAGCAGCCAAGTCAAGAGGTCACTCGGTACAACCAGGTGGGGTCCAGACATCACCATGGCAACTGACCAGGCTCTGTCTGGTGTCTAGACAATGTGTCTAGACGTCTAGACTCAGGGTTTAGACGTCTAGACACATTGTCTAGACGCAGAGACACATTGTCTAGATGCAGAATGCCCAGATTAGAGCTATTGGAACTATATCTTTTAACTGTTTGAAAAAACTTGATTTGCATTTTTAGCGAATCTGTGAGCTTATGCAATGGTGTGGCGTCCGTCATAGCTATCTCAAAAAGGCCTGGAGCTAGCATAATTTCTCTTTGCATTGGTTGGACTTATACATCCTGGAAAGCTTTCTTGATTTTATGACAGGCGGCCCCACATACATTCACTTTAACGCTGTAGACATCCAAGCTCATATCTCGAGAACTGTCTGACCGATTGGGCCAAAATTTTGCATGTGTATAGATCTCACATGGCTCTTCGTCATATGCAAAACTGGAGGTGGAGGTGGAGCCACCTACATTTATGTTTAAGCTGCAGACATCCAGGCTTATATCTAAGGACTGGTTTGTTGTATCCTCAAATTTTGCATGTGTATAGATCTCACATAGCTCTTTATCATACACAAAGCTGGTGGAGCCTTCTGCCACCATTTTTGCACAGCGTCCGTCTGTTTGTCTGCCATAGGCTAAAATCACTCATATCTCAAAAGTGGTTTGACTTATTTGCAGGTTTTTATATCTGGGTTAGCTTTCTGGATTTTGTGGCAGGTGGCACCTCCTACATATATGTTTAAGCTGCAGACATCCAGGCTTATATCTAAGGACTGGTTTGTCGTATCCTGAAATTTTGCATGTGTATAGATCTCACTTGCTCTTTATCTTACACAAAGCTGGAGGCGCCACATGCAACCATTTTTGCTCAGCGTCTGTCTGATTGTCTGCCATAGGCTAAAATCACTCGTGTCTCAGTAGTGGTTTGACTTTTCTGCCTAAAATTTTCCTTTACTGTTTACATTTATTTTAGATTTCCGACAAATTTGACACTATTTATTTTTACACTAACAACAGTATATTTTCAAGCTTTTTTGTATCTTTATCAGATTTTCAACAGTTCCCATTAAGAGGGTTTGCTGAAGATTATTGAAAATCATTGAAACTTAGAAATAACATGCAATATTTTTGTCCTGAAAGAATCTATACATATCATGGCATTCTAGTTGCCCATTATGAGTGCTCTTTAGTGGCTTGTAAACAGTAAAGGGTTATACATCTTTGATAGCTTTCTGGATTTTGTGGCAGGTGGCACCACCTACATTTATGTTTATGTTGCAGACATCCTGGCTTATATCTCAGGAATGGTTTGTTGTATCCTGAAATTTTGCATGTGTATAGATCTTACTTGCTCTTTATCTTACACAAAGCTCGAGGCGCCACCTGCAACCATTTTTGCAAAGCGTCCGTCTGTTTGTCTGCTGTGGGCTCAAATCACTCATATCGCAGTAGTGGTTTGACTTATCTGCCTAAAATTTTGCATGTTTATACATCTTGGATAGCTTTCTGGATTTGGTGGCAGGTGGCGCCACCAACATTTATCTATACGCCGCAGACATTCAGGCTTAAATCTCAGGACTGATTGACATATCCCCCTTAAATTTTTCATGTGCATAGATCTCATATAGCTCTTAATCATACACAAAATGGATGGTGCCACCTGCCACCATTTTTGCACAGCATCCGTCTGTGTCTGCCTTGGGCTAAAATCACTCATATCTCAGTAGTGCTTTGACTGGTCTGTCTAAAATTTTGCTTGTTTATACATCTTGGATAGCTTTCTGGATTTTGTGGCAGGTGGCACAACCTACATGTACACATTAAGGCTGCAGACATCCATGCTAATATGCAACACACCTCACTCTATTTCCCCTTGCCACTGAACCCATGCCTCACTTCACCCGTTTCACTCTGATTTTGGCGAATACACTCAGTCCCTTGTCAACTACCCGTATTCTAGTTTTTAGCTCAGCTGACTATAAGTCATCTGAGCTATAGTCGTGGTCCATTGTCCGTCGTCTGTCTGTCCGTCCATAAGACTGGCACGTTTCGAAACCATTGGACCTACGAATCTGAAATTTGACATACAGTAAGATGCCAAAAATTGGGTCAATAGGACTTCCTTCCTTCGAGATATTAAGGAAAACCTCAATTTTTTATTAGAAATCTATTTTCACACTTCAGGACTGCCTAATATCAAAACCACTCATCTGGTTTTCTTCATATTTACCATAAATATTCCTCTATATAGTTCCTATGTACATGCCAGAAATTAAGTTCGTATTATTTAATTTAAAAAAGTTATGGGCCCAAACATAATGGACTTAGTAAAAAAATCAGGAAAGATATTTGGTCACTTAAGACCAAAAGTGTTAAAGGGAGGGACTTTTTTTCAGTAATACAACTTTAATTGATCAAAATTTTATTGTATACCAAAAATTAGATCAAAATCTGTTAAATTTTTTAAATATTGGCAAAAATATCAAATTTTGCCCAAGTTTGACCATGGCACGTTTTTTTCCTGTAAGTACTGTGGATTTTATTTTCATAGCATGTTTTTGTTAGCATTTTGTCTGTTAACACCAAAATTTGGAAACCAGTTGATAAAAAACTGTAGATTTTATTTAAGTTTTCAAGCACCATGTCACATCAAGTTTACATCAAGCAAGTGTTATGCAGTTTGCTAGAGCTCAGCTCCCCAGCTTCAGCTCTAAGTTCCTTAAATTTAGCATACAGTTAGATGTCTCCAAAACCCCCTACCATGCCAAGAATTTTATCACTAGGACTTAATTCCTTCAAAATATTAATGAAAAACTTCATTTTTCCATTAAAAACCCACTGTTACACTGTAAGACTGCCTAATATCAAAACCACTGATCTGACTTTGATCATATATAATATACATATTTTTCTTTACATTCGCTATGCACATGCCAGAAATGATGTCAGTATTGCGCAAATGTTTTAAGTTATGGGCCCAAACATAATGCACTTTTTAAAAAATCAAGAAATATATTTACTCCCTTAACAAGAGGATTGTTGAAGCTAGAGATTATTTGTCAGGGATGTAACATTACTTTATCAAGATTCAATTGAATACCAAAAATTAGTTCTTAATTTTTCAAATTTTATAAGTTATTAGTATAAATATAAAATTAGTACCTTAATTTTGCCCAACTTTGACCATGGCACGTTTATTTCCTGTGAGCACTGTTGATATAATTTTCATATCATGCATGCATAAGGATTTAATCTTTGTAGTTTAGAAAGCTGAAAGAAATTGGCCAAATATTGTAGCTTTTATTAATGTTTATATGAAACCATGTCAGACCCAGGCTTAATCCAGCCCCTCTTGAGTCACCTGTATGTATACCTTGTTGACCTTTCATCAGATTATGCATGCTTGAGCGAAGCATACACTGGGGCAGCCAGGCAGCTAACGCCCAGCCACAGTTGATCCAGGTGTCCAACCCAACTCATCTAGTAGTTATTTTGAAAAACAACATAACAATAAACAATAAATTAATAATTTTGTATTGGTTTTTTATAACAAATTAAAGAAAAATTAATAGAAAAGGAATTTGTTAGTTGATGAGTAGCAGAAAATTAACTTGCAGTTACTGATGATGTAAGAATCTTGTACGGATGGATAGAATGTCAATGTCAATGTTATTCCAAATAACACCATGCAGTCACCTATGCTTTTTTTCAGTGAAATTTTAATGATGAAAAAATAAATCATATTATTCATTACTAATCATTAGGGGTCATATGAAGGAAATTAATCATAGACAAAGATGCAGTTGATAATATTAATCTAGATTCCTACTGTGTCTAGTGTGTAGATTGATGTGAAAGTAGTCCAAAGTGAATATATTACATTTATTTTTTTTAATATAAATAAAAGCCATAACACCAGGTACTTATGATCATTATTTAAATTTGTGAATTTTGTATATTCTAGATTCTCAACATCTTTGTTTGGCTAAAACTGAATAAATACTAGACATGGTGTGAATGCTTTGCAAATGTATTTGAATACAAATATGAATATGTACTGCATTAAAAAAATTTATTGCATAAGAATGGGAATTCAGGTAAAAATGAAAGTATTTGAATACCAGTGCAGATACTTTCAAAATGTTTTCATGAATGCATTCATGAATATATTTTATAATATTATTTCAATAATCATTTCAGTTATATTTTATTTTAAAAAATCATATGATTTTCTTATTTTTTTAATGAAAATTATATTGGCACAATATTTGTTATTAAATTTTAATAAATAGTTAAACTCTTTTATAATATGTGCTGCTTATAAGTTATATGGCCAAGTCAAAATCTGTGTGACAATAGCACTGCATTTGTTAATAAAATAAATGAAATCAATCCTCTTCCCTGTCTCAAAAGATACTATCAAAATCATACATAAGCTAAACACCAACAACTCATAATAAAGCTTATATTTATTGCCACACAAAACAAGCATGTGCCTCTTTCCCAAATCATATTTTTTATCATATATAACAGCTGAGCGCCGTGACCCATGGGTTTCTTGTTAATGTTTACACATTTTTTCTCTATTTTTTGAGATATATAAATACAGACACAATCTTGGTCTGTTGGTTAATCTGTTTGTTGGTTCAGTTGAATGGGTATATACTACCATTCTGATGATAAAATTTCCTTATGCGAATCTCTTCCCAGTCAGCTGAGAGTCATGACCCATGGGTCGCTTGTTTTTGTGTTGTTTGCCCCCATGCCAGAATTCAGCAGTGATGTTTGTTTAATTGTTTCTTGTTCTAAGTGTTTATTACTTGCATTGTTCATATATACAAGTTACACATGTTCATGCAAAGTAATGGTCCAGCATTGAAGCAATACACCTCATTGCATTAGGCCTGTAGGCCTTGTTATTTTTCATTCATTTTCCCCCATATTTTTGGACATGTCAAATTACAGCAAGATGCCTTTTTTTATCATTCATGGTTCCCGCTAGTGTCCTGAAACCTCGTATATTTTATTGATCATGACTTATCATGACCTATATTCTGCAAGTGACTGGCCAAAAATATGATAACAAGCACCCAGAGAGTCAGGCGGGGCACAAAACTGTAGGCATATACTTTTGGACCTAGCACCTTCTAATCTAATAAGACATCCAATGAGTTCCTTGGACTAGTCTCCTTTGAATCCTGAAATTAGGTCACTGTGACCTACATTCTTTTAGCTTTATGCAGAATACCTAATTTTGAGCAGGAAGTCAGACAGGGCACAAATCTTAAATGTTGGGTCTAGAAATGTCTTTCTTAAAATAAAGGGAGGACACTGTAATGTCTCCTTTGACATCCAAAAGAAGGTCACTGTAACCTATGTACTGTGAGTTGAGTACCCTGTCAGTCCGATCAAGGAGATTACAGAGTGGAGTATAAAGTGAGAGTTTGGCCGTGTCAGATGTTGCTGACGGGGGTCATAAAACTTGCTGCTCAAAAGCAAACAGAGATGCTGCTAATAAGCCCGGCGCTATTTGATTCAGCACGAGAGACCCCCCCTTCGGCATGACTTCGGAACATCTTGTTAAATTCACGGCTGCGGTAAAGATGGGCGATTTTACAAGATCAACGCTGTCAGTGACAGAGCAGGCGATGGCTCACTGTTATCCATCAAAATGAAATTCATCCGGTCATGAGCGTAATAATTATAAGTTATTGACGGAATACTATAATACATGGCTAATTATTAATATATGTCAGAAGGGTGGGAACAGATGGAAATTCTTATAATTCAGAAGTTATTCAGGGAAAGTAAGGTTTACTTTTACCAGTTGTCTGTCATGAATCACAGCAGAAGTTGATGCAGAGTGACCGCATCTATCCCAAAATTGATCCAGTGATTCCTTAACACGAGACCTCTCTAGATATATTTGTAATGCATAATTCTTGACAAAACAACCCATTTGCGCATTCATATTTCAGGTCAATGTTATTACAGTGATTTTCCGCTCAGGTACTAGATATATCGCTCTCCCCTTCAGCGAGCTTCATCGGACCGGGAAAGTAACATCTTAATTGCAGACTCGCTTTATCAAAGGCCGTGCCGCCGCTGCGCCTGACACCGCGGCACAATAGGTGCACAATAGAGTTAATATGGGCTTATCAGGTCTTAATTGCAATAAGCGCACGGCTTACACTTGAGGTTTCTGACAGTTGATACTCCAGTCTGTAATCTCCTTGATCAGATGGACAGTTGTAGCAGTGTGACATAAAAACTTCTGGGGAGTTCCTGGTAAATTCTTCTTAGAAACCTTAAATAAGATCCCTCTTACCTATTTACTATGCAGGCAAGATATATTATATTGGTTAATATTTCTATTGAATTTTATCAGTGCCCATCATATTTCTTGTAAGAGTTATCGCAGTGACTTCTCAATCTTAAAATAGAACTCAGGTGAAATATTCAATTTGTCAGTAATTAAAGTGAGTTTTGTGAAAATCCGTCTAAGCCCCAGTAATTAAGTTATCATGGTGGCACCACAGGTAAACAGATAGATAGACAGACGGATGGAAGGACAGATTGACCAATAGACTGTGGGTATACTATAAATTGTTCCATAATAGACGGGCATATAAAAATAATTTGAAATATCTATAGAATCATGAAAAATTACCTCCCTTAGGACCCACTTAGCTTCAATCCTGACGGTTCAAGACCAGGAAGATGCATATATCAGAGGCTGTGAAGTGTTGCTCTAGATTAATTATTTAAATCAATTAAAGAGAACACTGAACAAGTTTTAGGCATCTGATTGTACAGCACACTCCATATTTGAGATATTACAGTACAGGATTGTGAATATATAGGTATATAATTATAATGACAACAGAAGGTAACGATACATTTACAACTATTATACTGTGAAAAGCACATATGAATGTATCATCACTAAGTCCATATAAATTCTTATAACCTAACCAGGCTAACCTTATTGTCAAATGTCCATTGTTTGTGCTTCTTCCTTGGTGAATCTGTATATGAATCAGTAGTGGTGGGAGTTGGTTCCTTTTTCATAACTGATCATCGGTTTGGACAAACCGATCAATGAACGATTAATAATTGGTTCAGACAAAAATAAAGAAATGTGCAAACTGTACTCTCTTAAACCACTATATAAGAGTTATTCCAGTTTAGCACTTGTATGTCTCCTTCTATGAGTAGATCCATTTGTGAGTCAAATGTATAAATTTAAGTCTAGTTTCACACTTTTATATCTCCTTCCGTGAGTAAAGTACTCCATATGTTAATCAAATGTACAAATGATTCCAGTCTAACACACACTTGTATATATTTATATAAATACATATATATATATATATATATATATATATATATATATATTTTTTAGGTGGCACTCTATCACTAACCCCTGGACCTGGAATCTTAAAACTTGATATCCTTGGAGGTCCATGAAAAATCTCTGTGGAAACCTGAAATTAGGTCTCTGTTACCCATATTCTCTGAGCTATGGGTCTCGTAAATACCCCCCAGAATAATTAAAAATATGATACAAAAGCTCCAGTATCTGAATAACTAATGCATTGATCACTATGATTTTGTGCAAGAATATTGATCCTGGAGTGTTCTGTCAGTTTCTGCTAACTGGTGGCACCACCTGTATTTTTAGCTAACCTGTGAGCTTATGCGATGGCGCAGCGTCGTCCGTCCGCCGTCCAGGGCTGGCTTTCCGCCGTCCAGGGCTGTAAGTCAGAAACTGTCGGAGCTAGCAGCTCCAAATTACATGTAAGAATTTGTCACATGTGAAACTTGGTGGCCTGGAGCTTATTATTGGGTATCTGGATTAATTTAGATTTTATAGAGAAAAAGCTTAAAAACCTTTAAAAATCTTCTTCTCTGAAACTGTCCAGCCAAATTGTCCAATATTTCACAGAAATGATCTCTGGAACAATCTCTCTCAAGTTTGTTCGAATGGTTCTAGTTCCGAGATTTTTGGCCGAGTTACAGGAGGTTGAACTTAGTCATCTGTCCAAAAAAAGCACACTAAAATTAAAATCTCAGAAACGGCTAGAGCTATAATGACCAAATTTTATACCAATGTTTGTCACATATGTCATATCTGATTTTGAGGTATTGGTGGCGCCACCTACATTGATGTGTTTTTTACAAGCGAAAATGTTATTTTAAACTCTTCTAGCTCATACACTGATTTATGATGAAACTGTTCAGCTGATTGGTTTAAACTTTACAAGAATTATTCTATGGTAGGGTTCTGCCAGTTTTATAAGAATAGATTGGATAAATACAGTTTTAAAAAAGCATTGTAGCCAATTGAAAAAGGCTTTCTGTATTTGAAAACAGATTTGACTTCATGAAGCCAAGTCAAGAGGTCACTCAGTACAAACAAGTGGGGTCCAGACATCACCATGGCAACTGACCTGGCTGGGGGGTGGGGTGTCTAGACAATGTGTCTAGACGTCTAGACACAGCGTCTAGACGTCTGGATACAATGTTTAGATGCAGAATTCCCAGATTATTGGAACTATATCTTTCAACTGTTTGAAAAAACTTGGGTTGAATTTTAAGCAAAACGGTTTTATCATCAGGTCACATGTGAACTGCTGCGCCTTCATTTTTGGTTGACATCTGACCTTTCCTTGCTGCCCAGTGTCCATTTGTGCGTCTGTTTCCACACATAAACCCACATATCTCGGAAACCGTTTGACCGATCAGGCTAAAAATTTTGCACAAATGTATCCCTTTGATAGCTTTATAACATACACTAAAATGGTGGCGCCACCTGCAACCATTTTTGCACAGCGTTCATCTGTTCATCTGCCTTGGGATAATATTACTCATATCTCAGCGGTGGATTGACTTATCCACCTGAAATTTTGCAGGTTTATACATCCTGGACGGCTTTCTCGATTTTATGACAGGTGGCGCCACCTACATTCACATTTACTCTGCAGACATCCAAGCTCATATCTCTGGAACCATTTGACCGATAGGGCCAAAATTTTGCATGTGTCTAGATCTCACATCGCTCTTAATCATAGGCAAAACTGGTGGTGCCACCTGCAACCACTTATGCACAGCGTCCATCTGTTCATCTGCCTCTGGATAAAGTCACTCATATCTTAGCAGTGGTTTGACTTATCCACCTGAAATTTTGCAGGTTTATACATCCTGGAAGGTTTCTTGATTTTATGACATTCACATTTACTCTGCAGACATTCAAGCTCATATCTCATGAACCGTTTGACCGATTAGGCCAAAATTTTGCATGTGTATAGATCTCACATAGCTCTTCATCATAGGCAAAACTTGTGGTGCAACCTGCAACCATTTATGCACAGCGTCCATCTGTTCATCTGCCTTAGGTTAAAATCACTCATATCTCAGCAGTGGTTTGACTTGTCCACCTGAAATTTTGCAGGTTCATACATCCTGGACAGCTTTCTCGATTTTATGACAGTTGGCGCCACCTACATTCACATTTACTATGCAGACATTCAAGTTCATATCTCGGGAACCTTTTGACCGATTGGGCCAAAATTTTGCATGTGTATAGATCTCACATAGCTCTTGGCGCCACCTGCAAGCACCTATGCACAGCATCCATCTGTTCATCTGCCTTGGGATAAAATCACTCATATCTCGGCAGTGGTTTGACTTATCCACCTGAAATTTTGCAGGTTTATACATCCTGGACAATTTTCTCGATTTTATGACAGTTGGCACCACCTACATTCACGTTTAAGCTGAAGACATCCATGCTAATATGCAACACACCACGCTGTATTCCCCTTGCCACTTAATCCATGCCTCACTTCACTCAGATTTCTGCGGATACACATAGTGGCTTGTCGACTACCCATATTCTGGTTTTAAAATGTCCCAGTCCGAAACTTGCAGGTCAGAAACGTCCATTTTGCTGAAATCATAATGACTAAGGTAGATATGCAGGACTTAGGAGGATCAATATTAAATTTTAAAAATAAACCTCCGTTCATACTCCTAAACTTTGCACAGGTTCGCATTAGGCCTGTAGGCCTTGTTCTAATTTTTATACATTTTTTCCTCCATTTTTGAGACCTTTAAATAAACCCTCATATAGTAAGAGGGCACAAATAGTAACCCTTTGACCTAGAATCTTCATACTTGACATCTAGAGAGACAAGAAAAGTCTTCATGGGAAATTGAAATTATGTCTCTGTTAACCTCATCCTCCAAGCTATTGGGCTCATTTGCCCCTCCCCCCCCCCCCCCCCCACTAATAATAAAAGTGTGATACAAAAGCTCCAGTATATGAATTACTAATGCATTGATTGCCATTTTCTTTGCATGCATATTAATCATGGAGTGTTTCATCAGTTCCTGCAGACTGGTGGCACTACCTCCATTTTTTTTTTCAAATTTTTACAAATTAATCTTTTCTGTTTATGAGACCTTCAAATGAAGTGGTCATCTGTCCAAAAGCCCACTGAAATCCATTTTCTAGGATTCGATCTTCACAAAATTCATGATTGTTTTGCACTCTTGCTGTCATTTTGCTCTTTGTTCAACATTCCTTGAATTCCGCTGAGGGTCATATGGTCTTTGGGCCACTAGTTGCTTCTAGTGGCCACTCATTTCACTGTATAATTTTTTGCTGTGCATGGTCTAAATGTGAGCGCCCCTCTTCTGGATGACCATGGTCTTTTATAGATAATATACTTTATTTATTGGCAAGTTCATGCTCCGCCTTGAAACACTAAAGACTAACCAATAAGAAAGAAGGAGCCCACTGGTCCCCAGGCATTATTCCAACCATTTATCTATAGAAACATTAACTAAGTTCAAAGGAACACCATACCCACCCAAAATCCCTTTCATATAGGAGTAGTAACAAATCAAGCACCTGTTATATGCTTGAATACGCTGAACAGCTGTGCACAAGCCCATTACCATGGACAGACATACCAAAAGAAAATATGAACCTCATATGGAAAAATAACAAAAAATATATGAAAAAAAAGATGAAAAAGAATATTATTTCAACAACAAGTCTTGATGGTCTCGAGACAGAGGTGTGGTCAAAGAGGGGTCATATGTGACAAAAGTCCATGGCAACCACTGTCAGTCACATCTGATCTGCACCAACCCTCAATCCCACACACACTCATCCTTGGTCTGATAGCTTTTGTCAGTTTTTGCTGATATCCTGGTTAGTTTTGGAGCATATTACCTGAGAAGTGTCACATTTGGTAGATAATTATAATATATCCAGGTCACTGTTTTTCTGAGGTGTTCACTGAATCTTGAAGCTGTGCACAGAAGTGAAAGGTTTTTGGATCAGGAAAATTTAACAAGATTTAGAATCATGACTTTACTTCTCACAATTAAATATATTTATCAACATATTTTATATTTTATTATTATCAAGTCTTTGTAGTATAATATTTGGGGTCACATTTGAATTTATCTGAAACTTACTTTATTGTTCTGTTCTATGTTGGTATAGAGAGTTAACTAGGTTTACCACAGGGATGACACCTTATAAATTTTTGTCTGGATTATATGCAGCATTCACTGTAAGATAGATGGCGCCACATACATTTTCTGTACTTTATCCAGCTTAATCCCATATATGTAATGTGTATTTACAGATTTTCCAAGACAATCACCTTGGTCTTGCCCAGCTGGAAAACACAAATGGATAGACGACCAGTCATGTCTTCCAGGTATGATATTTGATTCAACATCACAAATGAAGTCATTTTAATTTAA
Organism: Sipunculus nudus; assembly: GCA_026874595.1. Lineage (NCBI taxonomy): Eukaryota > Metazoa > Annelida > Sipuncula > Golfingiida > Sipunculidae > Sipunculus > Sipunculus nudus. Next base: position 73,805,985 of record CM049314.1, read on the forward strand.
TGAAGTAGCAAAAAATCATGTCAGTATTGGTTTATATCTGTCTGTGTACTAACTAATAATCAAGTGTAGGTTTCTTTTTTTTTCAAAGCTAATGTTGTAAAAGAAATTTATTAAAATGTTTTAAATGATCATGGTCTTGACAGATATAGGGAATTTTATGGTTAAAAAGTAGGTACAGTAGAAAGCCATTTATCTGAACATCCCATGGGACAGGTTTTGTCTGGAAAAATTGAAGGCAAGATTAACGGTGAAAATATTAAATACAAACTGTGCTCCATTGTCATTCATGTACACATGGATGCAGGTGACTGTGACGCTTGGCTATGGAGTGTAATTGCACATATGTAGCTCCACGACTGCAGATGCATGCACTTGTTAGGCGAGAGGTGAAGTGACAAGTACTAAGTACTTATTATCAATAAACATTAATTTCAGAAACTTTTGTGAAATTTTGGATGAAAAGTCATGGTTTTGGTGGTAATTAATATTTCAAATTTGGTTGAGCATTGTTCCAGATCAACTGTGTTTAAAAAACAGTGCTTCACTGTAATGACTGGATTTATGTCCACAGTTTTGTACATAAAACTGTTCTTTTAAATTGCCCTAGATGTATTGTAAACATAGTATATTCTGATAAACAGATAGTTTATTTTAATATATATTGTTGATCAAAGTAAGTATATTGTATACATCAATCCACTTCCTTTACTGCTGTGGGAAGAGTGGAGTATGGAAATAGCAGAATGAAATTGAATAAAATTAAAAAAAAAAAAAACCTGCCCTAGCTTTTATGATTAGTTACTTATGATAATGGCATCCTTGTCTGGTGTTTCTTTTTCTGGAAAATCCTCGTCCAAAATTTCTGTCCACCTTAGATAACATTGAACGCTGGAAAGTGGTTAATTTGGCGTATCTGAATTTTCCCGCTTTTTTCATTTTACAGCATTAGCGCAGTTCAATTTTCACGTGAATCAGTATGTACAGGGTATTCGATTTGTGTAATATTATCAAAATATTTCAACAATTACATAAAAGATAGGTTTGTAACCCAACCTACCTTTCACCTAACAAGCTTCGGCTGCAGGACCGTACTGTGTACATGCTACTTGGCTACAGGCTAGTGAGTACCATGACTGCACGGGGTAAACAATGTGTAATTACCGGAACGAATTATGTTTGATGATGTTATGGTACTGCAACGTGGTTTCCCAGCACAACCATTCCAGCACACTGTCTTATTTCCACGCATACGACTGTTTAACACCTTATAGCCCTGCGTGTTGGTAAACAGTCTGTTTACCATAACAAGGCCATGACCGGAGGCTTGATTTACAGGGTGGACCAGAAGTGTTTAAGTCAGCAGGAACATGTATTACATTTTTGGGCCAAGTCAGTCAGGGCATCTGATTTGCATGTGTTGTATGTGGCTTTGTGCAGAACACGGCCTGACGCACTGTTTATGTTGACACCTGTGATCACACCTGGTTCACTGTATTTTACAATCATTAATTTACAGGAGAAAGCAAACGGTTTCAAGGCATTATTTTGGCAGGTACAGATTTATTTTAAAGGGAAGAATCTATTTTTTGTGTTAACTCAACATGCCTTTTAGGTGATACAGAATCATCTATTCAATTTGTCATTACTCTTTACTTTTGTATCTTACAATAGTGTCAGCACCTGACTGTATATAAGTTAACTACACGTCATGTCTGGGGTGTTCAAAATATTGCTTATTCTTAATTTAGCGCAAATCACTCTCCGCGTAAAGCGCAAAAATTGAAGCCTCACTAACCAAAAAATTTCCACTGTATATCTTGATGGTTTACTGTCATGACTGTAAGTCATCTGAGCTGTAGTGATCACTCTCAGATGGGGATCCAGGGGAGGGGTTCAAGGGGTCCAGATCCCCCCCTTTTTCATCTGCTGCAAGCTTTTGTAAAAGGTATTAGACAAAATTTTGGGGCTGGACCCCCTCTTTTCTGGACCTGGTGACCTTTCTTAGGGTTTTGATTAGTCCTGCTTGGTTGGACCCTAACTTTTCCAAAATCCTTGATCTGCCCCTGACTCTTTGTACGTCTTCAATCCACCCATCAGTAATCAGGCCGCCTCGTTGTCCGTTAACAGTTCACAAATTGTAAACGCTGAACCAAGAATCTTCTAACTTGACATCCAGGGAGGTCCATGAAAAATCTGAGGAACTCTAAACTAGGTCTCTGTTACCCATATCCTCAAAGGAATGGGGCTCAAAAGTACCCCCTGAATATAATTAAATATGTGATAAAAAAGCTCCAGTATCTGAATTATTAATGCACTGATAACCATGATTCTTAGCATGCTAATTGATCATGAAGTGTTTCATCAGTTCCTGTAGACTGGTGGTGCCACCTGAATTTTTAGCTCAGCTGACTGTAAGTCATCTGAGCTATATTGATCACTCTTTGTTCGTCATCTGTCCGGCTGTTTGGCTATCCGGCAATCTGGCTGTCTGTCCGTTAACAAGGCACAAATCGTAACCACTGGACCTGGAATCTTTAAACTTTACATCCAGCTCAAATATCTGAACAGTTAATGCATTGATCACCATGATTCTTTGCATGCATATTGATCATGAAGTGTTTCATCAGTTTCTGCAGACTGGTGGCCCCACCTGTATTTTTTCGATTTTTTACTATTTTTTATCTATTTTTGAGACATTAAAAGATGCAGTCATCTGTTAACAGGGCACAAATCGTAACATCTAGACCTAGAATCTTCTTTCTTGACATGTAGGGAGGCCCATGAAAAGTCTCCTTGGAAACCTCAAATTAGGTCTCTTTCACCCATATTGTCTGAGCTATGGGGCTCAGAAATACCCCCCAGAATAACCAAAAATTTGATACAAAAGCTCTGGTATCTGAACAACGAGTGCATTGATTGGCATTATTCTTTGCATGCATATGCATCATGGAGTGTTTCATCAGTTCCTGCAAACTCTTGTTGCCACCCGGACTCATTTGAATTTTTACGCATTTTTATCTTTATTTTTGAGTCCTTCAAAGATGTGTTCGTCTGTTTACAGGGCACAAATCATAACTATTTGAGCTTGAATCTTCTTTCTTGACATCCTGGGAGGTCAATAAAAACTCCATGGAAACCTGAAATTAGGTCTCTGTTACCCATATTCTCCGAGCTATGGGTCTTAGAAGTACCACCCAGAATAACTAAAAAATTGATACAAAAGCTCCAGTATCTGAACAACTACTGCATTAATCACCCTGATTCTTTGCATGCATATTCATCATGGAGTGCTTCATCAGTTCTTGTGGACTGGTGGCATCACCTAAATTTTTCCAAAATTTTAACCCAATTTTTTTCGCTAGGCCTATTTATGAGACCTTCAAAGATGCAGTCGTCCCTTAACAGGGCTCAAATCATAACCATGGGGCCAAGAATCTTCAAACTTGACATCCTGGGAGATCTGTGAAAAGTCTCCTTGGAAACCTGAATTAAGGTCTCTGTTACCCTATTTTCTGAGCCATGGGGCTTATAAGCACCCCTCAGAATAATTGAAAATTTGATACCAAAGTAGGGCACAAATCATAACCATGGGGCCCAGAATCTTTTAACTTGACATCCTGAGAGTTCCTCAAAAGTTCTCCCCAGAAACCTGAAATTGGGTCATGGTGACCTATATTCCCAGAGTTTTGGTGTATGTTTGAGCATCCCAGAAATAATGCAAAATACACACAAATTGCCAGATTCCTCATGAAAGGTTGTCATCAAATTTGTCTTTATGGGTTGGGTCTTAATGAACTTAAGCTAATATGCATGAACAATGATGCCACCTATCGTAATTAGTTGTCTGGGCAAGGACATTATCAACATGTCAGTCGGCTGAGCTACATGACCCATGGGTCACTTGTTTAATTTTTGGACATTTTTTTCTCTTTTTCTGAGACCTTCAAATAAAGTGGTCATCTGTTAACACAGCACAAACTGTAACACATGAACCTAGAAAATTCTTACTTACCATCCAAGGAGACTAATAAAAAATCTTGGAAACCTGAAATTAGGTCTCTGATACCCATATTCTCCAAGCTGAAGGACCTGTAAGTACCCGCAAGAATACTTCAAAATTTGATACTAAAGCTCCGAATACCTAATGCCTTGATAGCCATGATTCTTTGAGCACATATTGAACCTGGAATGTTTCATTTGTTCCTGCAGGCTGGTGGCACTGTAGACCTGTATTTTTTCAAATATTAACGCAATTTTTTCTTATTTATGTGACCTTCAAATGAAGTGGTCATCTGTCAAAAAGCCCACTGGAACCCATTTCTGAAGAATATTCACAAAATTCATATTTTTTTTTGCGCCGCGGCAGTCATTTTGCTTGATTGTTCAATGTTCATTGAATTCAGCTGAGCATCATGGCCCATGGGCCACTAGTTTAAGTGTTTGGACTGATGATCAATTATAATCAATGATTTGTTGGCTGAGATCAGATCCAGATAATCCAATGATCAGTCATGTATTGCCATTATCGATAACAGCGTTTTTCACAAAGATAAGGTTTTATAATGATGTAAGGTACACTTTCATAAAATTTACACAAACATACTTTAGAACATTCTGTATTCATAGGAAGGTATATACAGTTACAGCCGTTTGAGTTATTTGTTAGACAATATGTAGGCCTAAATACCAATGGAGAGGCTGTATATACAGGCCGGCCTATATGTGATCATTTATGAAAAAATGTGAAATTCATACTTTGAGAGGTCAACCAATTTCACTGATGTTTGATCATGAGTTCTCCAAAATTCACAAAAGCAACTAATAATTGATCACTGGTTACTGGTATGCTGTTGTTGTTCAATTATATTCTAGTAAGTGACTTCTAAAAAAAACCTTTTTCAGATGCTTTGTGTGGGCCAGGATGGAGCGGGAATGGAGGTTACTGCTACAAGCTGTACACAAGCTCTAAATCCTATGAAACGGCACAATCAGCATGCGAGGCTGAAAATGCTGATCTTCTGTCAGTGCACTCGACCGAGGAAAGAAACTACATTAATACCAACATTATAGGCACCACAGCAGATGATGTGTGGATAGGTGAGCTCGTAATAAATATTTAAGCTTTCAGGTTTACCCTGTCAGAAAGGAAATGACAGCATTAATTACTTACATTACAGGCCTTGCATGGAAATGATATTTGCAGGGATGAGCTCTGATTAATAATTTATGCTTTAAGATATTTTACATGTCCCATTTTTAGCTCAGCTGACTGTAAAACATCTGAGCTATAGCGATCATTCTTTATCCGTCGTCCGTCAAGGCAGTCCTGCCATACTACCATCTGGCTGTCTGTTAACAAGGCACAAATCGTAACCACTGGACCTGAAATCTTCTTACTTTACATCCAAAGAGGTCTATAAAAAACTCCATGGAAACCTGAAATTAGGTCTCTGTTATCCATATCCTCCGAGCAATGGGTCTTAGAAGTACCTCCCAGAATAACAAAAATTTGATACAAAAGCTTCAGTATCTGTATAATTATTGCATTGACCACCCTGATTAATTGCTTGCATATTCATCATGGAGTGTTTTATCAGTTCTTGCAGACTAGTGGCATTTTATAATTTTATAAAATTTAGAATCTTCAAACTTGACATCCAGGGAGATCTGTGAAAAGTCTCCTTGGAAACATGAATTAAGGTCTCTGTTACCCATATTTTATGAGCTATGGGCTTATAAGCACATACCCCTCAGAATAAAAATTTGATACCAATGTAGGGCACAAATCATAACCATGGGGCCAAGAATCTTCTTACTTGACATCCTGAGAGTGCCTCAAAAGTTCTCCCCAGAAACCTGAAATTGGGTCATGGTGACCTATATTCTCAGAGTTTTAGGGTTTGTTTGAGCACCCCAGAAATAATGCAAAATACACACAAATTGCCAGATTCCCTCATGAAAGGCTGGTTGGATTGTTATCATATTTGTTATTTTTATGGGTCTTGATGAACTTAAGCTAATATGCATGAACAATGATGCCACCTATCTTAATTAGTTGTCTGTGCAAGGACATATTATCAACATGTCAGGCGGCTGAGTGTCATGAACAATGGGTCAATTTTTTTTAATGAGGAACCACATAATTAATAAATATTATATACTTGTGTTAAATTATAACTAGATCTTTAAATGAGGTTGTTTATGCAATGTAAACATGTAATTGGTCTCCCATCAACCAGATTTGAGGAAAAGAATAAGAACTACATCAAAAGTCACAGCATTCATGAAGAATTTCTATTCTGGCTGATTTGACCTTGAAGGTCCAGGTCACTGGTTTCCAAACACTGTTGAGATTTTTCCCCCTTCATATACCAAATTTCATGAAAATATTGAGTGGTTCAAAGTGATATTGTAAACAAAATATTTTTTTTCTGCTGTTTGACCTTGAAGATGAAGGTCAGGGTCACTGGTTTTTCAAACACTTCTGGGATTTCGGTTGAAAAATTTCACAAGTAAACTTTAAGAATATGTTTTGAGTGGTTTTAAAGTTAGTGTTCACAAGTAGTTTCGATTATGGCTGATTTAAAGGTCAAGGTCTGAAGAATATCAGTTTTCAAACTCCTCTAAGGAGTTAGTTAAAACAATAAGTGTTTCAAATTTGAGAGAGAAATACGATACATCAAAAGTTGTGGGGATCACCATTTCTATTTTGGCTTATTTGACCTTGATGATGAATACAATATTGAGTGGTTCAAAAGTTGTCATGTTCACAAGAAATGACATCGATGACAACGCTGCTGCAGCCAGTCGCAAAACTGTATGTCTCCCCCCATGGGAGGGGAGACATAATTATATATTATAATAATATAAATTTTATTATATAATAATGTTATAATATATTATTAGTATATAGTATATACACTAATATCTAAGCTTTACATCAGCTCCTTCCAGCTCCATGCCCAGGCAGCACTTCTTCATAAAAAATAATAATCAGTAATTAACTAGAATACGGGTAGTCGACAAGCGACTACGTGTATCCTCCATAATCAGAATGGAGCGGGTGAAGTGAGGCATTGATTGAGTGGCAAGGGGAAACAGAGTGAGGTGTGTTTCATGTTAGCATGGATGTCTGCAGCCAAAATGTGTATGTAGGTTGCGCCACCTACCACAAATCCAGAAAGCTGTCCAAGTTGTATAAATATGCAAACTTTTAGGCAGAAAAGTCAAACCACTGCTGAGATATGAGTGCATGATATTATTCATCAGCAGACAAACAGATGAACAGTGTGCAAAAAATGTTGCAGGTGGCGCCACCAGTTTTGCGTATATATGATAAAGGGCTATGTGAGATCTACACACGCAAATTTCGGCCCAATCGGTCAAACGGTTCCCAAGATATGAGCTTGGATGTTTGCAGCGTGAACATGAATGTAGGTGGCGCCACCTTTCATAAAATCAAGAAAGCTATCCAGGATGTATACGCATGCCAAATTTCAGGTGAATTAGTCAAACCACTGCAGAGATATGAGTGATTTTAACCTAAGGCAGATGAACAGATGGACACTGTGCAAACATGGTTGCAGGTGGTGCCACCATTTTTAGCTCAGCTGACTATAAGTCATCTGAGCTATAGCTATAGTGGTCCTTTGTCCGTTGTCTGTCCATCTGGCCGTCTGTCCATTAACAGGGCACATTTTAAAACTGTTGGATGTAGGAATCCAAAATTTTGCATACCATTAGATGTCCCAAAAAACTCCTACCATACCAAAAATTGGGTCATTTGGAATTCGTTTCTTTGAGATATTAAGGAAAAACCTTCGTTTAAAAAAAAAAAAAGCCATTGTTACACTTCAAGGCTTCCTAATATCAAAACCACTGATCTGTTTTTGATCATATTAAGTATTCATATTCTTTCATACATTTTTTATGAACATACCAAAAATTAGGTCAGTATTAGGTATTATTTTGAAGTGATGGGCCCAAATATAATGCAGTTTTTGCAAAAATCAGGAAATACATTTACTCACCTAATATTAGAATTGCTAAAGCTGGAGACTTTTCTTTCAGGAATATAACTTTATTTAATCAAGATTCAACTAATACCTTAAATTTTGTCCAACTTTGGCAATGGCACGTTTTTTCCCTGTAAGCACTGTTGATTTAATTTTCACAGCATATATACATAAGGATTTAATCTTTTAAAATCTGAATTTATAAAGAAATTGTTTGAAAAGAGTAGCTTTTATTCAAGTTTTCATACACCATGTCAAGTGTTGTTTACATCTAGCACACCTAGTAATAGTGCCTTCACTTGCATTTGTAACCCGGCCAACCCAAGCCGCTTGCCTTGACTCAGCTTGGCAACTACTAGCAGGCTCTCCCTCTGCCCTGCACTCCCCCCCCCCCCCCCAGATGATGCATTAACTAGATGAATGTTTTAATTTTATGTATTTTATTTTATTCTTGGTTATGCTACATTTAAGATTTGTATTGTACCACCAGGGTTCCAGTGATTAAAGTGCACATTTAATTGTGTCCAGAAAGTGGTGTATTGCTATGAAAGTGTAGATGTCAATCAGATAAGTAATTCCTTACTTCAGAAGTGTAAAAAAACTTCACCAGGTGTGAAATTGACTATTAATTCCAGTAATAAATTATAGCTGATATTGTAATAAGCATAATGATATTGTTTGTCCCTCATTCAACCAACTGTCTGTATACTTTATTTGAAAAGATGTTTTTATTTTATCAAATTTACTGAGTCTTTTATTTTATTTCGGTGAATAAAATTAAGCATGTACTGAAAACTCCAATGTGCAAAACCTTTTAATACTGATTCAAGGAATTATCTTGTAGATACCATGTTGTGGCATTATTTTCTTTTAAATTCAGTTTAAACATAAGTGATTTAAAAATAATAAAATATATGTGTATGCATAATATGACCCAATATGAGCTACACTCTGGATATATAATGATTTCAACTTAGAATTCTAATATTTTAACTTATATTTTCAGATTTATATTACAAAATTATAAAACTGGTCAATAAAAAAATGAATCAGATTAAAACTATTAATGGAAAAAGTGGATATGCTAAAAAATAGGCTTCTATATAAATTTAAATGGATTATTCCCTTGAAAGTGAAATAAAGGTATTAGTCCATTCTGTCCACTTGCCTGTCCATCTGTAAATTCTTCATTTGCATCACAGTATCTCAAAACGTTAACTGTTTCCTCTATATATTTCCTATGTACATGCCAGAAATTTAAGTCAGTATTATATAATTTAAAAAAGAAATGGGCCCAAACATAATGGACTTTGTAAAAAATCAGGAAAGATATTTGGTCACTTAAGAGAAAAAGTGTTAAAGCTAGGGACTTTTTTTCAGTAATACAACTTTAATTAATCAAAATTTAAATGTATACCAAAAATTAGATCAAAATCTGTTAAATTTGTTTGAATATTGGCAAAATATAAAATTGGTACCTTAAATTTTGGCCAAGTTTGACCATGGCACCTTTTTAGTGAACTTGTGAGCTTATGTGATGGTGTGGCGTCGTCCAGCGTCCGTCGGCCCTCGTCTGTACGTTAACCCATACTATCTTGAAAACGGCAAGAGGTAGCATCACGAAATTTTATGCCAAAAATTAGTCATCTAAAAAACTATATCGGATTTTGCTTATTTTTTGGCTAACTGCATTTTCTTAGATTTTATAGGGAAAAAGCTAAAAAAGCTTTAAAAATCTTCATCTCCGAAACTGTTCAGCCAAATTGTCCAGTATTTCACAGAAATGATTCCTGGAATAATCTTTCTCAATTTTGTTTGAATGGTTTAAGTTCGGTGATTTTTGGCCGAAGGAAGTTGAACTTAGTCATCTGTCCATAAAAGCATACTAAAATTACAATCTCAGAAACGGCTGGAGCTATCATCACCAAATTTTATGCCAATGTTGTTCACATGAGACATATCTGAAATTGAGGTATTGGTGGCGCCATCTGCATCGACCTCTTTTGTACGGGGGTCATCAGTGCCCGTATCATACTGACGGCTACAAAAAACTTCTTCTCTGAAACCATATGGCCAAATAGTTTAATATCGCACAGAAATGATCCTAGGGTAGTGCTTTTTGAAATTTGTTCAAATGGTTTAAGTTCAGTGACTTTTGGCTGAGTTATGGGAAGCTGAATTTAGTCAAATGCTGTAACAGCCCATTTTAGCTCAGTGGCTACAAAGATGTTCTCCTCAAAAACCACTGGGCCAAATTCTTAAATCTCACACATTAATTATCCTCAGATGTTGATAATTCAAGTTTGTTCAAATGGTTTTGGTTCAATGATTTTTGGCTGAGTTATTGGAAGCTGAACTTTGCCATTTCAAGTTGCTGTATTTTCCCATATGAGTTATAAACCTACAAATATGTTTAATATTTTGCAAGAATAATTTCCTGAATCATTCTAATAATAATTGTCTTTTATGGTTCCAAAAAATGAATTTTGGCTGAATTATAAAGATTGAATTGAGTCATTTTACCATATATGTTAGCTGTGTGAAGCAGATACATCTAGCCTAGCACCAGTTTATCAGCATCCATTACATCATGCCTCTAGACATTTAGATTTCAGAATATCTATGGAAAATATTGATAAGAATGTTTTAAAAGCTTTTAAAAAATGTAGATATATGATATTACATATCATCTGTACACAATTCATAATTTCTCAGGAATAGCAGGAGCTACCATCCCCAAATTTTATGCAATTATCAGTCACATATCAAATGTTGATGGATTCAGCTAATTTTTGCTATCTGCATTTACTTAGATTTTACAGAGAAAAAGATGATAAAAACTTCTTCTTCTTGTAAAGAGTCCAGCCAAATTGTTCAATATTCTACAATAATGATCCCAGAGGCAAGCCTTCTCAAGTTTGTTCAAATGGTTTGTGTTGGATAAATTTTTGCAGAGTTACATAACAGGCCAAGATTGTGTATGTTTCTTGAATAGGTTAAGAAACTGCCAACTGTTTCAGATTTGGCAACAGATCAAGAGTTCATTCAGTGCAGCCAGATTTAGGCCAAGAGTTCAATCAGTGCAGCCAAGCACAAGGCATGTGATCACCTCATGGGCAGCATGTGATCATTTCATGGGTAGCATGTGATCACCTCATGAGTATCATGTGATCAGCTCATGTTCATTCAGTGCAGCCAAGTACATGTCAAAAGTTCACTCAGTCTAGCCAGGTGCAGGTCAAGAGTTCACTAAGTGCAGAAGCCTGAGCCAGTAATTTGTCACAGTACACTCGGGGGGCAACAGCCTTTCTCACCTAAGCCTGGTCAGCCTGGTACATCAGACTCAAGGCCTGATATTCTGACCTGTCTATGCTTCTTTAATGGCTTTCTCGTTCACAAGACAGGTGTCGCCATCTACAATGACTTTTGCAAAGTGTATGTGCCTGCTTAATTCTACGGAGGAATTTGATATATCAGCCTGAAATTGGGCATATTTATACATGTCAAATAACTTTGTCCTATACAAGACTGGTGATGCCACCTACAATAATTTTTGTGTTGTGTGCACCAATGCCAGAATTTCAGCAGTGATGTTTGTGTATTGTTCTTGTTCAAAATTTTTAGTACTTGCATTGTTCATATATATGAAAAGTAGTGGTTCAGCATTGAAGCGTTATACCTGGTGTATATCCATATATGCACAGGTACGCATTAGGCCTGTAGGCCTTGTTTGTAAGAACATTTGATTTACTTTTCACAGTCGGTATATATATACAGATTTAATCTGTTCAATTCTGAAATTTGAAAGTAAAAGCTTAAAAATTAATCTAATTATTGAAGTTTTTCTGAAGCTCTAATGTATTTTCATTTTGTACATCCAGATGAAACCATGTCTGGTCCCTACAGCCTTGCCTGGTAAAACTTATTAGTGATGCAACACTGCTGTCACAAATGTAGAATAACGTGGCAACCCTAACCTCACCCCCCCCCCTCTGTATTTAGTCTGAATTATCTGACAATAAAAATCTTAGCACCTGGCATGAATGAAACTTCAGTCAGTCACTTATGTTGTTTGAATCCACCTATAGGTGTCACTTGTTTTGACTACTAGCTATTCAGAAAAATATTGGTCAGGAACAGGCTGACAAAGACTGTACAGTGATACCTGTGTTATGAGACCCCCCATGGATCTGGCAAAAATGGTCTTAATTCACAGGTGGTCTCATTAGACAGGTCAGTTATAACCCTGTGAATGCTTTTGGTTCTGCCATGGGTGGTCTTAATAGAAAGGTGGTCCTATAAGACAGATGGCCTTTCAGACAGGCTCCATGATAGTTTGAACCCATTTCTGGTTTATTTTTTTCATTGTAGGTCTCAAAGATGCAGAGCAGGTGTATTTTCGGTGGTCTGATACCACAGACAATGATTACATCTACTATGATACCACCAAGATGTACGATACCGGAGAGTTTTGTGTGAAGATTAACAGACTGAACAGCTATAAATGGGAGGACATTCCCTGCTCCAGCCAGCTGCCGTACATCTGTAAACAGAGCTCAGGTAGGAATAGATCCTTCCCACCTCACTTGCATGCTCTGCTGGCAAAGATAGACACTGAAGGTTTGGGTCGATTAGAAAGATAATATTTTGTCATAATTCAAATGATAAACTGGTGAAAAATTTCTGCCTCATCTTAAACAGTGAGATCCCTGTTGAGTCACTGAAATTGTTTTTGACAAACCAGAAAGATCAGTCCATTGGACCTGAACACAGCTGACGTTCATCACGGGCTGTGCGCATGCTTGTGGAAAAAAGTCTTTATATGAAGTAAATCCGTATTTTGTTGAAGTCATAGGAACCATGAGAAATTTCAGGAAATATCCAGATTTAAGGAAATATATGAATATCTGTTTCAAGAAATTTAATGTCATTCCTTCTTTTTGCCTGTATAGTATTTTAAACTCGCTGGACCCCGTCCATTTTCGGGAAATTTCTCTTGGGCCTTGTCTTATGCCTCTGGATTTTAATGATAAAATTTTTGATTATCTTTGTTTTGTATGATAATATTTTAATTTGAACTCTGAGCATGAAACCAGGTTATCTGATATAAGTGAGCGGTTATACTGCACATTGTGGATGACTTCAGAATGATTAAACCCTTTGATCATTCACATTCAGCCAGTCAAATTCACCTGAAAAATGTATCGATTTTATTAGCTGAGCTAACTATAAGTCACCTGAGCTTTATTGATGATCCTTTGTCCTCATGTATATCTGTTAAGCTGGCATATTTTGAAACTGTTAGATCCACAAATCCAAAGTTTGACTTCAACTGTATGCTAAGATGTCCCTCAGCTCTCCAAACAGACCTAAAACTGGACCACTATACTTTGTGCCATTGAGAAATAAAGGGAAAACCTCAATTTTTCATTGAAAACATTATTACACTTCAGGACTGCCTAAAAGAGATGTATGAATAGGCATGCCGTTCTATCCCATAGAGATGCAGAACAAAAATACACAGTAAAAAGTCATATTGTCCTGTATGGGAAACGAACCCCAGACCTTTATTCTGATTGCAGGTCCTTTACTCTGCCACTGAGCTAACACCGGGGATCTCCAACCCTTCTGAGTATTAGCCCACTTTTATAGGAACAAGCATAGGGATGTCAGAGTAGTGAGGTCAGGTTATTACATACTACATGTATTGACACAGCGACTTTGCCTGCAATAGTGGTAACTGGTGGACTTTGATGACCCTAAAAAGTTATCTGACTACTTCTGTGTATATTTTTGTTCCATATCTTCAGGACTGTCTGGTATCAAAACCATTGGTCTGTTTCATTCATATTTTGTATAAGTATCAATCATTCCATATATTTCCTGTATACCTGCAAGAAATAAGGTCAGTATTATGTAATATGTCGACTTAAGTTATTGGTGAGTTACCTTATCAAAACAGCAAAAAATATATATTTTCTCACTTTACATGGTAATTTACTGTTGAAGTGAGAGTTTTTTTGGGTAAAAAAAGGCTTTCTTACATTCCCCACCTCAGTGAAAAAACATTGATTTCAACAATTTTTTATCTGTTTTTATATTTTTTCCTCTTGCCAGTTTTTGTGCTAGATGTGACATATATATATATGGGCACATTATTTTCCAAAGTGACAGTTTTGCCTTTGATTTTTATGACCCAATTTCCAAGGTCCAACACTCAATGTTGGTCCTCCGGTCATTGACATTATGGATCCAAAGCATGACATCAAAATGCCAATTAGAGGGTAATGCCAGGTTCTTAAATGGCCTCATGATATACTAATATGCAAATATTAGGAATTCCCCATTCACCTGACAGGCCACAAGTAGAAGCAACAAAAGAAGTTGTGTCGCAGTGCTGTAAATCTAGGAATTGGGCTATGTTCTGTTTGCATATTTAGTAATTGAATCTCTATAAACCTGACAGGTCTAGTTCTGGCATTATACTGAGAGACCCAAGCCATCTAATATTTGTGTCCAGGTCCTGTGCTGGGTTGAGCAGAGACCTTGTTTCAGTGGGCCTCCTGGCCTGCTGTATCAATATGGAACAGGCACATTTGATTGGACTTATTCATCAAAGCAAATCATAAATCAAATCACGGCACATAAAAGTGTTACATGCACCAGGTTTTCAAGCCTTTATATGGTTGGTCAGATTCAAGATAACAATATCTCATCGTCAGACAGTTGTTTAAAATTAACAGAACCAGGTTTGTGTTCCCCACACTATTGACAGGCCTTGTAAAAGGTACCAGATTGGTTTAGTTTTAATGGTAGCAGTTCATGAAATAGTATCCTTTAGGTTGGTGAAGCAAGGTCACTGCTCAACTGATCCAGAGGCCTGGCTGTACAGAATTTACCCCATGGAGGAGACCAAATTTATGTGAAATTGTTTATTGTTTGACCTTGATCACAGACTGTAGAAGACGCCTTGTTGGACCTGTCACAAAAACAACACTGACAGCATCAGTAGACAGTGTCCTTGGTCATGAGCCGGAACAAGCAAAGATCATCCCTTCAGGGCCAACAAATGCCGGATGGAGACCATTCCATAATGATGAAGTCTATATACAGGTGAGAATTAATTTACACCAGTGCTAAGATGAGTTTATTTTCAGCTGTGTCTTTTATCATAACCAGTGCGTCACAGGTAGGCTTATCAACATAATGTGTTTTGTATACAGTATTATAGTTCATACTTATATATTTGCTGGTGTTAGCTATTATAATGATAGAATATTGTAAATAACTCTTATTTTTGGCTGCCTGTCAGTGGAGGGTCGCCTGTTTTACAGCTTATTAGTGGTAATTAATTCATTCTGTTTTATTTCAGGTTGACTTTAGGTCAGAGCATTGTGTTTGCCATGGTAATGTTAAAATATTGTAATTTTACTCATATTTTATGCTGCTTATTACTAGAAGGGTTGCCTGTTTTACAGCATTATTAGTGGTAATTCACTCTGTTTAATTTCAGAATGACTTTAGGTCAGAGCATCTTGTGTTTAGCTTTACTGTATGGTAATTCACTCTTGTTTTATTTAAAGCTGACAGTGCATCATGGATATGGTTTTATCTCTGATTAATCTAGGCTGACTTAGCTTCAATGCATCGTGTGGTTGGCGTCCTTGTTAAAAGCTCACATTACTATGATCCAGTACTGTGGTTCACTCTCCACTACAGCCAAGATGGTAATCATTTCCTGCCATACATGGATGGTTTTGTGCCAAGGGTGAGAAAGTGCAGTTTCCAACATTAATAATAAATATCATAAGTGATATTGTTAAATATTTATCATTTCTCGCATTATTGGAGGTGACCAAATATAACATTAACATGGTCAGTGCCACAGTTTTGCATGCTGAATATGTACTCCAAATTTGGAAAAATATGGAAACAAAATAGCACAATTTTTATAGCTCATTTAATAAAGCAGTTTGTAAGAGACAGTCATGTATTCAGTCTAAACTTTTGAAATTATAATTTAGGCAGGAGCTAAAAAATTACTATTTTTATCTTTAATATTGCATTATTAAATGGGTTCAGGCATCAAGTTTCATATAATTTCTCAGTGCAGATTCTTTGTATACCTAATTGGCTTGTTTTAACTTGCTTATCAAATTTAGTTTATGCTTGTATGAAAATGGATTTCATTTAATAAAAATTAAATGTGTATTATTATGCTTGCATGAGCCCATGTCCATTATTCAGGGTTTTTGTTATGTCCCCAGTGGATATATTTACCTGCATATAACAGTCATATCATAAACTTGAAATACTAAAAGTTTTACAAATACATGTTTGTGATCATGCATGAGAGGCTCCTCCATCTTTCATGTGGTCCATAAAAGTGCAAAGTCAACACAACCAATAGGATTTTTATACAAATGTTATCAGAATCAATGTCAGATCAGCACTATGCATGACACACAAATCCCTTGTAAGCGAATCTGTAGTGTGAGCTTATGCGCTGGTGTGGCGTTGTCCGTCGTCTATATGTTAACCCATACTGTCTGGAAAACAGCAAGAGTAAGAATCACAAAATTTTATGTAAAAATTAGTTATCTTAATAACGCTATCTGATTTTGCATATTTTTTGGCTAACTGCATTTTCTTAGATTTTAGAGGGAAAAGCTTAACAAGATTTAAAAATCTTCTCCAAAACTGTACAGCCAAATTGTCCAATATTTCACAGAAATGATACCTGGTTTAAGTTCAGTGATTTTTGGCAGAGTTATAGGAAGTTGAATTTAGTCATCTGTCTAAAAAGGCATACAAAAATAACAATCTCAGAAAACCGTGTAGCTAAAATCACCAAATGTAATGCCAGTGATAGTCACTTGAGTCATATATGAAATTTAGGTATTAGTGGAGCCACCTGCATTGACCTTTTTTTGTATGGGGGTCATGGTCATCTGTACATTAACCCATAACTTATCAGGAATAGTAGGAGCTACCATACCCAGATTTTATCCAATAATCTGTCACATATCAAAAGTTGTTTGGTTCAGCTTATTTTTTTTTTTGCTATCTGCAATTACTTAGATTTTATAGGGAAAAAGCTGAAAACCTTTAAAAGTCTTCTGCTTGTAAACGGTCCAGCCATATTGTTCAATATTTTACAGAAATTATCCTAGAGGCGAGCCCTCTCAATTATGTTCAGATGGTTTGCATTTGATGAATTTGAACATAGTTATTTGGCCAAGTAAGCATACTGATATAGTAATCTCATAAATGACAGAAGCTAGAATAACCAATTATTGTGCAAATGTTGGTCACATTCATGACTCATATTTCAAACTGCAGATTTTGTGGTGCAACCTACATTGACCTTTTTTTTAATGGACAAAAACCTGATAATTTAAGCCTCTTTCAGCTTAAAAATGTTTGTGATGAAACTGTCAAGTTGAATTTATTCAGTTATTCAAAGAATTATCCTAGGACATGGTTCTTTCAAGCATATAATAATAGATTGAGTTTGTTAATTTTTGGTTGAGTCATAAAAAGCTTAAGTTGCTCTTATGGCCATTATCATGTCTATTTCAAACTAGGGACTACAATAGTGTTTTTTTTACAAAATTGTTTTTTTTCAATTATAACTTCTGTCAAATTGCACAAAAATTATTCTTAGGTGGCCTTTGTTCAAATTTACTTGAATATTTTTTGAATGTCAAAGTTTAACTCCCTGGGTCTAACTTTTATTGATTTGTCTCTCATGTGATTTGTGCCTTGTTAACACACAAACAATTAATCTGAGGTTTATACCCAATTACTCAGAGAATTAGGTCACAGTGACTTACTTTTTAGTTTTCACAGAGGACCTAACAGGACCTTTCACAAGTAAAGTGTGAACTTCCTGAATTATATGGTTATGATATCTGCCCTGTGAATAAAAGGAAAAACAGCCAGAAGGATAGATGACGAAAAAATTGGTTCAGATGATTTACCAAACATTTAATATTTTCCTCCTTCAAGTGGCATTGGTTTGTTTGTCTGACTGTTAGCAATATTACTCAGAAATTTATTAATAGATTTTTATGAAAAAATAAGGAAAGCCTAGCATTGATATAAGGAACAAAGGATTACATTATTAGGGTGATCTTAGTCACTATCTGGATCCAGGAATTTTTAGCGAACCTGTGAGCTTATACGATGGTGCGTCGTCGTGCGTTGTGTGTCGTGCGTCGTGCGGCGTCTGTACGTTAACCATAGCTATCTCAAAAATGGCTGGAGCTAGCATCACCAAATATTTTGCAAATAATCAGTCATCCAAAAAACTATATCGGATTTTGTTTATTTTTTTTCTAACTGCATTTTCTTAGATTTTATAAGGAAAAAGCTAAAAAAGCTTTAAAAATCTTCTAAGTCACATAAGTCATATCTGAAATTGAGGTATTGGTGGCGCCACCTGCATCGGCCTTTTTTGTACGGGGTCATCAGTGCCTGTATTACACTGAGGGCTACAAAAGACTTCTTCTCTGAAACCATATGGCCAAAATGTTTAATATCGCACAGAAATGATCCTAGGGTAGTGTTTTCTGAAGTTTGTTCAAATGGTCTCAGTTCAGTGACTTTTGGCTAAGTTATGGGAAGCAGAATTTAGTCATATGCCATAACAGTCCATTTTAGCTCAGTGGCTACAAAAATCTTCTTCTCAAAAACCACTGGGCCAAATTCTTAAATCTCACACATTAATTATCCTCAGATGTTGATAATTCAAGTTTGTTCAAATGGTTTTGGTTCAATGCTTTTTGGCTGAGTTACGGGAAGCTGAACTAAGCCAGTTTGCTGTATCTTCCTATATGAGTTATAAACCTGCAAAACGTTTTTCGACTGATGCCACTGAAGCCAGTTTGTTAAATATTTTACAAGAATAATCCCTATGATTATTCTTATAATAATTGTCATTAATGGTTCCACATGAATGATTTTTGGCTGAATTATGGAGCTTGAATTGAGTCAATCATTTTACCATATATGTTAGCTGTGTGATGCTTTTACATCTAGCCTGGCACCAGTTTATCAGCATCTATTACATCATGCCACTAGACATTTAGATTTCAGGTTATCTTTGGTTAATATTGACAAGAAAGTTTTTATGCATATAATTTTACCCATGTCTGTCCTTCCGTCCTTCCGTCATTCCAAAATCAAACAGTTGTACGGACTTTTTTTCGCAATTCCTGCAGATATTGGCCTGATTTTTGGTGTGTGAGCAGATATAGACCAGTTACAGATTGAGTTCGCGTTTCGTCCTGGTTGACCTACTTTTGACCGTTTTACGGCTCCTGAACATAGAAAATTTCATGAAAAATATGAAATTTCATGACAAATACACATGTACAGACTTTTTTTCCCAGTGCCTGCAGATATTGGCCTGATTTTTGGTGTGTAGGCAGATATAGACCAGTTACAGATCAAGTTCGCGTTTCGTCCCAGTTGACCTACTTTTGACCGTTTTACGGCTCCTGAACATAGAAAATTTCATGAAAAATATGAAATTTCATGACAAATACACATGTACGGACTTTTTTTCGCAGTGCCTGCAGATATTGGCCTGATTTTTTGTGTGTGGACAGATATAGACCAGTTACAGATCAAGTTCGCGTTTCGTCCCGGTTGACCTACTTTTGACCGTTTTACGGCTCCTAAACTTAGAAAATTTCATGAAAAATAGTAATATTCATGACAGATACACATGTACAGATTTATTTTCGCAGTGCCTGCAGATATTGGCCTAATTTTTGGTGTGTGGGCAGATATAGACCAGTTACAGATGGAGTTCGCGTTTCGTCCCAGTTGACCTACTTTTGACCGTTTTACGGCTCCTGAACATAGAAAATTTCATGAAAAATATGAAATTTCATGACAAATACACATGTACGGACTTTATTTCGCAATGCCTGCAGATATTGGCCTGATTTCTGGTGTGTCGGCAGATATTGACCAGTTACAGATGTAGTTCGCATTTCTTCCCGGTTGACCTACTTTTGACTGTTTTATGGCTCCTGAACATAGAAAATTTCATGTAAAATAAATATTTTCATGACAAATACACTTGTACAGACTTTTCTTCACAATACCTGCAGATATTGGCCTGATTTTTGGTGTGTGGGCAGATAATGACAGTTACAGATCGAGTTTGTGTTTCATCCCAGTTGACCTACTTTTCATTGTTTTACGGCTCCTAAACATAGAAAATTTCATGAAAGACAGAAATTTTTATGGAAAATGCACATGTATGGACTTTTTTTCACAATGCCTGCATATACTGGCCTGATTTTTGGTGTGTTGCTTGATAATGACCCTTTACAGATCGAGTTTGCATTTTGCCCTTATTGACCTATTTTTGACCATATGACACCTCCTGAACTTAAAAAATTTTCCAAATTTTACAATTGTTTCTAATTTGCCCAAGGCGGGGGCATTTGTGTCGTTCCGACACATCTAGTTTTGAAAGCTTTTAAAAATTTAGATTTATGATTTAAGTTATTCATCATACCAGGCAGTGGTACAATCATGGATATTCAGCTCTCTGTGGCTATATAAAGACAACTGTACGTGGATTATAAATTATTGGTTTTCCTTCTTAACTTAATTCAAGAATTTGCCATCAATGAGATATATCTGTATTTTAATTTTGCATTCAGTATGTATTCATAATAATTTTACATATATTCCTGATTTCTTTCTTATAAAAAGTCAGCTGAAAAGCATTTAGTATTGGGAAAATAAATTTCAAAGTTATTACAAGTAGGGACCACTTTTGTGTACAGATGGCAGCACTTGATTTACCATTGGCAGATTGCCAGTGCCTTGATGTTGGCCATTAGCCAAGATGATGTCGGCTCTATAAATAGTTTTGGCACAGTGCCAGGATTGGAAGAAGTGCAGCCAGGTATAGGTCAAGAGTTCACTCAGTGCAGTAGCTGCATTCTATTTATAGCTTTGGCAGACTGCTCACTGCATCATATTTGGCACCAACGTGCAGCCTGAATCTATTTATAGCTTGTTGTGTGCAACCATGCCAGAATTGCAGCAGTGATGTTTGTTTAATTGTTTCTTGTTCTAAGTGTTTAGTACTTACATTTTTCATATACATGTTACACATGTTCTTGAAAAGTAATGGTCCAGCATTGAAGCATTATACCTGGTGTAATCTCATTGCACAGGTACGCATTAGGCCTGTAGGCCTTGTTTTTAAGAAACATAAGGAAACATTTCTGACAAAGCCATATGGAGTTAACGAGCTGACTTGGTGGATGTCTGCACTCTCTGAGTACAATTTTTTTTACAGTGTTTCTTAATAACTTTATTGTTTATATGCAAATTACTTCAATAATGGCTTGATCAGCAAGTCCAACAGTGCTTTTGTACATCTTTGCAGCTTTTCCAAGGATCTAAGAATGACTCAATGAGAACTGAGATGTTTCCTAAAGAAGTGTCTGCAAGAAGTGTCCAGATTCACCCTAAACGATGGATTGGTGATGTGTACACCATTTGGATTGAACTGTTTGGTTGTCAAGGTATGATATGTATTGTGCATGTGTTAACAAAGATTCAAGGTTATCAGTAAATGTAGGCAGTTGTGTAATTCTAATAAAATTTTGTTCTAAAAAACGATGGTTCAGAAAAATTCATTGCATGAGACTTAACCAAGATTAACCATGACATCCAAATTGCCTAATACTTTCTTCTCAGTTTTCAATTTTGTACAAAACAAATTTCAAGAATAAAATGGTTGTTTGGATAAATGATGCATGCTCTACTGTCTGTTATAAAGGTCTCGCTTTGGTATATGTAATTAGCTGTACATTTAGTTACATAGTAGTGTGTGAAAGGAAATGATAGTTGAAAGAAGTTCAGGTTAATAAGGCTTGATTTCAGACAGGCCCTTTGTGTCCATCTGTGTCTTGTCCTGTGTATCTTTGATTATTTTAATTTTTTAGCGAACCTGTGAGCTTATGCAATGGTCTGTCATCTGTACGTTAACCCATACTATCTTGAAAACGAGAGGAGCTTGCATCCAAAATTTTATGCAGAAATTAGCCATCTGAAAACTCTTGGATTTTGCTTATTTTTTGGCTGCATTTTCATAGATTTTTAGAGAAAAAGCTAAAAAAACCTGATGAAACGGTCCAGCCAAATTGTTTAATATTTCACAGATATAATCTCATATACCTTCTCTCTCAAGTTTGTTCAAATGGTTCAAGTTTGGTAAAATTTGGCTGAGTTACAGGAAGTTGAACTTAGTCATCTGTCCAAAAAAGCATACTAAAATGACAATCTCAGAAACAGCTAGAGCTATCATCACCAAATTTAAGCCAGTGTTGGTCAAATGAGTCATATATGAAATTCAGGTATTGGTGGCGCCACCTTCATTAACCTTTTTTGTACGTTTGTCATTGGTCATCTGTACATTAACCTATAAATTTTCAGGAATAGCAGGAGCTAACATCCCCAGATTTTGTGCAATAATCTGTCACATATCAAATGTGGGATTAAGCTTATTTTTTTTGCTATCTGCATTTACTTAGATTTTATAGGGAAAAAGCTGAAAACCTTTTAAAAGTCTTCTTCTTGTAAATGGTCCAGCCAAATTGTTCAATATTTTACAGAAATGATCCCAGAGGTGAACCCTCTGCAGTTTGTTTGAATGGTTTGGGTTTGATGAAGTCTGGCAGAGTTATGCGAATTTGAACTTAGTCATGTTGTATAATGAGAAACATGTAATACGAGATACCTCTGTATGTGGCGACCCCTGCCAGTAATAAAGAGAGTTATGTTGTTCATGATGGAGTCTGGTGTGTTTAACACACTGTCGCGTGTTTGTCCAAGATAACTGCAGAAATTAAAGTTGATTACGAAGAGTCTAAATACATGGGAGAAGTGAACTCAGTCTCTGAAAACTTCTGGTCAGCTGATATTGAGATCAATGGAAACAAAACAGCATTCAAACTTGACAGTGGTTCAAAGATTACAGTTATCTGAGAGAAAGTATCATGGATTAAAAGCCAGAAAGTTGAAAAGTGCTCATCAAAGTTAAGAGGCCCAGGAGGAGTGCCCTTATCACATCTGGTAACAGGTGAAATAAAGGAAGCAAATATTAGCATCGGTGATGGTCAACACACAGAATCAGTGTACATCATGAAAGGTCAGTCAATGAATCTCTTGTCAAAGGCAGCCATTCAGGCTCTAAACTTACTGAAACCTGATCCTGTTGTCTACAGTGTTGAGAGTACACCAGACTTTAAACAAGAGTTTCCAAAGCTATTCAAGGGTTTAGGACTTCTGAAAGGGGCCTATAAGATTCCATTAGAGGATAATGCCGTGCCTCACTGCTTGTACACTCCACGGAGAGTTCCACATCCACTACTCCCAAAAGTCAAGGATCAGTTGGTTAAAATGACTAACCTGGGTGTGATATCTCCAGTGACAGAGCCTACTGAGTGGTGTTCAGGAATGGGCATAGCACCAAAGCCAAATGGCCAGATAAGACTTTGTGTGGACCTGACACCATTAAACAAGGCAGTGAAACATGAGATTCATCCCATGGCAACCATGGATGAGAATTTAGCAAAACTCCAGGGGAGCACAGTTTTCACGAAGTTGGATGCTATTTCGGGGTTTTGGCAAATACCCCTCAATCCATCATCACGTCAACTTACAACATTGGTGACTCCATATGGCCAGTTCCACTCCAACAGACTTCCGTTCGGAATAAGCTCCGCCCCTGAAATTTTCCAGCGAACCATGTCACAGATACTGGAAAGCTTGGAAGGAGTGATTTGTCACATGGACGACATCTTAGTCAATGTGCTAACACTAGAAGTCCATGACCAATGAGTGCGGGGAGTACTATCAAAGATTCAGGAAGCTGGCTTAACCCTTAATGAGACATGTGAGTTTTCCAAAAAGAAAATAACCTTCTTGGGTCACATTATAATGCCAGAAGGCATTGGGGCAGACCCTGAAAAAACACGGGCTGTCCAGGAATTTCCAACCCCAACAAATGTCACAGAACTGCAGAGGTTCAATGGGATGGTCAATCAGTTGGCTAAATTCCTGCCAAATCTGTCCAAAATTAATGAGCCACTTTGTCAGTTACTTCAGAAAGAACAATTGTGGATATGAGACTCACCACAGGAGACTGCATTTCAGAACATTAAGACAAAACTAATCTCGACAGAAGTACTTGCTCATTATGACCCAAATAGACACTGCATCGTAGCTGCTGACTCCAGCCAGTACGGCCTAGGGGCAGTTCTCATTCAACAGAAGATGCAGAGGGAAATCGGCATCCGGTTTCGAATGCCTCACAATCACTCAATGAGACAGAGATGAGATACGCAGTCATAGAAAAGGAAGCACTAGCAGCAACATGGGCCTGCGAGAAGTTCTCAGACTATGTGCTTGGAACAAGTTTCACCCTAGAAACTGACCACAAACCTTTAGTCCCTCTACTCTCGTCATCGGATCTGTCAAAGCTACCAGCTAGGATACTGCACTTTAGGCTGCGTCTCATGTAATATGCTCCAAAAGTCAAATATGTCCAGGGGGGTCAACCAGAAAACAGCAGACGCACTATATTGTGCACCATCAATCAAGCCAGTACAGGAAGACTTGATCATGATAGAGGAGACTGAAGAATTCAAAGATATAGTCATTAAACTCCTTCCAGCAACAGACAAACAACTTATCGAGATCAAAGAGGCTCAAAAGACAGATGCTGTATGTGCTCAAGTTAGGAAATATGTCAAGAAGGATGGCCTCCCATTATGCCAAGTCTCCCTCTTCTCAGGCTGTATTGGGATAACAGGCAACACCTAACAGTAAATGACAACATGCTAATGTTCAATGATCGCATAGTGGTACCTCAAGCCCTGCAGCTGGAACTCCTCAAAAAAATCCACACTGGACACTTTGGCATCACTAAATGCAAGGGAAGAGGGTTTAACAGTGTCTGGTGGCCTTCCATAACATCACAAATTGAAGCTATGTGCAGCAAATGCGTTACCTGTGTGCTACATCGTCCTGAGAGGAAAGAGCCATTGCTCTCTTTATCTGTTCCATGGGGACCATGGGACCAGATAGGCACAGACTTGTTCGAGTTGAACAAGAAAGATTATCTAGTCATCGTAGACTATGGTTCAAGATGGCTTGACTTTAAGGAGTTGCCCTCGACAATGACACAAACAGTCATAAAAGCTCTTTGTGAAACATTTGCCACACATGGGATGCCCAATGTGGTAGTCTCTGACAATGGACCACAGTTCTCTTCGAATGAGTTCAAGAGCTTCGCTGAGGACTGGGGGTTTACACACATTACCTCTTCACCCAGATACCCCCAGGCCAACGGAGCAGCAGAGAGAGCTGTACAGACGGCTAAGAACATCATTAAGAAGAACTCCAATCCCTACCTAGGGCTACTGGCGTACAGATCAGCACCACTACAGAGTGGGAAGACTCCGTCACAGCTTCTCATGTCACGTCTGCTGCGCACAAATCTGCCTACAGCAGAGCATAATCTTACACCTGAGCTGGTGAACCAGGAAAATGTCAGGGAGGAGGATGAGGCGTATAAGCAAAAGTATACATAGGACTACAATTAAAGGCACTGAGTGATAGATTTGCCATGCCTTAAATCAGGCAACAGAGTTTACATTAGAGATCAAGGCCATCATGTAGAGATCGTTGAGAAACTGGACTATCCCAGATCTTATAAGGTCTCTATGGAGAACGCCAGTGTAATCAGGCGTATTCATGCAGCCCTGATCTATATCTGGGTAGACAGGAGAACCTCACCAGATACAGTAGCGGCTCCACAGTGGATTACCTCGCAAAGACCAGCCCCGACTCAACTGCCTCGCCATCGTATTCCTGCGTCTACTCAAAACCAACCAGGAACAAATGCCACCACCTCATCAGTATTAGATACCAGAGACCAAACCTGTCAGTCAACAAGGTCAGGTAGAATGGTCAAATCTCCTTGCAAACCTGACATAATTTATTACAAGTGAAGGGGCAGAATAATCCTCAAAGCTCAGAGGTTAGTCTGCCGATGAAGAGCTTTATTATATGTCTAAGTTTTGTGCCGTTTGAGATATTAAGAGATGGTGATAAGTAATAAGTGGACACATTGCAGCTATTATTTAGTGAGTAATTCTATTGGTTGATGATAAATGAATAAGCCACTTCTTTTCTGAGTGCATAAGCTGAGAAGAGACATTTGCATGTTATCTAATGCCTGTTGGACACTTTATGTTTATTTAAAATAAGGGGAGATGTTGTATAATGAGAAACTTGTATCACGAGATACCTCTGTATGTGGCGACCCCTGCCAGTAATAAAGAGAGTTATGTTGTTCATGATGGAGTCCGGTGTATTTAACAAGTCATTTGGCCAAGTAAGCATACTGACATAGCAATCATCAGATTTGGCACCAAAGTTCAGCCTGGATCTATTTATAGCTTTAGCAGACTGCCAACTGTGTCAGATTATGCAACAGGTCAAGAGTTCACTCAGTGCAGCCAGGTACTTGGCAAAAGTTTACTCAGTCAAGCCAGGTGTGTAGGTCAAGAGTTCACTCAGTGCAGTTGCTTGAGCCAGCAATTTGTCACAGTTCACTCAGGGCAACTGCCTTTCTCACCTAAGCCTGGTCAGCCCAGTGCATCAGACTCAAGGTAAGTTAGATGTATTGGCCTGATATTTTGACCTGTCCTTGATGGCTTTCTTGTTCACAAGACAGGTGTCGCCACCTACAATGACTTTGGCACAGAGTATGTGCCCGCTATTTCTACAGAGGAATTTGATATATCAGCCTAAAATTGGGCATATTTATACATATTGGATATCTTTGTCATATACAAGACTGGTGGTGCCACCTACAATAAATTTTGCACAGTGTATGTACCTGCTTATTTCTCAGGAGGGGATATCAGCCTGAAATTGGGCATATGTATACATCTCTGATACCTTTGTTGTATACAAGACATGTAGGCCTTTGCACTGAAGCATTATACCTGGTGTATAAACCATTGCACAGGCTCGCATTAGGCCTGTAGGCCTTATTTTTGTATTAGGCTTTAATGGCATTATATGTTTATATATTAAAGCAACCAAACTGATATTGTTAATACTGCTGGTCTCTGAGGTAATGAAACCTCTCACAAGTTGTTCTTTCAGCTGAGCACCATGACCCGTGGGTCAATTGTTAAATTTCAGGGACTGCGTCATATTCTGTACCTGATGGGTGTGTTGAACATAATTGCCATGGTACTTGTGAGAGCATACCAGGTGGCGCCAGATGTCTGTGTCCCAGTGGTTTCAGGCTAGGAGAGGACCATCACTCATGCATACAAAGTAAATAACATTTAATTTAAAAAGAAAAAACTATATACATTATATAACTTTATATATATAATATATATATTCATATATAATATATATCATGCAGGGGCATTATGGTGTAATTTGCCAGTCTTGGTGGTTAAGTGGTTAATGTACCCAAGCTGGTGTGGGTTTGGTTTACATTAATACCTCAGGTTCATAGATCCAACATATGTACATACATAATACATATACACGTGAAAAACAATGATAAACAATAAAACTTATGTATATATAAATAAATAAATAAATGAAAAGACATGTATTAAGTTTTCAACAATACATAGTTATTAATTACAAAATATTAACAGGAATAACCTTTTAGTTTTTAAAAAACTAAACTGTTTTAGCTTTTTAAGTGAATAAATGTAAGGTAACTAGGGATTTATTAATGCAATACACAATGGTTTATAATAATTATTTTACCGTAAGTATGCAATGCAAAATTAAATGCTTTCCCTGATGTGTGTGAAAATTTAACAGTGTGCCTATCACTAGATGAACTGCCAATTACCCTTAATTTATTTACCATATAAAGGCTGTAAACAATATTATTAAAAGACATAAAAATACATTTTTTCAATAAGAATAAATACTGGTACTCGGTTTCAAAAATCTAACTAGAAGCACAAAATCTTGCAATAAATCCTGTTACAGTACACATGTACCATTGTCAAATATTCTGATTCATGTATTGTACATCTAAGAAATGAACATATTTGAAATTGAGGACTTCTTATAGCACAGCATATGATCTGGTTACATAGTATGCGGGTTGCCTTGTAAAATTTCTCCCACAGACAAAATAAAAAAAAGCAGTTTAGGTTTAAATTGCCAAAATAGCTGAAAGGTCTGTACACATTGGAATGGTTGTTATTATTAAGCTGAATCATGCTTTACTACCAGTCCTTGGCCTAAACTTGATAATTAAACTAAAGACCTGGATAATCACTGTTTGTACATGTACTTCCAAAAGGCTTCTTCTTCCTTATGTCAATTAACTTTTCCCTCCATAGCAATTCATAATGACTTAACTAAGTGCCGTCTCATGAGAAGCAGACATATCTGCCAGGTAACTCTCTTCACCAAAGGCTGGATATAGGCGCGCTGACCTCATTCACATGCTAGAGATCAAGTGAAATAACTTATACTCTACCCGAGGGTCATAGAGCCAGAAATGGATCTGATTGGCTGCCCCAACTAGGTAGCCTATTCTTCACAATATAGGGGTGCTTGTGGTTTAATCCACTCTAGTGGATCTAACTAGGAAATCTAACACATAAAGCTCTGATGAAAGCTACACTAGCTGGACAAATTTCAGATCGGTATTGTTTTTCAGATGGAAAATGCACCAACTATGAACCAGCTGGTATTAGTGATGGTTTCATCAAGAACAGTCAGATTTCATCAAGTTCTGAACAGAGTGAGGACAGCGCAATTAATATAAGGCCTGGTGGAATGAAAGCATGGTGCACCCGGGTCAGTTCAACTAAGAGGAGACACTTCCTCACTGTAAGTGTTAATACATCAATAAACTGGACTCCTCTAATGCTTAGCAAGATCAGGGCAATAAAAAAATGGCAGTAAACCTCCAGATTTAAAATGGGACTACACAAACTGATATATATTATATGAGTCCTTAATCAATTGAACATCATTTGCTGAATGGTGCCTACATTAAGACGTACTATTTTATTTGAAAAAAACAAAACAAACAATTGCAATATGTTCAAAGTCATTATTGAAAGGGCTCTAAGCCTGCCACCCAATGGTAATTTTGCCGTGATTTTAATCTGTAGAGGATCACTTCGACTGCTTGTGACTAGAGATGGCAGAGCTGTTTATATTTTAGATGATAAACTTTACCAGATAGTGTCCGTTTTTATATGTAGGATAAGTCGCAGATTCAGTCACCTAACCAAAACTCCTGCAACCAGTTGAATGATATTCAATCGCAAATGGCATTGCAGGCAATCGCTGATGCACACAACAGTGGCAAAAGATCACAAGTGAATCACAAGTCTTCTGAAATGTCAGAAACCTTGCAATTGTCTTTGATGCCAGAAGCAAGTCTCATAGCAAGTCCTGCTCACCAGTGATTCATATATAATTATAATGTTTGACCAGTCACAGTTCCCTTGCGATTCTATTGGCATCACATTGCATCACAGCAAAATTTATCATCATTGGGTTGCAGGCTTTAGGCATATTCTATTAGACTCATGGTCTGCAACATGTCCCCTGGCTATGTAAACCTGGCCAGTTTCTGCTGATAGCCTTTGTATGGAAATATGTGGAGTACTCTTGAACTTTCAAGTGAGATCCTATCGGGGATTGCATGTTGAATTTGAGGTTATAATGTTAGAAACTGTTTTTCTTTGCTTTTCATAAAACAACAATTTAAATCATGCCTGTAAAATAAAGCTGAAATTTTAACAAAACAGTTATATAAATGGAAAAAAACATGCTTTCTTAATTGTTTCAACTTCATTTGTGCTTATTTGGTTTGAGCATTATATTCACACAGGACTTAAAAAGTCAGTATAAAACAGTAGAACACCAGCCACCTTGCCCTCTCTTCCAACAATACCCACCAGAAGAATAAAAAAATGCCCCCCAAAAAATTGTTTTAAAACCTTTATAAATTTGCTGCTCAATTTTGGCTTTAAATTATTTTTCTTTCCTGCAAATATCTGGTTTCTTTATGTCAGAAAGAATAATTACCTATTTCAGTGGGCCCCCCTTGGTGGAAAAAAAACTATTTTAAAACTCTATCATAGCATACAGCAGCAACATTATGGCAAATGTTCTTTAGATTACAAGTGTTGTACAAAGAATGCATTGTGCTCTGTTTATAAGATTAAGAAACTTTCTAACGATGATACAATTGCCATGCCTCTTATTTTTAAATCTGCAGGTTGACTTGAAGACTGTTGAACGTGTCATTGGGGTAGAACAAGAGAACATTGGAAACAATTCACACAGCATCTCAGTTCAACGTTACCCGTATCTAAAGTCCTACAAAGTGGCTTTTTCCTTTGATGGTAAAGGCTATCAGTATATAAGAACAACTGACAAATTCTACCACATTGACTTTGTAAGTGTCTTGGTTTCATTATTTCAATTTAGTTTGGTAATTGACAAACCTTAATTTCCTAATTCTCATGCTATATTTTCCCGTAGAACACACACAACATATATGTTTTTTAAGCTCAGCTTCTATAAGTCTTCTGAGCTATTGTGATGGTCCTTTGTCCATCATCTGGGCTGTCTGCCCATTCTTTAACCAGGCAAATTTTGAAACCATTGGACCTAAAATCCAATATTCGACCACCTTCATTTGCATACAAGAACACACGAGAATCACAAGGCTTCCCAGAATTCAATGTGCAGCTTGCTTCTTGAATCATTGAAGTGTCTCCATTACTGGCCTTCAAATTTTATTGGTTAAAGGGGCCCAATCACCTATCAGACCTTTATAAACTAGAGGTAATCTTTTGGAGCTTTTATAAAAATAGGTCTGAAAATGCTGATTTTACCGCAAATAGGCAGTTTGTTTTGTTTATATCAATGTGTTTATAATATGTGAGGGCCCACCAAAATAAAACAAATTCAATAAGGGCATCTGGCAGCAAGTCAGATAAATCAGAGCTTTGCAAATGGCGTTTCGCAACAAGCGACCTTTCTACCTCCACATATATGCAATCTACGACCTAAGTTTACATTTTTTCCCGTTTGTCAACATTGCTGTGTTTACAAACATGCATGTTGTTGAAAAACAAGTGCATACATCCTTCACGAAGGCCTTATAATAACTTTTCACAACCAAAATTACCCTTAGATCATCAATATATACAGAGAGGAAGCCAGAAATTACATAAATTCTTTTTCATAAGTTAGGTGATTGGGCACCTTTAATTTATACACTGCAATAATTCTCCTTGTCAAGACCAATGATACATAATTTATCAGGTCTGTAAAGTATGTAACATTACCTAGGAGTACTATGCATTGGAATCAGCACCATCTAGCAAGCATTAATTGGCAAGCCCCGAGGCAATAAGCTTCCAGCAATGGCCAACAGGGCATGTAATCAGCCAGGAGCTGACTTGGTCAGTGGGATCATCAGCAGTAAAGACACTGATAGATGTTGCCAATCAACAAATGTCTGATGACAAGATCAGTGACTTGAAGGAGATACTCTCCCCTTGAAAACTGCACTGATCTGCTGGTCCCGAAATGTCAAACGAAGTCTGCTCACACAGGAGTGACAGCATGCGCTCACATGACCTCAAGCTACAATGTGTGCAATCACCTCTCACCAAAGCCTTGAAGGCCTTTACTTGACTGATAAATGATATAATGGCTACTGTTAGAGGACAACAGCCCATATGCCGTCAGGAAGTCAACAGGTGCATACACTAGGCCTGTCTGATAGCCTTTTTTGCTTGCATCTGCAAATGCAGAAGTTAACTTGCAGAGGATAGAAACATGGATATCATATACCGTATTTAACATAATAAGCTCCCCGGGCACTTTCAAAACTGAATATTTCCAAATATTTTCATACCCCAATAAGCCTCCCCAACCCCACATCTGCTTACTTCCAAAGTGTGTTAGGATCGACTAGAATTGTGGCTTGTGTACATGTGTTTGACTTCACAGCACATTCAGGGCACTTCAGAAAAACCAACAATCTTTAGCTATGGTTGTGTGAATTTTTAAAAAATATTTACTAATCCAAGTGATACTGATTTGCAGATGATTTTATTTACCACATGCAAATCCCCACAGAAACACGCATATTTTTAGCGAACCTGTGAGCTTATGCGATGGTGCGGCGTCGTCCGTCATGTGTCGTGCGTCGTACGCCGTGCGTCGTCTGTACGTTAACCATAGCTATCTCAAAAACGGCAGGAGCTAGCATCACCAAATATTTTGCAAATAATCAGTCATCCAAAAAACTATATCGGATTTTGTTTATTTTTTTTTTCTAACTTCATTTTCTTAGATTTCAGAGGGAAAAAGCTAAAAAAGCTTTCAAAATCTTCTTCTCCAAAACTGTCAAGCCAAATTGTCCAATATTTCACAGAAATGATCCCTGGAACAATTTTTTTCTCAAGTTTGTTCGAATCGTTCCAGTTCGGAGATTTTTGGCTGAGTTACATAAGGTTGAACTTTGTTACCTGTGCAAAAAAGCATATTAAAATTTAAATCTCAGAAACGGCTGGAGCTATCATCACCAAATTTTATGCCAATGTTGGTCACATAAGTCATATCTGAAATTGAGGTATTGGTGGCGCCACCTACATCGGCCTTTTTTGTATGGGGTCATCAGTGCCTGTATCACACTGAGGGCTACAAAAAAATTTCTTCTCTGAAACCATGTGGCCAAAATGTTTAATATCGACAGAAATGATCCTAAGGTAGTGCTTTCTGAAGTTTGTTCAAATGGTCTCAGTTCAGTGACTTTTGGCTAAGTTATGGGAAGCTGAATTTAGTCATATGCCATAACAGCCCATTTTAGCTCAGTGGCTACAAAGATCTTCTTCTCAAAAACCACTAGGCCAAATTCTTAAATCTCACACATTAATTATCCTTAGATGTTGATAATTCAAGTTTGTTCAAATGGTTTTGGTTCAGTGCTTTTTGGCTGAGTTACGGGAGCTGAACTTGGCCAGTTTGCTGCATCTTCCTATATGAGTTATAAACCTGCAAAACGTTTTTCGACTGATGCCACTGAAGCCAGTTTGTTAAATATTTTACAAGAATAATCTTATAATATTTGTCATTAACGGTTCCACATGAATGATTTTTGGCTGAATTATGGAGCTTGAATTGAGTCATTTTACCATATATGTTAGCTGTGTGATGCTGTTACATCGATCTAGCCTGGCACCAGTTTATCAGCATCTATTACATCATGCCACTAGACATTTAGATTTCAGGTTATCTTTGGTTAATATTGACAAGAAAGTTTTTTTTAAAAGCTTTTAAAAATTTTAGATTTATGATTTAAGTTATTCATCATACCAGGCAATGATACAATCATGGATATTCAGTTCTCTGTGGCTATATAGAGACAACTGTACGTGGATTATACATGATTGGTATCCCTACTCAACTTAATTCAAGAATTTGCCATCAATGAGATATACCTGTATTTTAATTTTGCATTCAGTATGTATCCATAATAATTTTACATATATTCCTGATTTCTTTCTTATAAAAAGTCAGCTGAAAAGCATTTTTTATTGGGAAAATAAATTTCAAAGTTATTACAAGTAGGGACCACTTTTGGGTACAGATGGCAGCACTTGGTTTACCATTGGCAGATTGCCAGTGCCTTGATGTTGGCCATTAGCCAAGATGATGTCAGCTCTATAAATAGTTTTGGCACAGTGCCAGGATTGGAAGAAGTGCAGCCAGGTGTAGGTCAAGAGTTCACTCAGTGCAGTAGCTGCATTCTATTTATAGCTTTGGCAGACTGCTCACTGCATCATATTTGGCACCAAAGTGCAGCCTGAATCTATTTATAGCTTTGGCAGACTGCCAACTGTGTCAGATTATGCAACAGGTCAAGAGTTCACTCAGTGCAGCTAGGTACAGGTCAAAAGTTCACTCAGTCTAGCCAGGTGCAGGTCAAGGGACCACTCAGTGCAGTAGCTTGAGGCAGCAATTTGTTACAGGTCACTCAGGGGCAACTGCCTTACTCACCTAAGCCTTGTCAGCCTAGTGCATCAAACTCTGGGGAAGTTTGATGTATTGGATTGATATTTTTACCTGTCTATGCGTCTTTGATGGTCTTTCATTTACAAGACAGGTGGTGCCACCTACATTGACTTTTGCAGTGTATGCACCTGCTTATTTCTACAGAGGAATTTTATACATCAGCCTAAAATTGGGCATGTATATATACATATGGGGTAGCTTTATAGAAAACAAAACTGGTGGCGCCACGTACAATAATTTTTGCACAGTGTATGTCCCTGCTTATTTCATAGGAGGGGTTTGTTTGACATACTGGTGGTGCCAGCTACAATCAGTTTATCCGCCAAAACAGAGTTTTGCGAATACTTTGTTTTCAGTCGGACGCCGAAGCTGCTGCCATCGCCGCATAGGTTTCCGGAGAACTCCTGCATAACCACTGGGCAGAATTTTTAAAATTCGGAATTATGATCGGTCATATGTGAACTGCTGCGCCCTCATTTTTGGTTGACCTCTGACCTTTCCTCTCTGCTGAGCGTCCATTTGTGTGTCTGTTTCCACACATAAACCCACATATCTCGGGAACTGTTTGACCGATAAGGCTAAAGATTTTGCACAAATGTAGCCCTTGGAAATCTTTATAACATATACTAAAAATGGTGGTGCCACCTGCAACCATTTTTGCACAGCGTCCATCTGTTCATCAGCCTTGGGATAAAAACACTCATAACGATGCATTGGTTGGACTTATCCACCTGAAATTTTGCATGTGTATACATCCTGGACAGCTTTCTTGATTTTATGACAGGTGGCGCCACCTACATACATATTTTGGCTGCAGACATCCAGGCTCTTATGCAACACACCTCACTCTATTTCCCCTTGCCACTCAATCTATGCTTCACTTCACCTTTCCCACTCTGATTTTGGCAGATACACGTAGTCGCTTGTTGACTACCCATATTCTAGTTTTTGTGTTGTGTGCACCCATGCCAGAATTGCAGCAGTGATGTTTGTTTAATTGTTTCTTGTTCTAAGTGATTAGTACTTGCATTGTTCATATACATGTTACACATGTTCTTGAAAAGTAATTGTCCAGCATTGAAGCATTATACCTGGTGTAATCTCATTGCACAGGTTCGCATTAGGCCTGTAGGCCTTGTTTTATTATTTTCTTGAAATCCTTTCAGGAAGTGTCAAATAAGCACAATATCCAGTTGGATTAAAATTTAACTGTTCTACACTTTTCAGGAGGTCAAATTTTGGGGAAAATCACACAAATTCTTAAATATCTCAAGAAATCTTGCATGGATTGATCCCAAAATCAAGTTAATAGACGATCATGGATAGGGTTGTCATGTTCCAGAAACTGGTGGCGCCACCTGTCATTCTTAACTTTTTTTAGTGCCTTTTAATACCCCCAAAATTGCCACTTGCAGTACTTTGAGCATTATAAGTCAAAAACTAATGGACAAATTTCTTTTATATTATGCAAATTCATAGATATGGGTTATGGGATGATGTTTATTTAATTGGGGTCATGACCTTTCCTATGAGAGTGGCTTTGACCTTGAATATTCCCATATTTGGTGAAATTACACAAAATAATCTTTAATATCTCTGTAAGGGATACATTGAATGATCCAAAACTCAAATTGACTGAAGATCTTGGATAGCTTTGTCTTTTGCAGAAGACAGGAGGCACCACCTTGTGTCATTTTCTTGTTAAAATGATGTTAACGCAATAACTTTATAAGAATTTGAGGTACAGTCACCAAACCCACAGGTTTGATGCATCTTATCAATGGCTTGGTCAAGTTTGAACATAGATGACCTTGATGCATTTTTAGCTCAGCTGACTATAAGTCATCTAGTCGTGGTCCATTGTCCGTCGTCCGTCCGTTTGTCTGTCCGTAGATGTGGCACGTTTTGAAACCATAAGACCTAGGAATCCAAAATTCAGCATAATGTTAGATGTCCCCAAGATCTGAAACTAGAGTCTATTTTCCCAAGTATATAACCATGTTTAATTAAGATTCAATTGTTAACCCAAAATTAGATCTGAATTTTGTAAATGTTTAATTAAGATTCAATTGTTTACCCAAAATAAGATCTGAATTTTGTAAATTTTTCAAGTTATTAGCATAAAAATAAAATCAGTACCTTAAATTTTGCCCAACTTTGACCATGGCACTTTTTTTTAACTCAGCTGACTATAAGTCATCTGAGCTATAGTCGTGGTCCTTTGTCCGTCGTCCGTCCGGCTGTCCGGCCGTCTGTCCGTTAACAGGGCACGTTTTAAAACCGTTGGACCTACGAATCCAAAATTCTGCATACCATTAGATGTCCCCAAAATCTCCTACCATACCAAAAATTGGGTCATTAGAACTTCGTTCCTTCGAGATATTAAGGAAAAACCTCTGTTTTCCATAAAAAAGCAATTGTTACACTTCAAGTCTGCCTAATATCAAAACAACTGATCTGTTTTTGATCATATTTAGTATTCATATTCTTCCATACATTTTCTGTGCACATACCAAAAATTAAGTCAGTATTGGGTATTATTTTGAAGTTATAGGCCCAAATATAATGCAATTTTTTAAAAATCAGGAAATATATTTGCTCACTTAACATGAGAATTGCTGAAGCTGAAGACTTTTTTTCAGGAATATAACTTTATTTAATCAAGATTCAATTGTTTGCCCAAAATTAGATCTAAATTTTGCAAATTTTTCAAGTTATTAGCATAAATAAAAAATT
The DNA here is from genome assembly GCA_026874595.1 of Sipunculus nudus. NCBI lineage: Eukaryota > Metazoa > Annelida > Sipuncula > Golfingiida > Sipunculidae > Sipunculus > Sipunculus nudus. Next base: position 73,842,893 of record CM049314.1, read on the forward strand.
AATACCTTAAATTTTGTCCAACTTTGGCAGTGGCACATTTTTTCCTGTAAGCACTGTTGATTTAATTTTCACAGCATATATACATAAGAATTTATTCTTTTAAAATCTGAAATTTCAAAGAAATTGTTTGAAAAGAGTAGCTTTTATTCAAGCTTTCATACACCATGTCAAGTGTTGTTTATATCTGGCCCACCTAGTAGTACAGCCTTCACTTGCATTATGTAGCCCACCCCAGGCAGCTTGCCTTGACCCAGCTTGGCCACTTCTAGCAGGCTTCTCCTCTGCCCTGCACTCAACCCCCCCCCCCCCCCCCCCACCTGGTGCATAAACTAGATGAATGTTATAATTTTCTGTATTTTATTTTATTCTTGGACATGCTACATTTTAGATTTTGTATTTTACCACCAGGGTTACAATGATTAAAGTGCACATTTAATTGTGTCCACAAAGTGATGTATTGCTATGAAAGTATGGATGTTCATCAGATAAGTAATGCTTTACTTCAGAAGAGTAAAACTTCACCAGGTGTGAAATTGACTATTAATTCCAGTAATTAATTATAGCTGAGATTGTAATTAGCATAATGATATTGTTTGTCCCTCATTCAACCAACAGTGTGTATACTTTATTGTATCGCCAGACATATTCTGGAGATACTATGGTTTAGGCACGGTCGCTCCGCCGCCGCCGCCGCCGAGATTTCTTTTGGACACAATAACTCAAAAAATATTTCATGGATCTTTACCAAACTTGGTATATGTATAGATATGGGTGAGAGGACGATGCCTATTTAAAATGAGGTCATGACCTCAACGAGGAGAGTGACCTTGACCTTGAATAGGTTCAATTTTGGGGAAATCACACAAATTCTTAAATATCTCAAGAAAACTTGCATGGATTGATCCCAAAATCAAGTTGATTGAAGATCATGGATAAGTTGTCATATTCCAGAAACTGGTGGCGCCACCTATTATTCTTTACTTGTTTTCATGCCTTTTAATATCCCCAAAATTGCTACTTGACAGTACTGTGAGCATTATAAGTCAAAAACTAATAGACAGATTTCTTTCATATTATGCAAATTCATAGATATGGGTTATGGGATGATGTTTATTTAAATTGGGGTCATGACCTTTCCTATGAGAGTGGCCTTGACCTTGAATATTGCCATATATGGTGAAAATCACACAAAATCATTAATTTCTCAATAAGGGATGCATGCATTGGTCCAAAAATCAACTTGACCGAAGATCTTGGATAGTAATGTCATGTACTTGAAACAGGTGGCGCCACCTGTTATTCTTTTACTTGTTTTCGTGCTGTTTAATACCCCATCATTGCCACTTAACAGTACATTTATAACCTGTGAGCATTATAAGTCAAAAGCTAATGGACAGATTTCTTTCATATTATGCATATACATAGACATGGGTTATGGGATGATGTATATATAAATTGGGGTCATGACCTTTCCTATTAGAGTGGCTTTGACCTTGAATATTGCCATATATGGTGAAAATTACACAAAATCATTAATATCTCAATAAGGGATCCATGCATTGGTCCAAAAATCAACATGTTCGAAGATCTTGGAAAGTATTGTCATGTACCAGAAACAGGTGGCGCCACCTGTTATTCTTTTACTTGTTTTCGTGCTGTTTAATACCCCATCATTGCCACTTAACAGTACATTTATAACCTGTGAGCATTATAAGTCAAAAGCTAATGGACAGATTTCTTTCATATTATGCATATACATAGACATGGGTTATTGGATGATGTATATATAAATTGGGGTCATGACCTTTCCTATTAGAGTGGCCTTGACCTTGAATATTGCCATATATGGTGAAAATTACACAAAATCATTAATATCTCAATAAGGGATGCATGCATTGGTCCAAAAATCAACATGTTCGAAGATCTTGGAAAGTATTGTCATGTACCGGAAACAGGTGGCGCCACATGTTATTCTTTACTTGTTTTGTGCCGTTTAATACCCCATCATTGCCATTTATCAGTACTGTGAGCATTATAAGTCAAAAACTAATGGACAAATTTCTTTCATATTATGCATATACATGGATATGGGTTATAGGATAATGTTTATTTGAATAGGGGTCATGACCTTTCCAATGAGTGGCCTTGACCTTGAATATTGCCATATATGGTGAAAATCACACAAAATCATTAATTTCTCAATAAGGGATGCATTGATTGGTCCAAAAATCAACTTGAACAAAAATCTTGGATAGTGTTGTCATGTACGGAAAACAGGTGGTGCCACCTGTTATTCTTTTACTTGTTTTCGTGCCGTTTAATACCCCATCATTGCCACTTAACAGTATTGTGAGCATAAGTCAAAAACTAATGGACAGATTTCTTGCATATACATAGACATGGGTTAGGGGATGATGTATATTGAAATTTGGATCATGACCTTTTCTATGAGAATGACCTCTTCTATGAGTGTGGTCTGATATTAATTGTTGCTGAAGATGGGGGGCCTATTCTTAAAGGGGGGGGGGGGGGGGGATTAATTGTCTTGGATACTATGGTACCTGCGGTGCCAAGAAATATCTAGTTTGAAAAGATGTTTTTATTTTATCAAATTTACTGTATCTTTTATTTTATTTCGGTGAATAAAATATAGCTTGTCCTGAAAACTCCAATGTGCAAAACTTTTTAATAGGAATTCAAGGAATAATTTTGTAGATGCCATGTTGTGGCATTATTTTCTTTTACATTCAGTTTAAACATTTGATTTAAAAATAATAAAATATATGTGTATGCATAATATGACCCAATGTGAGCTACAATCTGGATATATAATGATTGCAACTTAGAATTCTAATATTTTAACTTATATTTTCACTTTTATATTACAAATTTATAACACTTGTAAATAAAAAAAATGAATCCGATAAAAACTATTAATGAAAAAAGTGGATATGCTAAAAAATAGGCTTATATATAAACTTAAATGCATTATTCCTTTGAAAGTGAAATGAAGGTATTAGTCCATTCTGTCCACTTGCCTGTCCATCTGTAAATTTTTCATATGCATCACAGTATCTCAAAACTTTTGGTGTTTTTCTTCATGACATTCTTGTCAGAGTATTAGTTTGCAATCATATATTGAGAAATTTACTATAACCAAGTAGGAGGGCCCTTTCCTCTTAGCTTCTCATATGCTTATATAAATATAAAACATTACAATAGAATATTTATCATATTTTGCATTTGCAAAAATTTCAAACTTTTGTCGTGACCCATGGGTCCTTTGTTTATATTCTGGATTCTCAACATCATTGTTTGGCTAAAACTGAATAAATACCAGACATGGTGCAAATACTTTGCAAATGTATATGAATATGAATATGTACTCCATTATAAAATTTCTTGCATAAGAATGGGAATTCAGGTAAAAATGAAAGTATTTGAATACCAGTGCAAATACTTTCAAAATGTATTCATGAATGCATATATTCTATAATATTATTTAAATAATTAGTTCAGTTAGATTTTATTAAAAAAATCATATGATTGTCTTATTATTTTTAATAAAAATTATATTGGCACAATGTTATTAAATTTTAATAAATAGTTAAACTTTTTTATTATATGTGCTGCTTATAAGTTATATGGCCAAGTCAAAATCTGTGTGACAATAGCACTCCATTTGTTAATAAAATAAATGAAATCAATCCTCTTCCCTGTCTCCAAAAATACTATCAAAATCATACATAAGATAAACACCAACAACTCATAATAAAGCTTATATTTATTACCACACAAAACCAGCATATGCCTGTTTCCCAAATCATATTTTTTATCCTATATAACAGCTGAGGGCTGTGACCCATGGGTCCCTTGTTCCTGTAAGTACCATTGATTTAATTTTCACAGCATGTAAACATATATATTTAATCTGTTTAAATCTGAAAAATGAAAATAAAAGCTTGAAAATTAAGATAGGTATTGATTTTTTTCTTGAGGCTCTATTGTAGTCATTTGCTTTAATTACAGATTACAGATGCAGGGTCCCACTCCAGGTCACTGGAACTCAGCTATGCTAGGTTTTCTGATTTGTAACAGTCACTGGGGGAGATCACCTGCTGTGACAGGTGTACAGTTATTCTCATATCACCACCCCAATCCCCCCCCCCACACACACACACAAACCCAACCCACCAAGTGTTGTGCAGTAATTGTTATTGTTTTCACTGTATCTCCTTATTTGTAATGCTGTTTCCACTTCAATATGCAAAAACTTTCCCGAAAAAGTAATTCAAGGTGTAATCCAGAAGATGCAATGTTGTGTAATGTAGCATTTTAAAATAAATCAATTTTTTTAAATGATTTTAACAGATATAATTGAACCCTTTAGTATGCTTAAATTTATAAAATATGAAACACATTATGGATAAATAAAGACACAATTAAAAATTGTGAAATCTAAATCAAGTATTATTTTTAAATATTTATTGTTTTGCAGATTTAAAAGATATATTTTTGTCACGGTGGTAAAAAATAAATAAACATTTTTATTCATGATGTGGTGTTATCTGACAAGATTGAGATTTATGGTGATGCAATTGAGAATTATGAATCAACTTTTATATTCAGATATATATGTTATATTGGAAATGTATAGAAATATAAACTTAAATTAAAAAAATTGATGTGATAAAAAAATGAGGATTTAGTACAAACATTTGTTCATTTTTTTTCATGCCTCAGCAGAATTTTAGATCAGGCTTTGTTTGCCCTGTTTAATGTTGTTAATTAGTTATATTTCAACTGTATACATTTCATAAAAAAATAAATATATATTTAATAATATATATTATGCAAAAAATAGATTCAATTGAACAAATGTGTAAACTACTGAAATGTCTACAGTTTATCAAAAAGCCAACTAATGATCATTGTATAAGTACAGATCATTTGTTCACAAACTGCTCACATGCTTCAATTTCAACATTAGGAAACACATGGTCAGGTCACAAAATATTATTTGCAACAATTTCTTGCTCATCAATACAAACCAATCATATAAACCAACCATGGCCTTTATTACCTCTTCCTCTTACACTCTATCTCCATTTGATATTATTTTAGATTTTTACTTTCAAGGTCAACTTCAGCTGAGCACAGTGACCCATGGGTCCCTTGGATTATGCTAATACAGGTGGCACCACCTTGTGTCGTTTTCTTGCTTTTGCACCTGTTAATACCCTTATATTGCCACTTGACAGCACTGTGAGCGTGATAAATTGAAAACTAAAGGACAGATTTCTTTCATATCATGCAAGAATATATATATATATTTAAGTGAAATTTTTTTTTTTTAATTTAATTTTTAAATAATTTTTTTTTATAAATCTTGGATTGTTTTGTCTTCTGCAGAATACAGGTGGTGCCACCTTGTGTCATTTTCTTGCTTTTGCACCTTGTAATACCCCACCATTGCCACTTCACAGCACTGTGAGCATGATAAGTTCAAAACTAATCGACAGATTTCTTCCATATCATGTATATAGACATGGGTTACGGAATGAGATATATTTCAATTTGGATCATGACCTCTCCTATGAGAGTGACCTTTACCTTAAATATGCCCATACTTATAAGAAACCATGGTGGCTTGCCAAGTGTCAGTCTCTGCATCTGAAATCAAGATGGGATCCTATTCTTCGAGGCTGGGGGAGGGGCGGGGGGGTTAATTTTCTGGGGATACTATGGCACCTGCGGTGCCAAGAAATATCTAGTTATTTACTTGAAATCCTTTCAGGAGGTGTAAAAAATGCACAATATCCAGGTGGATTAAAATTTAACTGTTCTACACTTGTCAGGAATTGACATAAATCAGTTTTTAGCTTATAGTACTCATGCAGCAGCAACTAGCAAGGCAAATAAAAACTCTTGATTCTGAAAACATATACCCGGTAGATGGTCAAATGCTGGCACATTCAAACACTAGAGAAGAAAATGCACATTTATTTGCTCACACAGAAGCCAGTTAAATATGCATTCTTGTTTGAAATCAAATTAGTTTACTCTACTGCAGCTTTTATCCAGTCATGGTCATGCCTAGGTGCTTTAAAGTCTCACATGATCTTGTATGCAAATTAGATGGTATAAATTAAATTTAAATAAGACTTGCCTGGAAGCTGAAGTTTGATTGTAATTCGATCTACCACCTGAGATTTGCATATAGAGATTTAGTGCCCATTACCGCTATAGCGATCACTCTTTGTCCTTCGTCCGTCTGTCCGTCCGTCTGTCTGTTAACCTGGCACAAATCGTAACCGCTGGACCTAGAATCTTGTTACTTAAATTTTCTGAGAGGTCCATGAAAAATCACCTTTGAAACCAGAAATCAGGTCTCTGTTACTCATATCCTTCAAGCTATGGGGCCCCAAAGTACCCCCAGAATAGTAAAAAATTTCATTCAAAAACTTCAATATCTCATTTACTACATCACTGATGGTCATGATTTTTGGCATACATATTGATCATGAGATGTTCCATCAGTTTCTGCAGACTGGTGGCGCCACCTGTATTTTTCAATTTTTTTCTCTATTTTTGAGACCTTTAAAAATGTGAACATTTGTCAACAGGGCACAAATTGTAAAGACTGGACCTAGAATCTTCATTTCTCACACAGTGAGAGACTTATGAAAAGTCTCCATGGAAACCTGAATTAAGGTCTCTGTTACCCATATCCTTCAAGCTATAGGACTCCGAAGTATCCCTCAGAATAATGGAAAATTTGATACAGAAGCTGAAGTATCTGAACAACTAATGCAGAGATCACCACGATTCTTTGCATGTATATTGACCATTAAGTGTTTTTAGCTCAGCTGACTGAAAGTCATCTGAGCTATAGCGATCACTCTTTGTCCGTCGTCCGTCTGTCCATCTGTCCGTCCGTTAACCAGGCACAAATCGTAACCGCTGAACCTAGAACCTTGTAACTTGGGATTCTGAGAGGTCCATGAAAAATCTCCTTGGAAACCAGAAATTAGGTCTCTGTTACCCATATCCTTCGAGCTATGGCGCCCCAAAGTACCCCCCAGAAAAGTAAAAAATTTCATACAAAAACTTCAATATCTCATTAACTACTTGACTGATGGTCATGATTTTTGGCATACGTATTGATCATGAGATGTTCCATCACTTCCTGCAGACTGGTGGCGCCACCTGTATTTTTCGATTTTTTACAAATTTTTTTCTCTATTTTTGAGACCTTTAAAAATGTGAACATCTGTTAACAAGGCACAAATCGTAAAGCCTAGACCTATCATTTTAATTCTTGATACACTGAGAGGTCCATGAAAAATCTCCTTGGAAACCAGAAATTAGGTCTCTGTTACCCATATCCTTTGAGCTATGGGGCCCCAAAGTACCCCCCAGAATAGTAAAGAATTTCATACAAAAACTTCAATATCTCAATAACTACAACACTGATGGTCATGATTTTTGGCATACATATTGATCATGAGATTTTCCATAAGTTCCTGCAGACTGGTGGCGCCACCTATATTTTTCGATTTTTTTACAATTTTTTCCTCTATTTTTGAGACGTTTAAAGATGCTGTCATCTGTTAAAGTGGCACAAATCGTAACCGCTGGACCTAGAATCTTCGTTCTCAACACACTGAGAAACCTATTAAAAGTCTTCGTGGAAACCATAAATTTGATCTCTGTTACCCATATCCTTCGAGCTATGGGGCCCAAAAGTACCCCCCAGAAAAGTCAAAAATTTCATACAAAAACTTCAATATCTCATTAACTACTTGACTGATGGTCATGATTTTTAGCTCAGCTGACTATAAGTCATCTGAGCTATAGTCGTGGTCCATTGTCCGTCGTCCGTCCGTCTGTCCGTCCGTCCGTCCGTCCGTCCGTAGATGTGGCACGTTTTGAAACTGTAAGACCTAGGAATCCAAAATTCGGCATAATGTTAGATGTCCCCAAGATCTCCTACCAAGCCGAAAACTGGGTCTTTGCTACTTCGTTCCTTTGAGAAATTAAGGAAAAACCTCAATTTTTTATTAAAAACCTATTTTCACACTTTAGGACTGCCTAATATCAAAACCACTCATATGTTTTTCCTCATATTTACCATAAATATTCCTCTATATAGTTCCTATGTACATGCCAGAAATTATGTCTGTATTATTTAATTTAAAAAAGTTCTGGGCCCAAACATAATGCATTTTGAAAAAAATAAGGAAAGATATTTGATCACTTAACACAAAAAATGTTAAAGCTGTGGACCTTTTTTCCAGTAATATAACTTTAATTAATCAAAATTAAATTGTATACCCAAAATTAGATGAAAATCTTTTAAATTTTTTAAAATATTAATAAAAATAAAAAATTGGTACCTTAAATTTTGCCCAACTTTGACCATGGCACGTTTTTTTCCTGTAAGTACTGTGGATTTAATTTTCACAGCATGTTTTTGTCAGCATTTCAACTGTTAACACCAAAAATTTGAAACCAGTTGATCAAAAACTGTAGATTTTAATCAAGTTTTCAAGCACCTTGTAACATATTGTTTACATCAAGCTAGTGTTATGCAGTTTGCAAAAGCTCAGCTCCCAAGCTTCAGCTCTAAGTTTCTTAAATTCAGCATACAGTTAGATGTCTCCAAAATCCCCTACCATGCCAAGAATTTGGTCACTAGGACTTAATACCTTCGAGATATTAATGAAAAACTTCATTTTTCCATTAAAAACCCATTGTTACACTTCAAGACTGCCTAATATCAAAACCACTGATCTGACCATAATCATAAACAATATACATATTTTTCATTCTCTATGCACATCCCAGAATGATGTCAGTATTGCGTAATTGTTTTAAGTTATGGGCCCAAACATAATGCACTTTGTAAAAAATCAAGAAATATATTTACTCCCTTAACAAGGGCATTGCTAGAGATTTTTTTGTCAGGGATGTAACATTATTTAATCAAGATTCAATTGAATACCCAAAATTAGTTCTGAATTTTTCAAATTTTATAAGTTATTAGTATAAATATAAAATTAGTACCTTAAATTTTGCCCAACCATGGCACGTTTGTTTCCCGTGAGCACTGTTGATATAATTTTCATATCATGCACACATAAGGATTTCAGCTTTTTAGTTTAGAAAGCTGAAAGAAATTGGCCAAAAATTGTAGCTTTTATTAATGTTTTTTATGAGACCCTGTCAGACTTTGGCTCTCTCCAGCCCCTCTTGAGTCACCTGTATGTTGACCTTGTTGACCTTTCATCAAATTATGCACGCTTGAGGCGAGGCATACAGGAATCCAGGCAGCTTATGGCCAGCCACAGTTGATCCAGGTGTCCAACCCAACTCATCTAGTAGTTTTAACCAACAACATAACAATAAACAACAAATTAATAAATTTTTATTGGTTTTTAATAACAAATTAAAGAAAAATAGAAAAGGAATTTGTTAGTTTATAATAACAGGAAATTAACTTGCAGTTACTGATGATATAAGAATCTTGTATCAATGGGTAGAATGTCACATATTCCAAATAACACCATGCAGTCACCTATGGCATTTTTCAGTTTATTAATGATAAAGAAGTAAATCATATTATTCATTACTAATCATTAGGGATCATATGAAGGAAATTAATGATAGACAAAGATGCAGTTGATAATATTAATCTAGATTCCTACTGTGTCTAGTGTGTACATTGATGTGAAATTAGTCCAAAATGAATTTTTTACAGTTATTTTTTAATATAAGCCATAAAAAAGCCATAAAACCAGGTACTTATGATCATTATTTAAATGTGTGAATTTTGTATATTCTGGATTCTCAACATCATTGTGTGGTGAAAATTGAATAAATACCAGACATGGTGCGAATACTTTGTAATTGTATTTAAATAGGAATATGATTATGTACTCCATTATAAAATTTCTTGCATAAAGAATGGGAATTCAGGTAAAAATGAAAGTATATGAATACTCGTGCAAATACTTTCAAAATGTATTCATGAATGCATTCATGAATATATTCTTTAATATTATTTTAATAATCATATCAGTTATATTTCATTTTAAAAAATCATATGATTCTCTTATTATTTTTAATAAAAATTATATTTGGGACAATATTTGTAAATTTTTTAATAAATAGTTAAACCCTTATATGTTCTGCTTATAAGTTATATGGCCAAGTCAAAATCTGTGTGACAATAGTACTCCAATTGTTAATAGAATAAATGGAATCAATCCTCTTCCCTGTCTCCAAAGGTACTATCAAAATCATACATAAGCTAAACAACAACAACTCATAATACAGCTTATATTTATTACCACACAAAACCAGCATGTGCCTCATTTCTAAATAATATTTTTTTATCATATATAACAGCTGAGCGTCGTGACCCATAGGTCCCTTGTTGGCATACGTATTGATCATGAGATGTTCCATCACTTCCTGCAGACTGGTGGCGCCACCTGAATTTTTCGATTTTTTACGAATTTAAAAATGTGAACAGCTGTTAACAGGGCACAAATCATAAAGACTGGACCTAGAATCTTCATTCTTGACACACTGAGAGGTCCATAAAAAGTCTGCATGGACACCTGAAATTAGGTCTCTGTTACCCATATCCTTTGAGCTATGGCACTCCAAAGTACAGCTCAGAATAATGGAAAATTTGATACAAAAGCTGAAGTATCTGAACAACTAATGCAGAGATCACCATAATTGTTTTCATGGATATTGATCATGGAGTGTTTCATCAGTTTCTGCAGATTGGTGGCACCACCTGTATTTGTTCGGGTTTTTTTTTACGAATTTTTTCTCTATTTTTGAGACCTTTAAAGTTATGAACATCTGTTAACAGGGCACAAATCATTAAAACTGGACCTAGAATCTTCATTCTTGACACACAGGGAGACCCATGAAAAGTCTCCATGGAAACCTGAAATTAGGTCTCTGTTACCCATATTCTTTAAGCTGTATGGCTCCAAATTACCCCCCAGAATAATGGAAAATTTGATACAAAAACTGCAGTATCTCAATAACTACAACACTGATGGTCATGATTTTCGGCATACGTATTGATCATGACCTATTCCATCAGTTTCTGCAGACTGGGTGCGCCACCTCTATTTTTTTTAAATTTTTACGATTTTTTTTCTCTTTTTATGATACCTTTAAAGATGTGGTTATCTGTCAACAGGGTACAAATCGCAACAACTGGACCTAGAATCTTCATTCTTGTCATGCAAGAAGGCCCATGAAAAGTGCCTGTGGAAACTTAAAATTAGGTCTCTGTTACCCATATCCTTCAAGCTATAGGACTCCGAAGTATCCGTCAGAATAATGGACAATTTGATACAAAAGCTGATCGAAGTATCTGAACAACTAATGGGGAGATCACCATGATTCTTTGCATGGATATTGATGTTTGTAAGTGTTTTTATTAGTTTCTGCAGACTGGTGGAGCCACCTGTATTTTTGTACCCGCCAAAACGAAGTTTTGTGGATACTATGTTTTTGACCGGGTTCCTCCGCCGTTGCCGCGTTCGTTTCCAGAGAGCTCCTCTGGGACTTGATTTTATCAGCTTTCCAAGCTCATATCTCGGGAACCGTTTGACTGATCAGGAAATAAAATCCCTTGGATAGCTCTATAACATACACAAAAAATGGTGGCGCCACCTGTAACCATGTTTGCACAGTGTTCATCTGTTCATCTGCCTTTGGTTAAAATCACTCATATCTCTGCAGTGAATTGACTAATTCACCTGAAATTCGGCATGCGTATACATCCTGGATAGCTTTCTTGATTTTATGACAGGTGGCGCCACCTACATTCTCATTCACGCTGATGACATCCAAGCTCATATTTCGGGAACCGTTTGACCGATCGGGCCAAAATTTTGCATGTATATAGATCTAACATAGCTCTTTATCATACGCTAAACTGGTGGCGCCACCTGCAACCATTTTTGCACAGCGTCTGTCTGTTTGTCTGCCGTGCAATAATGTCACTCATATCTCGGCAGTGGTTTGACATATCTGCCTAAAAATTTGCAGTTTTATACATCATGGATAGCTTTCTTGATTTTATGACAGGTGGCACCACACTTCATTCACGTTCACGCTGCAGACATCCAAGCTCATATCTCGGGAACCGTTTGACCGATCGGGCCAAAATTTTGCATGTGTATAGATCTAACATAGCTCTTTATCATACACAAAACTGGTGGCACCACCTGCAACCATTTTTGCACAGCGTCTGTCTGTTTGTCTGCCGTGCAATAAAGTCACTCACATCTTGGCAGTGGTTTGACATATCTGCCTAAAATTTTGCAGTTTTATACATCCTGGATAGCTTTCTTGATTTTATGACAGGTGGCGCCACCTTTATTCTAGTTTATGCTGCAGACATCCAAGCTCATATCTCGGGAACCGTGTGAACGATTGGGCCAAAATTTTGCATGTGTATAGATCTCACATAGGTCTTTATCATACGCTAAACTGGTGGCGCCACCTGCAACCATTTTTGCACAGCGTCTGTCTGTTTGTCTGCCATGCAATAATGTCACTCATATCTCAGCAGTGGTTTGACATATCTGCCTAAAATTTTGCAGTTTTATACATCATGGATAGCTTTCTTGATTTTATGACAGGTGGCACCACCTACATTCACGTTCACGCTGCGGACATCCAAGCTCATATCTCAGGAACCGTTTGACCGATCGGGCCAAAATTTTGCATGTGTATAGATCTAACATAGCTCTTTATCATACACAAAACTGGTGGCACCACCTGCAACCATTTTTGCACAGCGTCTGTCTGTTTGTCTGCCGTGCAATAAAGGCACTCACATCTTGGCAGTGGTTTGACATATCTGCCTAAAATTTTGCAGTTTTATACATCCTGGATAGCTTTCTTGATTTTATGACAGGTGGCGCCACCTTTATTCTAGTTTATGCTGCAGACATCCAAGCTCATATCTCGGGAACCGTTTGAACGATTGGGCCAAAATTTTGCATGTGTATAGATCTCACATAGGTCTTTATCATACACAAAACTGGAGGGGCCACCTGCAACCATTTTTGCACATTTTGCACAGCGTCTGTCTGTTGGTCTGCCGTGGCCTAAAATCACTCATTTCTCTGTAGTGGTTTGACATAACTGCCTAAAATTTTGCAGGTTTATACATCCTGGATAGCTTTCTTGATTTTATGACAGGTGGCGCCACCTACTTTCTAGTTAACGCTGCACACATCCAAGCTAATATCTCAGGAACCATTTGACCGCATGGGCCAAAATTGTGCTTGTGTTTAGATCTCACATAGGTCTTTATCATACACAAAACTGCAACCATTTTTGCACAGCATCTGTCTGTTTGTCTGCCGTGGGCTAAAATCACTCATATCCATGTAGTGGTTTGACTTTTCTGCCTAAAATTTTGCATATGTATACAACTTAGACAGCTTTCTGGATTTGTGGTAGGTTGCATAACCTACATACACATTTAGGCTGCAGACATCCATGCTAATATGCAACATACCTCACTCTGTTTCCCCTTGCCACTCAATCCATGCCTCACTTCACTCTGATTTTGGCAGATACACGTAGTCACTTGTGGGCTACCTGTATTCTAGTTTTTAAAGTTTACACATTTTTTCTCTATTTTTCAGATATATAAATACAGACTAAATCTTGGCCTGTTGGTTAATCTGTTTGATGCTTCAGTTGAATGGGTATCTACCATTCTGATGATAAAATTTCCTTTTGTGAATCTCTTCCCAGTCAGCTGAGCGTCATGACCCATGGGTCACTTGTTATTAGTTTCTGCAGACTGGTGGAACCACCTTATTTTTTTTTAAGTTTACGCATTTTTTTCTCTATTTTTGAGATATATATAAACAGTCACAATCGTGGCCTGTTTGTTAATCTGTTTGATGCTTCAGTTGAATAGGTATATACTACCATTCAGATGATAAAATTTCCTTTGGCGAATCTCTTCCCAGTCAGCTGAGCGTCATGACCCATGGGTCACTTGTTTTTTCTTATAAGCAATTTTAATTTAATGAGTAAGGATTTAATCATCTGAAATCTGAAAATAAAAGCTTAAAAATTGGGGTAGAAATTGAATTTTGTTTGGTAGGCCTTATTGTATTGACTTGCATTATCATTCCCCAAGCACCCTACTTTTGGGCACTTCAGCCTGTCTGGATAACCTTATTAGTGATGCAACACTGGTCCAGCACCCCTGCCCTTTCAGATGTACAGTTATTCTCATGTCACCTCCTTGCCCCCCCCCCCTCAAGTGAATTGCTTTGTATTGCCTGTATTTAAATATTTAATTATTAATTATGAATAAAATTTTTTCCTGTTAGCACTGTTGAATTAAATTTCATATCTCCCCCCTGCCACTGAGAGCTGCACCTGACCACTTGGGATAATAGTTTTATTGCAATTGCATAAGGTGTACAGAGGTGTTGCAACTCCCATCATTATTACCCCACCCACCCTTATCAAGTCCTCCCACCTATGGAGTGGGAATGTTATGGCTACTGTATACATTTTATAAAAAAAAAGAAAAAATTGGTTTAATAAAAAAAAATAGGATCTAATTTGAAAAATGTGTAAATTGATGAACTCTCAACAGCTTATCAAAAAGCCAAGCAATGATCATGGTAAAGATCTTATATTCACAAACTGCTTACATGCTTCAATATCAACATTAGGAAACACAATGTCAGATCACAAAATATTAATTTCAACAATTCCTTAAATCATATCAACCAACCATGGCCTACATTACCTCTTCTTCTCAGACTTTATCTTTATTTGTTATTATATATTTTTTACTCAAGGTCAACTTCAGCTGAGCACAGTGACCCATGGGTCCCTTATATTTGCAGGAGTTTACTGGATTCACAGAAGAAGCCCTTCCTGACGACAAAAAGATACAGTTATTTCCGTTAACGAAGGCGCGATACATCAGATTGTATCCAGTTGTGGATCTAGACAGTTATGCTTGTGTCAGAATGGAAATACTGCTGGCTCCCCCTATCAGCTGCAGTGAGAACATTTTACTTGTTTCTATTTAACTGTCTCAAGATTTAATTTAAAGGGACAAAACAATTTATACATTACTATTAATGAAATTATATTTTTAGTTCCCCGCTTCAAGAAGGAAGGACTACAAATATGCTCCACATCTGTCTGTCTGTCTGTCCCAACCCATTCTTTTGCCAGTTATCTCAAGTACCACTACACCAATCATTACGAATTGTTTTTAGACAAAGTTATCACTTGACTAGCATTTGATTATAACCAGCATGTGCTGCCACCTATTGCTCCTATTGTTGTCCCTAGATCAACTTTCACTCTCTTTCAGACAACTCAGTAAATAAGAACACTTTAGCCTTCAAATCATATGCAAGAATTCATTGTACAGGGTTCTCACCAGGTCATTTCAGCGTAACGGGCCGTTACGCTGTTATGTGTCAAGATAAAGTTGTGATTAGGGCCGCTACGCTGATTTTTCTTGAGCCTAACGGCAAATTTATGACCATGTGCCGGATGAAGACTGAATATTAACAGTTCCAAGTTTAAATCCCGTCAAAATATCATGAGCTCTTGTTTGTTTTAACACGCTTTTCCCGCACCCTGACAGCTGACATTAGCCTGCATATATATCAAGGTCATGACATGAACGTCTATTGGTCCGTTTCTATGACCCAGTCAGACAAGTGCTCATTTGCATACGCTCAGTTGTTTCTGGGACTGCTGAGTTGATAGATAGTGGGCATATGAGGGCGAGCTCAAGGCGGGTTTGACCTTTATACGACCCACTTCAAGCAAAGATTTGGCAAAGGAGCTTGTTTACAATAACATGCACACATGTTAAATGTAGGCCTAATCGTTATTTGGCCCCATAAAAAAATTTGACGAATTCAATCAACTGGGCTGATATTTTATTCCATCTCATCTCTGTTTGAGCGGCGCAGATTTCAAGTTTGTTGCCATCACTGGTCAGGACACGGTGACAGCGGTCAGCATTTGGAAAGTGCAGGTCAACAGTTAAAATGACATATAGGCCAAATACAATCCCTATCATACGTCAGCATATTCAAAATATTCATTAGTCAAGAGTGGAACTGAAGGCTATAATTGCGTTAAAATGTGCGTCTTGACTTTTCAAACGGTATCGGATGGAGAACACGTTCGTGCATAAAAGTTCCTTTGAGCCCAAGAGTACCGTGACAGGGTTTTATTTGGGTGACCGGAGTATTGTTTCGCCGAGAAATTTATTACCGTGTACCGTGTGTAAAATGGTGTGCAAAGAAATCAAAGAAATATGTTAACATACCGTTAATTCGTGATTTATTTTGCAATGTTTTTAGCTCATTGTCCATTGTCCGTCGTCCGTCTGTCTGTCTGTCCGTCCGTCCGGTGTCCGGATGTCCGACTGTAAGACTGGCACGTTTCGACACCATTGGACCTACGAATCTGAAATTTGCCATACGGTTAGATGTCTCCAAAATCTCCTACCATACCGAAAATTGGGTCAATAGGACTTCGTTCTTTTGAGATATTAAGGAAAAACCTCAATTTTTTATTAGAAATCTATTTTCACTCTTCAGGACTGCCTAATTTCAAAACCACTCATCTGGTTTTCTTCATATTTACCATAAATATTCCTCTATATAGTTCCTATGTACAAGCCAGAAATTTAGTCAGTATTATTTAATTTTAAAAATTTATGGGCCCAAACATAATGGACTTTGTAAAAAAATCAGGAAAGATATTTGGTCACTGAAGACCAAAAGTGTTAAAGGTAGGGACTTTTTTTCAGTAATACAACTTTAACTGATCAAAATTTAATTGTATACCAAAAATTAGATCAAAATCTGTTAATTTTTTTTTAATATTGGCAAAAATATAAAATTGGTACCTTAAATTTTACCTTACTTTTGCCCAAGTTTGACCATGGCACAGTTTTTTCCTGTCAGTACTGTGGATTTAATTTTCACAGCATGTTTTTGCATTCTGTCTGTTAACACCAAAAATTTGAAACTAGTTGATCAAAAACTGTAAATTTTATTCAAGTTTTCAAGCACCATGTCACATCAAGTTTACTTCAAGCTAGTGTTATGCAGTTTGCTAGAGCTCAGCTCCCCAGCTTCAGCTCTTAAAGTTCCTTAAATTTAGCATACAATTAGATGTCTCCAAAATCCCCTACCATGCAAAGAATTTGATCACTGGGACTTAATTCCTTCGAAATATTAATGAAAAACTTCATTTTTCCATTAAAAACCCATTGTTACACTAAAACTGCGTAATATCAAAACCACTGATCTGACTTTGATCATATATAATATACATATTTTTCTATACATTCGCTATGCACATGCCAGAAATGATGTCAGTATTGCGTAATTATTTTAAGTTATGGGCCCAAACATAATGCACTTTTTAAAAAATCAAGAAATATATTTACTCCCTTAACAAGAGGATTGCTGAAGCTAGAGATTTTTTGTCAGGGATGTAACAATATTTAATCAAGATTCAATTGAATACCAAAAATTAGTTCCGAATTTTTCAAATTTTATAAGTTATCAAAAATATAAAATTAGTACCTTAGATTTTGCTCAACTTTGACATGGCTGGTTTGTTTCCTGAGAGCACTGTTGATATAATTTTCATATCATGCACACATAAGGATTTCATCTTTGTAGTTTAGAAAGCTGAAAGAAATTGGCCAAATATTGTAGCTTTTATTAATGTTTTTATGAGACCATGTCAGACCCAGGCTTAATCCAGCTCCTCTTCAGTCACCTGTATGTTGACCTTGTTGACCTTTCATCAGATTATGCATGCTTGAGCGAAGCATACACTGGGGCAGCCAGGCAGCTAATGCCCAGCCACAGTTGATCCAGGTGTCCAACCCAACTCATCTAGTAGTTTTGAAACACAACATAACAATAAACAATAAATCAATAATTTTGTATTAGTTTTTTTATAACAAATTAAAGAAAAATGAATAGAAAAGGAGTTTGTTAGTTGATGAGTAACAGAAAATTAACTAGCAGTTACTGATGATGTAAGAATCTTGTATGAATGGATAAAATGTCAATGTCAATGTTATTCCAAATAACACCATGCAGTCACCTATGGTATTTTTCAGTAAAATTTTAATGATAAAAAAATAAATCATATTCATTACTAATCATTAGGGGTCATATGAAGGAAATTAATGATAGACAAAGATGCAGTTGATAATATTAATCTAGATTCCTACTGTGTCTAGTGTGTAGATTGATGTGAAAGTAGTCCAAAGTGAACATATTACATTTATTTTTTTTAATATAAATAAAAGCCATAAAAACCAGGTACTTATGATCATTATTTAAATTTGTGAATTTTGTATATTCTGGATTCTCAACATCATTGTTTGGCTAAAACTGAATAAATTCTAGACATGGTGCAAATGCTTTGCAAATGTATTTGAAAGGAATATGAATATGTACTGCATTAAAAAATTTTATTGCATAAGAATGGGAATTTTGTAAAAATGAAAGTATTTGAATACCTGTGCAGATACTTTCAAAATGTATTCATGAATGCATTCATGAATATATTCTCTGATATTATTTCAATAATCATTTCAGTTCTATTTTATTTAAAAAAATCATATGATTTTCTTATTATTTTTCAAAATAAAAATTATATTGGCACAATATTTGTTATTAAATTTTAATAAATAGTTAAACTCTTTTATTATATGTGCTGCTTATAAGTTATATGGCCAAGTCAAAATCTGTGTGACAATAGCACTCCATTTGTTAATAAAATAAATGAAATCAATCCTCTTCCCTGTCTCCAAAGATACTATCAAAATCATACATAAGCTAAACATCAACAACTCATAATAAAGCTTATATTTATTACCACATAAAACAAGCATGTGCCTCTTTCCCAAATCATATTTTTTATCATATATAACAGCTGAGCGCCATGACCCATGGGTCCCTTGTTTTTTGCAACGTGTTTGTTCAGGGGTATGCAGGTCGAAAGTGTCTGGGGTCATCTTGACCTTGGAATGGGAATCGCCCAAATCGCGAAAAGCGGTCCAGACTTCCGACAACCTTTAAGCCAGTTCATTTAAAGTAGGGATGGTAGGGTTCATGGTTCATGCAATGACTGAACTTTCGGAATGAAGTATGTAAACTCTTTCGTGAAAGGTGTATTTACCATTTTGTTTTCACTGGTAAATTCGCATTCTTTGTTTTTAGCTCAGCAGACTTTCAGTCATGCTGGGCTATAGCGATGGGTCTTTGTCCGGCGTCCTTCCGTCTGTCCGGCCGGACGGTAAATTCGCATTCTTTGTTTTTAGCTCAGCAGACTTTCAGTCATGCTGGGCTATAGCGATGGGTCTTTGTCCGGCGTCCTTCCGTCTGTCCGTCCGGCCGTCCGGCCGGCCGTTAGCAGGGCACAAATCCTAACCGTAGGGGCTAGGGCCATGAACCCTATGCAGTCTTAGAGGTTCTAAAAAGATCTCTTTGCAAACCTGAAATTAGGTCACTGCAACCTATATTCTCGAAGTTATGGGGTGTGTTTGCACCCCCCAGAAATAATTCTTTTAGCCAAAATTTCCATCCCAAACCTTCCATCTTTCACATACAGCTCACCTACCAACAGGGATAGAACCATAATTTTTTTTAGGTCAAAAGGTCATAGGTCAAGGTCACAGAACCAACTTCTTTGAAAAGCCTGTGGATGCATTTTAAGCCAAACCTTTTATCCAAATTCTTTGATCTTTCACATATAGCTCACCTACTAAGTGGGAGAAGAATCCTATAGATGTTGAGGTCACAAGGTCAAAGGTCAGGGTCACAGGATCAACTTCTTTGAAAAGGTTGTGGACACATTTCAAGCTAGACCTTTCATTCCAAACCTTTCAGCACTGATATCGCTTCTCTGCCAACAGGGGAAAAGACCTGTTGATTTTTTAGGTCAAAGGTCAAGTTCACAGCACCCTCTTCTTTCATGGAGTCATTTTCAGGCAAACTTTTCAATCTATACTTTCCACCTGTCATATATGGCTTACCTACCAATAGGGAAAGAAGCCTATTGCTGTTGAGTTCAAAAGGTCAAAGGTCAAAGGTCAAGGTCACAATATTGTTCTAAATGCTTGTGAAAATATTTTTTTTAAAAGGTTGTGGACACATATCAAGCTGGACTTTTTATTCCAAACCTTCCAGCACTGATATCGATTCTCTGCCAACAGGGGAAAAGACCTGTTGATTTTCAGGTCAAAGGTCAAGTTTACCGCACCCTCTTCTAATGTGGAGACATTTTCAGGCAAACATTTCAATCTATACCTTCAATCTGACATTAATTGGCTTACCTACCAATAGGGGAAGAAGCCTATTGATGTCGAGTTCAAAAGGTCAAAGGTCAAGGCCACAATACTTAATTGTTCTAAATGCTTGTGAACATATTTCTGGTGAAACTGTTCAACCCAAACCTTCAGTCTTTCACATATGCCACATCTATGCATCACTCAATTTGATCCAAACTTCATATTTATGGGTCTTTTTGTTTGAAGAAATAACTGATTGATTTTGGGGTCAGCTGGTCAGGAGGTTAAAGGTTGCAGGTCAAAGTTATTCACTCATTGGTTGCCAAGTAATTACACCAGATTTAAGTGGTTAGTAGTTACCCATCATTTAGAAAGAATCCAGTTGATATGTGGGCAAAAGGCCAAGGTCATTGGTCAGGGATGTTTGCAATAACTTATTTTGTAGACCTCTCAATTTTTCTTTTATATATAACCATTGCAATCCAGCTGGTACATATCACTGTGTCGCTGTAATTGTGTGTGACACTGGTGACATATGACTCCCTTTTGTATCAGCCTATTAAGTGATAAGGCTGGGTGATAAGTACCTCATTACTGCATAACAAAAACACAGTTGTCGGAATGCTTCAGCCAGGCATTAAGACTATGAGAGTACAGTATTAAGGTTTAGCTGCTGATTTATAAGATGATGGGAACATTTTGCAGTTTATTTTATGGAATCATAGCAATAAACTTAGTTTCCTAGATATCGGAATATTTATATATAAATCACCACATATAAAAGCAAGTGTTTGTTAAGGATGGCTTTTTTTCATTACAAGACTCTAAGTCATGCTTTCTGCATTTCCTTTCTTTCAGGTTTTTCAGTATACCTACCCTGCTGACCCCATTGAAAAGCAGAGTTATAATAAAAAATATTAGACTTACACTTTTTACATTTGCATATCTATAAATCTGATATGAGGGCCTTAACATGCCTTTTGATTTGTTTTGGACATTCATTACTGTACCATCCTTTGAGGAATTTGCCCCAAGTTTGGTCTCTTATTGGAGGATGTGTGATATCAAATGTCTGACTTGTCAGAAATCCATTTTGTCTGCCAGTTAGCAACCTTAGAAATCCTTTTTTTCAGTGCAGTTTCAGTGATTTTTCTTCAGTGTTTGATCCAATTTAGAGAATGTTTGTTGTCTGATTTCAGACCTGTCAGAAGTTGAATATGGCCACCAGGCAACCATATTCCTTTTGATCATATTATCTCAAGAACTGTTAAAGTGAATGCAGTTGGATGTATATTAATCTTATCTTGCAAAGGATTGGGTCAAATATTTCTTAATAAATATTACCATCATTTATACAAGTGCAGTACAGTTGGCTTGTATTAAATAAAATGTAAACAGAAGCACCCATTTCTCAATAATTCTTGCATGGATTTCCTTGATTTTTGCTATATATGTTGATCTTATATTTGCCCTTTGTGGTGTTCCTTTTGAGACTGACAGGTATCAAGCAAGCTCTGGGAATAGTTGCTGATAGCTTAAAAATCAATATTTTTCCTCTGACCATAAATTCACTGTGTTTTAACCAGACACAGGTGATATATATTTTTTTGTTGTCGTAGAAAATTTCAACATATTTGCAAATTGGGTCTTCAAAATTAAACTGGAAGTTGTGAATCTCAGCCCATGATGTCGCAGGTCATGCTTGGCAGCTGAGTGTCATGACCTATGGGTCACTTGTTACGAATTGCGGACGCAAACACAGCGCTGGTACCAGTACGTCAATCATTTCTGTCCGATGAAAAGCATGCACGTTTGACCCAGCTAGATTTTCCAAACGTCTCCCTTTGAATATCTGACCGCTTAGACTCATCTAGCCGCTTCCGTCTGTACAGCTGATCAGTGGCCTTTAATCTCTCAGGGGACAACCTGCGGTGTTTGCAGTTAAATATCCACACTTGACAATCAAATAAATCTGGGTGAATGGGATCCATGCGGGCAGGATCGCAAAAATAGAAAACTTGCGGTGATTCCGTAAGAACTGCATTATAAAGCCCGTGTTAATGGTTCTCTTCAAACGCAAATGTTGCAAAAGTAGATAAAAAAGTCCAAGTGTTACTGGACGGCTGGGTGTGGTCATGTTTAAACAATGTTTTCACTGGATGGCTGAGTGTGGTCTGGTCTAAACATAGTGTTCACTGGAAAGCTGGGTATGTCCATGTCCAAACAATGTATTCACTGAACGGCTTGGTAAGGTCATGTCCAAACAATGTATTCACTGAACGGCTGGGTATGGTCATGTACAAACAATGTGTTCATTGGAATGTTGGGTATGGTCATGGCTTTTTAGTGTTGAAAATCCTTTTTATCACTGGCCAGTAGGTAGTGTCTTGACTACATTCATCATACATAATGCAACTGCTGTTTACTACAGCAGTGTTGAAGATGTGTCTGACAAGGAAACGGCTCAAAATAATTGTCCTTGCATATAAAAAAATCATCAGGGACAAAGTTGGGGATTTCTGTTGTTGTTGATGAAATACTGGAAACCATAGCACATCATTCATGACCATTCACTTTATATTTATCACAAGTTTTTATTTCAGCAAAGCCGGACATTTCCATGTGCAGAGGTTTAGATCATGGTTGTAGTCACAGGTGTGTGACTACAAATAGCGTGTATGTCTGCCAGTGTCCAGACAATTATCATCTACTTGCAGATCGCAAATCCTGTGCTAAAGGTATGTATCACTGCTAAAGGTTGATATTGTCAGAATCTGGCTTTTGCTTGAAGCGATTCAAAATGAGTTTTTAGGACTCTTAAAGTAATGTTTTGTCATCATTATTTCATTTGATGTAAGTAAATTAAACTTTTATAAAGATATTTAAAGCACAGAAAAGAGTTAAAGTCTTGGTTGCAATTTCTTGTGAATGTATTTTAACATGTTAAGATTATGCAACCATTTATATTTTGACTATTTTTGATTTTATATGCATAAGTATCTTTGCATATTTTAGCTCAGCTGACTGTAAGTCATCTGAGCTATAGTCGTGGTCCGTTGTCCGTCCGTCTGTCTGTCCATTCGTCCGTCCGTAGAAGTGGCACGTTTTGAAACCGTAAGACCTAGGAATCCAAAATTTGGAATAATGTTAGATTTCCCCAAGATCTCCAAACAAGCCAAAAATTGGGTCTTTGCGACTTTGTTCCTTTGAGAAATTAAGGAAAAACCTCAATTTTTTAAATTAAAAACCTATTTTCACACTTCAGGACCACCTAATATCAAGACCACTCATCTGTTTTTCCTCATATTTGCCATAAATATTCCTCTATATAGTTTCTATGTACATGACAGAAATTAGGTCTGTATTATATAATTTAAAACAAGGGACACATGGGTAACGGCGCTCAGCTGATTGTGATTGGACTATAAATGTTTCTCCACTGTGATATAGAGTCGATAAACCTTATGAATATCATAGACATGTTGGGCTATTATAAAGGAATGTTATGTAATATGTGAGTAAATGATAAATGAAATTACCTGACTGATGGATTAATAGAGTAAAATATAGTGGTTTATTTTTTATTTATTTAGGAGAGGTTTTAAAATTGTGATATATTTGAGCAAATATGAATGCAATGACAGCAGTAATAAGCAGTAGTAGAATGATGATAAAGCTCTTTGTTGAAGGATCTAAAGTGTATGGTAGTCTGCAAGCTTTCAATTAAGCAGATGTTATGATTCACTATGCTGATGAAGTGATTTATGAATTTGTGACTGTATGACACAATATCTCTTTAGTCTTGACAAGGTACATTATTTTGATGCCCACTATTTCTACCTATGTACATGCCCATAATTTCTGGCATGTACATAGGTACCTATGGACAAATAGTTATACAAAATATTAAAGTATGAATATATCTGATTCTTCTTGTTCTTGCTTACTGAGGCTGACTTTGATGGGGTTCGGAGAAGGGAAAAGTGAGGGCAGCACGAAGGTGGATGTAGAAATATTCTATTGTAATGTTTTTCATTTGTATAAGAATATGAAAAGCTAAGAGGAAAGGAGCCCTCCTACTTGGTTATAGTAAAGTTCTAAATATATGATTGCAAACTAATACTCTGACAAGAATGTCATGAAGAAAAACACTAAAAGTTTTGAGATACTGTGATGCATATGAAAATTTACAGATGGACAGGCAAGTGGACAGAATAGACAAATAACTTAATTTCACTTTCAAGGGGAATAATGCGTTTAAGTTTTTACATAAGCCTATTTTTTTAGCATATCCACTTTTTCCATTAAGAAGTTTTTATCTGAATCATTTTTTTTAATTACAGGTTTTATAAATTTTTAATAAAAAAAAACTGAAATATAAGTTAAAATATTAGAATTATTGCATAAGTTGCAATCATTATATATCCAGAGTGTAGCTCATATTGGGTCATATATGCATACACATATATTTCATCATTTTTAAATCTTAAATGTTTAAACTGAATTTAAAAGAAAATAATGCCACAACATGGCATCTACAAGAATATTCCTTGAATCGCTATTTAAAAGTTTTGCACATGTATTGGAGTTTTCAGTACATGGTTAATTTTATTCACCAAAATAAAATAAAAGATTCAGTAAATTTGATAAAATAAAACATCTTTTAAAAAAAAGTATACACACTGTTGGTTGGATTAGGGACAAACAATATCACTGTGCTAATTACTATCCCAGTTTTAATTTATTACTGGAATTAATAGTCAATTTCACACTGGTAATGTTTTTACTCTTCTGAACTAAGGATTTACTAATCTGATGAACATCCACACTTTCATAGCAATACACCACTTTGTGGACACAATTAAATGTACACTTTAATCATTGTAACCCTGGTGGTACAATACAAAATCTAAAATGTAGCTTAGCTAATAGCCTAGAATAAAAATGAATCAAATACAGAAAATGATAACATTCGTCTAGTTTATGCAGGGGGGAGTGCAGGGCAGAGGGGAAGCCTGCTGGTAGTGGCCAAGCTGAGCCAAGGCTTGTCTCGGCCCAAGACGTGTGATTCCGATCCGCTCTGCTCCTCTCCGTATCACAGTTGTGGATCCGCAACAAAGCCAAGGCAAGCTGCCTAGGGCGGGTTACATAATGCAAGTGAAGGCTGTACTACTAGGTGGGCTAGATGTAAACAACACGACATGGTGTATGAAAACGTGAATTAAAGCTATTCTTTCCAATCAATTTCTTTGAAATTTCAGATTTTAAAACATTTAATCCTTGTGTATATACGCTGAGAAAATTAAATCAACAGTGCTTACAGGGAAAAAACATGCCACTGCCAAAGTTGGACAAAATTTAAGGTATTGATTTTTTAATTATGCTAATAACTTGAAAAATTTGCATATTCAGATCTAATTTTGAGTAAACAATTGAATCTTTATTAAATAAAGTTATATTCCTATAAAAAGTCTCTAGGTTCAGCAATTCTCATGTTAGGTGAGTAAATATATTTCTTGATTTTTTAAAAATTGCATTATATTTTGGCCTATAATTTCAAAATATTACCCAATACTGAACTAATTTTTGGTATGTTCATAGAAAATGTATGAAAGAATATGAATACTAAATATGATCAAAAACAGATCAGTGGTTTTGATATTAGGCAGCCTTGAAGTGTAACAATGGCTTTTTTATGTAAAACGGAGGTTTTTCCTTAATATCTTCCTAATGACCCAATTTTCGGTATGGTAGGAGATTTTGGGGACATCTAACATTATGCCAACAGCCTGGGGAGCATAGAGATGTGCAATGAATGACCTACAGTCATCAAAGTGGACTGCTTGACAATGTAAGGGAATACAACAAAAGCCTCCAAAAAATTCAATAACTGGCCTAATTTTGCAGCTTTTATTTTCAAATTTCAGATTTTAACAGATTAAATCCTTATATGTACATGGCCCTTACCGAAAATTTTTATAAGTGCCATATATGTGAACGTTATATGGCACATATAAGGCACATATATGTGCCATATATGTCCCTTATATCCAACCTTATAACTCCCATATATGTCACATATATGTCAGGTATATGGATTTTATATGCAAATTAGGTAGGAGCCTTATATGTCACATATATGGGCCTTATATGTCGCTTATAAGGCTTCCACATATAGGTCCCCTATAACTCCCATATATGTCCCATATATGTGCCTTATAACTCCCATATATGTCCCATATATGTGCCTTATAACTCCCATATATGTCCCATATATGTGACATATAAGGGACTTATAAGTGCCATATATGTCCCTTATAAGCGACATATAACTCACATATAAGTCCAGCCCTTAGCAAAAAACGAGCTTGCCGCGCATAGTTGCTGCAAACTTGCTGCAGCTTTGCAGCAACCTTGCAGCAAGGTCACAAATTGCCATGCAAATTAGTTTGCGGCAACCTTGCTGCAGGCTTGCTGCAACCAGTGTTCCCGCAGCCCTTTTCCTGCAGCCTTCCCGCAGCCTTTCTTGCACACTTCCCGCAGCCTTTCTCGCACACTTCCCGCAGCCTTTCTCGCACACTTCCCGCAGCCCTTTTCCCGCAGCCCTTTTCCCGCAGCCCTTTTCCTGCAGCCTTCTCGCACACTTTCCCGCAGCCTTCTCGCACACTTCCCGCAGCCTCACACACTTCCTGCAGCTTCTCGCACACTTTCCCGCAGCCTTCTTGCACACTTTCCCGCAGCCTTCCCGCACACTTCCTGCAGCCTTGCACACTTCCTGCAGCTTCTCGCACACTTTCCCGCAGCCTTCTCGCACACTTTCCCGCAGCCTTCTCGCACACTTTCCTGCAGCCTTCTCGCACACTTTCCCCCAGCCTTCTCGCACACTTCCTGAAGCCTTGCACACTTCCTGCAGCTTCTCGCACACTTTACCGCAGCCTTCTTGCACACTTTCCCGCAGCCTTCTCGCACACTTCCTGCAGCCTTGCACACTTTCTCGCAGCCTTCTCGCACACTTTCCTGCAGCCTTCTCGAACACTTCCTGCAGCCTTACACACTTCCTGCAGCTTCTCGCACACTTTCCTGCAGCCTTCTCGCACACTTTCCCACAGCAGGGGCCAATTATTTAGCAGCTAGCCATGATATGTATAAACAATATCACGTGGGCTCAGTTATTGTTTACAAGCAGACATGCCATGTCATTAGTCGGTGACTGTCTCTGCTCCAAATATAAATGCAGGTACTCAACAGAACAAGCTCTCATGAAACTCCATTTAATTTGCACATTCAATTAAACCTTAATCCATAATGGCTTTTAAATATAAACCAAACTTAATCAAGCTTTGTTAGAAATTACACCTTGATGAATATGAATCAGAGTACACACTACACAGTCACACGAATCCTGCATGAAGTTGTGTAGCTACATAGCTGAATAAAAGTTCTGGGTGAGTTTATTGTCAGGCCAAGGACTAGAAACATGAACCACAAAGTGACATTGGGTTACTTCAATATTGTTAGGAATTTCCCATTTACTTAGGGTGACATCTATAGACATACGTCAAACAGAATTTAGCAAATCAACTTTAAATGAAGCTTAGCCTAAGTATTTTAAAATTTGTGTGAAGATGAAAACAAAACCTTATTTAAAGTTACTGTTTAATATCAAATCAATAAAACTCAAACTGCATTGGAGTTCAATAAATGCATGATATACACGTTAACCACAGAATTTTATTCATGCTGCCTTTGATATTTTTGCCTTCCAGCTTGATTACATCTTTCAATCCCACCATTAATTTTAGTTTTTACTTTTACACAAAATTAAATTTAATACTACACTTTCTATGTATAAAATTACTTGAGGAAAATTCAATCTTATCAGTGCTGGGCAGCCCTTTATCAATGCTTGCTGCGGCAGCCCTTAGGGTACAAATATGTAGTTCAAACTTACTGGTGGTAGTAACATAACACCCTCTCTTTGTTCCTCCCATCAACTGATTGTATGTTCTAATTAATCCAATAAGTCCTCTGAACATGCTGGATCTGTTGAATGTTACTCTTACTTGAGCTATTTGGCACAGATCTTCATATTTTTAGAAGAGCTAACAAAGCACTGTCTTTTCCTAATTTTGCAAAAATGGCTGCTTTTCCCTCCAAAATCAGTTTAGCCAATCACAGCAGGGTAAGACAGGAAAAGTAGGGCAAATAAAACTGTAAAAGACTGCGGCTAGCCTCAACCCTCCCGCAGCCTTCCTGCGCACAGCATCCAGTTAACTCTATGAGACTGCGGCTAGCCGCAATCCTCCCGCAGCCTTCCTGCGCACAGCATCCAGTTAACTCTGTGAGACTGCGGCTAGCCGCAACCCTCCCGCAGCCTTCCTGCACACAGTATTAAAATACTCTATAGGACTGCGGCTAGCCGCGACCCTCCCGCAACCTTCCAGCACACAATTCAGATTTGCTGCACACTTTCCTGCAGCCTTTGCCAGACAGCGGGAAGCATGCAGCTAGCTGCAGCCTTCCTGCACACTCTTCTTGCAGCCTATTTTGGTTTCTGCTGCTTTGCAGCACGGTTGCAGCAAAGCAGCAGCAAACTTTTCATTTTGCTAAGGGAGTGTATGCACCTTCAGTGCTGTTTGTCAATAGCTCAATTACCGTACTTTCTGTTGTATGTTCTGTTTTGAAAGGTGTTTACCTTTTTCTTTATTTCACAAGGAATTACAGTTGATGTTAGAAATTAAGGTTTGTGTGTGTGTGTGTTTGTGTGGTGAGCTTCCTGCTCTGTGCAATTCCTTGGAATCAAAGCTGGCCTGCAGTCACACTGGGGGTCATCAACTTCAGACAGTCATATGGACTCAAACACATGAAACATAAAAGTATGAAAACACAGTATCCAAAATAAATGTTTATTTACACATTTGTAAACTGAAAATAATATTTTCATAAGATTTTAAAACTCCCTGGTTCAGTCAGATTTGAGAGTGTTGTCATTTTAGGGAATGAAGGCTGGAAGGAAATATACACCCTTGCCACACTCCAAATCCTTTTCCGTCTATTCCTGTTTGACCTGTAAAAACAAATGTTACCAGTCTTAGCATACACATATAGTCATAATTGCTCACATTAATTATTTAATTAAATAAGCTTAAAGATAATCTTTTCACATTGATGCTTAGTATTGCTTTTCTTAACATTAACATTAGTTTACCTTATCTGGAGGCAACACACAAGTCAAAAAAGAAAAAAAAATTATTTCACTGAAAGTACATTGTTCTCTATCTAGTGGTTTTCAATGTTCTGAAAATATGCCTGTTTAACATTTAGGATTATAAGTAAATAGAGTTGGACTTCTCAATTACTAACACAGGAAGAGTTTTCCAGTTTATATACAGAATATATACAAATAATACAGATTATCAAATATACTGGTCACAGGACAGACACTGTGGCCTTAAGATGCTTGTAGGTTCAGAAAGTAGGTTACTCATGATCAGTTGCTACAATTTTAACATGTAAGCAGTTATAATATATAAATGTTAACACCAAATTTTTACTTCAAATATTGTATGCTCCAGCTATTTGATAAAAAAAACTTACATATCATAACATTGCCCATTTGCTAAAAGATTTAAATGTTACTTTATATAATAAACTGAATATGCTTACCAGACAATTTTTGCAAGGGCTGGAGATATCTAGGCTATTCTTATACTTTCACCACCATTTCTTCATTCTGGTTCTAAGAAAAGTAAAGAAACCAAATCATAGAAACAAATGTTGTTGAAATAAATAATTAAGAACTTGGAGTCTTGCATATTTTTGACATTTAAGTAGACAAATGGACTAAAAAAGGGCCTCACATCAAATCATAGAACTAAAACAGTACATCAATGATATATTGGATTTCAGTAATGTTAAAAATGACATCTTGACCTTTAATGGTGAAATGGCACTAAGAAATCATTCAAGTTTGACCAAAAAAATCCACTTTTGATTGACCTGTAAATTGAACCAGATTTGATTTCTTTTTGGGAATCAAAATAGTACCTAATGAAATCATCCTTAGTGAAACAAATTCCCAAATTATCATGCTTTTCCTTTTGTTAAATGTACACCCAACTACAAATAGCATCACTAAAAAGGGCATGTTCTTAGCTTTATGTTGATGTATAGAACATGCACATTGTCACTAAATAGAGGCAACAGCTTTAGCTTTTCACAGGAGCTGGTATTTTGTAAATATGGACCACCTAAAGGAGAATGAAACACATAATTGTGTATTTTCAGGGCAAAACAAGATGAGTGAAAGTCATCTTAATACTATCACTGATTTAAACTTGCAAAAAGAACTTAAATAAAGCAAGAGTACTCACCAATGAGACACTTTTCAGCTATAAATTCCCTTTCTGGTTGACAAACCCAGCTTGTTCCAAATATGATCCCAACGGTTACCGGATGTTGTCATTCACACAGGAATGCAATCTCTTTGTCCCGGGGAACACAGCAAGTAAGCTGAGACAGCTAGCTAGACCTTGGCCTTATCAGTAACAGTCATGGGGGGGAGGGGGAGGGTGTTATATATATCTGTGAATACAGTATTACTACTCATTACTGAGCCTGAAGAATTTTGGTTATTGTCACTATAAGGATGCAGACATTTGTTTTAGTAAAATAACAATGCTTTGATAAATATTGTTGATTTTGTATGGCAATATTTTACAGCTGGAAGGCAGGTGTGTTTTAGCTGTTAGAACTATATAATTATAAATCCAATGAAATATTAGAATAATGTTTAGGGTTTACCATAATAAGTCAGTAGCATACCACATCAATACCCAATGTTCTGTATTTATGAACTAGTTATTAGTGGTAATGGGTTTCTGTAGTACTTGTATATAAACTACTATCCAAATGAAATAATGTTTCTTATAAAATATCAATGCCACAAAATATAAACAATATGTATTTTTATATTGTGTTTTGATTAAATGATCTTTTTCTGCATGAATACTAGTGTTAAATGTTTATATCACTTAAGGAATAAATCAGAAAAAAAGTAGCAGAATATAATTCCTAATTATTAGTATCATTTTTTAATATACCTAAAATTCTGAGAAAGCTGGTTATTTTGACCCCCATATAACCATACTTCTTTATTATTTATTCAGTTTAATTCATTTTGTTTGAAAAACATAAAGAGTTGATACTTAGAAGTTTCTGCAGCATTTTTGTTCCCTTCGAAAATTTCTAAGTCCTATCTTGTAGCACAATAAGCCTCAAAGTATATAAACATATAACTGACATATAACTGACATATACAGAGCTCCTTCATGTGCATGCTACCTAACATCTCCCATACAAGTCACATATAACTGAAATATAGAGAATAGCTTTAAGTGTGACTCCCTTATAGCTGACATATAACAAACATACAACTCCCTTATAACTGACATATAACAATGCCTGACTAAACATATAGCTGCAATATAAATATAACTCACATACACAGCACTTATATGGGAAATATAAGGGACATATAAGGCCCTTATATGGGATATATAAGGCACATATATGTGAGTACTTTTCATTTTCGTAAGGGCATGCTGTGAAAATTAAATCCACAGTACTTACAGGAAAAAAACGTGCTGGGGCAAAAGTTAGGTAAAATTTAAGGTACCAATTTTATATTTTTGCCAATATTTAAAAAAATTTAACAGATTTTGATCTAATTTTTGGTATACAATTAAATTTTGATTAATTTAAGTTGTATTACTGGAAAAAAGTCCTTAGCTTTAATATGTTTTGTGTTAAGTGATCAAATATCTTTCCTGACTTTTTAGCGAACCTGTGAGCTTATGCGATGGTGCAGCTTTGTCCATCATGCGTCGTCTGTTGTGTGGCGTCTGTACGTTAACCATAGCTATCTAAAAAATGGCAGGAGCTAGCATCACCAAATTTTTTGCAAATAATCAGTCATCCAAAAAACTATATCAAATTTTGCTTATTTTTTTTCCTAACAGCTTTTTCTTAGATTTTATAGGGAAGAAGCTAAAAAAAGCTTTAAAAATCTTCTTCTCCAAAACTGTCCAGCCAGATTGTCCAATATTTCACAGAAATGATCCCTAGAACAATTTTTTCTCAAGTTTGTTTGAATGGTTCCAGTTCGGAGATTTTTGGCTGAGATACAGGAGGTTGAACTTTGTTAACTGTGCAAAAAAGGGTATTAAAATTTAAGTCTCAGAAACAGCTGTAGCTATCATCACCAAATTTTATGCCAATGTTGGTCACATAGGTCATATATGAAATTGAGGTATTGGTGGCGCCACCTGCATCGGCCTTTTTAGCCCTCAGCCCTTAGGCTGATGGGCTATTGTCGTCACCCAAGCTGTCCGTCCGTCCGTCCATCCGTCAGTCCGTCCGTCCGTCCGGCGTCCGTTAACTTTTACCTTGTGAGCAGGATATCTTGAAAAGGATTCACCGTCAGAATTTTATTTCCTCGGTAAAGATGTATATTGACAAAATCTGGGTCAAGTTTGAAGATGGGTGATCTTGACCTATTTTTCTACATTTTAGAGCTGATTATAGAAAAACACTTAGATGCTTATTACTCAGGAACCATTTGGTGGATTTTCACAAAACTTTCTATGGTTATTGGGACTGATAGTCTGTACCTGCTATACAAGTTTGGTGGTGCACCTACAATTTCTGATTTTTAATGAATTTTTATCGGATTTTTCAACTTTGGGCTTGTGAGCGAGATATCTCGAAAAGGGTTCACCGTAAGAATTTTATTTTTTTGATGAAGATGTATATTGACAAAATCTCGGTAAAGTTCGAAGATGGGTGACCTTGACCTATTTTTCTACGTTTTACAGCTGATTATAGAAAAAACATTTAGAAGCTTATTTCTCAGGAACCATTGGATGGATTTTCACAATACTTACTATGATCATAGGGACTGATGGTCTGTAACTGCTGCACAAGTTTGGGGGCGCCACCTGCAATTTCTGATTTTTTATTGAATTTTTCTTGGATTTTTCAACTTTGGCCTTGTGAGCGGGATATCTCTAAAAGGATTCACAATAGGAATTTTATTTCTTTGGTGAAGATGTATATCGACAAAAATCTCGTTCATGTTCGAAGATGGGTGACCTTGACCTACTTTTCAAGGTCACAGAGCTTATAATAGAATAAAACTTAGAAGCTTATTTTTCAGGAAGCATTTGGTGGATTGTTATGAATCATGGTACATACCTCTCCATTTTAAATTTATAACTGAGACATGTACAGATATACATCCATGTGAGAACAGATATTTAGTACTTGTTACTGTTACCACCTCTAAACACTGTTCTTTTGGCTGAGGGCTTTTGTCAGCTTCTGCTGATATTCTAGTTTGTACAGGGTCATCAGTGCCTGTATCACACTGAGGGCTACAAAAAACTTTTTCTCTGAAACCATATGGCCAAAATGTTTAATATCGCACAGAAATGATCCTAGAGTAGTGCTAATATTATTTTTTAGCTCAGCTGACTGAAAGTCATCTGAGCTATAGCCATCACTCTTTGTCCGTCGTCCGTCTGTCCGTCTGTCCGTCCGTTAACCAGGCACAAATCGTAACCGCTGGACCTAGAACCTTGTAACTTGGGATTCTGAGAGGTCCAAAAAAAATCTCCTTGGAAACCAGAAATTAGGTCTCTGTTACCCATATCCTTCGAGCTATGTGGCCCCAAAGTACCCCCCAGAAAAGTCAAAAATTTCATACAAAAACTTCAATATCTCATTAACTACTTGACTGATGGTCATGATTTTTGGCATACATATTGATCATGAGATGTTACATCACTTCCTGCAGACTGGTGGCGCCACCTGTATTTTTCGATTTTTTACTAATTTTTTTCTCTATTTTTGAGACCTTAAAAAATGTGAACATCTGTTAACAAGGCACAAATCATAAAGACTGGACTTAGAATCTTAATTCTTGACACACTGAGAGGTCCATGAAAAATCTCCTTGGAAACCAGAAATTATGTCTCTGTTACCCATATCCTTCGAGCTATGGGGCCCCAAAGTACCCCCCAGAATAGTAAAAAATTTCATACAAAAACTTCAATATTTCAATAACTACATCACTGATGGTCTTCATTTTTGGCATACATATTGATCATGAGATGTTCGATCAGTTCCTGCAGACTGGTGGCGCCACCTGTACTGTTTGATTTTTTACGATTTTTTCCTCTATTTTTGAGACCTTTGAGGATGCTGTCATCTGTTAGCGTGGCACTAATCGTAACGACTGGACCTAGAATCTTCATTTTCGACACACTGAGAGACTTATGAAAAGTCTCCATGGAAACCAGAAATAAGGTCTCTGTTACCCATATCCTTCGAGCTATGGGGCCCAAAATTACCCACCAGAATAGTCAAAAATTTCATACAAAAACTTTAATATCTCATAAACTACATCACTGATGGTCATGATTTTCGACATACATATTGATCATGAGATGTTTCATCAGTTTGTGCAGACTGGTGGCGCCACCTGTATTTTTCAATGTTCACGAATTGTTTTCTCCATTTTTGAGACCTTTAAGGATGTAGTTATCTGTCAACAGGGTACAAATCGTAACGACTGGACCTAGAATCTTCGTTCTTGACACACAGGGAGACCCATGATAAGTCTCCATGGAAACCTGAAATTTGGTCTCTGTTACCCATATCCTTCGAGCTATGGCACTCCAAAGTACAGCTCAGAATAATGGAAAATTTGATACAAAAGCTAAAGTATCTGAACAACTAATGCAGAGATAACCATAATTGTTTGCATGGATATTGATCATGGAGTGTTTCATAAGTTTCTGCAGACTGGTGGCACCACCTGTATTTGTTCGTTTTTTTTTACGAAATTTTTCTGTATTTTTGAGACCTTTAAAGATATGAACATCTGTTAACAGGGCACAAATCATAAAAACTGGACCAAGAATCTTCATTCTTGACACACAGGGAGACCCATGAAAAGTCTCCATGGAAACTTGAAATTAGGTCTCTGTTACCCATATTCTTTAAGCTGTATGGGTCCAAAATACCCACCCCCCCCAGAATAATGGAAAATTTGATACAAAAACTGCAGTATTTCAATAACTACAACACTGATGGTCATGATTTTCGGCATACATATTGATCATGAGCTGTTCCATCAGTTTCTGCAGACTGGGTGTGCCACCTCTATTTTTTTTCAAAATTTTACGAATTTTTTCTTTTTTTTGAGACCTTTAAAGATGTGGTTATCTGTCAACAGGGTACAAATCGCAACAACTGGACCTAGAATCTTCATTCTTGTCATGCAAGGAGGCCCATGAAAGGTGCCTGTGGAAACTTGAAATTAGGTCTCTGTTATCCATATCCTTCAAGCTATAGGACTCCGAAGTATCCCTCAGAATAATGGACAATTTGATACAAAAACTGAAGTATCTGAACAACTAATGCAGAGATTACCATGATTTTTTGCATGGATATTGACCATTAAGTGTTTTTATTAGTTTCTGCAGACTGGTGGAGCCACCTGTATATTTGTATCCGCCAAAACGAAGTTTTGCGGATACTATGTTTTTGACCGAGTTCCTCCACCGCGGCGGCGTTCTTTTCCAGAGAGCTCCTCGGAGACTAATGGACCGATTTTTCCCAAACTTACACCTATTATCGGGTCACATGTGAACTGGTGCCTAACCAATTTGCGTTGACCTCTGACCTTTCCTCTCTATCCAGTGTCCATTTGTGGGTCTGTTTCCACTCATAAACCCTCATATCTCGGGAACCGTTTGACCGATCAGGAAATAAAATTGATACAAATGTAGCCCTTGGATTGCTTTATAACATACACAAAAAATCGTGGCCCCACCTGTAACCATGTTTGCACAGTGTCCATCTGTTCATCTGCCTTGGGTTAAAATCACTCATATCTCTGCAGTGAATTGACTAATTCACCTGAAATTCATCATGCGTATACATCCAGGATAGCTTTCTTGATTTTATGACAGGTGGCGCCACCTACGTTCACGTTCACGCTGATGACATCCAAGCTTATATCTTGGGAACCGTTTGACCGATCAGGAAATAAAATTTATACAAATGTAGCCCTTTGATAGCTCTGTAACATACACAAAAAAATGGTGGCGCCACCTGTAACAATGTTTGCACAGCGTCTGTCTGTTAGTCTGCCGTTGCCTAAAATCACTCATTTCTCTGTAGTGGTTCGACATAACTGCCTAAAATTTTGCAGGTTTATACATCGTGGACAGCTTTCTTGATTTTATGACAGGTGGCACCACCTACATTCTAGTTAACGCTGCACACATCCAAGCTCATATCTCAGGAACCATTTGACCGATTGGGCCAAAATTTTGCATGTGTTTAGATCTCACATAGGTCTTTATCATACACAAAACTGGAGGGGTTACCTGCAAAGATTTTTGCACAGTGTTTGTCTGTTTGTCTGCCATGGGCAAAAATCGCTCATATACATGTAGTGGTTTGACTTTTCTGCCTAAAATTTTGCAGATGTATACAACTTGGACAGCTTTCTGGATTTGTGGTAGGTGGCACAACCTACATACACATTTAGGCTGCAGACATCCATGCTAATATGCAACATACCTCACTCTATTTCCCCTTGCCACTCAATCCATGCCTCACTATCCGATTTTGGCAGATACATGTAGTCACTTGTCGGTTACCCGTATTCTAGTTTTAAAAGTCTACACATTTTTCTCTATTTTTGAGATATATAAATACAGACTAAATCTTGGCCTGTTGGTTAATCTGTTTGATGCTTCAGTTGAATGGGTATATACTACCATTCTGATGATAAAATTTCCTTTTGCGAATCTCTTCCCAGTCAGCTGAGCATCATGACCCATGGGTCACTTGTTTTGTATTGACTTTACATTCACATATATTTGGAACTATGGGCCTGTGGCCTTCATTTCCGGAATAAAGCATTTGTTTGTTTGTTTGTTTGTTTGTTTTGCTTTCTGATGTTTGTTCAAATGGTCTCAGTTCAGTGACTTTTGAATAAGTTATGGGAAGCTTAATTTAGTCTTATGCCATAACAGCCCATTTTAGCTCAGTGGCTACAAAGATCTTCTTCTCAAAAACCACTGGGCCAAATTCTTAAATCTCACACATTAATTATCCTCAGATGTTGATAATTCAAGTTTGTTCAAATGGTTTTGGTTCAGTGATTTTTGGCTGAGTTATGGGAAGCTTAACTTAGCCATTTTGCTGTATTTTCCCATATGAGTTATAAACCTGCGAAACGTTTTTCGACTGATGCCACTGAAGCCAGTTTGTTAAATATTTTACAAGAATAATCTAATAGTAATTGTCATTAATGGTTCAACATGAATGATTTTTTGGCTGAATTATTGAGATTGAATTGAGTCATTTTACCATATATGTTAGCTGTGTGATGCTGTTACATCTAGCCTGGCACTAGTTTATCAGCATCTATTACATCATGCCACTAGACATTTAGATTTCTGGTTATCTTTGGTTAATATTGACAAAAACGTTTTTTTAAAAGCTTTTAAAAAACTTAAATTTATGATTTAAGTTATTCATCATACCAGGCAATGTTACAATCATGGATATTCAGCTCTCTGTGGCTATATAAAGACAACTGTATGTGGATTATAAATTATTGGTATCCCTACTCAATTTAAATAAAGAATTTGCCATCAATGAGATATATCTGTATTTTAAATTTGCATTCAGTATCCATCAGTAATAATTTTACATATATTCCTGATTTCTTTTTAGCGAACCTGTGAGCTTATGCGATGGTGTGGCGTCCTCCGTCGTCCGTTGTCTGTCGTCCCTCGTCTGTACGTTAACCCATACTAACTTGAAAACGGCAAGAGTTAGCATCACGAAATTTTATGCAAAAAATTAGTCATCTGAAAAACTCTATCGGATTTTGCTTATTTTTTGGCTAACTGCATTTTCTTCGATTTTATAGGGAGAAAGCTAAAAAAGCTTTAAAAATCTTCTTCTCTGAAACTGTTCAGCCAAATTGTCCAATATTTCACAGAAATGATCCCTGGAACAATCTCTCTCAAGTTTGTTCGAATGGTTTAAGTTAGGTGATTTTGGCTTAGTTACAGCTAGTTGAATTTAGTCATCTGTCCAAAAAAGCATACTAAAATTACAAACTTAGAAATGGTTAGAGGTATCATCACCAAATTTTATGCCAATGTTGGTCACATGAGTCATATCTGAAGTTCAGTTATTGGTGGCGCCACCTGCATCAGCCTTTTTTTGTACAGGGGTCATCAGTGCCCGTATCAGACTGACAGCTACAAATAACTTCCTCTCTAAAACGATTTGGCCAAATTGTTTAATATCGCACAGAAATGATCCTAGGGTAGTGCTTTCTGAAGTTTGTTCAAATGGTCTCAGTTCAGTGACTTTTGGCTAAGTTATGGGAAGCTGAATTTAGTCATATACCATAACAGCCCATTTTAGCTAAGTGGCTACAAACATCTTCTTCTCAAAAACAACTGGGCCAAAGTCTTAAATCTCACATATTAATTATTCTTAGATGTTGATAATTCAAGTTTGTTCAAATGGTTTTGGTTCAGTGATTTTTGGCTGAGTTATGGGTAGCTTAACTTAGCCATTTTGCTGTATTTTCCCATATGAGTTATAAACTTGCAAAGCATTTTAGACTGATGCCATTGAGGCCAATTTGTTTAATATTTTACAAGAATAGTCCCCTGAATAATTCTTA
Organism: Sipunculus nudus; assembly: GCA_026874595.1. NCBI lineage: Eukaryota > Metazoa > Annelida > Sipuncula > Golfingiida > Sipunculidae > Sipunculus > Sipunculus nudus. The sequence continues at coordinate 73,882,060 of CM049314.1, forward strand.
TAATGATTATCTTTTATGGTTCCAAAGAATGAATTATGGCTGAATTATAAAAATTGATTTAAGTCATTTTGCCATATATGGTAGCTGTGTAAAGCAGATTCATCTAGCCTAGCACCAGTTTATCAGCATCCCTTACATCATGCCTCTAGACCTTCAGATTTCAGGTTATCTATGGTTAATATTGACAAGAATGTTTTTTAAAAGCTTTTAAAAAATGTAGATTTATGATTTTAGATATTCTTCATACCAGGCAATGTTAACAATCACAGGTATACAGCTCTCTGTGGGTATATAAAGACGGCTATACATAGATTATAAATAATTGGTATCCATACTCAACTTAATTCAAGATTTTGCCATCAGTAAGATGTATCTGTATTATAATTTTGCATTCAATATGCATCTGTAGTAATTTTTAGTGAGCCTGTGAGCTAATTTGATGTTGTGGCGGCGTCCATAGTCCATCTTCTGTAAATTAACCCATACTATTCGAAAACGACTGGAGCTAGCATCATGAAATGTAATGTAAAAAATTAGCCATCTGAAAAACTCTGCATTTTCTTAGATTTTAATGAGAAAAAAATTTAAAAACCTTTAAAAATCTTCCCTGACTAAACGGTCAAGCCAAATTGTTCAGTATTTCACAGAAATAATCTTTTATATCATATCTTACAAGTTTGTTCGAATGGTTCAAGTATAATATAAAAGATTAAAAAGTATTCTAGCCAAAGTATTTCAGTATGTGTAAACAGATTTACCAACAGGCCAAGATTGTGTCTGTGATTTTAAATAGGTTGAGAAACTGCCAATTGTTTCAGCTTTGGCAACAGATCAAGAGTTCATACTGTGCAGCCAGATATAGGTCAAGAGTTCAATCAGTGCACCCAAGCACAAGGCATGTGATCACCTCATGGGTGACATGTGAACACCTCATGGGCACCATGTGATAACCTCATAGGTTTCATGTGATCACCTCATGTGTGTCATGCCCCTCAGGGCTGCATGTGGAGCCAATCTGAGAGCTTATGCAATGGTATGGCTACTATTTCAGATTAGGCAACAGGTCATGAGTTCACTCAGTGCAGCCAGGTATAGGTCAGGAGTTCACTCTGTGCAGTAGCTGCATTCTATTTATAGCAGTGGTAGACTGCCCACTGCATCAGATTTGGCACCAAAGTTCAGCCTGGATCTATTTATAGCTTTGGCAGACTGCCAACTGTGTCAGATTATGCAACAGGTCAAGAGTTCACTCAGTGCAGCCAGGTCGAGTCAAAAGTTTACTCAGTCTAGCCAGGTGCAGGTCATGAGTTCACTCAGTGCAGTAGCCTGAACAAGCAATTTGTCACAGTTCACTTGGGGCAACTGCCTTTCTCACCTAAGCCTGATCAGCCCCATGCATCGACTCAAGGTAAGTTTGATGTATTGGCCTAATATAATGACCTGTCTATGTGTCTTTGATGGCTTTCTCGCTCACAAGACAGGTGTCGCAACCTACAATGACTTTGGCACAGTTTGTGTCCCTGTATTTTCTCAGGAGGGGTTTGATATATCAGTCTGAAATTGGGCATATGTATATATCTCTGATAGCTTTGTTGTATACAAGACTGGTGGTGCCACCTACAATCATTTTTGTGTTGTGTGCACCCATACCAGAATTTCAGCAGTGATCTTTGTGTAATTGTTTCATATTCAAAATAGTTAGTACTTGCATCGTTCATATACATGAAAAGTAATGGTCAAGCATTGAAACATTATACCTGGTGTATTTCCCAATGCACAGGTTCGCATTAGGCCTGCAGGCCTTGTATATAAAAAGTCAGCCGAAAAGCATTTTGTATTGGGAAAATAAATTTCAAAGTTACTCCAAGTAGGGACTTTTTTTGTGTTCAGATGGCAGTACTTGGTTTCCATTGGCAGATTGCTAGTGCCTTGATGTTGGCCATTAGCCAAGATGATGTCAGCTCTATAAATAGTTTTGGCACAGTGCCGGGATTGGAAGAAGTGCAGCCAGGTATAGGTCAAGAGTTCACTCAGTGCAGTAGCTGCATTCTATTTATAGCTTTGTAGACTGCTCACTGCATCATCTTTGGCACCAAAGTTCAGCCTGAATCTATTTATAGCTTTGGCAGACTGCCAGCTGTGTCAGATTACGCAACAGGTCAAGAGTTCACTCAGTGCAGCCAGGTACAGTTAAAAGTTCACTCAGTCTAGCCAGGTGCAGGTCAAGAGTTCACTCAGTGCAGTAGCTTGAGGCAGCAATTTGTCACAGGTCACTCGGGGGCAACTGCCTTACTCACCTAAGCCTTGTCAGCCCAGTGCCTCAAACTCTGGGGAAGTTTGATGTATTAGACTGATATTTTGACTTGTCTATGCGTCTTTGATGGTATTCTCATTTACAAGAGTGATGCCACGTACATTGACTTTTGCATAGTGTATGTGCCTGCTTATTTCTACAGAGGAATTTAATATTTTTCAACCTGAAATTAGGCATATTTATACATATTGGATAGCTTTGTCGTATACAAGACATGTGGTGCCACCTACAATAATTTTTGCTCAATGTGTGTCCCTGCTTATTCCTCAGGAGGGGTTTGATATATCAGTCTGTAAATTGGCATATGTGTATATCTCTAATAGCTTCGTTGTATGCAAAACTGGTGGTACCAGCTAGAATCGTTTTTGTGTTGTGTGCATCCATGCCAGAAATTCAGCAGTGATGTTTGTGTAATTGTTTCTTATTCAAAATGTTTAGTACTTGCATTGTTCATATACATGAAAAGTAATGGTTCAGCATTGAAGCATTATACCTGGTGTATTTCCCAATGCACAGGTTCACATTAGGCCTGTAGGCCTTGTTACAAAATGCATTATAAATGTTTGCGGAGCCCACAACTTTTTAGCTCAGCTGACTATAAGTCATCTGAGCTATAGGAGAGTTTTATTTTAGCAGGGCCATTTTCTCATAGCTTTTCTAATGATAATATACATGAAAAACCAAAAGAAATAAAAATATTTTGCAGTTACTAATATTTTCCAAAATTCAGCTGAGCGATGTGACCCATGGGCCCCTTGTTTAAAACTTAAAATAGGTGAGCTGATGGGGACAATATAATTATAATTGTTAATATAACAGTGGATTAACCTAGGGATGAGATCTGATTTGTGAATCAATTTTAATTGAGGCATGACCGACATTGCATTCATTTCTTTTAATAGAAGTTTTCTCACAAAAAAATCAGGGTGATACACTTTTGACATTACTTTTCACATCAGCTATAATTTGCACTCCATACCAAGTGGTAGCATTACATTTGGTCTAATTCATTCCACTTGCCCACTGCCTGCTTTGGCCATCAGGATCACATGCACAGTCCTGTTTTCAGATTACATTCTCTCTGTGTTTTCTCAGCTTGTCTATCCTCAAGTCTAATACAGTCTTGTCATTAATAAGCAAAGAGGACAAGGGATCATGGGAGCTGCCATATTGCTGGTGTAGCTAACCTTATATATATATATATATACACACACACCCCTCCTTAATTATGAGTGGACTAACCTATCAACACTGCTATGATAAAGTAGACTCTCTTTTGCTCAGTGACTTTGGGGCCTTGGGTATAATGGTCAACTGTCAATTAGCTTTGAGAAGTGTCCACCCTATGTTTTTGGACAAATCACATAGTAAGTTTACCCCTGGTGTGCCTATTACATATCCACAGTGTGAGGACTGTAATATTTTCACTCTATGAGGACTATAATATTACCACTGTGTGAGGACACTAACATTACCACTGTGTGAGGACTATCATTACCACTGTGTGAGGACTATAATATAACCACTGTGTGGACTGTAACATTACCAGAGTGTGAGGACTGTAACAATACCAGAGTATGAGGACTCACATTACCACTATGTGAGGACTATTACATAACGGGGCCTGGACAGCTGAGCGGTAAAACGCTTGGCTTTCTCCGCTGGCGACCCCGGTTCGATCCCCGGTGTGGCTATGAGAATGGGTTGTAGTTGCCCATCCAAGGTCGGTGGTTTTCTCCGGGTCCTCTGGTTTCCTCCACCCTTACCGACTACCGAGCGCCAACATCCGAGCCATGGAGAGTGCCTCGTATTAGTTATAATAACTAGTTGTACAATCCATGTAAAATAAATAAAGTTTATAATAACCACAGGATGAGGACTAACATTACCAGTGTGTGAGGACTGTAACATAACCAACTGTGAGGACTATAATAAAACCACTGTGTCAGGACTAATATTACCACTGTGTGAGAACTAACATTACAACTGTGTCACGACTATCATTACCACTGTGTCAGGACAATAATATAACCACTGTGTGAGGACTCTAACATTACCACTGTGTGAGTACTGTAACATTACCAGTGTGAGGACTAACATTAACATTGCATGAGGACTACTACCTCACACAGTGGAAATGTTACAATCCTCAAAAAGTGGAAATGTAACAGTCCTCACACAGTGAGGACTATTACATAACCACAGTGTGGGGACCGTAGTATTTTCACTCTGTGAGGACTATAATATTACCACTGTGTGAGGACAGTAACATTACCACTGTGTGAGGAATGTAACATTACAACTGTGTGGACTGTAACATTACCACTACATAACCACAGTGTGAGGCCTGTAATATTTTACATCCTCTTAGGACTATAATATTACCACTGTGGGAAGACTATAATATTACCACTGTGTGAAGACTAACATTACCACAGTGTGAGGACTGTAACATTACCATCCTGTTAGGACTGTGGTATTACCACTGTGTGAGGACTGTAATATTTACACCCTTTTAGGACTATAATATTACCACTGTGGGAAGACTATAATATTACCACTGTGTGAAGACTAACATTACCACTGTGTGAGGAATGTAACATTACAACTGTGTGGACTGTAACATTACCACTACATAACCACAGTGTGAGGACTGTAATATTTTACATCCTCTTAGGACTATAATATTACCACCGTGGGAAGACTATAATATTACCACTGTGTGAAGACTAACATTACCACAATGTGAGGACTGTAACATTACCATCCTGTTAGGACTGTAGTATTACCACTGTGTGAGGACTTTAGCATTACCACTGTATGAGGACCGTAAAATACCACTGTATGAGGACCGTAGCATTACCACTGTGTGAGGACAGTAACATTACCATGTGAGGACAGTAACATTACCACTATGTGAGGACTGTTACATTACCACTGTTTGAGGATTGTAACATTACCACTGTGTGAGGTGTGTAATATTACCACTGTGTGAGGACTATAATATTACCACTGTATGAGTATTGTAACATTACCACTATGTGAGGACTATAATATTACCACCGTGGGAAGACTATAATATTACCACTGTGTGAAGACTAACATTACCACAATGTGAGGACTGTAACATTACCATCCTGTTAGGACTGTAGTATTACCACTGTGTGAGGACTTTAGCATTACCACTGTATGAGGACCGTAAAATACCACTGTATGAGGACCGTAGCATTACCACTGTGTGAGGACAGTAACATTACCATGTGAGGACAGTAACAATACCACTATGTGAGGACTGTTACATTACCACTGTTTGAGGATTGTAACATTACCACTGTGTGAGGTGTGTAATATTACCACTGTTTAAGGGCTATAATATTACCACTGTATGAGTATTGTAACATTACCACTATGTGAGGACTGTAATATTACCACCGTGTGAGGATTGTAATATACTTCTGTGTGAGGATTGTAACAATACCACTGTGTTAGAACTGTGACATTACCACTATGTGAGGTGTGTAATATTACTATTGTGTGAGGACTGTGATATTAACACTGTGTGAGGACTGTAACATTACAACTGTGTGAGTATTGTAACATTACCACTGTAAGAGGACTGTAATATTACCACTCTGAGAGGAGTGAAACATTAACACTGTGTGAGGATTGTGGTATTACCACTGTGTGAGGATTGTGGTATTACCACTGTGTGAGGAATGTGGTATTACCACTCTATGAGGATTGTGGTATTACCACTGTGTGAGGAATGTGGTATTACCACTCTGTGAGGATTGTGGTATTACCACTGTGTGAGGAATGTGGTATTACCACTGTGTGAGGATTGTGGTATTACCACTGTGTGAGGATTGTGGTATTTCCACTGTGTGAGGATTGTGGTATTACCACTGTGTGAGGATTGTGGTATTACCACTGTGTGAGGAATGTGGTATTACCACTCTGTGAGGATTGTGGTATTACCACTCTGTGAGGATTGTGGTATTACCACTGTGTGAGGATTGTGGTATTACCACTGTGTGAGGAATGTGGTATTACCACTGTGTGAGGATTGTGGTATTACCACTCTGTGAGGATTGTGGTATTACCACTCTGTTAGGATTGTGGTATTACCACTGTGTGAGGAATGTGGTATTACCACTCTGTGAGGATTGTGGTATTACCACTCTGTGAGGATTGTGGTATTACAACTGTGTGAGGATTGTGGTATTACCACTGTGTGAGGATTGTGGTATTACCACTGTGTGAGGATTGTGGTATTACCACTGTGTGAGGAATGTGGTATTACCACTGTGTGAGGATTGTGGTATTACCACTCTGTGAGGAATGTGGTATTACCACCGTGTGAGGATTGTGGTATTACCACTGTGTGAGGATTGTGGTATTACCACTGTGAGGATTTTGGTATTACCTCTGTTCCAGGACTGAAACATTTCCACTGTGTACCAGTGTAATATGTTGAAGGATACCTCCAACAAGTAAAACAATACAGAAATCTATGTTTTTAATCACAAGATTGCCACATGGTCCATCTGAATATTTCTAATGGTTGTTACTTTTAAGCCAAAACAATCTATGCTGCCAGTCCTTGAGCTAAATGTGATAATTAATGAGCTTTAAAATTGTTGTAGGTACTTGCAAAAGGTTTCCCCTTGTATTTATTGTATCCACCAAAACTTAGTTTTGCGGATACTATGTTTTGACCAGGTTCCGCCTCCTTCATCGCCATGTTTGTTTACGGAGAACTCCTCTGAGACTACTGGACAGATTTTTCTGAAACTTACACCAATTATCGGGTCACATGTGAACTGGTGCCTATCCAATTGGCCTAGACCTCTGACCTTTCCTCTCTGCCCAGAGTCCGTTTGTGCATCTGTTTCCACACATAAACCCACATATCTTGGGAACCGTTGACCGATCAGGAAAAAATGGTGCGCTACCTACAACCATGTTTGCACAGAGTCCATCTGTTCATCTGCCTTGGGTTAACATATCTCATATCTCTGCAGTGGTTTTACTAATTCACCTGAAATTGTGTATATATCCTAGATAGCTTCCTTGATTTTATGACAGGTTGCGCCAGCTACATTCATGTTCACGCTGCAGACATCCAAGCTCATATCTCGGGAACCTTTTGACCAATCAGGAAAAAAAAATTATACAAATGTAGCCCTCAGATAGCTTTATAACGTACACAAAAAGGGTGGCACCACCTGCAGCAATTTTTGCACTGCGTCCATCTGTTTGTCTGCTATGGGTTATAATCACTCATATCTCTGCAGTTGTTTGACCAAATTACCTGAAATTCGGCATGCATATACATCCCGCATAGAATTCTTGATTTCATGACAGGTGGTGCCACCTTCATTCATGTTCACGCTGTAGACATCCATGCTTATATCTCCGGACTTGTTACACCAATCAGGAAAAATTCACACAAATGTAGCCCTTGGATAACTTTATAACTTACACAAAAATGGTGGTGCCACCTGCAGCCATTTTTGCACAGCATCCATCTGTTTGTCTGCTGTTGGATAAAATCACTCATATCTCTGCAGTGGTTTGACTTTTCCACCTGAAATTTTGCATGTGTATACATCTTGGATAGTTTCTCGTTTAAATAACAGGTGGCGCCATCTACAGTCATGTTTACTTGGCAGACATCCATTCTCATATGTAACACATGTAACTCTATTTCCCCTTGCCACTCAATCCATGCCTCACTTCACCCGTCCTACTCTGATTTTGGCGGATACTTGTAGTCGCTTGTCGACTACCCGTATTCTAGTTAATTTCTAGTTCATATTGACTTGACTAAGTGCTGTCTCATGAAAAACAGGCATATTCACCAGGTTACTATAACTCTTTTCACCAATGGCTGATAAGCAGCTGCCCTCAGTCTCGGCCAGATAGAAGAGACCAAGTGAAGCCACTTACATTCTACTCAGGGGTCTGGCCTGACTCCTAGTGGCAGTCCATTTTGATGAAGGGAGGAACAATGAGTTAATCCACTTGGATGTTTTACACTCTGTCAGAATAGGTAGGCTGTGTTTGCTGTATCCTATTACTTAAATATGACAGACAACTATGAAATTAATTGATATTAACACATTAATCAATATCCAGCAAACACAACAGATCTGTTTATGAATATTCATGTACTCTTTTTGACCAATCAGATGCAAGATGTGGCAGGTTCAGAGAGGTTTCATTTCAAGGTCGCTGTTATGAAGTAAAGGTGACTATACATCAATTCTTGCCCTCTGATGGAGACTGTAGAATTTTAGGAGGGAATCTGATTGATTTCCAGACATTGGATGAGTTGTATTTCATCACACACAGGGCTACTTTCCATAAAGCATTTTACATAGGTAAGACTGCTTTTATCTGTTATAAGTTTAACTAACATTATACTATACAGCAGAAGTAGAATATGCATCCCACAATTCTTAGCAGTTAACTTAAATATTCAATAAAGTTGAGAAGTGTTAAAAAAGATAACATTTGATAATTGAAAATTAAATTAAATACCAAGAGTTATTAAAAATATGTAGTCAAGACTCATAATTTTATTAACTGCATGCATCAACCATCAGCTAGTAAGCACTTAAACAGTGTCATTCATTGAGTACTCATATTGCCCATATTTATACTCCATTCTGTCAAAAGAAAGTGCCATTCAGAAAGAGTCTGTCCATCTGTGTGTCCTCCATCTACCCTGAAGAATGGCATGTTTTGAAACCAAATGATCTTAGAATCTGAAAATCAACATACAGTTAGATGTTCGCAAGTTCTCCTCCTTTACTTTGAGTAATTATAGAAAAACCTTCATTTTAACCTGAAACCCATTGTAACACTTCAAGACTGCCTAAAAAAAAAGATGGATTTTATTCATATTTTTCATAAATACCGCTTTATATGTTACCTATGCACATGCAAGAAATTAAGTCAGTATTAGAGCCTGGCACAGCCGCCATTTTGCGCTGCTGCTAAGCCAAGTTAAGACCGAGGCGAGTTTATCAGGAAATGCCAACAACATTTCATTAAGCAAAAGTGACCTGATTTGGTGCAACTCAGTTTGCCTTGAGAAAAAAAATACCAACAGATAAATCTTCTACAGTTATAAATGCCCAAAGCAAATGTACAAGTTTTGTTATTTCATTTTTCTTGTCCAAGAAAGGAGAGGGTGTGACTGTCTTAGTAAGAAACCACCTGGATAAAATTTATATTTAATAAAAAACTAGTTAAATATAAAATGGATGCAATGTGGCACACATAATATAGGTAACTTATTTAAAGAGAATGGACACATTGTAACATTGTTAAATGAATAGGCTTTCAGGTTTCTTTAAGCAAGCCAACATTTTTGCAAGGCATGTCGAGCCACAAGAATTAGCTTACTATTTAAGGCAGCTGTCTTTTTGTCCAGGCCAGCCGCATTTGTATGGCTAACATGGCTCTGGGCTCTAGTCAATATTGTTAGTAAATCTGTGAGCATTTCATGATATGCAATAGTGTGCTGTCAGCAGTTTTCCGTTTATTTTAAACCCAAACTTTCTCAAAAACGGCAGAAGCTAGCATCACCACATTCTATGCAGATGTTAGTGACATTACTCATATTTGAAAATGACGTTTGTGTGGCACCACTGACCAGCATCGAAGTATCAAAGTTTTTTATGGGCAAAAAGATTTGTAATTTTAGCCTCTTTGAGCTTTACATCAAGTATTTTGTGATGAAACTGTCAAGCCAAATTGTAAAATTTTTCACAAGAATTATCTGGGGTAGGTTAATTTCTCTCAATTGTTGAACTCTACCTTTGGTCGAGTCATAGGAAGCTGAAGTTGGTCTTGTGGCCAAATAAGCCTATATCAAACTGAGGGCTCCAAAAGTGTTATGCAAATTTGTTGTTTCTGATTCCGTAACATTGCACAAAATATTATTTTAAGGTAGCCTTTGTTCAACTTATATAAATGATATCTTGCTAAATTATTGGACCTTTAATGATGAAAGGACTGTGAGATACATGTACTTTGGTAAAGAAAGCAAGTAGATTTATTGTGTTAACAGACTTAGCTATGTGCGCAACATAAATAATTGGTGTCCATATATAGCTTATGTGTAAAGTAATTCCATGAATAAAATATATCTTTGTTCTGCTATTACTTTAATAGGCTTATGTTATTTCTATCCTAAACATTTTTATAAAAGAATCTTATGAATATGTCAGAATAAAAAGCATGGTTGCCAAGGTCTTTCAGTATATGTAAACAGATTTGGCAACAGGTCAAAACTTCATATCTATATATACCTTGGCCAACTACCAACTTTTGCAAAAGCAGATTTGGAAACAGGTCAAATCAACAGGTCTTATGAGTAAATAGCTTAGCATAAGGCTTGTAAGCATTGTTAATTAATAATATTGCCAATTGGCAGTAGCGTTTGGGTTACATTTTTAAATACAGTTATTTATAAAAAAAAATAAACTTTCTTTTCTGTATGCAGTAAACAGATTATGCAACAGGTCAAGGCTTTATATCTATAAATAGCTTGGCCATCTCCCAACATTTTTAGCTCAGCTGACTGAAAGTCATCTAAGCTTTAGCGATCACCCTTTGTCCGTCGTCTGTCCCGCCGTCTGGTCGTCTGGCCCTCCGTTAAGAGGGCACAAATCCTAACAGCTAGACCTGGAATCTTCAAACTTGATATCTGGAGAGGTCCATGAAAAATCTCCTTGAAAACCTGAAATTAGCTCTCTGTTACCCATATTCTCTGAGCTATGGAGCTCGTAAGTATCCTCCAGAATAATCAAAGATTTGATACAAAAGCTCAATTATCTGAATAACTACTGCATTTATCACCTTGATTTTTTGCATGAATATTGATCATGGAGTATTCCATCAGTTCATGCAAGCTGGTGGTGCCACCTGTACTTTTTCTAATTTTTACAAATTTTTTTGCTATTTTTGATACTTTCAAAGAAGCTGTCATCTGTCAACAGGGCACAAATCGTAACCGCTGGACCTGGAATGTTCAAACTTGAAACCCTGAGAGGTCCATGAAATATTTTCTTGGAAAGTTGAAATTAGGTCTCTGTTTCCCATATTCTTTGAGCTATGGAGCTTGTAAGTACCCTCCAGAATAATCAAAGATTTGATACAAAAGCTCAAGTATCTGAATAACTACTACATTGATCTCAATGATTATTTGCATGAATTTGATCATGGAGTACCGTAAATCTTGCTTTTATGGCCGCACGTCTATTTATAGCCGCACCCTGAGTTTGCAAGGTCTCTTAAAGGAGCTCCCAGTAAGGTCCAAATACCCAAAACCCCCCTTAAAGGCCGCACCCCGACTCCGTCTCTGACCTGAAGGTAAGATAATCAGCTGCACGTAGCAAAATAAATCACGACATAGCTGCTTTAATGAAGACTAGAATAAAAAGTTTCATAACTGAGGTTAAATTTGTTGCCAGATTACGTATATTGAATATATTACTTTTTTACATTATTATATAACGCTCGAGATAGGGACAAAATATCTGTATGTTACTAAAGACTTTTGCACATGGATGGGCAGGCATTTATCAGAAAAAGAAAGATTCCCCGAACGATCATTTCGTTTGAATGGTGGTTACGCAAAACGATTCTTGTATGCATCAAAATGCTTCTTTGCATGTACGTGCAATTGTCAAAGACCATAGTATGAACACTGAACTGAGGTTTATATGTACATTTATTGAAGCAAAAAGCCTGAATACTATCCACTTTTACGCACTATCACGCAGTAGCGTTCAGGGGGAGACATGATGGCTAAGACTGCTGAAACTGTCAGGTTTTCAACCTGCACGAACTTAATCACGGCTCGTGGTATACATATAAAAATTTAAATGTAGAACCTTGACATGTATATCTTTCGTGCGATATATAACTTATTATAAAAATCTTGGTAATTGTCACCAAATAATATGTTTAAAACACCCCTGCTGTAACGCAGCGGCCAACTTCGTTTGGCATGGTCAAGCAACATTGAAATACATGCCTACGTTAAACTCATTTGCAGCATTATTTAGCAACGATTATTTGTTTAGAAAGTAAAATGAATAAAAACCTGACATCGTAAAGAGTCGCACAATGGCTGACGATCGTTTTAAAATCAAGTTTGAGTACCGCCATGTGCTGAAACGCCCAAATGTTCTGCTAAGAATATTTTGAACGGCTGTACGCTGTGGGTGGTAAACAGAACAGCCACCTATTCCGTCCCAGTGTGCCTTGCGCGAACGCTACCTTGACAAGATGGCTTCCCAAACGGAAACTTCCTTGAGGAAAAAACTTGCTTACCTCGACCGACCATTTTAATTTCACTTTAAAATCGCTCGTTTTCACGCGCATGTTTGCTATACGTGCGTATCTCGATAAGGTAACTTCAGTTATTTTGATATATAGTTAAGTTGACCAGCGATGTTTTCAAACGCACCAGCGTATTGTGACATGGAGCGATGTCAACGTAGGATGTGACAATGATAATACCGAAGTAACCGGTATGAAAATGATTCGAATCTTCCGAGTAATTCAAGAAATGGAATTTTCATCATAGATTAAGTTTTCAAAATATTACTTTTAGAATTAAATTATACAGTGACTTTAAATGGATCAGCAGAATATTTCTATCCAAAATATATTGGAAAATCGGTAGCAAACAAGAATACGGCACGGCATGTAAAATCTGTATATTCACCAAATTCCATCGGCCGTGGTGACATGTTCTACCATTTATATCTACAAGCGGGTTTCCCCTCTAACAGTATTTCCATTCATACAATATATCCGTGATTGTATAAAAAAAACCCCGAAGGATTAAACAGAAGTAAATGACCGGGCCATACGCATTCAAGGATGAAGGTTTTCCAGAAACGTGACATGGGCTAAATAATATTGAGGTACATGTATAAATCATGATGAAAAATGTCAGTAAGTAACCTGCTAAATTTGAATTTTTATAAAGATTTTATAGTGTTCTGAATTACATATTTTGATTTTCTTAATTCTTTTTATAAACATTATAGATTCCGTGGCAATCCGGCTCCATCAAAGTTGTGACCGGTAATACCGATTTTTTCCAGCAGACGTCATCACCAGTCCTCACCATAAATAATCTCATTCATTTTAATCTCGTAATAAGTGTTGTTATTGTTCAATGTTTATTGTTATTGTTCAGTTGATTGCAAATAATTATTATATTTTATATGAACATTTAGACTATACAATTTTATACAATAATTCTGTGACTAAAAAGAGTATTTCCTCTCTGGTGTGCTTGATCTTCTATTATCGCCCAAAGGAGCGCCACGTCCGGGAGAGAGTTCTTCTCACAGTTAATTTCTGATAAACCATCTATTTATGGCCGCATCCCGAGTTCAGAAAAAAAGTCGAGATTTTCGATTTTGAGTTTGTTTTTAAGGCCGCGGCGATAAAAACAGGATTTACGGTATTCCATCATTTCCTGGCAAACTGGTGGCACCACCTGTACTTTTTCTAATTTTTACACATTTTTTTCGCTATTTTTGATACTTTCAAAGAAGCTGTCAACTGTCAACAGGGCACAAATTGTAACCCCTGGACCTTGAATCTTCTAACATTACATCCAGGGAGGTCAATGAAAGGTCTCTGTGGAAATCTGAAATATGGTCTCTGTTACCCATATCTTCTGAGCTATGGGGCTAGTAAGTACCCCCTAGAATAATTAAAAATGTGATACAAAAACTCTGCGTTAGTTTCCAGAGGACTCCACTGAGACCCTTTGACCAATCTTTCTGAAACCCAGCATAGTTGTTCCTTCACCTGTGTTGTTGTGCCTAACAAAGACAGGTGGCACCACCAGCAATCCTTTTTGTGCAGTGAGGATCTGGGTGTCTTTTAGATAACAGCCCATATCTCAGGAATGGCACAATGTATTGTGCTGAAAGTTTGCATGTCCACAGATCTTGGATCGCTCCATTTCATAATTGCAACTGGTGGCGCCATCTACAAAATTTTTGCGTAGTGTCCATATGTGCATTTGCCATCTGTTTGTCTTAGTGGTTCTTCAATGTATTGGGTTGAAATTGTGCATGTTCATAGATCCTCAACACCTACATCTCAGAAACAAGACTGGTAGTGTCTGCAGTTGTATTTGCGTGGTGTTCATCTGTATATTTGCTTTTGGTGAAAATTGCTCATATCTCAGGAATGGTTCCAGATATTGGTCTGAAATTTGGCATGTCCATCCATCAGACATGGGGTCTATTACAGTTGTTCTATTACTATTACTATTACTATTACTTTCAATTTCTGATATTACTATTACTATTACTATTACCACATTTTATCTTCTATTTCTATTACTATTACTATTACTATTACTTGGGTATCTATTACTATTACTTTTACATGAACTGATGGGAGGATTCTAGGCCTTGCGCAGCCATGAGTGCTATAAACTAGCACTACAATCACGTTTAAATAATATTAGAAGCATCTATATCATCCAGTTACCGACACAATTTGCTTATACTGTGTCTGTCATTTACAATAAGCCTAATGATACTGGAGATCTTAATTATTTCAGCTTCTTTAATTGTTTTTTATATATATATTTTGAAACATCAATAATTATTGAAGTGTTTCAAGTCGAAATTTTAAGAAAATTGTATGAACTCTTGAATTCATGTAACTTAAAAGCAACCCATTGTAATGGCCCTGGCATATGTAAAATATTAATTTATAATTATATGCCTACTTATACATTTTATATTATTTTCATATATATTTCACATAAATTTATTTTATAGTACATACTTCTGTTTAGATTTTATCTTCTTTCTTCTTTCTTTAATAAATAAAGATTTTCTGTGTAAATTGTCTCCAAAGAGATTATTCATGATTATGTCATATTAATATTTAGAATTAAAGCTGACCTTTATGTATATATCAGAAGAGGAATTTTGGTAGGGCTGTGTCCTGTTTCCCAATCCTTATAAATATATCCAATAATAATACTGTTTACATCAAGATTCTGGACAGATTCTAAACTGGAGACAAAAGTACCCCATCTTCTCGGGTGTATATATGTTCATTTTGATATGATGCAATGTTTTATTTTATCACATTGTACATCTTGAGAGTGAACAGGGAGAGGTGGTAAACTTTACAATAATGGTGGCATGCATGGCTTTTATTCTTCAGGCATGCCCTTCTTCATTGCAGCAAAACAAGCATATGATAATTTAGGAGTATGGAGAGTGATTTAAACTTACATAAATTTTACAAAACAAATAAAATATTATTTATATCACTTTCACAATAAATTTGGTATTAAACAATCTTGTACTTTAAATTTTTACATAACAGGATCTAATTATCTGATATCAAAATTTCAGATATTAAATAATAAAATATTAACAGTTACTTATATTCTTATATTATATAATCAAATAAAAAAAATTGTTCATATAATTTTTAGCTCAGCTGACTGTAAGTCATCTGAGCTTTAGCAATCACTCTTTGTCTGTCGTCCGTCCGTCTGTCTGTCAGTCTGTCTGTCTGTCTGGCTGTGTGTCCGTCCTTCCATTAACCAGGCACAAATCGTAACCGCTGGACCTGGAATCTTCTAATCTTACATCCAGAGAAGTTCATGAAAAATCTCCTTGGAAACCTGGAATTAGGTCTCTGTTACACAAATTCTTCAAGCTATGGGGCTGTGAAGTATCCCCAGAATAATGAAAAATTTTATACAAAAGCTCAAGTATCTGAACAACTAATGCATTGATCACCATATGTTCTGTGCACAAATATTGATCATGGAGTGTTTCATCAGTTTTTGCATACTTATGGCGCCACCTGTATTTTTTTTATTTTACAATATTTTTCTCTATTTTTGGGACCTTAAAAGATGTAGTCATCTGTTAACAGGGCACAAATCATAACTGCCGGACCTGGAATCTTTTACTTTACATCCAGAAAGGTCCTTGAAAAGTCTCCATGGAAACCTGGAATTAGGTCTCTGTTACCCATATTCTTCAAGCTTTGGGGCTCCAAAGTACCCCCCAGAATAATGAAAAATTTGATACAAAAGCTCAAGTATCTGAACAACTTCTGCATTGATCACCATGATTCTTTGCATGGTTATTGATCATGGAGTGTTTCATCAGATAATGCTGACTGGTGGCGCAACCTGTATTTTTAGCGAACCTGTGAGCTTTTGCGATGGTGTGGCGTCGTCCGGCGTCTGTACGTTAACCCATACTATCTTGAAAACGGCAAGAGGTAGCATCATGAAATTTTATGCAAAAAATTAGTCATCTAAAAAACTCTATCAGATTTTGCTTATTTTTTGGCTAACTGCATTTTCTTAGATTTAATATGGAAAAAGCTAAAAAAGCTTTAAAAATCTTCTTCTCCGAAACTGTTCAGCCAAATTATCCAATATTTCACAGAAATGATTCCTTGAATAATCTTTCTCAAGTTTGTTCCAATGGTTAAAGTTCGGTGATTTTTGGCTGAGTTAGAGGAAGTTGAACTTAGTCATCTGTCCATAAAAGCATACTAATATTACAATCTCAGAAAAGGCTGGAGCTATCATCACCAAATTTTATGCCAATGTTGTTCACATGAGTCATATCTGAAATAGAGGTATTGGTGGCGCCACCTGCATCGGCCTTTTTTGTACAGGGGTCATCAGAGCCGGTATCATACTGACAGCTACAAAAAACTTCTTCTCTGAAACCATATGGCCAAATAGTTTAATATCGCACAGAAATGATCCTAGGGTAGTGCTTTCTGAAGTTTGTTCAAATAGTCTCAGTTGAGTGACTTTTGGCTGAGTTATGGGAAGCTGAATTTAGTCATATGCTGTAACAGCCCATTTTAGCTCAGTGGCTACAAAGATCTTCTCCTCGAAAACCACTGGGCCAGATTCTTAAATCTCACACATTAATTATCCTTAGATGTTGATAATTCAAGTTTGTTCAAATGGTTTTGGTTCAGTGATTTTTGGCTGAGTTATGGGAAGCTTAACTTAGCCATTTTGCTGTATTTTCCCATATGAATTATAAACCTGTAAAAATTTTTTGACTGACCCTACTGAGGCCAATTTGTTTAATATTTTACAAGAATAATCCCCTGAATAATTCTTATAATAATTGTCTTTTATGGTTCCTAAGAATGAATTTTGGCTGAATTATAAAGATTCAATTGAATCATTTTACCATACTATAGTATATGTTAGCTCTGTGAAGCAGATACATCTAGACTGGCACCAGTTTATCAGCATTTATTACATCATGCCTCTAGACATTTAGATTTCAGGTTATCTATGGTTAATATTGACAATAATGTTTTTTAAAAGCTTTTAAAAATGTAGAATTATGATTTTTAGATATTCCTCATTCCAGGCAATGTTTACAATCACAGGTATACAGCTCTCTGTGGGTACCGTTAAATCTCCACTTAAAACCGCAGTTTAATCAAGAAATTCAAAATCTTGAAATCAGGTTGATTTCCTGAAAGCACTGTGCGGTTTATACTAGAAGGGTTTCCTGAATATCTTCTGACAGACATCGTTTTGGGGCCCGCGAGTGGTCGATAATATTGCTTTCGAAGGCAGTTCTTAGCAGCAGTCTCGCATGCATGGGAGCGGTGTATTACGAGCCGTGTAAACGTATTATTTACGATTATTTGTTATTTATAAATTTAATATTGCTGATTAGTTTTGGTTTGATATATAACTTGTTATAAAATCTTGGTAATTGTCACCAAATAATACGTTTACAACAACCCTGTTGTAACACACAGCGGCCCACTTCGGGCATGGTCAAGTAAAATTGAAATAGAAGCCTACTTTAAACCCATTTGCGGCATCATTTAGCAATGATTATTTGTTTAAAACATAAAATGAATAAAAAGCTGACATCGCAAAGAGTCGCACAATGGCAGACTATCGTTTTCAAATCAAGTTTGAGTGCCGCCATGTGCTGAAACACCCCGGTATTCTGCTAAGAATATTTTGAACGGCTGTGCACGGTGGGTGGTAAACAGAACAGTCACCTATTTCGTCCCAGCATGCCTTGCGCGAACACTGCCTTGACAAAATGGCTCCCCACAGAGAAACTTTCTTCAGGAAAAAGCTTGCTTACCCCGACTTGCCACTTTAATTTTACCTTAAAATCACTTGTTTTCAAGCGTCATGTTTCCTATATGTGCGTATCTCGACAAGGTAACTTCAGTTACTTTGATATTTAGTTAAGTTGACCAGCAATGTTTTCAAACGCACCAGCAAATTGTGACATGGAGCGATGTCATCGTACGATGTGACGATGATAATACCGAAGTAACCGGTATGAAAATGATTTAAATCTTCCGAGTAATTCCAGAAAATGGAATTTTCATCAAAAATTAAGATTTCAAAATATTACTTTTAGAATTAGGTACGACTTTACAATCAGTACCTACCGGTCAGGGCTCGGCCCCGAGTGTAGAAATGAGTAAAGAAGTAATAGTTATACAACCAAATAGCCCTATATTGCCTATTATAGGTTTAGATATACATAATAGGATTCATTTTACAAATATATTTCCTCTGGAGTACATATTAAATACCGCTAGTAGCATGTTGTTGATATCCAAATCCTGACGGGCAGCCATGATTTATTTTAAACAGATAATTACGGTATGGTAAACAATCTCCGTTCAGACTACCGTGAAGTATACCGGTCTGACCATGGGGGGGTTTGGGGGGTCTCCCCCCACATTAAAAGCAGTTAATAATGTTTCTTTTTTGTTGTAGGAAATCTAAGGGGGGTATGGGGGGTTTCCCCCCATCTTTTAAGTAGTTAATAATATTTCTCAATAAATATTTTCATGATATTTACAACCATCGTTAGGTGGCGCTATTTATTACTCCACACCCAGATTTAAAAGCCCTCTTTTTCCTGTGACCTTCACATTGTCTTGCATGGTGTAATGGCATTAGTGTTCGAGTACTGAGCCGTGCTGCACAGGATCGATTCCAGCGAGGATCAACTTCTGCTCTTTCATGTGATTTATAATGTATACATGTACATACACATTTCTGAATAATAATAAAATGTCTTTCATCAACAGATAATGCCGCGGTAGGAAATAGAAGAGAAGACAATAGTGGTAGCAATATTTTATTCAGCTGTCCCAAATGTAGGTACTGATTGTAAATTCGCTCCGCAAACAAGAATACGGCACTGAATATAAAATCTGTATAAACAGGCAGAGGTTCACCGGCCCTTGCGTCTTCCCAAACTACATGCTTTAGTGACCCTGCAAAAAAGTGTTATGATGTGTTCAAATAAAATGCCCAAGGAATTTTAAAGTGGACAGGAATGACTGAGTCGCAACCTACGCGTGTCCATTTCTAGATGATAGCTTGATTGTGTCTTTTGTCAAATCATTCCGTAGCGAAAGGTGGTGCGGTTTTAAAGGGGGGTTCTTAGTATTTGAGCTCCTCGCGGTGTCTCACCTGGAATTTCGGCGAAGTCTGGGTGCGGTTTTAATCGTAAGTGCGGTTTTAAGTGGAGATTTTCTGGTATATAAAGACGGCTGTACATGGATTATAAATAATTGGTATCCATAGTCAAATTAATTCAAGATTTTGTCATCAGTGAGATGTATCTGTATTTCAATTTTGCATTCAATATGCATCTGTATTAATTTTTAGTTGACCTGTGAGCTAATGCGATGGTATGACGGCGTTTGTCTTCTATACGTTAACCGGTACTGTTTTGAAAATGATTGGAGCTAGCATCATGAAATTTAATGCAAAAAATTAGCCATCTGAAAATTTTCTTAGATTTTATAGAGGAAAAGCTAAAAAAAACCTTTAAAAATCTTCTCATCTGAAACACTCAAGCCAAATTGTTCAATATTTCACATAAATAATCTTTTATACCATCTCCCTCAATTTTGTTCCAATTGTTCAAGTTTGGTGAATTTTGGCCGAGTTACAGGAATTGAACTTAGTCATCTGTCCAAAAAGCATACTAAAATGACAGTCTCAGAAACAGCCAGAGCTATCATCACCAAATTTTTGCCAGTGTTGGTCACATGAATCATATATGAAATTCAGGTATTGGTGGCGCCACCTGAAATGACCTTTTTTTGTACAGGGTTCATTGGTCATCTGTACATTAATCCATAATTTCTCAGGAATAGCAGAAGCTACCATTCCCAGATTTTATGCAATAATCTGTCACATATCGAATTTTGTGGGATTCAGCTTATTTTTTTGCTATCTGCATTTACTTAGATTTTATAGGGAAAAAGCTTCTTGTAGACGGTCCAGTCAAATTGTTCAATATTTTACATAAATGATCCCAGAGGCAAGCCCTCTCAAATTTGTTCAAATGGTTTGCATTTGATGAATTTTAGTGGAGTTACACAAATTTGAACAGTCATTTGGCCAAGTAAGCATACTGACATAGTACTCTCAGAATTGACAGAAGCTAGCATTAACAGGTGTTGTGCAAATGTTGGTCACATGACTCATATTTGAAATTGCAGATTTTGTGGTGCCACCTACATTGACCTGTTTTTTATGGGCAAAAAACCTCCTAATATTAGCCTCTTTCAGCTTAATGATGAAACTGTCAAGTTGAATTGTTCAATTTTTCAAAAGAATTATCCTAGGACATGGTTCTTTCAATCATATCAGAATATACTGAGTTTGTTTGCCGAGTTTTGGTTGTGTTGTGAAAAGCTTAAGTTGGTCTTAAGCCATTATTATGTTTTTTGAAACTGAGGACTGCAGTAGTGTTCTTCTACAAAATTACTATTTCAATTATATCTTCTGTAACATTGCACAAAATTTTTCTTAGGTGGCCTTTGTTCAAGTTTACTAGAATGATTTTTGGCAGAACTATTGGACCTTTAACAATGAAAGTACTGCATCTTTTATTATTCTAGATATTTTGATAAAAGTTTATGAATATGTTGGCTTGAAAAAAAAAAACATTTTAGCCAAAGTCTTCCAGTATGTGTAAACAGATACACCAACAGGCCAAGATTGAATCCGTATCTTTAAATAGGTTGAGAAACTGCCATCTGTTTCAGATTTGGCAACAGATCAAGAGTTAATTCAGTGCAGCCAGATATAGGTCAAAGAATTCAATCAGTGCAGCCAAGCACATGGCGTGTGATCACCTCATGAATGACATGTGAACACCTCATGGGCACCATGTGATCACTTCATGGGTGTCAAGCCCCTCAGGGCAGGGCCCCTGCATGAGCTTATGCAATGGTGTGGCTACTATTTCAGATTTGGCAACAGGCTAGAAGTCAGTCTGAATCTATTTATAGCTTTGGCAGACTGCCAACTGTATCAGATAAGGCAACAGGTCAAGAGTTCACTAAGTGTAGCAAGGTATGGGTCAGGAGTTTACTCAGTGCAGGAGCTGCATTCTATTTATAGCTTTGGCAGACTGCCAACTGTGTCAGATTATGCAACAGGTGAAGAGTTCACTCAGTGCAGCCAGGTACAGGTCAAAAGTTCACTCAGTCTAGCCAGGTGCAGGTCATGAGTTCACTCAGTGCAGCAGCCTGAGCAAGCAATTTGTCACAGTTCATTAGGGGCAACAGCCTTTTCACCTAAGCCTGGTCAGCCCCATGCATCAGACTCAAGGTAAGTTTGATGTATTGGCCTGATATTATGAACTGTTTATGTGTATTTGATGGCTTTCTCGTTCACAAGACAGGTGTCGCCACCTACAATGACTTTGGCACAGTGTATGTGCCTGCTTATTACTACAGAGGAATTAGATATATCATCCTGAAATTGGGCATATTTATACCTATCGAATAGCTTTGTCGTATACAAGACTGGTGGGCCACCAACAATAATTTTTGCACAGTGTGTGTCCCTGCTTAGTTTTTTAGGAGGGGTTTGATATATCAGTCTGAAATTGGGCATATGTATATATCTCTGATAGCTTCTTTGTATACAAGACTGGTGGTGCCAGCTACAATCATTTTTGTGTTGTGTGCACCCATGCCAGAATTTCAGCAGTGATGATGTGTAATCCCGGCTGTAGATTTTCTGAAGAAACCTCAAAATATCCACGGATTTCCGAGTATTGGGACTGCGGCATTTTTCCGAAGATTTATAAAATTCTTCGGAAAAAGCACCAAATCCTAAATCTTCGGATTTTTGCCGTAGATTCCGCACTTTTCCGCTGTAGATTCCGCACTTTTCTGTGGATTTCTGTCGCAGTTTCCCCACTTTTCCACACTTTTCCGCTGATTTCTGCTGCAGTTTCCGCACTTTTCCGTGGATTTCTGCCGCAGTTTTCGCACTTTTCTGAGGATTTCTGCCGCAGTTTCCGCACTTTTCCGAGGATTTCTCCCGCACTTTTCCGCAGATTTCTTCAACAGTTTCCATAGATGTTTTTCTGCAGCTTGCCCACTCTTTCATGAAGGTTTCCTTTGGTAAATGAATTTCTGTGGCAATATTTTCTGAAATTGTAAAAATTCTAATTTTCTGAATAATCATAACAATCAGCTATATTTTGAGAATGTTGCCTTCCTTTTCTTCTTGAATATTAGAGTATTGCCACACCTGCATCTGCTTATAGATGTAATAAATGAAAAACACTAAAAGAAGTAAACTGATTATTTATTAAAAAAATTATAATAAATATTAGTTAGTTTTGTTTTCTTTACAATGGCTTCAATAAGTCACTCCATTTGTGTCTCATATTTGCTTTGGTGGACCTTTCAAATATCCTGGTGATTTTATCTGGAAAGAAAAAAAAAAATAATTTAGTGATCTTGCAAGAAACATCATATTGTGTAATTTTTTAAGACCTCTTTCATAGTAAAATAAGTATATTTTCAGACATGGAATTTTTCTATAAGATCTTTAAGTACTACAACTTTAAAACTGCAAGAAAGTCAATTAAGTGTAAACTGAATATTAATCAGAAACACTGAAAATTTTCTATTGACAAACAGTGCATTATGTTTTATATGTATCTTTCTCCAAGATTTGCTGGTAATTCCAACTCTTAAGGCAACACTTAAAATAACACTTTAAAAATTCCTGCACACATAAAACTCATAAATAATGAATAAATATGGATGCACATGGTTTGTAAACAATTTCGAAAATATTCTTTTTAGGCCATAACAACAAATGCCCCAAATAAATACATAACAGTGGTGTCATATATGGCAAGAAAATGCATATTGCTGATCTAAATTGAAAGATGTATCCTATTCATAAATAAAAAGGATATTTTGGTTGTAAATAGAAAGATGTTTACCATATTTAAGCTATTTAAGGATATTTCAGAATACCAGTTCAGTCTGTTGAATGACTCTTTGCATCATCAAATTTTCAATAACAATACTTTTATGGTTAAAAAAATGTATTTTATAATAAGTAAGGATGAGGCATGATGATTCTCAAAATATACTTGAGGAAATACCCAGTGTTATAGGCCATCTAAGTCTATACACATATAAACAGTACCCATTAGTGCTCATCCTCAGACAAGTAAATTAACAAGATATTTTGCATATTCTGTTCACATATTTTGAACTCAAATAAAATAGGTGGATATGCTTACATGAGTTGTGTTCTCTTCATTCCTCCTGACCGTTAACCACTCCATTTTAACTGACCCTGCATTTATGAACTGTAAGCGTCTTGATACACTGCTTCCTGTAACCTGAGATGCTGGGGACTGGCCTTGCAAGGTCAAGATGGCTGGATGACAGTACTTGACAATGACATAGTACAGCTGCAGCTGGCTTCTGCCCAGGGTGCATGTACATGCCTTGTAACACATGGATCTTTTAATACATTATATATAATTAATACCTATTCATTTTAATGAGCTGTTTTTTAGTTCCAAGGGGAGCTGGTGAACACTTAATCTCAGGTTAAATCAAGACACTTGAAAAAAATTCATCAGAGAGAAATATATATGTGATACATTTATCCTTCAAAACATTATTTAATTTTTTATCCAGCTCCATATAAATATATATATATATATATATATATATATATATATATATATATAATTATATGAGTGTGTGCATGTGTGTGTGTGCAGGAAAATGACACATATGAACAAATTATAATACACATTACCTCTATCACAAAATTGATTTGAACAGGAAATATTTATCTATATTTGTTTTGCTGATGCTTTTCTAAACATATTGGTATGTTGGATGCCATATCTCTATTAAGAATGAAGTATATTATATTTTTTTTATAGTTTTTAACATGTAGCTAGACTTAGCATTTTTCCCTTCAGGCCCAGTACTCCTCCATGTCCAAGTAAAATTTCTTTGTCCAGAAAGCCTTTTCACAGCCAAAAATTTTCTAAGTCCTAGAATTTTGTGGAAATTCGCGGAAATTTGCCGCACTTTCGGAAAAATGTGGATTTTTTTCCACACTTTTCCAAAGTGTTCGGAAAAGTGCAGATAAAAATCTTCAGAAATCTTCCACAAATGCATGAAATCTGTGGAAAACTGCGGAAATCCATGGAATTCCGAAGTTTTCCGCGGAAATCCGTGGAAATTTAATTGACATACAGAAATTTTTCGGAAAATCTACAGCCGGGATTGTTTTTATTCAAAATGTTTAGTACTTCCATTGTTCATATACATGAAAAGTAATGGTCCAGCATTGAAGCATTAAACCTTGTGTATTTCCTAATGCACAGGTTCGAATTAGGCCTGTAGGCCTTGTTTAAATTTTTTACAATATTTTTCTCTATTTTTGAGACCTTAAAAGATGTGGTCACCTGTTAACAGGGCACAAATTGTAACCGCTTGACCTGGAATCTTCTTACTTTATCTCTAGAGAGGTCCATGAAAAGTCTCCATGGAAACCTGGAATTAGGTCTCTGTTACCCATATTCTTCAAGCTATGGGGCTCCGAAGTACCTCCCAGAATAATGAAAAATTTTAAACAAAAGCTCAAGTGTCTGAACAACTAATGCATTGATCACCATGATTCTTTACATGGATATTTGTCATGGAATGTTTCATCAGTTTCTGCAGACTGATAGCACCACCTGTATTTTATTTATTTTTTACTATTATTTTCTCTATTTTTGAGACCTTTAAAGATGTGCTCATCCGTAAACAGGGCAGAAATTTATTAACCGCTGGATCTGGAATCTTCTAACAATACATCCAGATAGGTCCATGAAAAGTCTCCATGGAAACATGGAATTAGGTCTCTGTTACCTGTATTCTTTAAGCGATGGGGCTCCGAAGTACCCCCCTCCCGAATAACGAATAATAAATTGGATACAAGAGCTCAAGTATCTTAACAACTAATGCATTGATTACCATGATTCTTTGCATGGATATTTGTCATGGAATGTTTCATTAGTTACTGCAGACTGATGGCGCCAACTGTATTATGTTTTTTTTTTTTTACTATTTTTTTCTCTGTTTTTGAGCCAAAGTAGGGCACAAATCATAACCATTGGACCTGGAATCTTCTTACTTTAATTCCAGGGAGGTCCATGAGAAGTCTCCTTGGAAATGTGAAATTAGGTCTCCGTTACCCATATTTTTTTAGCTATGGTGCTTCTAAACATCCCTCTTTGATACAAAAGTAGGGCACAAATCATAACCATTTTGCCCAGAAATTTCTTACTTGACATCCAGAGAGTTCCTCAAAAGTTCTCCCCAGAAACTGAAATTCAGTCACTGTGACCTATATTCCCAGAGTTTTGAGGTATGTTTTAGCACCCCAGAAATAATGCAAAATACACACAAATTGCCAGTGCAAGGACATATTGTCAACATGTCAGTCTGCTGAGCGTCATGACCCATGGGTCACCTGTCGAAATATAAATTAACATAATTTTAGATACTGAATGAAGGTCTGCAAATTTGGTACTATGAAATAACAGACAAATATTAAAAGAATAGTTTTAAAAGAATATGTTTATAAATTAAATAGATAATACATGTGCCTGCGCATGCAGTATGACTTTATCAAAGTGATTGTAGTACTGGTATGAGTTTATAGCATTGTAGGCTTCAATACCTTATGGGAAGTGAAAACACCATAAGCATATCATGAACATTTTGGGTCTGTACTGCAACTACATCTGGTTCCATATTCTATTTTTCTTGAATGTGTGCTATTGCAATCTGTATGATTAAAATGCAAACTGGCTTGTAAAAATAAATCTAAGTACATGAATATGCATATCGATTGATGGATGTGAGATAGGATGTACATGTCAGTATAATAATACACAATTTATCTGTCTCATAACATCAAACATTCCTCTGTTTATCCATGGTTTACTAATCAAAGGTCAGATTGTGCCAGGTAACTTATTTGGCTGTGACCTGCTCTGTCCAGTACTCTTATGTAATTAGCACCAGTGGTCACTAGCAATGAGGCAGCTGGCCCATGCTTGTCTCAACAATAGGCACATCCTGGGCAATTACTTGACAAGAACTGAGTCTGTTCAGCATTATTTGCTGATATGCTTCATGATCAAGGGGCTCACAGGAAGTAATAGAAAGTAATATGTATTACTCTATTACTTTGTCTTCTTTTTGTATTACTATTCCTATTACAGCTAAGATTTTTTAGACTATTACTATTACATGGAAAGTTTTCTAATAAACCAGACAGGTGGAGCCACATGCTTTCCCGGTTTTGTACAAAAAATAAATGCCCTTTTTCTCAAGAATGATTTGCCGTATTGGCCTGAATTGGTGCATAGCCATAGATCTTGGACTCCTCCATCTTGTACTCTAGACTAGTGGAGCCACCTGCAATCATTTTCCTGTGGTGTCCATCTGTACATGTGCTTTGGGTGAAAATTGCTCATATCTCAGGAGTGGTTCAAGGTATTGGTCTGAAATTTGGCATGTTCATCCATCTTAGGAAATTTTCTCCTAAACCAGACAGGTGGCACCACCTACCTTCCCTTTTTTCAGAATAAATTAAAGCCCTTTTTGAGGAGTGATTTGCCCTATTGGCCTGAAATTGTGCATATCCATAGATCTTGGAGTCCTTTATCTTGTACTCAAGACTTGTGGTGCCATCTGCATGCCTATATGTGCTTTGGGTGAATTTTCTCATATGATCTTAGGAGTGGTTCAAGACATTGGTCTGAAATATGGCATGTCAATCTGTATTGGAGAGTTTTCTCATAAACCAGACATTTCTAAGGACTCTTCACAAAATTCATGATTTTTTAGCACTCTGGCAGTCATTTTGCTCATTGTTCAACATTCCTTGAATTTAGCAGAGCGTAATGGCCCATTGGCCACTAGTTAGATTTGGCACAGCCAAATTTCATTCTGTATCTGGTTAAAGCTTTGGCAGACTTTCAACTCTATCACATTAGGACACAGGTCAAGAGTTGAGTCTGTGCAGCCAGGTACAGGTTAGAGTTCACTTAGTGCAGTAGCTGCACCTGCACATTAGTTTTAGTTTGCTTTATGGCTCTCTTGTACTCAAGACTGGTGTCGCCACCTACAATAATTTTTGCACAGCGTATTTCCTTGCTCATTTAATTCTCAAGAGGGATTTTGTAGCACTCTGGCAGACAGCCTGAAATTGTGCATGTCTTTACCTCTTGGATAGCTTCATCATATAAAAGACTGATTCCACCACCTACAAAAATTTTTGCACAGTGTATGTCCCTGCTTATTCTAAGGAAAATTATGACATGTCATCCTGAAATTGTGCATATCCAGATATCTCAAATAGTTTTGTTATATACAATACTTTTGGTGCCACCTCCAATTTTTTGTGAGTTTCATGCTTCTGTGCACATAGCTCAAGTGGTTTGAAGTATCTGCCTGCAGTTTTTCAGGTCCATACATCTTTGGTGGCTTTCTCATACACAAGACTGATGGCGCCACCTACAATCATTTCGTGTTGTGTGCATCCATGCCAGTATTTCAGGAGTTTGTGTAATTGGTGCTTGTACTTGGGTTCAAAATATTTAGTACAATAGAAGTTGATTATCCGAACACACTTGATCCTAAAAATTGTTCATCAGAAATGAAAACAAAGAACCAAAATTTAGACTATTTATCTGAAATCTGCACAATGTAAAAAAATCCAGGAAAAATGTTACAAAAGATTGTCTGATTCAAAGCAAAGGAAGCCACATAACTGGTGATACTTAATGCAGATTTATTATTGCACCCAAGCGTAGGCAGTAGGTGTGAAAATACCACCACGCCAGCCGGCGTTGTCCTCGCCTTAATTAGAATGCCAAGGCTGGGGTAATTGTACAAATAAAATATTACAACAGACCCTAAGTAAACGACAGCAGTGTGATAATATTAGCCTCGTTGATCCGTGTAGTTTTCACCTCAGCTTTGATCAGGGTGGCTTTTAAGGGTAGCTTTGATCTTCTTTCTTGTAGTCGCTAAGGCATTAAGTGCAGTGGTGAGCATAAGTTGAGTTTATGTGCGCCTCCGTTATTTACTCACATTTAAAGTCTTTTGGCCAGATTATTTCTGCCCAATTTGTGGGAATTTTGAAAAGCTAGAATCGTTGCTTACAACTGCAGTTGAGGAAGTCTGCAGTGAGCTTTATATAAATTATGCTACGAAGTTGATTAAACCATTGTAATAATCAATGTCAACAAGTTTTACTGCTCATCCTGTTTATTCTTTACGTGAATTTTTACATACTGTTCTTACTCGTCAATAGAGTCCATAAGCCATGTCCTGTCAGTTGATGACACATTGTCAATCCTTGCAAGACTTGACATGTGTACCAAGCCAACTAACCTCGCCAAAGAATTCAACATCAAAAGATTTAAGATCAGGGACATATACAATTTGTTTGATATATTTAAAATAAAGCTGTGTATATAAATGTGTTTACTTGTGCATTCAACGATCCTCACGCCTGTCATTTCAATAAAAATACAGTACAAATATAAAGGTTTCCATAGTTAACATATCTGCTGAGAGATGGCAGCACTTTCAAGGTCATGGGAGGTCATTACAGTTATCATGGCAGCCACGCATGACATGATGTAGGTACGATACCTATTGTTTCCAGTGCAGGGTTGTTCACCAATAATTATGAATTATATAATAATGTGTTCTATATAATAAATTTTTAAATAAAAATATGTTTAATATATTGTCACATGTTTATCAGGGGCTAGCTTAAGCAATTTTGGTCAGTCAGTACTTGGTAATGTCCCGAACTCTGTGGTAGGCCTAATCACGGTGATTCCCAGAGTAATTTTATCTGAAATTGTTCTTCCGAATGATCATTCATCCGAAATGAAAGCTTTTCCTCGCAAGTCTTTCAGATAAACAATGCTCTACTGTACTTGCATTGTACATGTTCATTTCACACATTGTTATCATGGAAGCATTATACCATATATCCCATTGCACCGGTTACCATTAGGCCTGTTAGCCTTGTTAATTAATAACATTGCAAATTGGCAGTAACATTTGGGTAACATTTTCAAATACAATTTTATATAAAAAAAAATCAACTTCCCTTTTCTGTATGCTAGGATTTTATAAATCTATCATAACTTAAACTATGAGGCCATTTCAGCTAAGCACCATGACCCATGGGTCCCTTGTTTTGTTTTTAATAGGTTATAGGGCATACACTGAGACAGATTTTATGTGGAATCCAGTTGAAGCTTTCAAGTTGCATGATGAAGAAAACCTGGAAATATTCGGACACCATGTTGGACTTTTCATCAGCAGTGGGGTGATGATCCTTAGAAAATACTGGGCATGGCATTCCAGCTTCTGCAAAAAATGTAAAGCTCATTTTCTTCATATAACAGTTATCTCTTTCACACAGACTTGTGAGTTAATGCGATGGTGTGTCGTCATTCGTCATATGTTGTCCGTATGTTAACTCATACTATATCAAAAACTGCAGGAGCTAGCATCACCAAATTTTATGCAAAAAATCAGTTTTCTAGAAAACTTTAAATGATTTTGCTTATTTTTTTGCTATCTTCATTTACCAAAAAAGCTAAAAAAATCCTTTAAATCTGTTTATTAGCCAAATTGTTTATTATTTCACAAATAATCTCTGAAACAATCTCTCAAGACTGTTTGAATGGTTCCAGTTCAAAGCAGTGACTTAAACTACGATCTATATAGAAGACACCTATCCAACGACCCAAAATGTCAATGTGGATACGAAACAGAAAATGCTGAACATTATCTGCTGCAATGCCAACTCCATGTCAATTCTAGAAATAAATATCTCCCCCAAGATATATCTGTAGAAGAACTCCTCTATGGTAGCGCATATGCAAACAACACCAGAAATGAAGAAATCTTTACATCTGTATGTTCATACATAGAAAACACAAACCGGTTCAAAACAGAAAAATCTCCCACAACACCTCCAAAACACAGACATACAACTATAATACTTCCACTTACCAAACATCCACTACCAAACACAACCCCTACCATAACACTGAATACTGCCATCGTTTTATATTTTATATTTTATATTTTATACTAGAAATATTAGGGAGAGAGTCAAGATAAGCTTTAAGTAGCTTGCACTTAATCCCATTGATGTCTGTACCATAAGATATGTGCATATTCAATAAAATATCTCAAACAAGTTCGGTGAATTATGGCCATGTAACAAAAAGCTGAACTTGGTCATATAGCTAAAAGAATACTAAAATTACAGTTTCAGAAATGGCTTGAGCTTTCATGACCAATTTGCTGCAAATGTTGGTCACAAGACTCATATATAAAATTAAAGTATTGGTGGCACCTACAGCACCAACCTTTTCTGTTTGAGGATCATTGGTCATCAGTACATTTTAACACATATTTTCTAAGTAAATGGCAGGAGCTAGTATCCTCAAATTTTATGCAAAAATCTGTAATTTATCAAATGTTGTGGGATTGAGCTTTCTGTGGTGCCACCTGCATTAACTTACATTTTATGGGGAGAAAGCTAAAAAAAACCTTGAAAATCTTTTTTTGTGAAATAATTTAGCAAAATTGTTCAATATTTCACAGGAATGATCTTAGAGATGAGCTCTCTTAGTTTGTTCAAGTAGTTTCGGCTTTACAGTTTTGGACGAGTTAAGGAATTTGAACTTAGTCGTAAGGCCAAGTAAGTATACTGACATAACAATCTCAGAAATGACAGGAGCTAGCATTACCAAGTTTTGTGCAAATGTTGGTCACATGATTCATATTTGAAATTCCAGTTTTTGTGGTGCCACCTACATCAACTGGTTTTTAACTGACAAAAAAAACTCAAAATTTTAGCCTCTATCAGCTTTAAAATTTTTACGATGAAACTGTTGAGTTGAATCATTTAATATTTCACAAAAATTATCCTTGGGTAAGGCCTGGTCAGGCCAGTGCACCTGACTCAAGAGAAGTTTGATGTTGGCCTTATATTTTGAACTGTCTATGTATATAATCTTTGATGGCTTTTCATACAAGAG
This sequence comes from Sipunculus nudus, assembly GCA_026874595.1. NCBI lineage: Eukaryota > Metazoa > Annelida > Sipuncula > Golfingiida > Sipunculidae > Sipunculus > Sipunculus nudus. The sequence continues at coordinate 73,913,878 of CM049314.1, forward strand.
ACTGGTGTCGCCTCCTACAATGACTTTTGCACTGTGTATGTATATGCTTATTTCTCAGGAGGGGTTTGATATATCAACCTGAAATTGTGCATATTTATACATATCGGATAGCTTAGTGGAATGCAAGACAGGTGGCCCCATCTACAATATGTTTTGCAGTGTATGCCCCTGCTTATTCCTCAGAAGTGTTTAGACATCAGCCTGATTTAAACATGTCCAGACTTTCTCGTCCACAAGACTTTTGGTGCCACCTACAATCTTTTTTGTGTTGTGTGCACCCATGCCAGTATTTCAGCAGTGATGTTTGTGTATTTGGTGAAGGTACTCGGGTTCTAAATGTTCAGTGCTTTCATTGTACATATAAATGTTACACATGTATTGAAAAGTTAAGGTCCAGCATGGAAGCATTAAACCTGATATATATTCAATTGCACAGGCTCGCATTAGGCCTGTAGGCCTTGTTTTAAAAGGACAGGTCCATGGCCTATTGGTGGCACTGTTTATTTAATGAGGACAACAGTTCCATGGGATAAAAGTGTAAGGTTGATATTAATTATAGCCTTCTGGGTATGTCTCAGTTTTAATTTTGTCTTAACAAAGTTTTGCGGAAACTATGTTTTTGACAGGGTTCTGCTGCTGTGTTCATTTCTGAAGAACTCCTCTAATACTACTGGACTGATTTTTCCAAAATTTAAACCAAATATGGGGTCACATGTGAACTGGTGCCTAACCAATTGGTGTTGACCTCTGACCTTTCCTCTCTCTAGTGCGTCCATCTGTACCTCTGTTTTGACTCATTAACCCACATATCTTTGGGCTCGTTTGACCAGTCAGGAAATAAAATTGTACAAATGAAGCCCTTGGATACCTTTTAAACACACTAAAAATGGTGGCGCCACCTGCAACCATTTTTGCACAGTGTCCATCTGTTTCATCTGCCTTGGGTTTAAATCACTCATACCTCTGCAGTATACGCATGCGTTTACGTACTTGATAGCTTTCATGATTTTATTATAGGTGGCGCCACCTTAATTTACGTTGACGCTGCAGATGTCCATGCTTATATCTCCAGAGTTTGACGTATCTTCCTGAAAATTTGCATTTGTTTAGATCTCACATAGCTCTTTATTATACAAGAAACTGGTGGTGCCACCTACAATTATTTTGGCACAGCGTCCATCAGTTATTTTGACTTGGGTTAAAATCATTCATATCTCGGCAGTGGTTGGCTTATACACCTGAAATTGGGCATGCGTATATATCCTGGATGGCTTTCTTAATTTTATGACAGGTGGTGCCACCTACCTTCACATTCATGCTGCAGATATCCATGCTAATATCTCCAGACTAGTTTGACGTATCTTCCTGAAGTTTTGTATGTGTTTTGATCTCACATAGCACTTTATCATACAAGAATCTGGTAGCTCCACCTGCAAACATTTTGCACAGCATCCATCTGTTTGTCTGCTAAGGGATAAAATCACTCAGTGGTTTTACTTTTCCACCTGAAATTTGCGTATGTATACATCTTGGAAAGTTGCTTGTTCAAATTACAGTCGGCGCCACTTACAATTATGCTTACTTGGCAGACATCCATGCTAATATGTAACACATCTAACTCTATTTCTTTTGAAGGGCTGCATAATTTCCTCTAAAATTTGAAACACTCATTGTTCCTACCAAAATCTCGGACAAGTTGGAAACCTTGTGACCTTGACCTTCATCATCAAGGTCAAACTGCCAAAATGTTTGTGAAACCCATAACTTTTGAAGTATTTCACATTTTATCCTCAAATTTGGAACACAAATTGTTCCTATAAAGTTCTTGGGCAAGTTTGAAAACCATAATGATATTGTCTTTAACTTTTTTATGCATTAATTGACCTTATATACTTTGATTATAGACTGTGAGCAGTACCTGATTAGTGGTCGACAGGGAATTGACGATAGTAAAATGTCAGCGTCAAGTGAAGCAGCTGGATATGAAGCTTATAATGCCAGAATCAGAGTACCTCCTGCCGTTGGCTGGACTCCCGGGAACACCATGGATGCATACCTACAGGTTAATGGACAAATAATGATATACTGATAAGGCCGTAAAAATGTTGGATTATCAGACACCTCGTGTCAGTTCTTACCATAACACCATATACAAACACATGAATCAACATATTTTAGCTTGGCTGACTGAAAGTCATCTGAGCTATAGCAGTCACTCTTTGTCTGTTGTCTGTCTGTCTGTCTGTCTGTCGTGCATCTGTCCATCCGTAAACAGGGCACAAATCATAACCATTGGACCTAGAATCTTCAAACTTGAAATCTAGGGAGGTCTATGAAAAATCTCTTTGGAAATCTGAAATTAGATCTCTGTTACCTATATATCCTTTGAGCTATAGGGTTCAAAATATCCTCATGAATAATTAAAAAATTGATACGAAACCTTCAGTTTCTGAACAACTAATGTTTTGATCACAATGATTCACCATGATGCATATTGATCATGGAGTGTTTCATCAGTTCAAGCAGACTGGTGGTGCCACCTGGATTTATTTTGAATTTATACACATTTTTAGCGAACCTGTGAGCTTATATGATGCTGCGGCGGCGTGCAGCGTGTGTTGTGCGTCGTGCGTTGTGCATCGTCTGTACATTAACCATAGCTATATCAAAAACAGCAGGGGCTAGCATCACCAATTTTTTTGCAAATAATCAGTCATCCAAAAAACTATATCGGATTTTGTTTATTTTTTTTTTCTATCTGCATTTTCTTAGATTTTATAGGGAAAAAGCTAAAAAACCTTTAAAAATCTTCTTCTCCTGTAACTCGGTCACTCACCTACATTGAATTTTTTTTTACCAAGCAAAAATGTAAGTTTAGACTATTCTAGCTTATACACTGTTTTTTAAACTCAGCTGACTGAAAATTATCTGAGCCATAGCGATCACTCTTTGTCCGTTGTGCGTCTGTCCATCTGTCCGTCCGTTAACCAGGCACAAATCATAACCACTGGACCTAGAATCTTGTATTTTAGGATTCTGAGAGGTCCATGAAAAATATCCTTTGAAACCAGAAATTAGGTCTCTGTTACCCATAACCTTTGAGCTATGGGGCCCCAAAGTACCCCCCAGAATAGTAAAAAATTTCATACTAAAACTTCAATATCTCACTGATGGTCATGATTTTTGGCATACATGGGACGTTGATCATGGGACGTTTCATCAATTCCTCAGACTGGTGGTGCCACCTGTATTTTTCAATTTTTTACGAATTTTTTGCTCTATTTTTGAGACCTTTAAAATGTGAACATCTTTTAACAAGGCACAAATCGTAAAGACTGGACTTAGAATCTTAATTCTTGACACACTGAGAGGTCCATGAAAAATCTCCTTGGAAACCAGAAATTAGATCTCTGTTACCCATATCCATTGAGCTATGGGGCCCAAAAGTACCCCCCAGAATAATAAAAAATGTGATACAAAAACTCTGCGTTAGTTTCATCAGTTTCTGCAGACTGGTGGCTCCACCTGTATTTTTCAATTTTACGAAATGTTTTCTCAATTTTTGAGACCTTTAAAAATGTGAACAGCTGTTAACAGGGCACAAATCATAAAAACTGGACCTAAAATCTTTATTCTTGACACACAGGGAGACCCATAAAAAGTCTCCATGGACACCTGAAATTAGGTCTCTGTTACCCATATTCATTAAGCTGTATGGCTCCAGAATACCCCAAGAATAATGAAAAATTTGATACAAAAACTGCAGTATCTCAATAATTACAACACTGATGGTCATGATTTTTGGCATTTATATTGATCATGAGCTGTTCCATCAGTATTTGCAGACTGGGTGTGGCACCTCTATTTTTTAGCGAACCCGTGAGCTTATGCGATGGTGTAGCGTTGTCCGTCGTGCGTCTTGTGTCGTGCGTCGTACGTCGTGCGTTGTCTGTACGTTTACCATAGCTATCTCGAAAACGGCAGGAGCTAGCATCACCAAATTTTTTTGCAAATAATCAGTCATCCAAAAAACTATATTGGATTTTGTTTATTTTTTTCTAACTGCATTTTCTTAGAATTTATAGAGAAAAAGCTAAAAAAGCTTTAAAAATCTTCTTCTCCGAAACTGTCCAGCCGAATTGTCCAATATTTCACAGAAATGATCCCTGGAACAATTTTTCTCAAGTTTGTTCAAATGGTTCCAGTTCGGAGATTTTTGGCTGAGTTACAGGAGGTTGAACTCTGTTAACTGTGCAAAAAAGGTTATTAAAATTTAAATCTCAGAAACGGCTGGAGCTATCATCACCAAATTTTATGTTGGTCACATAGGTCGTATCTGAAATTGAGGTATTGGTGGCGCCACCTGCATCAGCCTTTTTTGTACAGGGTCATCAGTGCCTATATCACACTGAGGGCTACAAAAAACTTCTTCTCTGAAACCATATGGCTTAAATGTTTAATATTGCACAGAAATGATCCTAGGGTAGTGCCTTTTGAAGTTTGTTCAAATGGTCTCTTTTCAGTGAGAAGTTATAGGAAGCTGAATTTAGTCATATGCCATAACAGCCCATTTTAGCTCAGTGGCTACAAAGATCTTCTTCTCAAAAACCACTGGGCAAAATTCTTAAATCTCACACATTAATTATCCTCAGATGTTGATAATTTAAATTTGTTCAAATGGTTTTGGTTCAGTGCTTTTTGGCTGAGTTATGGGAAGCTGAACTTAGCCAGTTTGCTGTTTCTTCCTATATGAGTTATAAACCTGCGAAACATTTTTCGACTGATGCCACTGAAGCGAATATTTGTTAAATTTCTTGTTAAATATTTTACAAGAATAATCCCTACAATAATTCTTATATAATTGTCATTAATGGTTCCACATGAATGATTTTTGGCTGAATTATCGAGATTGAATTGAGTCATTTTACCATATATGTTAGCTGTGTTATGCTGTTACATCTAGCCTGGCACCAGTTTATCAGCATCTATTACATCATGCCACTAGACATTTAGATTTCAGGTTATCTTTGGTTAATATTGACAAGAAATTTTTTTAAAAGCTTGTAAAATTTGTAATTTAAGTTATTCATCATACCAGGCAATTTTTCAATCATGGATATTCAGCTATCTTTGGCTATACAAAGAAAACTGTACGTGAATTATAAATTATTGGTATCCCTACTCAACTTAATTCAAGAATTTGCCATCAATGAGATATATCTGTATTTTAATTTTGCTTTCAGTATGCATCTGTAATAAATTTACATATATACTCCCGATTTCTTTTTTATAAAAAGTCCGCTGAAAAGCATTTTGTATTGGGAAAATAAATTTCAAAGTTATTTCAAGTAGAGACCACTTTTGTGTACAGATGGCAGCACTGGGTTTACCATTGGCAGATTGCCAGTGCCTTAATGTTGGCCATTAGCCGAGATGATGTCAGCTCTATAAATAGTTTTGGCACAGTGCCGGGATTGGAAGAAGTGCAGCCAGGTAGAGGTCAAGAGTTCACTCAGTGCAGTAGCTGCATTCTATTTATAGCTTTGGAAGATTGCTCACTGCATCATATTTGGCACCAAAGTTCAGCCTGAATCTATTTATAGCTTTGGCAGACTGCCAACTGTGTCAGATTATGCAATAGGTCAAGAGTTCACTCAGTGCAGCTAGTTACAGGTCAAAAGTTCACTCATTCTAGCCAGATGCAGGTCAAGAGTTCACTCAGTGCAGTAGCTTGAGGCAGCGATTTGTCACAGGTCACTCGGGGGCAAATGCCTTACTCACTTAAGCCTTGTCAGCCCAGTGCATCAAACTCTGGGGAAGTTTTATGTATTGGACTGATATTTTGATTTGTCTATGCATCTTTGATGGTATTCTTATTTACAAGACAGGTGGTGCCACCTACATTGATTTTTGCAGTTTATGTGCCTGCTTATTTCTACAGAGGAATTTGATACATCAGCTTAAAATTGGGCATGTTTATACATATCGGGTAGCTTTATAGTGTACAAAACTGGTGGCGTCACCTTCAATAATTTTTGAACAGTGTATGTCCCTGCTTATTTCACAGGAGGAGTTTGACATATCAGTCTGACATTGGGCATATTTATATATCTCTTAGTTGTATATAAGACTGGTGGTGCCAGCTACAATCATTGTATCCGCCAAAACAGAGTTTCCGGATACTATGTTTTCAGTCGGACGCTGATGCTGCCACCATCGCTGCATAGGTTTCTGGAGAACTCCTCCATAACCACTGGGCAGAATTTTTTAAAATTAGGAATTATGATCGGTCACATGTGAACTGCTGCGCCCTCAATTTTTGGTTGACCTCTGACCTTTCCCATCTGCCCAGCATCCATTTGTGCGTCTGTTTCCACACTTAAACCCACATATCTCGAGAACTGTTTGACCAATCAGGCTAAAAATTTTGCACAAATGTAGCCCTTTGTTAGCTTTATAACATACACTAAAAATGGTGCTGCCACCTGCAACCATTTTTGCTCAGTGTTCATCTGGTCATCTGCTTTGGGATAAAATCACTCATATCTCAGCAGTGGTTTGACTTTTCCACCTGAAATTTTGCAGGTTTATACATCCTGGACAGCTTTCTCGATTTTATGACAGGTGGCGCCACCTACATTCACGTTTACCCTGCAGACATCCAAGCTCATATCTCAGGAACCATTTGACCAATTGAGCCAAAATTTTGCATGTGTATGAATCTCACATAGCTCTTCATCATAGCTAGGCGCCACCTGCAACCATTTATGCACAGCATCCATCTGTTCCTCTGCCTTGGGATAAAATCACTCATATCTCAGCAGTCGTTTGACTTATCCACCTTAAACTTTGCAGGTTCATACATCCTGGACAATTTTTATGCCCCCGCCACAAAGTGGCCGGGGCATATAGTTTTACCAATGTCCGTCATTCCGTCCTTCCGTCATTCCGAAATCAAACAGTTGTACGGACTTTTTTTCGCAATGCCTGCAGATATTGGCCTGATTTTTGGTGTGTGGGCAGATATAGACCAGTTACAGATCGAGTTCGCGTTTCATCCCAGTTGACCTACTTTTGACCGTTTTACGGCTCCTAAACTTAGAAAATTTCATGAAAAATAGAAATTTCATGACAAATACACATGTACGGACTTTTTTTTGCAATGCCTGCAGATATTGGCCTGATTTTTGGTGTGTAGGCAGATAATGACCAGTTACAGATCAAGTTCGCGTTTTGTCCCAGTTGACCTACTTGTGACTGTTTTACGGCTCCTAAACTTAGGAAATTTCATGAAAAATAGAAATTTTCATGACAAATGTACACATGTACGGACTTTTTTTCGCAATGCCATCAGATATTGGCCTGATTTTTTGTGTGTGGGCAGATAATGACCAGTTACAGATCGAGTTTGCGTTTTGTCCCGGTTGACCTACTTTTGACCGTTTTACAGCTCCTGAACATAGAAAATTTCATGAAAAATATGAAATTTCATGACAAATACACATGTACAGACTTTTTTTCGCAATGCCTGCAGATATTGGCCTGATTTTTGGTGTGTGGGCAGATATAGACCAGTTACAGATCAAGTTCGGGTTTCATCCCAGTTGACCTACTTTTGACCGTTTTACGGCTCCTAAACTTAAAAAATTTCATGAAAAATAGAAATTTCATGACAAATACACATGTTTGGACTTTTTTTCGCAATGCCTGCAGATATTGGCCTGATTTTTCGATGTAGGCAGATAATGACCAGTTACAGATCAAGTTCGCGTTTTGTTCCAGTTGACCTACTTTTGACTGTTTTACGGCTCCTAAACTTAGAAAATTTCATAAAAAAATAGAAATTTTCATGACAAATGTACACATGTACGGACTTTTTTCGCAATGCCTGCAGATATTGGCCTGATTTTTTGTGTGTAGGCAGATAATGACCAGTTACAGATCGAGTTCACGTTTCGTCCCGGTTGAACTACTTTTGAACGTTTTACGCCTCCTTAACTTAGAAAATTTCATGAAAAATAGAAATATTCATGACAAATACACATGTACAGTTTTTTTTTCGCAATGCCTGCAGATATTGGCCTGATTTTTGTTGTGTGGGCAGATATTGACCAGATACAGATTGCGTTCGTGTTTTGTCCCAGTTGACCTACTTTTGATTGTTTTATGGCTCCTGAACATAGAAAATTTCATGTTAAATATAAATTTTCATGAAAAATACACTTGTACAGACTTTTCTTCACAATACCTGCAGATATTGGCCTGATTTTTGGTGTGTGTGCAGATAATGACCAGTTACAGATAGAGTTCATGTTTTGTCCCAGTTGACCTATTTTTAGCTCAGCTGACTGAAAGTCATCTGAGCTATAGGGATCACCTTTTGTCCGTCGGCCGTCCGGCCGGACGGCCGTCCTGGCGTCTGTCCGTTAACAGGGCACAAATCCTAACCGCTAGAACTGGAATCTTCTTACTTGACATCCAGGGAGGTCCATGAAAAATCTCCTTGGAAACCAGAAATTAGGTCTCTGATACCCATATCCTTCGAGCTATGGGGCCCCAAAGTACCCCCCAGGAAAGTCCAAAATTTCATACAAAAACTTCAATATCTCATTAACCACTTGACTGATGGTCATGATTTTTGGCATACGTATTGATCATGAGAGGTTCCATCAGTTCCTGAAGACTGGTGGCGCCACCTGTATTTTTCGATTTTTTACGAATTTTTTTCTCTATTTTTGAGACCTTTAAAAATGTGAACATTTGTTAACAAGGCACAAATCGTAATGACTGGACTTAGAATCTTCATTCTCGACACATTGAGAGACCTATGAAAAGTCTCCATGGAAACCAGAAATTAGGTCTCTGTTACCCATATCCTTCGAGCTATGGGGCCCCAAAGTACCCCCCCAGAAAAGTCCAAAATTTCATACAAAAACTTCAATATCTCATTAACTACTTGACTGATGGTCATGATTTTTGGCATACATATTGATCATGAGAGGTTCCATCAGTTCCTGAAGACTGGTGGCGCCACCTGTATTTTTCGATTTTTTACGAATTTTTTCTCTATTTTTGAGACCTTTAAAAATGTGAACATCTGTTAACAAGGCACAAATCGTAATGACTGGACTTAGAATCTTCATTCTCGACACACTGAGAGACCTATGAAAAGTCTCCATGGAAACCAGAAATTAGGTCTCTGTTACCTATATCCTTCCAGCTATGGGGCCCCAAACTACCCCCAAGAAAAGTAAAAAATTTCATACAAAAACTTCAATATCTCATTAACTACATCACTGATGGTCATGATTTTTGTCATACATATTGATCATGAGATGTTCCATCACTTCCTGCAGACTGGTGGCGCCACCTGTATCGTTCAATTTTTTACGAATTTTTTTCTCTATTTTTGAGACCTTTCAAAATGTAAACATCAGTTAACAAGGCACAAATCGTAAAGACTGGACCTAGAATCTTCATTCTTGATACACTGAGAGACCTATGAAAAGTCTCCATGGAAACCAGAAATTAGGTCTCTGTTACCCATATTCTTCGAGCTATGGAGCCCCAAAATACCCCCAAGAAAAGTAAAAAATTTCATACAAAAACTTCAATATCTCAGTAACTACATCACTGATGGTCATGATTTTTGGCATACATATTGATTATGAGATGTTCCATCAGTTCCTGCAGACTTGTGGCGCCACCTGTATTGTTTGATTTTTAACAATCTTTTCCTCTATTTTTGAGACCTTTAAGGATGCTGTCATCTGTTAACTTGGCACAAATCCTAACGACTGGACCTAGAATCTTCATTCTTGACACACTGAGAGGTCCATGAAAAATATCCTTGGAAACCAGAAATTAGGTCTCTGTTACCCATATTCTTCGAGCTATTGAGCCCTAAAGTACCCCCACAGAGTAGTCAAAAATTTCATACAAAAACTTCAATATCTCAATAACTACATCACTGATGGTCATGATTTTTGGCATACATATTGATTATGAGATGTTCCATCAGTTCCTGCAGACTGGTGGTGCCACCTATATTGTTTGATTTTTTTACGATTTCTTCCTCTATTTTTGAGACCTTTAAGGATGCTGGCATCTGTGAGCATGGCACAAATCGTAACGACTGGACCTAGAATCTTCATTCTCAATACACTGAGAGACCTATGAAAAGTCTCCATGGAAACCAGAAATGAGGTCTCTGTTACCCATATCCTTCGAGCTATGGGGCCCTAAAGTACCCCCACAGAGTAGTCAAAAATTTCATACAAAAACTTCAATATCTCAATAACTACATCACTGATGGTCATGATTTGTGGCATAACTATTGATCAAGAGGTGTTCCATCAGTTCCTGCAGACTGGTGGCACAACCTGCATTTGTTCGGGTTTTTTTTACGAATGTTTTATCTATTTTTGAGACCTTTAAAGATATGAACATCTGTTAACAGGGCACAAATCATAAAAACTGGACCTAGAATCTTCATTCTTGACACACAGAGAGACCCATGAAAATTCTCCATGGAAACCTGAAATTAGGTCTCTGTTACCCATATTCTTTAGGCTGTATGGCTCCAAAATACTCCCCAGAATAATGGAAAATTTGATACAAAAAGTGCAGTATCTCAATAAATACAACACTGATGGTCATGATTTTTGGCATACATATTGATCATGAGCTGTTCCATCAGTTTCTGCAGAGAGGGTGTGCCACCTCTATTTTTTTCAAATTTTTACGAATTTTTTTTCTCTTTTTTCGAGACCTTTGAATATGTGGTTATCTATCAAGAGGGTACAAATTGCAACAACTGGACCTAGAAACTTCATTCTTGTCATGCAAGGAGGCCCATGAAGAGTGCCTGTGGAAACTTGAAATTAGGTCTCTGTTACCCATATCCTTCAAGCTATAGGACTCTGAAGTATCCCTCAGAATAATGGACAATTTGATACAAAAGCTGAAGTATCTGAACAACTAATACGGAGATCATCATGATTCTTTGCATGGATATTGACCATTAAGTGTTTTTAGCTCAGCTGACTGTAAGTCATCTGAAGTATCCCTCAGAATAATGGACAATTTGATACAAAAGCTCAAGTATCTAAACAACTATTGCAGTGATCACCATGATTCTTTGCATGGATATTGATCATGGAATGTGTAATCAGTTTCTGCAGTATGGTGGCGCCACCTGTATTTTTTTTTATTTTTACAAATTTTTTTCTCTATTTTTGAGACCTCATAAGATGCGGTCATCTGTTAACATGGCACAAATCGTAACAACTGGACCTAGAATCTTCTCTCTTGACATGCTGAGAGGCCCATGAAAAGTCTCCTTAAAAACTTGAAATTAGGTCTCTGTCACCCATAACCTCTGAGCTATGGGGCTCCGAAGTACCCCCCAGAATAATGGAAAATTTGATACAAAAGCTCAAGTATCTGAACAATTATTATATTGATCACCATGATTCTTTGCATGGATGATCATGAAATGTTTCATCAGTTTCTGCATTCTGGTGGCACCACCTCTGTTTTTTCAATTTTTAGCTCAGCTGACTGAAAGTCATCTGAGCTGTAGGGATCACCTTTTGTCCGTTGTCTGTCCGGCCATCCAGGCGTCTGTCTGTTAACAGGGCACAAATTGTAACCACTAGACCGGGAATCTTCTTACTTGAAATCCTGGGAGGTCTATGGAAATTCTCCTTGTAAACCTGAAATTAGGTCACTGTGACCTATATTCTTCGAGCTATAGGGTTCTGAAGTACCCCCCACAATAATGCAAAATTTAATACAAAAGCTCAAGTATCTGAACAACTAATGCATTAATCACCATGATTCTTTGCATGGATATTGATCATGGAGTGTTTCATCAATTTCTGGAGATTGGTGGTGCCACCTATATTTTTTTTATTTTTTACGATTTATTTTTCTCTACTTTTGTGATCTTTAAACATTTGGTCATCTGTAAACAGGGCACAAATCATAATGACTGGACCTAGAATCTTCTCTCCTCACCTCCAGGGAAGCCCATAAAAGGTCTACATGGAAACCCGAAATAAGGTCCCTGTTACCCATATTCTGTAAGCTATGGGGCTCTGAAGTACCCCCAGAATAAAGATTTGGTCATATATTAACAGGGCACAAATCATAATGACTGGACCTAGAATCGTCTGTCCTCACCTCCAGGGAAGCCCATAAAAGGTCTACATGGAAACCCGAAATAAGGTCCCTGTTACCCATATCCTTCATGCTCTGGGGCTCCGAAATACTCCCCAGAATAAAGATTTGGTCATCTGTTAACAGAGCACAAATTATAATGACTTGACCTAGAATCTCCTTTCTTGATATGCTGGGAGGCCCCTGAAAAGTCTCCTTGTGCACCTGAAATAACATCTCTGTTACCCATATCCTTCATCCTATGCGGCTTTGAAATACCCCCCAGAAAAAACATTTGGATTTGTTAACAGGGCACAAATCATAATAACTGGACCTAGAATTTTATTTTTTGACATGCTGGGAGACCCCTGAAAAGTCATCTTGTAAACCTTGAAAATAGGTGTCTGTTACCCATATCCTTCATGCTACAGAGCTCCATAGTACCCCAGTGAATATTGGATGATTTTATACAAAAGGTCAAGTTTGGAAAAAGTATTTCATTCAAATTTGACATTCAGATGATAAAATTACTTTTGTCAATGTCTTCCTGGTCAGCTGAGCGTCATGACCCCTGGGTCACTTGTTACCATTTGACGGTGCTCTAACATAGAAAATTTCATAAAAAAGTGCACATGTATGGACTCTTTTTCGCAGTGCCTGCAGATACAGGCCTGATTTTTGCTGTGTAGGCAGATAATGACCAGTTACAGATCGAGTTCTTGTTTTGTCCCAGTTGACCTACTTTTGACCATTTGACTGCTCCTGAACATAGAAATTTCATGAAAAATAGAAATTATCATAACAAATGCATATGTACTGACTTTTTTTCCTCAATGCCTGCAGATACCACCCTGATTTTTTATGTGTGGCCAGATAATGACAGTTACAGATCAAGTTCGCGTTTCGTCCTGGTTGACCTACTTTTGATTGTTTTACGGCTCCTAAACATAAAAAATTTCATGAAAGACAGAAATTTTTATGGAAAATGCACATGTATGGACTTTTTTTCACAATGTCTGCATATACTGGCATGATTTTTGGTGTGTTGCTTGATAATGACCCGTTACAGATCGAGTTTGCATTTTGCCCTTGTTGACCTACTTTTGACCATACAACACCTCCTGAACTTAAAAAAAGTTTCAAAATTTTACAAATGTTTCTAATTTGCCCAAGGCGGGGGCATTCGTGTCGTTCCGACACATCTAGTTTGGATTTTATGACAGGTGGCACCACCTACATTCATGTTTACGCTGCAGACATCCATGCTAATATGCAACACACCTCACTCTTTTCCCCTTGCCACTTAATCCATGCCTTACTTCACCCGTCCCACTCTGATTTCTGCGGATACACATAGTCGCTTGTTGACTATCCATATTCTAGTTTTAAAATGTCCTAGTCTGAAACTTGCAGGTCCTAAACATCCATTTTGCTGAAATCATAATGACTAAGGTAGATATTCTGGACTTAGAGGATCAATATTAAATTTAAAAAATAAACCTCCATTCATACTCCCAATCTTTGCTCAGGTTCGCATTAGGCCTGTAGGCCTTGTTCAAATTTTTACGAATTTTTTTCTTGATTTTTAAGACCTTTATAGATGTTGTTATCTGTCAACAGGGTACAAATCGTAACAACTGGACCTAGAAAAAAAGTTAAAAATATCAGTCACTGGTGACTTCTTCCAATCTGGTTTAGTCTTTAATTAGCCAATTATATTACATTATATTGCATGGGATATGTTTTTGTGATATTGAACACTGAATAAATATTGCAAAAAGTTAAAGTATCAGTCACTGGTGACTTCTTCCAATCTGGTTTGGTCTTTTTAATAAAAAAAGTTCAGAATTACTCAGTAAAAACTGAAAAAAATATGCTTTCACAGGAATGTAGGCCTCCCACTTCGAGATGTTGGTGGTCCTCATTTTCGCGTACTTAACAACCTATCTTTTCTTTCACTTATTGACCCCATATTCCCGGGTTCATGTTTGGACTCAATTATTTGGTCCATGTTCATGTTCAGTTATGCATATGTAACTGCACATTGGTAAATATTCCCAAAAACTCTCCTTGACCTGTATCATGAGCCAGACCCTAACCAGGTTTTTAAGCCAAATATACTGTGGTTGTCTTTTTGTTTGTGAGGGTTTTAAATTTGCAATATTTACATCTCGTGAATCATGAGAGTGAAGTTATTGCAAAATAAAACTCTATCTCTGGAATGTGAAGCCCCTTCATCGAAATCAAGTCGAAAGGGTTAAAATGAAAACAAATTTAATGAAAATAGATCATGTATGTAACTCGTTAATCAGATTGCTACAAATTATAATTGTTATGTGATCCCGAAATAATGAACAGTAATCTTAACTTTTTTACTGTTCACTTGGGTCCCTGCCCAATCGTTATGATTTTGTGCACATATATTTATTCAATATAACTTATTCATAAAAAAATGGATAATCTGAGAAGTTTATTGAATGACAAGATCAAGAAAATGAGACCCTCACAAATCTATGACAAAATAAAAATCAAGAAATTCTAGCCTCCTGAATATAAAGCAAGCCACAGTATTGCACAACATTGAATTGTAGTTGATAAGTTTACACTTCTTTGGTCAAGCTAACTATAGTATATATACATTGGCCTATGTAAAAGTTACTTTGTTTCAGGTTAATTTTGGGAGGAGGGTGAGACTATCAGGAATTATCACAGAGCCGGGTAATGACGGTGGTATCGTCACAGTATATCAGATGTCATGTGTTTATCACGAACATAACCCCGCCTTTGTCTTGTATCGAGAACAAACCAGTACCAGGGTGAGTAGAGGTCTGAACATAAGTCATTTTGTAAGTAAACAACAAAATACGTACATCCTTACATATCCGTATAAAGAGGCCATAGGTGATGAAATAGTTGATGTAAAATTGGTAACAATTAAGGCATATCAAACTAAACTCCATTATACTATCCCTGCCGACCTATTTTCTTGGGTGACAATTTTAGAAAATCCAACAACGCTTAACTTGATTTACCTCAGATAAGGCAGAAGCAAATTTGACAAATGTGGTAATTATCTGACAGCAAATAATACTCTCCTATATAAGGATTTTGTATGATTAATTCAGAAAGCCATATGACTCTACTTATGTAAGGTCTTGCAGTATATCAGTGACAATCTTAAACTACATTCTTTTGATGATTCATAGAGATGACGTCACAGTGGTATTTGTAGGTCACACCTTTATTACGTCACACATGCTTCCCTCCTGCTTAAAATGGATAGACTGGTATGACGCTTTTTGACCTCTATACAGACTGGTCAACACATATCCTGGCATCAAAGTATAGATAAATAAATATTTCATTCTTATTTAAATCATCATAAATCGCCACATTATTTTTTATGATAACAGCTAATTTGTAGTGATGAAAAATTAAATTTGTAAGAAATATCGCCTTAAATGAGATTGACAGGCCTGTTAGGATTATAGATATTTCCTATTTGAAATGAAGACAAATTCATTCCACAGCCAAGTTCATATATCTGATAGGATCAGCTGTGTGGAAATTTGGAATTTACAGGCATATTCTTCATAATTTTATTGGCTGTTCCCCATCCTTATGATTGAAATGATTTTTTTTTTGGGGGGGGGGGGGGGTAAAAACATATTCAGGTGGAGATTATAATATGTTTAACTGAACAAATTAGTGCTGTAGACCTGCTCTGTTAATATTTCCTAATAGTGGCATTTTAACATAGCGACAGCTTGTCACCCCAAACGTCGATTTTAGATGAACTCCCTTAAAATCGATTCAGTTATTAATTCTTTACTTTTGATTCAATTCGCAATTCAGTTCTTGCAAAAGTATTAAAGAGATTTTACCAATACATATGATAATATATGTTAGCAAATAAAAAAAGAATTGTAGTTATCCTTCTATTTGCCTCTGCCGTATATGTGTGTATGAGAGTGGAGACGTGGTCCACAAGTGAATGTTCAAAGTATATTTAGGCACATATGATAAAGAGCTTCAACCATACAACAACTCTGTCAAATTTGAGAGCTCACAGAGGACTTCGGGATGGTACTTGCAAATAAAATAATAATCAAACTGAATCTATTCATAGGTTTTTAACTGATTACAATAAAATCGAGGGATTGCAATTCAAAGCAGTAATTGAACAATGCATGATTGCACTCCTACTAAACGTCTGAGAAAAAATATTTACAAAAAGCATTCAAGATGGCCACAAAAGCCCTAAAAATGGACATAAATCATTTATCTTTCATCTAGGGTATCTAAAAAGGTCTGTTTTTTTTTTTACAGGCATTCCTCACGTCAAGTGAAAGAATTACAGTCATCAAAATGCTTGAATTCCGAATTGATATATATGCCATCAGGATCCATCCAATAGCATGGACAGACACCAACTACCGACTGAAAATTGAAGTATTGGGCTGCACAGGTGATATTAACTTTATTTTGCCAACCATAAAAAATAATTGGTCAGTGAACTGGGAACAAAACTAGAAATTTCTTACTGAAAACCTGTTGAGATCAATAAAAAAATCTTGGAAACCTGAAATTATGTTAATGTATCCTATATACTCTGAGCTATGGGGCTCAAAAGTGACCCCAGATTAATTCAAAACATGATTCAAAAGCTCCAGTATCTGAATAACCAGTGCATTGATCACCGTGATTCTTTGCCAGCATAGTGATCATGGAGTGTTTCATCAGATTGTGACACTACGTGTATTTTTAGCGAATCTTTAGTTAATGCGATAATTTGGCGGCGTCCATTGTCCGTTGTCTGTATGTTATTCAAAACTAGCAAAAAATAAGCCATCTGGAAATCTTTATTGGATTTTGCTTATGTTTATGCTCTCTGCAATTTCTTTGATTTAATAGAGAAAAAGCTATAAAACCTTTAAAAAACTTCTCCTCTGAAACGGTCCAGCCACATTGTTCAATATTTCACAGAAATATTCTCTTATTCTGTCTCTCTCAAGTTTGTATGAATTGTTCCAGTTCGGTGATTTTTTGGCAGAGTTACAGGAAGTTGAACTTAGTTATCTGTAAAAAAAAGCAAAATTTCAATCTCCGAAATGGCTGGAGCTATCATAACAAATTTTATGCAAATGTTGGTCACATGAGTCATATCTGAAATTGAGGTATTGTTGGCGCCACCTGCATCGGCCTGATTTGTACAGGGGTCATCAGTGCCTGTATCATATTGATTCATACTGAATTTAGTCATCTGCCATAACAGCCCATTTTAGCTCAGTGGCTACAAAGATCTTCTTCTCAAAACCACTGGGCCAATTTCTTAAGTCTCACACATTGATTATCCTCATATGTTGATAATTAAAGTTTGTTCAAATGGTTTTTGTCCAGTGCTTTTCGGCTGAATTACGGGAAGCTGAACTTAGCTAGTTTGCTGTATCTTCCTATATAAGTGATAAACCTGCAAAACGTTATCGACTGACGCCACAGATGCCAATGTGTTTAATATTTTACAAGAATATACCCCACTATAATTGTATCCGCCAAAATGAAGTTTTGTACAAATGTAGCCCTTGGATAGCTTTATAACATACACAAAAAATGGTGGTGCCACCTGCAACCATGTTTGCACAGTGTCCATCTGTTCATCTGCCTTGGGCTAAAATCACTCGTATCTCGGCAGTGGTTTGACATATCTGCCTAAAATTTTGCAGTTTTATACATCCTGGACAGCTTTCTTGATTTTATGACAGGTTGCGCCACCTACATTCTAGTTTACGCCACAGACATCCAAGCTCATATCTCGGGAACTGTTTGACCGATTAGGCCAATATTTTGCATGTGTATAAGTCTCACATAGCTCTTTATCATACACAAAACTGGAGAGGCCACCTGCAACCATTTTGGCACAACGTCCGTCTGTTTCTCATCCTTGGGCTAAAATCCCTCATATCTCTGTAGTGGTTTGACTTTTCTGCCTAAACTTTTGCATATGTATACAACTTGGACAGCTTTCTGGATTTGTGGTAGGTGGCGCAACCTATATACACATTTCAACTGCAGACATTCATGCTAATATGCAACACACCTCACTCACTCTATTTCCCCTTGCCACTCAATCCATGCCTCACTTCACCTGTTTCACTCTGATTTTGGCGGATACATGTAGTCGCTTGTCGACTACCCATATTCTAGTTCTTATAATAATTGTCTTTAATGGTTCCACATGAATGATTTTTGGCTGAATTATGGAGATTGAATTGAGTCATTTTACCATATATGTTAGCTGTGTGAAGCAGTTTATATACATCTAGCCTGACACCACTTTAACAGCATCTATAACATCATGCCATTAGATTTCAGGCTGAATAGCTTGGCAGACTGCCAACTATTTCAGGCCAAAGGTTAGTCTGAATCTATATATAGCTTTGGCAGACTGGCAACTGTATCAGATCAGGCAACAGGTCAAGAGTTCACTCAGTGCAGCCAGAAATAGGTCAAGGGTTCACTCAGTGCAGTAGCTGCATCCTATTTATAGCTTTGAAAAACTGCCTACTGTATCAGTTTTGGAATCAAAGGTTAGCCTGGACCTATATATAGCTTTTGCAAACTGGCAACTCTGTCAGATTATGCAACAGGTCAAGAGTTCACTCAGTGCAGCCAGGTACAAGTCAAAAGTTCACTCAGGCTAGCCAGTCAAGAGTTCATTCAATTCATTAGCTTGAGCCAGCAATTTCTCACAGTTTACCGAGGGCTACTGCCTTACTCACCTAAGCCTGGTCAGCCCAGTGCATCAAACTCAAGAGAAGTTTGATGTATTGGCCTGATATTTTGACCTGTCTATGCCCCTTTGACGGCTTTCTCGTTCACATGAAAGGTGTCACCACCTTCATTAACTTTGCACAGTGTATGCTTCTGCTTATTTCTACAGAGAAATTTGATATATCAGCCTGAAATTGGACAAATTTATAAAAAAGGTAAAGCTTTGTCGTATACAAGACTGGTGACTGTTTATTTCTCAGGAGGGGACATCGGCCTGAAATTGGGCATATGTATACATCTCTGATACCTTTGTCGTATACAAGACACGTAGGCCTACTTGAAAATTAATGGCCCAGCACTGAAGCATCATACCTGGTATATAAACCGTTGCACAAATTCGGATTAGGCCAGTAGGCCTTGTTGAATTTTATTTTGTTAATATTTTTTGTCTATATTTGAGTTCTCAAATAAAGCAGTTTGGCTGTTAATAGGGAACAAACCGTAACCGTTTGGCCAAGAATCTTCTCCCTGTACATCCTTGGAGGTCTTGGGCAAATATCCTTGTGAAATTGAAATTAGGTCAGAGTGACCTTTATCCAGCAAGGTATGTGAAAGATCATGATTTGAGCACCATATGGGACAGATATGCATGAAAATTCTTTGAAACCTGAATTATATGTCACTGTGCCCTATATTCTGCAAGCTGTGTGAAAAAATTATTTTACACAATTTTAGTCATATGGGCATAATTTGTAGCAACTGGATTGTAGATTAGGGTCACTGTAACCTATTTTAAGGTTTATTGGCAAAATAGATGAATTTCTGCACTCTCGGAATCCATTTTCCCATTGTTCAAGGTTCCCTGAATTCAGCTGAGCATCATTGCCAGTATGTCACTAATTCTATCACAATGTGTCATTCAGAAAGGTAAAATGTAATTAAAGAATGAAATCTGTATGTAATTCTCAACCTGAATATTTACGTCATTCATATTGATCCTAATATAGAGTCAACAATTTTGTTGTTGTTCTATTACCATTATTAAAATTTCAATAAAAATAATATGGAAAATATATGGCATTAGGTAGCAGTCTGATAGGGGAACCGTTTGTTTTTGTCCGTATAAATGATTTTTGCAGTTTCATAACCTTTGGGTCTTACTTATTAATATTAGAGGGTGTCCCCCTGACATGTTTGGGCATTCCCATGAAACCCTGTTTATTTGAACTTCTTATTTTGTTCTCTTGTACAGCTTGATCTTATTCTTTTCTTGTACAGCTTGATCTTATTCTTTTCTTGTACAGCTTGGTCTTATTCTTCTCTTGTACAGCTTGGTCTTATTCTTCTCCTGTACAGCTTGATCTGATTCTTCTCTTGTACAGCTTGATCTTATTCTTCTCTTGTACAGCTTGATCTGATTCTTCTCTTGTACAGCTTGATCTTATTCTTCTCTTGTAAAGCTTGATCTGATTCTTCTCTTGTACAGCTTGATCTTATTCTTCTCTTGTACAGCTTGATCTGATTCTTCTCTTGTACAGCTTGATCTTATTCTTCTATTGTAAAGCTTGATCTGATTCTACTCTTGTACAGCTTGATCTTATTCTTCTCTTGTACAGCTTGATCTGATTCTTCTCTTGTACAGCTTGATCTGATTCTTCTCTTGTACAGCTTGATCTGATTCTTTTTTGTACAGCTTGATCTGATTCTTTTCTTGTAAAGCTTGATCTGATTCTTCTCTTGTACAGCTTGATCTGATTCTTCTCTTGTACAGCTTGATCTAATTTTTCTCTTGTACAGCTTGATCTGATTCTTCTCTTGTACAGCTTGATCTGATTCTTCTCTTGTACAGCTTGATCTGATTCTTCTCTTGTACAGCTTGATCTGATTCTTCTCTTGTACAGCTTGATCTGATTCTTCTCTTGTACAGCTTGATCTGATTCTTCTCTTGTACAGCTGGATCTGATTCTTCTCTTGTACAGCTTAATTGATGTTATTTTTCGCAGCTCAGTGTCATAACCCAGGGGTCTCTAAACTCTCTTTTTACTTACAGCAACAGTTTTAACATCTAGCTACAACAGAACAGTCGAAGCATCTGATGGAGATTATGTGGACAACCGAAGAATTTATGATAGCAACCTAGCCTTCTCATTTTTCAACCTAACTAACGGATAGTGCATAATGGTAAGAATGGATGGATATTTCTTGACGTTTCACATTGTGTAAAAGAATGAAAGTCATCTGGTTTTAGCGATCACTCATTTTCTGGCGTGCGCCTGTCTGTCTCTGTGTCTGTATGTCCGTCTGTCTCTATGTCTGTTAACCAGGCAAAAATTGTAACCGCTGGATCTAGAATCTTCTATAACTTGACATCCAGGGAGGTCCATGAAAATCTCCTTGGAATCTTGAAATTAGGTCTCTTTTACCCTTTTTTCCTGTGAGATATGTGACTTTAAAGTACCCCCAAGCTTAATTAAAAATTCGACACAAAGCTCAAGTATCTTAATAACTAATGCATTGATCACCATACATTTTTGCATGCTTATTGATCATTGAGTGTTTCATCATTTCCTGCAGACTGGTGGCGCCACATGGATTTTCCTAATTGTACGAATATTTGTCTCTATTTTTGAGACCATCAAATAAGCAGTTGTCTGTTAACCAGGCATAAATTGTAACCACTGCAGTTAGATTGTTCTCACTTTACATCCATGGAGATCCATGAAAATTCTCCTCGGAAACCTGTAATTAGGTGTCTGTTGCCTATAACCTTGGAGCTATTGCCCCATTCCTAATTCCAGGTTTCCATGGAGACTTTTCATGGACCTCTCTGGATGTAAAGTTAGAAGATTTCAGGTCCAGTGGTTATGATTTGTGCCCTGTTAACATACCACCGCATCTGTAAAGGTCTCAAAAATAGAGGAAGAAATTGTAAAAAATAAAAAAAAAATACAGAACCTGCCACCAGTCTGCAGAAACTGATGAAACACTCCATGATCAATATCCATGCAAATAATCATGGTGATCAATGCTCAGATCCTTGAGCTTTTGTATCAAATTTTTCATTATTCTGGGGGGTACTTTGGAGCCCCATAGCTTGAAGAATATGGGTAATAAAGACCTAATTCCAGGTTTCCAAGGAGATTTTTCATGAACCTCTCTGGATGTAAAGATGATTCTAGGTCCAGTGGTTACGGTTTGTGCCCTGTGAACGGACAGATGGCTGGACGGACGGCGGACAAAGAGTGGTCGCTAAAGCTCAGATGACTTACAGTCAGCTGAGCTAATAAAACTCTAACAGTTGTCAGACTACATTTTTAGCTCAGCTGACTATAAGTCATCTGAGCTATAGTCGTGGTCCATTGTCCGTCGTCCGTCCGTCCGTCCGTCCGTCCGTCCGTCCGTCCGTCCGTAGATGTGGCACGTTTTGAAACCGTAAGACCTAGGAATCCAAAATTCAGCATAATGTTAGATGTCCCCAAGATCTCCTACCAAGCCGAAAACTGGGTCTTTGCGACTTTGTTCCTTTGAGAAATTAAGGAAAAACCTCAATTTTTTATTAAAATCCTATTTTCACACTTCAGGACTGCCTAATATCAAAACCACTCATCTGTGTTTCCTCATATTTACCATAAATAATCCTCTATATGGTTCCTATGTACATGCCAGAAATTGGGTCTGTATTATATAATTTAAAAAAGTTATGGGCCCAAACATAATGCATTTTCTAAATAATTAGGAAAAAAATTTGATCACTTAACACAAAACTTGTTAAAGCTAAGCACTTTTTTTCCAGTAATATAACTTTTATTAATCAAAATTAAATTGTATACCCAAAATTTGATCAAAATCTTTTAAATTTTTTGAAATATTAGCAAAAATAAAAAATTGGTACCTTAAACTTTGCCCAACTTTGACCATGGCACGTTTTTTTCCTGTAACTGCTGTGGATTTAATTTTCAAAGCATGTTTTTGTTAGCATTTCAACTGTTAACATTTAAAATTTGAAACCAGTTGATCAAAAACTGTAGATTTAATTCAAGTTTTCAAGCACCATGTCACATATTGTTTACATCAACCTAGTGTTATGCAGTTTGCTAGAGCTCAGCTCCCCAGCTTCAGCTCTAAGTTCCTTAAATTAGGCATACAGTAAGATGTCTCCAAAATCCCCTACCATGCCAAGAATTTGGTCACCAGAACTTAATTCCTTCGAGATATTAATGAAAAACTTCATTTTTTCATTAAAAACCCTTTGTTACACTTCAGGACTGCCTAGTATCAAAACCACTGATCTGACTTTGATCATATATAATATACATATTTTTCTATACATTCGCTATGCACATGCCAGAAATGATGTCAGTATTGCGTTTTGTTTTAAGTTATGTGCCCAAACAAAATTGACTTTGTAAAAAGTCAGGAAAAATATTTACTCAGGTTTCATGAAAATTATTGAAGCTAGAGAATTTTTTTTAAGTATATAACTTTGTTTAATTAAGATTCAATTGTATACCCAAAATTAGATCTGTATTTTGTAAATTTTATAAGTTATTAGCATAAACATAAAATCAGTACCTGAAATTTTACCCAACTTTGACCATGGCACATTTTTTCCCTGTGAGTACTGTTGATTTAATTTTCTCAGAATGTAAACATAAGTATTTAATGTGTTTAAATCTGAAATTTGAAACTAAAAGGTTGAAAATTAGGCTAGTTATTGAATTTTATCTTGAGGGTCTATTGTAGTCACTTGCTTTGTTCCAGATGCAGGTAGGCCACTCCAGGTCACTGGAAGTCAGCTATGCCAGGGTTCCTGATTTGTTTCAGTCACTGGGGGAGATCCCCTGCTGTGACAGGTGTACAATTGTTCTCATATCACACCCCCTCCCATTTGTATGCATGATGTGGTGTTACATGACAAGATTGAGATTTATGATGATGCAATTTAGAATTATGAATCAACGTTTATATTCAGAAATATATGTTATATTGGAAATGTATAAAAATTAAACTTAAAATAAAAAAATGAAGATCTAATACAAACATGTGTTCATTATTTTCAAGCCTCAGCAGAATTGGAGATCAGGCTTTGTTTGCCCTGAATGTTTATGCAAAAGTGTTGTTAATCCCATCTCTTCCCCCCCCCCCCCCCCCCGGGCTGTCATTGATCCTTAGCACCTCACCGTCACTTGTGCACTGGGACATTAGTTATTATTGCAAATGTGTACAATTTTTTCAATTTGAAAGATAATTGGATTAGATTAAAATTAAGATCTAATATTGAAACATATTCTTGCCCCAGGAGAATGGAACATAAAGTGATCAGCTCTTGTCTGTCCATCATCTCTCAATTATCATTAAATATATATACTAATTATGAAATTTTTCCTTTAAGCACTGTTGAAATAACTTTCATATGCTGTATGTGTATGGATTTAAGCCATTAAAGTCTGAAATTTGAAAGCAACTTATGTATTCAGATGTGTAATATTGCAGATGAAAAACTTTAAAATATTAAAATATATTATCAGCTTTGTTTGTCTAACAGTCTGTCTGTCCTTTTTTAAATATTATTTAATTGTGAATGGACTGTTTAATCCTGTAAGTATTGTTGAATTAAGTGGAAATCCTATATGTATATACACTATGTTAATACAGAGATGTTGTAACTCCCATCATTCCAGCCCTCCCCCCACCCCTCCCCCACAACCACCACTACCAGGTTCTTGCATCTGGGGACTGGAGACATCAGTTATATTTCAACTGTATACATTTTATAAAATAAAAATACATATATTTAATAATATATATTATGTAAAATAGATCCAATTGAGCAAATGTGTAAACTACTGAACTGTCAACAAACTATCAAAAAGCCAGCCAATGATCATGGTAATAATATACATCTTATGTTCACAAACTGCTCACATGCTTCAATTTTGACATTAGAGAATGCATGGTTTGGTCACAAAATATTATTTGCAACAATTTCTCACTCATCAATACAAACCAATCATGTCAACCAGCCATGGCATATATTACCTTTTCATCTTAGACTTGATCTCCATTATTATTTTAGATTTTTACCTTCAAGTCCAACTTCGGCTGAGCACAGTGACCCATATTTATAGCACCATGTCTTGAATGTTTACATCAAGTCATTGGTTAACAGTGTTACAGGCTGTTACATAACACCTTCACTCCTTGCCTACTGCTTCTGTGATTGTCTGGGTCAGGCTGGGTCAGGCAGTAATTACCAGAGAGCCTTTCTCCTCTCTCTTTCCCTTTCTCTCTTTCTAGCTCTCTTTCTCTCTCTCTCTTTCTCTCTCTCTCACCCCTATGCCTCCCTTCCTCCCTCCACCCCATTATGTTGACAGGTACTATAAACCTAATTTATTAGATATATATGTTGATGCAATTAAGAAATGTGAATCAACTGAAATATTCACATATATATGTTATACTCTAAATGTATAGTTACATTTTCAAACCTGGAAAAAAATGATGTTATAAAAAAGGGAATTTATGTAAAAATTGTTCATAATTTCCTGGCTCAGAAGAATGGGAATTAAAATTATTTGCTTTGTTTCTCTAGCTTTCTTGCCTGTTTTAAATATTTAATAATTATGAATAAACTTTTTTTTCCTGTAAGCTCTGATTAATTAAATTTCATATCCTGTACGTATATGCAAGGGTATTGTAACTTCCACCATCCCCTTCCCCCACCCTACTAAGTCCTTGCTCCTTTGCACTGTCAACAATGGTGCTATTGCTATAGCATAAAATTTAATAATTTGAAGAAAATATATACAGAGAGACAGAGGCGTTGTAACTCCAAACGTAACCCCCCCCCCCTCCATCAAGTCCTTCCGCCTGTGGAGTGGGGATTTTATAGCAACTGTATACATATCATAAAATGGAAAAAACAGTTTAATTAAAGTTTAAATTAAAAAAATTGGATCTCATTAAACAAATGTGTAAAATGTTGAACTGTCAACAGCCTGTCAAAAAGGTATCCAATGAAAGCGCAAGGTCAGATCTTAAAATATTATTTGCAACAATTTCTTCAATCATATCAACCAACCATAGCCTAGATTACCTCTTTCTCTCAGACTTTATCTACATTTCATAATATTTTAGATTTTAACCTTCCAGGTGTTTAAGTACTGTTGAATGCTCCCTCTCTCTCTATCTCCTTTTCTCTCTACATCCAACCCTCCTTGCTGCCCACAGTTTCCTTCTCCGAACCCCATCCCAATGTCAGCCTCAGTAAACGAGAACAAGTTGAATCAGATATATTCATATTTTTATATATTGTATAACTGTTTGTTGCCTATGTACGTGCCAGAAATTATGTCAATATTGTGTAATATGTAGATGTGGTGGGCATCAATATAATGTACCTTGTCAAGACCTAAGAGATATCATGTCATACAGTCACAATTCATAAATCCACTCTTCAGCATAGTTAATAATAACATTATATATGTCAAATTGAAATCTTGCAGACTTCTATACACTACTTCAACAAATAGCCTTATCATCATTCTACCACTGCTTAGTGTACTGTCATTGCATTCATATTTGCTCAAATATATTGCTATTTTCAACAGCTCCCAAATAAATAAAAAATAAACCACTATATTTACTCCATATTAATCCATCAGTCAGGTAATTTCATACATGATTTACTCGCATATTACATTATAATCCTTTATAATAGCCTAATAGGTCCATGATATTCATAAGGTTTGTCGACTAAATATAGTATCACAATGGTGATACATCATGATCAGCTGAGCGCCGTGACCCATAGGTCCCTTGTTTAAGGTAACTTGCACATAAAATTTTAACTGTAATAACAAGGTAGGTAAGGTGACTTAATTCTGTCATGGAGAGCATAATCCCAACTTTGCCCTGGTCACAAAAAGAGACTCAGTAGGGTTTCCCACCCTTTTGATATGCCCTGCAGTTGGAGGAGTCAAATATGCTGCTTCGTATCCTTCGTAGCCCAGCTAATATTCAGACAAGTATAATTTCTGTCTAATCAACCCATTACACCGATTTCTGTTTTTTAGCGAACCTGTGAGCTTATGCGATGGTGTGGCATTGTCCGGCGTCCGGCGTCTGTACGTTAACCCATACTATCTTGAAAACGGCAAGAATGAGCATCATGAAATCTTATGCAAAAATTAGTCATCTAAAAAACTCAATCAGATTTTGCTTATTTTTTGGCTTACTGCATTAACTTAGATTTTAAAGGGAAAAAGCTAAAAAAGCTTAAGAAATCTTCTTCTCCGAATCTGTTCAGCCAAATTGTCCAATATTTTACAGAAATGATTCCTGGAACAATTTCTCTCAAGTTTGTTCGAATGGTTTAAGTTCGGTGATTTTTGACCAAGTTACAGGAAGTTGAACTTAGTCATCTGTCCAAAAAAGCATACTAAAATTACAATCTCAGAGCTTGAGCTGATGGCTTGAGCTATCATCACCAAATTTTATGCCAATGTTGGTCACATGAGTCATATCTGAAATTGAGGTATTGGTGGCGCCACCTGCATCGGCCTTTTTTGTACGGGGGTCATCAGTGCCCATATCATACTGACAGCTACAAATAACTTCTTCTCTGAAACGAAATTGCCAAATTGTTTAATATCGCACAGAAATGATCCTTATAGGGTGATGCTTTCTGAAGTCTGTTCAAATGGTCTCAGTTCAGTGACTTTTGGCTAAGTTATGGGAAGCTGAATTTAGTCATATGCCATAACCGCCCATTTAAGCTAAGTCGCTACAAAAATCTTTTTCTCAAAAACCACTGGGCCAAATTCTTAAATTTCACACATTAATTATCCTTAGATGTTGTTAATTCAAGTTTGTTCAAATGGTCTCAGTTCAGTGACTTTTGGCTGAGTTATGGGAAGCTGAATTTAGTCATATGCCATAACAGCCCATGTAAGCTAAGTGGCTACAAAAATCTTCTTCTCAAAAACCACTTGGCCAAATTCTTAAATCTCATACATTAATTATCCTTAGATGTTGATAATTCAAGTTTGTTCAAATGGTCTCAGTTCAGTGACTTTTGGCTAAGTTAAGGGAAAGTGAATTTAGTCATATGCCATAACAGCCCATGTTAGCTAAGTGGCTACAAATATCTTCTTCTCAAAAACCACTGGGCCAAATTCTTAAATCTCATGCATTAATTATCCTTAGAAGTTGATAATTCAAAATTGTTCAAATGGTTTTGGTTCAATGATTTTTGGCTGAGTTATGGGAAGGTGAACTTTGCCATTTTGCTGTATTTCCCCATATGAGTTATAAACCTACAAAACGTTTTTCGACTGATGATACTGAGGCCAGTGTGTTTAATATTTTGCAAGAATAATTCCCTGAATCATTCTAATAATAATTTTCTTTTATGGTTCCAAAAAATGAATTTTGGCTGAATTATAAAGATTGAATTGAGTCATTTTATCATATATGTTAGATGTGTGAAGCAGATACATCTAGCCTAGCACCAGTTTATCAGCATCCATTACATCATGCCTCTAGACATTTAGATTTCAGAATATCTATGGAAAATATTGACAAGAATGTTTTTTAAAAGCTTTTAAAAAATGTAGATTTATGATATTACATATCATCTGTTCACTATTCATAATTTCTCAGGAATAGCAGGAGCTACCATCTCCAAATTTTATGCAATTATCAGTCACATATCAAATGTTGATGGATTCAGCTTATTTTTGCTATCTGCATTTACTTAGATTTTACAGGGGAAAAGCTGAAAAAAACTTCTTCTTCTTGTAAAGAGTCCAGCCAAATTGTTCAATATTTTACAGAAATGATCCCAGAGGCGAGCCTTCTCAAGTTTGTTCAAAAGGTTTGTGTTGGATAATTTTAGCAGAGTTACATAACAGGCCAAGATTGTGTATGTTTCTTGAATATGTTAAGAAAAAGCCATCTGTTTCAGATTTGGCAACAGATCAAGAGTTCATTCAGTGCAGCCAGATTTAGGTCAAGAGTGCAGCCAAGCACAAGGCATGTGATCACCTCATGGGCAGCATGTGATCATTTCATGGGTAGCATGTGATCACCTCATGAGTATCATGTGATCACCTCATGTTCATTCAGTGCAGCCAGGTACAGGTCAAAAGTTCACTCAGTCTAGCCAGGTGCAGGTCAAGGGTTCACTCAGTGCAGTAGCCTGAGCCAGTAATTTGTCACAGTACACTCGGGGGCAACAGCCTTTCTCACCTAAGCCTGGTCAGCCCCGTGCATCAGACTCAAGGTAAGTTTGATGTATTGGCCTGATATTCTGACCTGTCTATGTGTCTTTAATGGCTTTTTTGATCACAAAACAGGTGTTGCCATCTACAATGACTTGGGCAAAGTGTATGTGCCTGCTTAATTCTACGGCAGAATTTGATATATCAGCCTGAAATTGGGCATATTTATACATGTCAAATAGCTTTGTCGTATACAAGACTGGTGGTGCCACCTACAATAATTTTTGTGTTGTGTCAACCCATGCCAGAATTTCAGTAGTGATGTTTGTGTATTGTTTCTTGTTCAAAATGTTTAGTACTTGCATTGTTCATATATATGAAAGGTAGTGGTTCAGCATTGAAGCGTTATACCTGGTGTATATCCATATGCACAGGTTCACATTAGGCCTGTAGGCCTTGTTTGTTTCTTGTTTAATCTCTAAATGGTTGACACGTTTAATGCTGTGTCTTTTATGTAACAGCCCCGTCGGGGATTTACAGGCCCACATGTGACTATCGAATAGATAAACAAGTGACCCATAGGTCATGACGCTCAGCTGCCAAGCATGACCTGCTACATCATGGGCTGAGATTAACAACTTCCAGTTAAATTTTGAAGACCCAATTTGCCAATATGTTGAAATTTTCTATGACAACACAAATATATATCACCTGTGTCTGGTTAAAATAGAGTGAATTTATTGTCAGAGAAAAAATATTGATTGTTAAGCTATCAGCAACTATTCCCAGAGCTTGCTTGATACCTGTCAGTCTCAAAAGGAACACCACAAAGGGCAAATATAAGACCAACATATATAGCAAAAATCAAGGAAATCCATGCAAGAATTATTGAGAAATGGGTGCTTCTGTTTAAATTTTATTTAATACAAGCCAACTGTACTGCACCTGTATAAACGACGGTAATATTTATTAAGAAATATTTGACCCTATCCTTTGCAAGATAAGATTAATATACTTCCAACTGCATTCACTTTAACAGTTCCTGAGATAATATGATCAAAAGGAATATGGTTGCCTGGTGGCCATATTCAACTTCTGACAGGTCTGAAATAAGACAACGAACATTCTCTAAATTGGATCAAACACTGAAGAAAAAGAAAACTGCACTGAAAAAAAGGATTCCTAAGGTGGCTAACTGGCAGACATAATGGATTTCTGACAAGTCAGACATTTGATATCACACATCCTCCAATAAGAGACCAAACTTGGGGCAAATTCTCCAAAGGATGGTACAGTAATGAATGTCCAAAACAAATCAAAAGGCATGTTAAGGCCCTCATATCAGATTTATAGATATGCAAATGTAAAAAGTGTAAGTCTGATATTTTTTATTATAACTGCTTTTCAATTGGGTCAGCAGGGTAGGTAAACTGCAAAACCTGAAATAAAGGAAATGCAGAAGCATGACTAAGAGTCTTGTAATAAAAAAAAAAAACATCCTTAATCCAGGTACACATCCACATATTATGAGAACAAACACTTGATTTTATTTGTGGTGATTTATATATAAATATTCCGATATCTAAGAAACTAAGTTTATTGTTATGATTCTATAAAATAAACTGCAAAATGTTCCCATCATCTAATAAATCAGTAGCTAAATCTTAATACTATACTCATAGTCTTAATGCCTGGCTGAAGCATTCCAACAACTGTGTTTTTGTTATGCAGTAACGAGGTACTTATCACTCAGCCTTATCACTTAATAGGCTGATACAAAAGGGAGTCATATGTCACCAGTGTCACTCACAATTACAGCGACACAGTGAGATCCAGCTTGATTGCAATGGTTTTATATAAAAGAAAAATAGAGATGGTCTACAAAATTAGTTATTGCCAACATCCCTGACCAATGACCTTGGCCTTTTGCCCACATATCAACTGGATTCTTTTTAAATGATGGGTAACTACTAACCACTTAAATCTGGTGCAATTACTTGGCAACAAATGAGTGAATAACTTTGACCTGCAACCTTTAACCTCCTGACCAGCTCACCCCAAAATCAATCAGTTATTTCTTCAAGCAAAAAGACCCATAATATGAAGTTTGGATCAAATTGAGTGATGCATAGATGTGGCATATGTGAAAGACTGAAGGTTTGGGTTGAACAGTTTCACCAGAAATATGTTCACAAGCATTTAGAACAATTAAGTATTGTGGCCTTGACCTTTGACCTTTTGAACTCGACATCAATAGGCTTCTTCCCCTATTGGTAGGTAAGCCATATATGACAGATGGAAAGTATAGATTGAAAAGTTTGCCTGAAAATGTCTCCACATTAGAAGAGGGTGCTGTGAACTTGACCTTTGACCTCAAAATCAACAGGTCTTTTCCCCTGTTGGCAGAGAAGCAATTACAGTGCTGAAAGGTTTGGAATGAAAGGTCTAGCTTGAAATGTGTCCACAACCTTTTAAAAAAATATATTCACAAGCATTTAGAACAATATTGTGACCTTGACCTTTTACCTTTTGAACTCAACATCAATAGGCTTCTTCCCCTATTGGTAGGTAAGCCATATATGCCAGATGGAAAGTATAGATTGAAAAATTTGCCTGAAAATTACTCCACGCAAGAAGAGGGTGCTGTGAACTTGACCTTTGACCTCAAAATCAACAGGTCTTTTCCCCTGTTGGCAGAGAAGCGATAACAGTGCTGAAAGGTTTGGAATGAAAGGTCTAGCTTGAAATGTGTCCACAACCTTTTAAAAAAATATATTCACAAGCATTTAGAACAATATTGTGACCTTGACCTTTTACCTTTTGAACTCAACATCAATAGGCTTCTTCCCCTATTGGTAGGTAAGCCATATATGCCAGATGGAAAGTATAGATTGAAAAATTTGCCTGAAAATTACTCCACGCAAGAAGAGGGTGCTGTGAACTTGACCTTTGACCTCAAAATCAACAGGTCTTTTCCCCTGTTGGCAGAGAAGCGATAACAGTGCTGAAAGGTTTGGAATGAAAGGTCTAGCTTGAAATGTGTCCACAACCTTTCAAAGAAGTGGATCCTGTGACCCTGACCTTTGACCTTGTGACCTCAACATGTATAGGATTCTTCTCCCACTTAGTAGGTGAGCTATATGTGAAAGATCAAAGAATTGGGATGAAAGGTTTGGCTTAAAATGCATCCACAGGCTTTTCAAAGAAGTTGGTTCTGTGACCTTGACCTTTGACCTTGTGACCTAAAAATATTTATGGTTCTTTCCCTGTTGGTAGGTGAGCTGTATGTGAAAGATGGAAGGTTTGGGATGAAAAGTTTGGCAACAAGAATTATTTTTGGGGGGTGCAAACACACCCCATAACTTCGAGAATATAGGTCACAGTGACCTAATTTCAGGTTTGCAAGGAGATCTTTTTAGAACCTCTAAGACTGCATAGGGTTCATGGCCCTAGCCCCTAAGGTTACGATTTGTGCCCTGCTAACGGCCGGCCGGCCGGCCGGACAGACGGAAGGACGATGGACAAAGACCCATCGCTATAGCCCAGCATGACTGAAAGTCAGCTGAGCTAAAAAAAGGTAAAACCTTCAATTCATGGTGACGCTTCATCCAAACAAGTGAAGGTGAACATGGTGTGATATGGTGTTAAAACTAATGGATCTGGTGTCACTATATCATCCGGCCTGTGTTGGTCACGGGTGATTTAATTCCTTTGATAGGCTCTGTTCGGGCGAAGCTGGTCAACACTGACCTGATTGACCGAGGTAAAGGCGCACGGTATGATAAGCATCTAAGCCAAGCCGTCGGTGTACAACCTGTGTACATATGTGTTCTTGTCTTCCTTGCGCACATGGAAATATTAATAACCATGTGATTTCTTAAATTTTCAGTCTTTCCACGATTCAAATACCCCACCATATGCGTTATGAACAAAAACAACAAAATGTTAAGCCCACAATATTTTCTGAATCTACAGTAATGAAAAGTTTTGTTTATTATTTTCTGCCTTCGCAGAATGTGAAATGAAGTGATCAGCTTTGTTTGTCTATTTCTCTCGTCACTTAGTCCCTGCACCTGTGCAATAGGGATGATAGTTGTATTGTTTATTGAAACGGTATAAAAATGTATAAAAACTGAAAATAACATAGTATCATTAAAAAAGTGAGGATCTAAGTGAAGATATGTCGACTACTGAACATGTCAAAAACTTATCGAAGAGCCATCAAATGATCATGACATTGTCAGATCACTTAATTTTATTTTGGCAAAAATTCTTTACTCATCGAATCAAACCAATCATATCAACCATGGCCTATATTATCTCTTCCTCTCAGACTTTTTTTCACCAATTTGTAATTATTTAAGATATTTACCTTCAAGGTCAACTTCAGCTTAGCACCATGACCCATGGGTCCCTTGTTTCAGGAAAGACTTCTTTTGTACTGTTTTCATACTTTTCAAGTAGTAACATACCTTTTACCTCAAATGACTGAATGTCATCTGAGCTATAGCAATCACACTGTGTCCATCGTCCAGTTGTCCGGTAGTCTATTAACAGGGCACAAAGCATAAATGCTGGTCCATAAAAAATCTCCCTGGTCACTTAAATTTAGGTCACTGAGTTATGGGGTCTGTCTGTGCACCCTAGGTTAATTAAAATTTCGATACAATAGCTCCAGTATCTAAATACATGATGCATCCATTGCCATGATTCTTTCTATCCATATGGATCATCAATAGTTTTATCAGTTCCTCAAGGCTGGTCTCACCACATTGTTTAATTAATATTTTCGCATTTTTCTCTTATTTTATGACCTTTAAATTAAGCAGTCCGGCTCTTAACAGGGCCAAAACTGTAATTGTAAAAGCTAAAGACTAAAAAAAAATACACCTGCCACCATTTTTGCACAGTGTCCTTCTGTTTGTCTGCTGTGGGATTAAATCACTCATACACAAGTAGTGGTTTGACTTATCTGCCTAAAATTTTGCATATGTATAAAACTTGGACAGCTTTCTGGATTTTGTGGTAGGTGGCGCAGCCTACATACACATTTCGGCTGCAGACATCCATGCTAATATGCAACACACCTCACTCTATTTCCTCTTGCCACTCAACCCATGCCTCACTTCACCCGTCCCACTCTGATTTCGATGGATACATGTTGTTGCTTGTGGACTACCCATATTTCTAGTTTTAAAATGTCCTAGTCCGAAACTTGCTGGTCCAAAACATCTATCTTGCTGAAATCATAATAAAAAGGTAGATATGCAGGACATAAGAAGATCAATATTAAATTTTAAAAATAATCCTCCATTCATACTCCCAAACTTTGGACAGGTTCGCATTAGGCCTGTAGGCATTGATTTTTAATTCTATGTATTCTTCATCATCTAAAAGTGAACAATTTAATTTCCAGAATCCTGGTCCTCTTGGGTTGGTTATTTCTTTTTATTGAAATTTGAACTGCCAGATGATCAGTTTTATAACTATTTTGTATTTCTGTATGACATATAAAATCTCTAAGTTCATGTGACGTTAGAAAGAAATCTAACCTGCTTTGAACTTTTGTAGGGTTTCCCCGACTCCATGTATATTGTTTTAATTGGGATGCTGTTTTCTCCAAATATCTTCCATATTGTAATCTTCACACCATTGATTTAATACTGTTCTTGAATGTTTATGAGTTAATATCTTGCTTCCAAAGTATCTTTATCATTATCCATTACTAAATTAAAGTCGCAACCCCCCCCCCCCCAAAAAAAAAATACACTTATCATTGGATATCATATTAATCTTTTCTAGTACCTTATTATAAAAACCTGGTTCATCATAATTTGGCCTATATATTGTCACTAAGGTTAATCTGTGGTCACCAATTGTTACATCACAAATAATAAATCTTCCATTGTCGTATGTAATTACCTCATGAATTTTTACCACGGCATTATTTTGTAATAGTATACAATTACCTCTGGCATTGTATTACCCTTATAATATATATATGTCCCTACTCTGCTCGCATCTGAGCTTGACTGTTTACCTTGCTATGAGATTCCTGTAAAAAAAATCCTTTCTTCTTTTCTATTAAGCCAACAGTTCTCTCCTTTTCCTAGAGTCAGCTATTCCCCTGGTATTCAAAGGATTTGTGCTTATACTTGTCATCTTAAGTTTTTTGTACAATAACTACCCTTTTGTGTTTCTACGTTACTTTACTGATGCAAAATAAATCCTTTGGTTTTTGTTACCCTGCTATCACTTATACACACATTTTTTCGGCATTTTTTCCTTACTGACCATAACTGACAATGAGAGCTGATAATAATATTCCGGCTTATACAACAGTTAGCCCAAAGAGCCCAAATGTCGAATCACGCACCTATACAGCGCCGACTATGCCGTGTCACACAACAAGGAACGCTTTCTAACATTTAACTGCCTATAATACTACTCAAATCAGGAAACCCTACATATATAGGATTTGCCAGTTTTTGTCCACTTGACGAGTCGCGAACGTGCAAAAACGAGTCGCTATCAGTCGTCATGCAAGATGCCAGTACGAGTGCCAACGTTATCACTTGACGAGTGATTTGCGCCTCGTTTAGTGGTCATTACGAGTCGCTAACGTGTATAAACGAGCCGGAACCTATCGTCAAGATGAAAATACGAGTTACCACATTAAGAGTACCGCTCGTCGTGTGGTCAATAACGACTCGTCATTTCTTATTTACGAGTTGCAAACGTGTAAAAACGAGTCGGAACCAGTCGTCAAGATGAAAATACGAGTTACCACATTAAGAGTACTGCTCATCAAGTGGTCAGTAACGACTTGTCATTTCTTATTTACGAGTCGCGAACGTCTATAAACGAGTTAATAATAGTCTCGTGAAGTGGTTATAGTAGCAACTTGCTAAAAGAGTCTTCAGTACACAGAAGAATCGCCAGTATACAGAATAGAGTCCGTGCATGATTTTTAACAAGAAAAAAAAATAATATTGTAGATTGTATTGTGATCAACAAACAACGAGTCGTTATGCATTATTTAAGAGTTATCAAGATACAAAGCAAAAAAAAATAGAAAAAGATCAATTCCAATTCAGTTAAATCAATTTATTAAGTTCAAGTTCAGCTCACAATTCTGGCAGTTGCCCATCATTTGAGTAAAAGAGACTTCATAATGGTCAATATGCTGCAGGGATGTGTGTAATTACAGGTGGTATCTGTTATATTAACTTAAAACCATGTCCTATTACTCTTACTATTACCATATTATGTAGTTTACATTGTTTATACTTTGCAAAATAAACATGTACACCAGTAGATAAGTGGACCAAGTTACAGATAAACAATTGGGTATGTGAATTTTCTCCGCACCCCAAGCATTTCATTTAACTGTTTCTAACATATTACTGAAACTATATACAGAAATAAATTTGTTGAAAAATATCCACCAGAGAGATAAATAGGGATGAATATTTACAGTAAACGATATAGAACGTAAAAATTTCTGTTAAAAATTGGGTTCAATATTTAATGAAGTGCAATTTTTATGAATATTTATGCATGTTGGAGCCTGTTTGAGGATCTGGCCCATTTGTCGATGGCCAGATATTAGGATCTGCATATTGGCAGCCCAATAACGGATTTGATACGATGCACTTTCTGGCCCATCTGCCGATGGGCTTGGCCCAAAAACTGATTTTAGTTTTTGTTAGTTATACGTAATTATTTTATTATCTTGATAACGTTTAAGTTATATACCAGTAACCTGGTAGGTCAGCATTAGTTCTTACAGTTTGATAACACACAGTTTGACAACACACGCTATCGCGAACTAATGCGCACATCAGTAACGTCTTATCAAGCAAGATGTCAGGTATCATCACCAACCAAAGGTATGACGACATTCTGAATCATTTGCAAAACCCACATGTTCCAACAGATCTTCACTTAAAGTTCTATGTAAAATCTAAAGGATTCAAAATTATAGATTTGCCTGCTCTTGGGGTGTCCAACACACTTGTTATTCCCTCTAAAGACATTCCAGCTGGCGCCTTTTTCCAAATTTTGCATGCAGATAAAAATCATTGGATTACCATATCAAACATTGGACAGCCCAAAAACTGTGTCGCCATATATGACTCAATGGTAAAGAAACCCACCCATAGAGGAAACTATAAGGATCTAATCCGAAACTTCACCAGCAGTCAACACCCTAGGATGCTTGTGATGAACGTCCATAGACAAGACAAATGCAAGTGACTGTGGCGATTTTGCCTTGGCCTTTGCAAAGACACTACTCTCCAGCAATGAGCCCTGCAGCCAAACTACATTAACCCTCGGCTTCATCTCTGTGATAAACTGAAGAAAGGAGTACTGCCCGACTTCCCTGCTGCTCTCATTACCTCATCCAGCTGGTATGTCCTACACTGTATAGAAGACTATTAACCAAATTCCTGGTATTCTTAAAGCGGTTAAGTGCAAACACATGCAGTTTACACGCATTGTCATAAATCACAGTTGTGTGCATTTTTGAAAACCGGCGGACAAAGATTTCGAACGCTGTCTGTTGAGACTTCGCAGACGACATAACCTGGAACCCAAGGCAAACTCCATGGTGACAGAAAATAGTGAATAAGCCGGGTGTAAGCCTTGAATGTTTCATGCTGACTTTTCGGCAGCCACCCTCAGAGAATTGGGTGGACTTGTCCTTGTCAGCGGCATAGGATGCAATTGCATTACGATATAGTGGCATGGTAAACTTGGAAAAATATAAGCAGCTCTTGGACTTGAAGGGGCATTCTACCTACTCTAGCATTGCCGTTATCAAAGCTCCAAGAGTTTCATTTGTTTCAGGCAATGATATCACAAATAGATATCAAGAGTATTCATGAATACCACTGCAGTGGATCCGTTGAATGGTTAATAAAATAACAGTACAAGCAAATATACATATATATGCAGGATTTAGGAATTGAGACCTGCTCACAAATAAGGAAACTGCATGAGTAGGAAAGGCGATGCATGTATATAACCCCATGGGGTCTTTGTGTGCTTTATGGTCACTGATGGGTACTAATTGCTCACAGCAGGGGTCAAGGGGGAGCGATCAGCATCACAGCCCTGCGAGGAAGTCGCTGGCTTCGCCGGGCCTCTTGCGTAATCCAGCTGGAAGTGCATGGACCAGTGCCGACAGTCACCGGACCGGACATTAAAGCAGGCTTTCCATTCATACGCTGATAAACGGGTACCAATACGGGAACCAATATGACCGGGGGTACGAATACGTTTAGTGTTTTCACTTAACTATATGTTCGTCAAAGAAGTTAACTAGACCTAAACACAGTAAATTTACGTATAAAAAGCCATGTATAAGCGTATTTGTTTTATTTTAAATCTCTCTCTCTCTCTCTCTCTCTCTCTCTCTCTGTATTATTTTATCTTCTTGAAAGATGAAAATCAAAATAAAAATTCCTTTAGGATGGGGGGTGGGGGGGGGGGGGGGGTGGTAAAATTGACGTGGGCGGTGCTTGAGAACCATGCCTTTTTGGCAATTTTTTTTTTTTTTGCAGTTTCTCATTACACTTAATAATTAACTGTGAAGTAATCACTGGGTATGGTTAACTTAAAGTTTATTTGAACTTGGAGCTTAATATGGTGAATTTATTATAAACTGAATCACTTAATAACTGGAGAATGCAATGACGGCACACGTGTACAAAAGGACGACAACAGGGCCCACTTTATGACCTGTAGCCTCAAGAGTAAGGAATTTGGACCTGCATGCTCACAAATGAGGAATATACTTGAGTGGAACACGCTGTATATATATATAACCATCTGGGGTATTAGTGTGCCTTATTGGTCACTAACCCACAGCAGGGTCAAGGGGTCAGCATCACCGCGCAGACGTTTGGCTGGTGGCATCGCCTTGCCGCTTACGTAATCGGACCAGAGCTGCAGGGACCAGAGCTTACGATTAACCGGACGGACATTAAGGATACGCCTAGACAATATTAAGGCCAAATCATATCACCCCAAGACCTTAATAGTTCAAAAGGCGTAACAGGAATTCTTGTAGTACGAGTATAAATATAGTACTCACGATGTTTTAAGGATACAATTCACGCCAACAACAGCACTCGATGGGATTCCCATCCTCCATATATAATATATTCTCTACATGAATAAAGTCTTCGTTATATGAAAATATTGTAACATATGAAAAAAATTAAAGACGAAGTGACAGACGCAACTTAAAACATTATTGAATGTTTCACCACCAGTCATAGGCCTATGTACAAAATATACAAGTAATTGAATTTTTTGTTATGCAGGGTTATTCCAGCGCATGCAGTTATATTCCATATTTGTGAAAAGGCCCTA
This sequence comes from Sipunculus nudus, assembly GCA_026874595.1. NCBI lineage: Eukaryota > Metazoa > Annelida > Sipuncula > Golfingiida > Sipunculidae > Sipunculus > Sipunculus nudus. Next base: position 73,953,417 of record CM049314.1, read on the forward strand.
ATCCTAAATTCACCAGAAATATATCTTGTCAGGTGGCCTCCGTATACTTAATTATATGCCTGTTCAGTTGCCTTATACTTTCCGTTTAGTTGTTTTAAAACAGGGGCGTCAATATAGGGGGGGGGGGGATGGGGGTATATATATCCCCCACTTTTTGGCAAGGGGGAAATGGTCAATGTTATCATCCCCCCCCCCACTTTTCAGAGAATAATATAATAATATTGCAAATGAAATTAATTAATAAATAGAATTAAAGACTTTGGATTCATTTACTAAAAAATGTTATATCTAAACCTTGCTTAGAATTCACGAATACACTTTTTTTCTAAAACATTATACTTATCTGAAATATGATTGAGTTTATATATATATATATTACAATTATATATATATAATGTATATATATATATATATATATATATATATTTATTTATATATATACACAAACTCATCCCCCCACCCTGGGAGAAAAATTGACGCCACTGGTTGTTTAGTGTTTAAATGAGATTCATCTGGAAAAGTATGTTATCCATAAACAGTAATTGTATCCGCCAAAACAGAGTTTTACGGATACTGTGTTTTCAGCCCACCGCTGCCGCCGCGTAGGTGTCCGGAGAACTCCTCCGTAATTGCTGGGCGGAATTTTGCGAAACCCGGGATTATGTTTAGGTCACATGTGAACTGCTGCGCCCCTATTTTGTTTTGACCTCTGACCTTTCCTCTGCGCTCTGCGTCCGTTTGTGCGTCTGTTTCCACACATAAAACCACATATCTCGGGAACCGTTTGACCGATCAGGAAATTTTTTTTGCACAAATGTAGCCCTTGGAGAGCATTATAATATACACAAAAAATGGTGGCGCCACCTGCAACCATGTTTGCACAGTGTCCATCTGTTCGTCTGCCTTGGGTTAAAATCACTCCTATCTCTGCAGTGATTTGACTAATTCACTTGAAATTCGGCATGCGTATACATGCTTGATAGCTTTTTTTATTTTATGACAGGTGGCGCCACCTACATTCACGTTTACGCTGCAGACATCCAAGCTCATATCTCGGGAACCGTTTGACCGATTGGGCCAAAATTTTGCGCCACCTGCAGCCATTTTTGCACAGCTCCCGTCTGTTTGTCTGCCATGGGATAAAATCACTCATATCTCGGCAGTGGTTTGACATATCCGCCTAAAATTGTGCAGGTTTATACATCCCCTACAGCTCTCTTGATTTTATGACAGGTTGTAGAGATCCCCCGATAAGTCATGATGCAGCCGATAAATATAAAACGTTTATTTGTAGAATATAACTTGATACAGGCATAAACATCGATGGTATTTGATAATAATAAGTTGACAAGTATGAGCCGGACTTCCGAACGGCTCTCAGTCTGACCTTCAACTGACTCGGCCTAGGCTCTCTACCAGCCGACCGCTACCCTGATTGCAATTAGCAACTGAGAAGGCATCAGTACCTTGATAATTAGAGGAGGCGTGGACGTAACTAAAGGTATAGGAAGTAATCTTAATTAGAGTGTTGTGTCACCTCAAGCTGAGTGAACAGATTGTGGATGACACGTAACTAGAAGTATTGTTATGTAAACTGCATGGGGTCTATGTCTATATACAATGTACGTTTCAATGTCGCATTAGTGTCAGCGTTTAAGTATGCCCGAATGATGTAATATACCTTATACAATGTGTTTGAATAACTAGTGGTCCTGACATTATGAATCACAACTAAATACTACACTAAAATATAACATTAAACTATATAGAATACATGCAAACTATTACACTAAAATATAACTTTAAAATATATAGAATACCTATAAGAGTTGATACTCTACACACCTCCCCCATCTATCTAGTAAAAATGCTGACATTTTTACTTTTAACATAAAGACACACATGTTATGTTCACCAAAATATCAAACTGCGCTTAAGCGCTCGAAAATAAACTGATGCTGGTACTAATACTGGTACTAATTCTACGACAACAAGTAATATTAATTATTATCATTATTATTTTACTGATACATCATATCATGGAGGCAAATAAATTGATTCATATAGAGTAACGGCGATAATGTAAAGCGGGAAAACCCTCACTTAGGATAGTTCAAGGTACATCCGATACGAACATTATTTGATCTAACTATATAGATAAGTGAATACATGACACATATACAATAGATGCCTGGTGAATTGAGAACAGGCGAGGGTCTGGTTCTGGTTTCTGCAGTAAGACAAGTGTTGTCCATTCCGCTTTCAGGCCATATATATTGTCAACAATTTGGCTGCGACACCTTGAGGGTATTGAATAATGTGTACATCGTCAGGTATATGTCGGCCATTAATCATCTGAATCATCAGAAAGTACGTCGTCCAAAAAATCAGTAGCTTCCAACACATTATTGTATTTAACTCTCTTGATCTGTCTGAGTCGAGGGTTACATACAGAGTGAGGTGTGGAGTCTACGGGGGAGGGTGACCGGGCACGTTTTGTTATATGCGCATGCGTCGGTTGTGAAGGAACTTGATTGGCCAACGGGGTTAGGGGGCGGCTAGGCATGTCGATATCTGATTCGGCGGTGTCGGGTGTGCTCGTGTCAGGGTCATTAGTGTTGTTACATTCGGCGTCATGGGGGTCTGGGGTATTGTCCGGATTGCCCGTGGCAGGCTGATTCTGATTAGTCTGATTACAGGATGGGGTAATTGGAGCATCCCAGGCTGGGCGGCGGCGTGACCTCTTAGGGCGCGGGGAAAGTTCGTCCCAGACAAGGTCAGGGTCCACTAATTTCACATGGTCTCTGTGTACTTTTTTCAATTCACCCGTGACCTGATTTCGCAAGTGACATGTAAGCCCAGAAATTCTGAAGACCTGCCATTGAGGGTCCCACTTAGAAGAAAACGTAATTGGCTCTGTAGCAAGTAAAACTACTGTGTCCCCTACTTGTATCTGTTTTGCATTAGCCCGTTTGTTTATGGCTGCTCTGTTAGTTTCCCTAGCGTACCGGGTGTTTTTATTAGCTATGGAGAACGCTTCTGAAAGGTCGTCCAGTCTATTACCAAAAGGGGAGATTGAGGTTGCAGCTTGAAGTAAGCGACCAAAGGGCAGTCTCGGTTGTCTTCCATACAACAAGTAAAACGGGGAATAGCCCGTTACACTGCTAACGCTCACCCTGTGTGCAAACAATACGTCTCTAACATAGTTTTCCCATTGGTTTGGTTTGTTATTTACTAACTTATTTAGAATTTCTTTGAAGGAGCGGTTAAACCGTTCGATGCGGCCATTGGAGGCGGGATGCTGTGGAGTTGAACGCCTATGATCTATGCCGAGGTCTTTCATGTATTGCATGAAGGCACCTGTACAGAACTCCGTCCCATTGTCTGTTAGGACTACTTCGGGAACCCCATGGGAGGGAATGAACTGATTAGCAAAGGCCCTCCAGACTGCCTCATTGGATTTAGACTGCAGAGGGTAAGCTTCCGCAAACCCACTTAAATGGTCAATTATTGTTAGGACATACTTATTGCCCAGTGTGGAGTTCGTGAAAGGACCAATTAAGTCCATAGAAATCATCTGCATTGGGGAAACGGGCTGTGGCATAGTACCCATAGGCGTTTCTTCTCTTTTTCGTGAGTGGGCGATACAAACTGTACAACGAGCCAAGATAGCCCGAACTTCCTGTCGCATAGCTGGCCAGAGATATGATTCACGCAAGCGGTTTAGGGTTGTGAGAGTAGCCATATGACCGACCTCTCTATGGGCCCTATTAATGACAGAATTGCGATATTTGTTGGGGAGTACTAAACGGGGGTATTCGGCCGACTCCTTAGTGGGCCGCCTAATAGAATACAGGACGTCATTAATAAGGACATATTCAGAGTGGTTTGGGTCAGATGCTGCCAAAATTAAGTCAGGGAATTCTGCTTGTTGCGCTTTGGCGACCACTTCTAGATTGAGGTGATCAGCCAGACAAGGTAGTTGCTCGAATGTGATGTCGTCGGGGTACGCTTTTTGGTCTACCCACTCATGATCAACATCGATTATTGCTATGGGCTGGCCGGTTTGCCTGGATAGAAAATCCGCACACACGTTTTCTGATCCTTTAAAATATCGGATGGGAGCCGAATATTCTGACAGGATAAGGGCCCACCTAGCCAATTTGGCATTGAGGAGTTTCTTATCAAATAACGAGAGGAGAGGTTTGTGGTCAGTGTAAATTGTAAACTCGGATCCCAGGAGATAGGGCCTGAGTTTTTGCACTGCACTTACTATAGCATATGCCTCCTTTTCAATTGTGGACCAGCGTCGTTGGACGTCTGTTAGTTGCTGTGAAAAGTACTGTATCACCTTGTGTTGGCCATTTCCATGGGTTTGTGTAAGCACAGCTCCTATAGCTACGTCATTGGCGTCCGAATACAAGGAGTAGGGCAAATCTGTGCGGGGGAAAGCTAAGACAGTGGTTGACACCAGGGCATTCTAGAGGTCTCTGTAAGCTAGATCGTGCTTGGGACGCCATACAAAAGCACACTTCTTTTTAAGCAGATCAGTGAATTGGGCTGCTTTTGCTGCATAACCTGGAATTGAATTACGGTAGTAATTGGTCATGCCCAAAAACGATCTTAACTGTTTTTGGTTAGTAGGGGGGGTCATCGCTTGAATAGCAGCTGTTTTGTCTGGATCTGGGTGTACCCCGGATGCATTAATGATATAACCCAGTAATTTGACTTTCTCACGTGCAAAAGCACATTTGGACGGTTTGAGTCGCAGGTTAGCCTCTTGTAACCGTTTAAGAACACTACGGACATGTTGCACATGAGATTTCATATCCGGGTTATAAATGACAATATCATCTATATACACAAATACACAGACCCCTATGAGGTCGCGAAATATTGTTTCCAGTGTCCTTTGGAAGAAACTGGGCGCGTTACAAAGTCCGAACGGGACTCTGAGGAATTCGAATTGGCCTCTGTGACAGATAAAAGCCGTTTTTTCCGTATCACGGGGATCTATGGCAAGTTGGTGGTACCCGCTCTTCAAATCTAATGTGGTAAATACAGCGCTACCGCCCAGGAGGTCAAAAATTTCGTCAATATGTTGTAAAGGGTATCGATCTTTTCTCGTGACACCATTTAAAGCCCTATAGTCCACACAAAAACGGACTGATCCTGGTTCTTTCTTAGGTACTAAAGTGACTGTACTAGCCCACGGGCTACACGAGGGCCGTATGACGTTTGCCGCCAACATTCATCAATTTTGTCAGAAATCACATCTCGTCTTATCAGTGGTGTATGGTATGCCCTCTGATAAATAGGGGGACCATCGGTTATGATTCTCATAGGCGTACCTTTATGAAAACCATTAGGATCGCCGGGGCCGGAGGAAACATTCTTAAATTCAATAATAACATCATCGATTTCTGGGAAACCAGTTGCAGGGAGTGTATCAGAACAACTAGCGACACCATGTGACACATGAGAGATCAGAGGCCACGTGTGTGTAAACCAAGACATGCTCTTATGATGTAAGTTAAGGGAGGCTTTTCCCTGGGTTAAAGCATCAATCCCAATAATCATTTCATCCGACATATTGGTGATAACGATCACTTGTAACGGACCAATCTGGTCACCATGAATTTCAGTTTTTCCCATGACTGTAAGTTTTTGACCAGTGACGGACTGGAGTGAAATTGATGTGGATTTAAGCAAAGGGATTCTCTCAGTTTGTGAACAGATATGCTCAAAGAGGTCACGCCGCAGCAGGGTACGAGATGCTCCAGTGTCAATTAGAGCCTTGATTGTGATATCATTGCAGTTTAGTGTGATCTGGGGCCTGACTGTACCTAGGGCTGCGGCGATTTCTAGTTTAAATTGTTAGAGTAGGTTGAGGGGAATCTTTGGGTGAAACCTGGGCCAAAAGGGCGTCTATGACCTGTCGGTTGTCTGTTTGGTTGTCGGGGTACATAAGTCCCTCCATTAGCGAGTCTGGACTGTCGTACTAAGCATTGTCTCACTAAATGGTTTTCCTTACCACATTCATAACATATTGGTCGGCCGTCTGTTGTCCAAGCTAGGGGGTTCGTATGTCTTGTGTTGGATCCACAGTTTGTTTGACGTTGTGGATTGATTGGGGCGGGAAATTTTGAATTTTGATGGGGCTGTGCGTGCGAAACGGCTGAAATGTACAGGGCAGCTAGTCTCTGGTCGATTACTCTAGCGATGTCAGTTTCATTTAAGGGGGCTTGTTTTGGGTGAATTGCCGAAATGTCCATAGGCTCCTCTATTCTTTCAGTTGGTGTAACTAGGGAGTTTAATCGTTTTTCGGCTACCTGTATTTCAGCAGCTTTAACCATGGCCTGTTCAACTGTTTGCGGATCGGAATGGACAACAGGGCGTCTTACCTGCAGATCTTGTAGTGCCGCTGTGTAGTCTTTGAGAAGCACACGTTGCTGGTCCAGATTCCTGAGGGCTGCTGGGTAAGCCTCTTCTGCTGCGGACTTGAAGCGGCGATTGAAGGAGGGGACTGTTTCGCCTGGGCCCTGTTTCATGCGGTGCAATTTTTCTCGTAGCTCTTCTTCCTCATTTGGAGGCAAGAATGTCCTTGAAATATGTTGTTTTAAGTGTCCCCAAGGTGTTTGGTTACGCGGAATTGGGTCTCTGTTTGGGGCCCCGGCGGCGTACTCTGTCAGAAATTGTTCTATTTCGTCCCTAAGTTCGCCGTCGGACGTTTTTAGGGCGACCTCTATAAGCACCGTATTATCCGCTGTGTAGCTTTGGGTGTACTCGACCTCTTTAAGCCAGCGTTTCAAGGCTGTGTATGTGGAAGCATCACAGGTACGTGTTCTTCTCACTAAGTCTTCTATCTGATAGCGTCTTTGGTTGATGGCATGTTGGCCCGCTTGGGCTTGCATGCAATTTTGAAGTAGTGCCATTTGCTCTGGGTGGATCATTACTGGTTGGGCCTGAATCGCCTGTTGTTGTCCTTCATTCATGTTTACCGGCAAAATAAAAGTTCTCACCACTTACTTGTAGGATTATGATTTCGGGTGAACTTAGTACTCACAGCGGTAAAGGTCCACTTTTAGACACGCTCGCCAGTGTAGAGATCCGCCGATAAGTCATGATGCAGCTGATAAATATAAAACGTTTATTTGTAGAATATAACTTGATACAGGCATAAACATCGATGGTATTTGATAATAATAAGTTGACAAGTATGAGCCGGACTTCCGAACGGCTCTCAGTCTGACCTTCAACTGACTCGGCCTCGGCTCTCTACCAGCCGGCCGCTACCCTGATTGCAATTAGCAACTGAGAAGGCATCAGTACCTTGATAATTAGAGGAGGCGTGGACGTAACTAAAGGTATAGGAAGTAATCTTAATTAGAGTGTTGTGTCACCTCAAGCTGAGTGAACAGATTGTGGATGACACGTAACTAGAAGTATTGTTATGTAAACTGCATGGGGTCTATGTCTATATACAATGTACGTTTCAATGTCGCATTAGTGTCAGCGTTTAAGTATGCCCGAATGATGTAATATACCTTATACAATGTGTTTGAATAACTACTGGTCCTGACATTATGAATTACAACTAAATACTACACTAAAATATAACATTAAACTATATAGAATACATGCAAACTATTACACTAAAATATAACATTAAAATATAAAGAATACCTATAAGAGTTGATACTCTACACACCTCCCCCATCTATCTAGTAAAAATGCTGACATTTTTACTTTTAACATAAAGACACACATGTTATGTTCACCAAAATATCAAACTGCGCTTAAGCGCTCGAAAATAAACTGATGCTGGTACTAATACTGGTACTAATTCTACGACAACAAGTAATATTAAATTTTATCATTATTATTTTACTGATACATCATATCATGGAGGCAAATAAATTGATTCATATAGAGTAATGGCGATAATGTAAAGCGGGAAAACCCTCACTTAGGATAATTCAAGGTACATCCGATACGAACATTATTTGATCTAACTATATAGATAAGTGAATACATGACACATATACAATAGATGCCTGGTGAATTGAGAACAGGCGAGGGTCTGGTTCTGGTTTCTGCAGTAAGACAAGTGTTGTCCATTCCGCTTTCAGGCCATATATATTGTCAACAATTTGGCTGCGACACCTTGAGGGTATTGAATAATGTGTACATCGTCAGGTATATGTCGGCCATTAATCATCTGAATTATCAGAAAGTACGTCGTCCAAAAAATCAGTAGCTTCCAACACATTATTGTATTTAACTCTCTTGATCTGTCTGAGTCGAGGGTTACGTACAGAGTGAGGTGTGGAGTCTACGGGGGAGGGTGACCGGGCACGTTTTGTTATATGCGCATGCTTCTGTTGTGAAGGAACTTGATTGGCCAACGGGGTTGGGGGGCGGCTAGGCATGTCGATATCTGATTCCGCGGTGTCGGGTGTGCTCGTGTCAGGGTCATTAGTGTTGTTACATTCGGCGTCATGGGGGTCTGGGGTATTGTCCGGATTGCCCGTGGCAGGCTGATTCTGATTAGTCTGATTACAGGATGGGGTAATTGGAGCATCCCAGGCTGGGCGGCGGCGTGACCTCTTAGGGCGCGGGGGAAGTTTGTCCCAGACAAGGTCAGGGTCCACTAATTTCACATGGTCTCTGTGTACTTTTTTCAATTCACCCGTGACCTGATTTCGCAAGTGACATGTAAGCCCAGAAATTCTGAAGACCTGCCATTGAGGGTCCCACTTAGAAGAAAACGTAATTGGCTCTGTAGCAAGTAAAACTACTGTGTCCCCTACTTGTATCTGTTTTGCATTAGCCCGTTTGTTTATGGCTGCTCTGTTAGTTTCCCTAGCGTACCGGGTGTTTTCATTAGCTATGGAGAACGCTTCTGAAAGGTCGTCCAGTCTATTACCAAATGGGGAGATTGAGGTTGCAGCTTGAAGTAAGCGACCAAGGGGCAGTCTCGGTTGTCTTCCATACAACAAGTAAAACGGGGAATAGCCCGTTACACTGCTAACGCTCACCCTGTGTGCAAACAATACGTCTCCAACATAGTTTTCCCATTGGTTTGGTTTGTTATTTACTAACTTATTTAGAATTTCTTTGAAGGAGCGGTTAAACCGTTCGATGCGGCCATTGGAGGCGGGATGCTGTGGAGGTTAACGCCTATGATCTATGCCGAGGTCTTTCATGTATTGCATGAAGGCACCTGTACAGAACTCCGTCCCATTGTCTGTTAGGACTACTTCGGGAACCCCATGGGAGGGAATGAACTGATTAGCAAAGGCCCTCCAGACTGCCTCATTGGATTTAGACTGCAGAGGGTAAGCTTCCGCAAACCCACTTAAATGGTCAATTATTGTTAGGACATACTTATTGCCCAGTGTGGAGTTCGTGAAAGGACCAATTAAGTCTATAGAAATCATCTGCATTGGGGAAACGGGCTGTGGCATAGTACCCATAGGTGTTTCTTCTCTTTTTCATGAGTGGGCGATACAAACTGTACAACTAGCCAAGATAGCCCGAACTTCCTGTCGCATAGCTGGCCAGAGATATGATTCACGCAAGCGGTTTAGGGTTGTGAGAGTAGCCATATGACCGACCTCTCTATGGGCCCTATTAATGACAGAATCGCGATATTTGCTGGGGAGTACTAAACGGGGGTATTCGGCCGACTCCCTAGTGGGCCGCCTAATAGAATACAGGACGTCATTAATCAGGACATATTCAGAGTGGTTTGGGTCAGATGCTGCCAAAATTAAGTCAGGGAATTCTGCTTGTTGCGCTTTGGCAACCTCTTCTAGATTGAGGTGATCAGCCAGACAAGGTGGTTGCTCGAATGTGATGTCGTCGGGGTACGCTTTTGGGTCTACCCACTCATGATCAACATCGATTATTGCTATGGGCTGGCCGGTTGGCCTGGATAGAAAATCCACACACACGTTATCTGATCCTTTAAAATATCGGATGGGAGCTGAATATTCTGACAGGATAAGGGCCAACCTAGCCAATTTGGCATTGAGGAGTTTCTTATCAAATAACGAGAGGAGAGGTTTGTGGTCAGTGTAAATTGTAAACTCGGATCCCAGGAGATAGGGCCTGAGTTTTTGCACTGCGCTTACTATAGCATATGCCTCCTTTTCAATTGTGGACCAGCGTCGTTGGACGTCTGTTAGTTGCTGTGAAAAGTACTGTATCACCTTGTGTTGGCCATTTCCATGGGTTTGTGTAAGCACAGCTCCTATAGCTACATCACTGGCGTCCGAATACAAGGAGTAGGGCAAATCTGTGCGGGGGAAAGCTAAGACAGGGGTTGACACCAGGGCATTCTGGAGGTCTCTGTAAGCTAGATCGTGCTTGGGACGCCATACAAAAGCACACTTCTTTTTAAGCAGATCAGTGAATTGGGCTGCTTTTGCTGCATAACCTGGAATTGAATTACGGTAGTAATTGGTCATGCCCAAAAAGATCTTAACTGTTTTTGGTTAGTAGGGGGGGTCATCGCTTGAATAGCAGCTGTTTTGTCTGGATCTGGGTGTACCCCGGATGCATTAATGATATAACCCAGTAATTTGACTTTCTCACGTGCAAAAGCACATTTGGACGGTTTGAGTCGCAGGTTAGCCTCTTGTAACTGTTTAAGAACACTACGGACATGTTGCACATGAGATTTCATATCCGGGCTATAAATGACAATATCATCTATATACACAAATACACAGACCCCTATGAGGTCGCGAAATATTGTTTCCATTGTCCTTTGGAAGAAACTGGGCGCGTTACAAAGTCCGAACGGGACTCTGAGGAATTCGAATTGGCCTCTGTGACAGATAAAAGCCGTTTTTTCCGTATCACGGGGATCTATCGCAAGTTGGTGGTACCCGCTCTTCAAATCTAATGTGGTAAATACAGCGCTACCGCCCAGGAGGTCAAAAATTTCGTCAATACGTTGTAAAGGGTATCAATCTTTTCTCGTGACACCATTTAAAGCCCTATAGTCCACACAAAAACGGACTGATCCTGGTTCTTTCTTAGGTACTAAAGTGACTGGACTAGCCCACGGGCTACACGAGGGCCGTATGACGTTTGCCGCCAACATTTCATCAATTTTGTCAGAAATCACATCTCGTCTTATCAGTGGTGTGTGGTATGCCCTCTGATAAATAGGGGGACCATCGGTTATGATTCTCATAGGCGTACCTTTATGAAAACCATTAGGATCGCCGGGGCCGGAGAAAACATTCTTAAATTCAATAATAACATCATCGATTTCTGGGAAACCAGTCGCAGGGAGTGTATCAGAACAACCAGTGACACCATGTGACGCATGAGAAATCAGAGGCCACGTGTGTGTAAACCAAGACATGCTCTTATGATGTAAGTTAAGGGAGGCTTTTCCCTGGGTTAAAGCATCAATCCCAGTAATCATTTCATCCGACATATTGGTGATAACGATCACTTGTAACGGACCTATCTGGTCAACATGAATTTCAGTTTTTCCCATGACTGTAAGTTTTTGACCAGTGACGGACTGGAGTGAAATTGATGTGGATTTAAGCAAAGGGATTCTCTCAGTTTGTGAACAGATATGCTCAAAGAGGTCACGCCGCAGCAGGGTACGAGATGCTCCAGTGTCAATTAAAGCCTTGATTGTGATATCATTGCAGTTTAGTGTGATCTGGGGCCTGACTGTACCTAGGGCTGCGGCGATTTCTAGTTTAAATTGTTAGAGTAGGTTGAGGGGAATCTTTGGGTGAAACCTGGGCCAAAAGGGCGTCTATGACCTGTCGGTTGTCTGTTTGGTTGTCGGGGTACATAAGTCCCTCCATTAGCGAGTCTGGACTGTCGTACTAAGCATTGTCTCGCTAAATGGTTTTCCTTACCACATTCATAACATATTGGTCGGCCGTCTGTTGTCCAAGCTAGGGGGTTCATATGTCTTGTGTTGGATCCACGGTTTGTTTGTCGTTGTGGATTGTTTGGGGCGGGAAATTTTGAATTTTGATGGGGCTGTGCGTGCGAAACGGCCGAAATGGACAGGGCAGCTAGTCTCTGGTCGATTACTCTAGCGATGTCAGTTTCATTTAAGGGGGCTTGTTTTGGGTGAATTGCCGAAATGTCCATAGGCTCCTCTATTCTTTCAGTTGGTGTAACTAGGGAGTTTAATCGTTTTTCGGCTACCTGTATTTCAGCAGCTTTAACCATGGCCTGTTCAACTGTTTGCGGATCGGAATGGACAACATTGCGTCTTACCTGCAGATCGTGTAGTGCCGCTGTGAAGTCTTTGAGAAGCACACGTTGCTGGTCCAGATTCCTGAGGGCTGCTGGGTAAGCCTCTTCTGCTGCGGACTTGAAGCGGCAATTGAAGGAGGGGACTGTTTCGCCTGGGCCCTGTTTCATGCGGTGCAATTTTTCTCGTAGCTCTTCTTCCTCATTTGGAGGCAAGAATGTCCTTGAAATATGTTGTTTTAAGTGTCCCCAAGGTGTTTGGTTACGCGGAATTGGGTCTCTGTTTGGGGCCCTGGCGGCGTACTCTGTCAGAAATTGTTCTATTTCGTCCCTAAGTTCGCCGTCGGACGTTTTTAGGGCGACCTGTATAAGCACCGTATTATCCGCTGTGTAGCTTTGGGTGTACTCAACCTCTTTAAGCCAGTGTTTCAAGGCTGTGTATGTGGAAGCATCACAGGTACGTGTTCTTCTCACTAAGTCTTCTATCTGATAGCGTCTTTGGTTGATGGCATGTTGGCCCGCTTGGGCTTGCATGCAATTTTGAAGTAGTGCCATTTGTTCTGGGTGGATCATTACTGGTTGGGCCTGAATCGCCTGTTGTTGTCCTTCATTCATGTTTACCGGCAAAATAAAAGTTCTCACCACTTACTTGTAGGATTATGATTTCGGGTGAACTTAGTACTCACAGCGGTAAAGGTCCACTTTTAGGCACGCTCGCCAGTGTAGAGATCCCCCGATAAGTCAGGATGCAGCCGATAAATATAAAACGTTTATTTGTAGAATATAACTTGATACAGGCATAAACATCGATGGTATTTGATAATAATAAGTTGACAAGTATGAGCCGGACTTCCGAACGGCTCTCAGTCTGACCTTCAACTGACTCGGCCTCGGCTCTCTACCAGCCGGCCGCTACCCTGATTGCAATTAGCAACTGAGAAGGCATCAGTACCTTGATAATTAGAGGAGGCGTGGACGTAACTAAAGGTTTAGGAAGTAATCTTAATTAGAGTGTTGTGTCACCTCAAGCTGAATGAACAGATTGTGGATGACACGTAACTAGAAGTACCGTAAAATCTCCACTTAAAACCGCACTTCCGATTAAAACCGCACCCAGACTTCGCAAAAATTCCAGGTGAGACACCGCGAGGGGCTCAAATACTAAGAACCCCCCTTTAAAACCGCACCAACTTTCGCTACGGAATGATTTGACAAAAGACACGTTCAAGCCATCATCTAGAAATGAACACGCGTAGGTTGCGACTCGGCCATTCCTGTCCACTTTAAAATTCCTTGGGCATTTTATTTAAATATATCATGACACTTTTTTGCAGGGTCACTCAAGCATGAAGTTTGAGAAGACGTAAGGGCCGATGAACCTCCGCCTGTTTATACAGATTTTATATTCCGTGCCTTATTCTTGTTTGCTACTGATTTGTCATTATATTTTGGAAAAAATATTCTGCTGATCCATTTCAAGTCACTGTATATTTTAATTCTAAAAGTTATATTTTGAAATCTTAATTTTTACTCGAAAGATTCAAATCATTTTCATACCGGTTACTACGGTATTATCATCGTCACATCGTACGTTGACATCGTTCCATGTCACAATTTGCTGGTGTGTTTGAAAACATTGCTGGTCAGCTTAACTAAATATCAAAGTAACTGAAGTTACCTTGTCAAGATACGCACGTATAGGAAACATGACGCTTGAAAACGAGTGATTTTAAGGTAAAAGTAAAGTGGCCAGTCGGGGTAAGCAAGTTTTTTTTCCTGAAGAAAGTTTCCGTGTGGGGAGCCATTTTGTCAAGGCAGTGTTCGCGCAAGGCACGCTGGGACGAAATAGGTGGCTGTTCTGTTTACCACCCACCGCGTACAGCTGTTCAAAATATACTTAGCAGAATACCGGGGCGTTTCAGCACATGGCGGCACTCGAACTTGATTTTAAAACGATCGTCTGCCATTGTGTGACTCTTTACGATGTCAGCTTTTTATTCATTTTACGTTTTAAACAAATAATCATTTGCTAAATAATGCCGCAAATGGGTTTAAAGTAGGCTTTTATTTCAATTTTGCTTGACCATGCCCAACGAAATGGGCCGCTGTGTGTTACAGCAGGGTTGTTGTAAACGTATTATGTGGTGACAATTACCAAGATTTTATAACAAGTTATATATCACACGAAAATTAATCAGCAATATTTAATTTATAAAAAAAAACAAATTATCGTAAATAATACATTTACACACGGCTCCCATGAATGCAAGACTGCTGATAAGAACGGCCTTCGAAAGTTGCAATATTATCGCCCACTCGCCGGCCCAAAAACGATGTCTGTCAAGAAGATATTCAGGAAACCCTTCTAGTATAAACCGCACAGTGCTTTCAGGAAATCAACTTGATTTCAAGATTTTGAATTTCTTGATTAAACCGCGGTTTTAAGTGGAGATTTTACGGTATTGTTATGTAAACTGCATGGGGTCTATGTCTATATACAATGTACGTTTCAATGTCGCATTAGTGTCAGCGTTTAAGTATGCCCGAATGATGTAATATACCTTATACAATGTGTTTGAATAACTACTGGTCCTGACATTATGAATTACAACTAAATACTACACTAAAATATAACATTAAACTATATAGAATACATGCAAACTATTACACTAAAATATAACATTAAAATATATAGAATACCTATAAGAGTTGATACTCTACAAGGTGGCGCCACCTGCATTCTAGTTTATGCTGCAGACATCCAAGCTTATATCTTGGGAACCGTTTGACCGATTGGGCCAAAGTTTTGCATGTGTATAGTTCTCACATAGCTCTTTATCATACGCAAAACTGGTGGCGTCACCTGCAACCATTTTTGCTCCGCGTCCATCTGTTTGTCTGCCACGGGCTAAAATCACTCATATACATGTACTGGTTTGACTTATCTGCCTTAAATTTTGCATATGTATACAACTTGGACGGCTTTCTGGATTTTGTGGTGGGGGGGGGCAACCTACATACACAATTTGGCTGCAGACATCCATGCTAATGTTACAACGGGGAATTAGGGGAGTTCTTCCCTGGCCATAACACAGTCACACGGCGCGTCAGGTGAATAACTGAGACAGTCCAAGTTGGATATTGTGCTGTTTTATTTCCAGTTGTCTTGGTTTACATGTTGATGATGGCGTGGGTCTGTCTGCCAGTTCCCAGCCCAACACAGGATTTTGTATCAGTATTACTACGTCACAAACCTTTACATCATCTTACACTTTTTCTATTGGATATTGGATATGTGTCATTATGACGCACCTGAATGTTTAGATAACCATATATGGCTTCGGCTTTCGCCTACGCACAAACTTTTTCCTTGTTTTACCTAAAACTCATGTAATATCATTATATTCCTGATATTAATATATTCAGGGTACATATTTATCTCCTGATCAATTCTGTGTGACCCAGCTACTTACTGACTCACTTTTGGTACAGTTTTCCTGTCCTAAATTACTGCCTCATGCGCAGGCCGGTATTCACCGTACCTTTGACTTTTATATCATTTTACACTGTCATCCAGATCTAAACCTGGCTTCTGCTGATGCCTATAATAACAGAATCTATTTTGGCTTACTTGATTAAGTTTACATTCACATGGCTATAACAATTATACCAGTCTATAGTAATCACTGGTTGTCTGCATTCAGAATTTATGTCCATTAAAATACTCATTTATCAGCTTCTTTTCTAAACCTATATGCTAACCGACATATGGAGATCGGAATCCAAACACCTGTCTTACAATGGTAGACAATGCGTTGGTACACCAATTTAGGCTATTATCATTTCTCTCTGTCGCTCTATCTGTCTTTCCATCTGCTGAACTGGTAACTGATCTTATGTGTACCAAAATATTGCGTTAAAATCAGTAATTAATTATAATAGATATTAACACCTCTTACCACATAACATATCCCTGGGGCTCAAAATTTGAACTCCGGGTCAAATACACAGTAAGATGAACAACACACCGGGGACAATTTAAATAACGCCAAAGAATCATATTAGAAAAAAAAAACGGTGAGCCGTTATTAATTAAAAGTACAGAAAGGGTATGAAAGCAATGGGTATATATATAGAGTTCATGGGAGAGATCTGCCCATTTGCCTGTTCGAAAAAAATATGGCAAGTCTTGAATGCGCAAGCTATGGCTGTCGGCTCGGGGAATGCATGAACTGTCAGCAGAGACAGATTTGTCGTTTTTGTGGTGGCCACATACCGTGGTTTCCACCCGTGTGGCGACATCCGGCCGCAAGGCCATCGGAAGGGTGGTATACCTTACAGAATCATTTTGTTGACTGTCCGAACAAAGCGTGGTGTCAGGAGAGAATCCGGACTGCAGGACTGCGGCTGATGTCGCATGATAGGAGGGAACAATTTTTTAAGTATATCCGAATGTGGGGGAAGGGCAGGACTGAGGGACTGCACTTACTGCAGACTCATCAGTGTAGGTGCCAGAAATGTAGGGACATTACTAGAAAAGCGGAACGGGAATATCATGAAGCCGGGACCTTACAAGAAGCGGTTGCTGCTATCGAACAGATAGTGTGTGATCGTTGGGGGTGCTCAGAAGTAGAAAATAGAGGGACATTATTTAGATTAAGTGGGAGACGTGCAGGTAAGTTATTGAGCAGTTGGCAGGAGGTACGCCAGCTGGAGGGGGTAATACCTTTCGCGATATTAAAGTATGTGACTTTTTGGTACGTGGTTACGGCACTAAAAAGAGGAATTTACGAGGCATACGAGTAAGATTTAGAAGAGGGGAAGACAAAAGGTAAGTGGCAATTTAAAATATGATTCAATGGATAAACAATATATGAACAAGGGACAATTTGTACAACATTAGAACAATGTAAGCAAGAATAATAGGATAAATCGGTGAATATATGTATAATAACAATAATGATCATAATGATAGACATATATAAAATACAAGAAGTATCAATAGTATAACATGAAAAATCGCATCAAAGTACTGGCTGCAGCGGCAGTACAATCCATAAGCATCAATATAGTATCAGGAAACATGGAAAATACAATATACTAGTAGCTATCTCTAGTATGCTAGTGGGTTTGTGTTTTGTTTATATATATATTTTTTTGTGTGTGTGTTGGAGTACATCTTATCGTAACACAGCAAGAAGATAAAATAGTAGTCCCGTAATTGTATGATAATATTCAATAAGTTTCATGAAGGTACAATCACAAGGAAATACATATATAGATATATATATTTAAATATACATATGAAAAGACCAATATACATAATATGATAAGAATATAATGCAGGATAAATATACATCAATGAGATCTACACATGGTATATAGTGATGATTAACTACACATAAGATATAATGATAAGGGATAATAAGTATACAGATATATGCATGGCTTATTTGCAAAGAGGCAAAAATTATACATATTAGTAGTCAAACAGCCTTTTTCTTTAGGGATTTTAAAGCTTTTGTACATTTTTTTTTCATTGTTTTTTTTTTTTTTTTTTTTTATTCAATATGCACGTATTAAGGAACAATAAGAATAAGTATATGTACAATCGTTACAACAAGATTAATGCTACCTAGGTCATGTATTATCAAGAAATATCATAAAAGACAGTATCATATAACAAAGATATATATATATATACATATAGCGACAATTTTCTAAATAGACGCTACATAAGTAAATAACCTCAACGTGATATTGCACCATCTAATGATACATTATCAGATAGTGGATACAACGTAGCATGCGTTGTATTATCCGTCATGGACATCGTGGACAACGATGCCATGAACGGAGGTACAGCAGGAAACATTGCTGTTTTGAGTGCCTGACCCGGAACTTTTAATGGATTAGTAGCGACTTTATTGTCTACGTCCGTTTCATAGGAAGTGGGGTCCTCCCGTGTAGGACACGAGTTAACCAAATACACTGCGCCGTGATGTTTCATCGTAAGAATCGTAATAGGAAGTCCGTGACGCAACATGCGTTTTAATTTCCATGATTGCCAAAACGATATAAAGAAGGATTCCTAACAGTAAGTGGAATGTATTTCTTCCCGTGTGATGCCCATTTTCTGTAAGGGGACAAGGAATGGATGAATAAGTATGAGGAATGATATATGAGAATAGTAAATCTCTCAACAAATGTGTGTATTGATCTTAACCTTAAGGATTTAAGATGGTAATTTTATTGTGAGCTCATTATGTATAAGATCCACACATCTGCAGAGTGATGATACAATATATGAAAATGAAACGGATGATATCCTCGTCATCTCACTATTAGGGTCTATATACGGGTGAGTACAGTCAGTGTATTTAACGTTTGTTTTTACGTTTGCGTACCTGACCGGTCATTGTTCGTTTAATATGAAATTCACGGATAAGTGCGGGCGAAATATCGTCAGCATATTCCCAGGATGATTTCCGTGATTTGTCTACCCATTTCACGAAATACACACGCTTTCCTTGGTGTTTTGAACACTTCATAAGCCTATTAACGGCAGCGTATGCATCATGGGAAGTTTGAGATCGACCTGGACTATCTGGATCCAAGATAGCACGATCTCTAGAGGATGTATCACGCTGGGATGAATCTACACGGGTCGAGGGTGGATCATTGGTGGGATGATCGGGGGGATCGCGATGATTTGTCGGACGATCCTGGGGATCAAAATATTTTTTTAACCTATTACTATGCACGAAAGCGGGTAAAGCTTTGTTAGTACGGCAATCAATAAGTTTATACGTATTATTAGAATTGGCTATTGCAATGTAGTATGGGCCTAAGTATTTGGGGAGTAATTTTGGCGTAAGACCCGGGGTTTTGGCCATACGTTTTAACAGAACACGATCACCGACCTGAAAGTCAGGTTGAGATGCTTTTATATCATGTCGCTGTTTAATTTTATCCTTGGTCTCAGAAGTAATATCAGCTACTATCTCCCTAATTTGTTTCAGGCGTGTAGTTAATAAATCAAGGTATGCCTGATCGGGAGTGGACAGTTTAGGTGCTGGTAACAACTGCACATCATTTGGAAGTGTTGGTTTCTTACCAAACAAAATTTGATATGGGCTAAAGCCATCAAGTTGTGCCTGAGGTCTGAAACGAAAAGCCATTAATAAACTTGGAATTAAATCAGCCCAATTAGATTGATCCGCTTCTATATATGTCCGAAGTGATTGGACTAAAGTGCGGTTATAAACTTCCACCTGACCATTCGAGGCTGGGTGGTAAGCACTCGTTTCTACTTTTGTAATTTAAAAAAGTTTACATAATTGTTTAATCAAATGGGACATAAAGTTAGCACCTCTATCCGAAACGAGGCTATGCGGGGGTCCAAACCTGGTAATAAAGGTATTATAAATAGCCTTGGCGATAGACTGTGCATTCTGTTCTCGTAATGGAACAGCCTCTACCCATTTTGAAAAACTGTCAACCATGACAAGAACATATTTATATCCTTTTGGAGTTGTTTTCAGGGGGCCACAGACGTCTACATGGACTCGAGAGAACACAGAGGAAAGTGGGTAATTAATAAGTGGTGCATCCCTTGCATGGAAATGTCGTTTTGCAACCTGACAAGCGTCACAAGATCGTATGTATTTTGTAATATCAGCATACATAGAATGCCAGTAGTACTTCTGTCGTAAGGCTTCGTAGGTAGAATTAATACCAAAATGACAACCAGCAGCCAAAGAATCATGATAAGATCTTAAAATATCATCACGCAAGATATGGGGAATGACTAACTGAATATATGGTGCATTTTTTTGTTTACTGCTGGAGCGAGGATAATAACGATGGTACAGAATATTATTATCCAGAAAATAATTTTGACTTTCTAAAATAACGTTTCTGGCTAAACGTTGATTATCAGGTAAGTCAGTTTTATTCCTAAGGTATTTTATGATAGGTATTAAATCCTCATCTTGACCCTGTAATTCCTGTATCGGGGTAATCTCAGGAAGAAGATGTTCCAATAACTGTTGTGGAGTCGCGTCCGTGTAATTTTGCGAGGCTTGAGCCAACTCTTGTAATTGATTAATTTCAGGAGTTATGATCTGAGAGCTATAGGTAAAGCGATGTTCAACTAAATCAGATGTCTGATCCGGAATAGTCTGCGTAGAAAGTAAACTAAGACTAGACACATCACGGGTGTCCTCCCGAGATATGGGTTGTAAACTAATATCATAATTTCTTCTTGAAAGAGCGTCCGCATTAACGTTTGATTTTCCAGGCTTATATACTATTGTATATTTACATGGCTGTAATTTCATAGCCCAGCGAGCGAGCCTTGCTGATGAATTTTTACAGGAGTCCAAATAAGTCAGAGCCCTATGATCTGTCACGATTGTGAATGGCCGGTCGTTTGCAAGATACACATTGTAATGTTTAATACCTTCTATAATAGCTAAACACTCTTTATCTGTTATGCCCCATCTGGTTTCGTTATTTCTCAAATTTCGGCCACCATAGGCAATAACACGCTCCTTGCCATGGTCGTCTTTTTGACCCAAAATATAACCAATAGCATAATCGGATGCATCAGTATATAAAATGAATTCCTTGTCAAAATCAGGATACACCAAAACAATAGGTTCCGTAGTCAGAGCCTGTTTCAGTTTAGTAAAAGCATTTTGGCACGCAGTATCCCAGTTGAATGGAATATCTTTATGCAATAATCTGGTCAATGGGTAAGCAATTTTTGAATAATCTTTAACAAATTTTCTGTAGTAATTACATAATCCTAAGAAACTGCGCATTTGTTTAGGGTTCTTAGGTTGGGGAAAGGTGGCAACAGCTTGTGTCTTCGCTGTGTCCATTTCAACACCACTAGTTGTGATATAGTGACCTAAAAAATTGACCTTAGGAGTGGCAAAATGACATTTGGATGGTTTCAGTTTTAAGTTAGCTTGTCGTAGTCTAGTAAAAACTTGAGACAAATGAGTGAGATGTTCAGATAAATTACGACTATAAACAAGTATATCATCAACATATACTACAGCATTTTTAAAGTTTAAACCCTTTAAAATAGTTCCAACTGTAAAAGAGAACGATGATGGTGCATTACGAAGACCGAAGGGCATAACATTCCAGGTATATGTACCTGAATGCGTGACAAATCCAGTTTTGTCAATAGAGTCAGGGTGCATTGGAATCTGCCAAAATCCAGAGGCCATATCTAGAACAGAGAATATGCGCGCTTTTGCTTGTCCAATACTATCAAAAACATCCTCAATTCGAGGTAAAGGATGACTTACTGGCTTAGTTATAGCATTTAATTTTCTATAATCCACAGCAAATCTATATTGTCCATTTTTCTTAGGAACTAATAAAACAGGAGCTTGCCATAAGGATGTAGATTCTTGGATGATGCCTGTATCGAGCATTTCCTGAACTTGCCTATCTATTTCAGCCTTTTTAGTGGGGCTTACTCTGTATGGGGCCAGTCGAATGGGAGTTTCATCACCAGTATCGATTGAATGAGAGAATACATTTGTACGTCCTAATTCAGTAATATTAGTAGCAAAAATGTCCCGATTTGAGCCTAAAAATGCCAGTAATTTATATCTTTCCTGTTCATTTAATTCTGTTCCTTCTAAGTTGAAGTTTAAGGATTGGGCTATTTTATAATATTCCTTCTCGTTATCCTCATTGGTATTACTAGCACCAACCTGATTAATGTCCATACTGACTTGGCGATCGATAATGGTGAATGCGTCAGATGTGGGTGAAAGTAAACGGAATGAGGCAATTGGATAACCCTGTGAGAGTTTAATTGGTTTGGTATAAGGATTCATAACACGCATGACAGTTTTTGAATTGGTTAAGGTATTGATGCTATACGCCCCAGCTAATCGTTTCGACTTTCTTAATAAGCTAAGAGGAATGACCTGTCCAATGGTATCCGAGAAGTATGGATCCGGAGTGTAAACAGGTAATATTGTTTCTGTGAGCGGTTGACAGGTAGTATTAATCGCAACTCTGAGATACGAGTGATTAGAGGGCCGTCCCTTACTACACAGTGGAATGTGATATTTACCATTCATTAAGGAGAGAACATTATGAGAAAAATCAATTTGGGCTCGGTACTTCTGTAAATAATCCGTACCTAATATTATGGGTACACTACTAGATGTTAAGACCAGAAAGGAATGTGTGGTACCGAATTCCCCCAATTTAAGAGTTAAATCAACCTGACCCATAACTTTAACATGGATATTTCCGATCCCTTTTACATATGAAATGTTTACTGGATTAACCGGAATAGTACCCCTGTTGTTTAGATTTTGTATCGTATGCCAATCAATACAAGAGACTTGAGCTCCCGTGTCTAATAAACATTGGACTTCGAGGGAATTAACTGTAGCTGTAACCAAATTATTATATCTGTTATTTTGAAGATTGACTAAAATATGGGGACATTTGATATCGGGGTCTCTAAGGACCTGGTTCAGAGGACGGTTATGTCTACTGATTGATGGAGAATTTTGTGTTAAAGCGCTACAGTCCAGTTCAGGATCAGGCGTTATATCCTATTTAAACATTACTCTATCAAACCGTACAGTTTTAGGAGTAGTTTTAGCGTTGCGACATACACGGGCCAAATGGCCTATTTCACCACAAAAATTACAGCTAACATTTTTAAATCTACATAGATAAGCCCAATGATTATAACCACACCGTGGACACGGCGAAGGTGGCTGACTGTTACCTGGCAATGATCGTCTGGGTTGTCTGTAACCTTGAGTGGAGCGTGGTTGTTGTGGTCCCGGAGATCGCCAGCGGGGAGGGGGTGCAGGTGATGCGGAACGCATTCCTGTGCGCTCACGTGATGGTGTGCGAGGTCGTCTCAGCGGAGATTCGGTGGCGGTCGACGGGGCCCGCTGCCAAACAGCGTTGCTGATCTCTTCACACAGCTCCGTTATATTAGGTTGTGGTGGAATCGGCGAGTTGGTAATGGGATGAAATTCAACAGCCTTACGAGCTAGTTCTGTCAAATCTTCAAGATTTTGTGGGTCTTTTAAGTCTATGTATTGTTGGATTCCTGTGGGAAACCCAATTTTAATGGCGTCCATGATATCCTGTTCAGATTTACCGAGCTGTGCTCCCATATTACGGAGGTGATCAATGTAATGATCAACAGTTTCGTTGGACTGAAAAACTCTTGTATTAAAAGTTCTTAAAATAGCGAGTCTCTGACCCTTACGCGCGAAACGTTGTGTAAAAGCTTCGGCTAGTTTTGTAAAGTCTTTACGCGTGTCTAAAGGTAGAGAACGATACCAAGACGCGGCAACACTACCTGGAGCTAGTTTTAAGGAGAATATTTCAGCTCTCTGATCGCTTCTAAGACCTTCTACGGACGGTTTCGTCCAGCCTAGTAGGACAGCCGTGGTGTTAAAACGGTCGAGCCAGTCAATTGCATCTGTGTCACCATCTCCATAAAACATGGGAATAACTGAACAGTCTATTTTACCTGACGGTGTAGAATCTGATGATGTCTTCTGTCCTGTTGGTGCCATATTGATTATGTCGTGACGAGGTAGATCGTTGTACCAAAACCGGATCTCCACCAATGTGTTACAACGGGGAATTAGGGGAGTTCTTCCCTGGCCATAACACAGTCACACGGCGCGTCAGGTGAATAACTGAGACAGTCCAAGTTGGATATTGTGCTGTTTTATTTCCAGTTGTCTTGGTTTACATGTTGATGATGGCGTGGGTCTGTCTGCCAGTTCCCAGCCCAACACAGGATTTTGTATCAGTATTACTACGTCACAAACCTTTACATCATCTTACACTTTTTCTATTGGATATTGGATATGTGTCATTATGACGCACCTGAATGTTTAGATAACCATATATGGCTTCGGCTTTCGCCTACGCACAAACTTTTTCCTTGTTTTACCTAAAACTCATGTAATATCATTATATTCCTGATATTAATATATTCAGGGTACATATTTATCTCCTGATCAATTCTGTGTGACCCAGCTACTTACTGACTCACTTTTGGTACAGTTTTCCTGTCCTAAATTACTGCCTCATGCGCAGGCCGGTATTCACCGTACCTTTGACTTTTATATCATTTTACACTGTCATCCAGATCTAAACCTGGCTTCTGCTGATGCCTATAATAACAGAATCTATTTTGGCTTACTTGATTAAGTTTACATTCACATGGCTATAACAATTATACCAGTCTATAGTAATCACTGGTTGTCTGCATTCAGAATTTATGTCCATTAAAATACTCATTTATCAGCTTCTTTTCTAAACCTATATGCTAACCGACATATGGAGATCGGAATCCAAACACCTGTCTTACAATGGTAGACAATGCGTTGGTACACCAATTTAGGCTATTATCATTTCTCTCTGTCGCTCTATCTGTCTTTCCATCTGCTGAACTGGTAACTGATCTTATGTGTACCAAAATATTGCGTTAAAATCAGTAATTAATTATAATAGATATTAACACCTCTTACCACATAACACTAATATGCAACACTCTATTTCCCCTTGCCACTCAATCCATGCCTCACTTCACCCGTTCCACTCTGATTTAGGCAGATACACGTAGTCGCTTGTCGACTACCTGTATTCTAGTTCTAATTACTCTTCATGTTTTATATACCGTATTTACTCCTATTGATTTTCATATCCTGGGTGGGTGGGGGGGGGGGGGGGGTCGCCCCTCAATATGTACTCATGTTGATTGTCCTATCCTGGGTGGTTGGGGGGGGGGGGGGTCTCCCCCCCCTCCTAATTTTTACTCATATTCATTCTAATTTCCCAATTAAACAATCATTCATCTTAACCTTTTACTATCCTGATTCATTTTCAACTAGTTACACCAAGCGATCGATTTGGTGTTCGTACGAAGTTAATTCACTGATCACATGATCATGACTCCTGGTGAAGTAGTTCCCCACAGTGTACCACGTGATCACATTTTTTAATCCAGGTGTAAATATCCCCGTTTTCCCCGGTTCTTCAACGAGTTCTATGTGGTATAGTGGTTATGCAATGGAACTTGTATGCCGCCGTTCAGTGGTTCGAACCCGATCCAGTATGTTGTCTTTGCATGTCATGTCAATTGGACTAATAATTCTTGAATTTCATCTCTTCCATCCACGTAGTCATGTTCAGGATGTCACATGAACAAATATCACTGGTAAAACAGGAGACAGTAAACGGTTATTATATTTGTACTGAAACCCCCCCCCCCCCCCAAAACCGTACCCCATTTTTCTCTCTATCCCCATCAACAATATCGCCCGCTTTACCTTGTTTGCTAACCATGGGTGAGTGACTGATTCTACATTCGCTCCGCACAAAGACTGTAAAAATAATAAATGATGTCAACATATAACATACAATGAACATTAATACAAACCATCCGTATTCTTCCGGAAATGCATGTGAAAATCACCATAAGAAAAGAGTGCAAAGTCACATGACATATTTAAGCCGCCTCCTCACCTGGCCTGGGCAATATTCAAGTTCAATAAGTTATGGTCATCCAAGAAGAAAGTTCTCGCGTATGGGTCCTCCGAAATACCCCAAAATACCCCGGAATACCGCTTTTTAATGTTAAAATATTCCGTAAAATATAGAAATAATATGAATGTAAATCTTTAAGAGTTAAAACAAAGTAATTTTCGATAGAAAATTTAAAAAAAAACCGAGTGATAACCATCGCGAACGGTCTCCTGAAACCCATACATTCGGTGACGCAGAATGTGTCTACTTCTATAACGGGTCAAATATTCCAGGGCCTTATCCAACTGTGAATGGTTATAGGGCCTTATGTTTTCAATTTGATTGTTTAAAAACTTTTTTTTGTGGTAAATGTGCCACCTTTGAATCTTACAAGAATGTACATTCATGCATATGATTTTGCAAGGTCCTTATTTAGGCTTATACATATCTTATATATTATGGTTTAAATTTATGCAATCGATGCATGCATTCACAGGCTGGACTATATAAATTTATTTAATGTTGGAATAATGTCAAATGTTTTCCCATTGTTTTGTTGCAACAAATTACCAACAATCATGCACATTTACTACACAGAGTGAATAATCCGTTGGTCTTTTATAAATTCATTTAACATATATATAGCATTTTAGTTCAACATTTAAGATTGGATTGAATTTATAAAGCAGTAACACGTGCAGTTGCGCTGTACAATATAAATAAAGTCATAAAAAATACAGTCGTAAAAAGTAGACAGCATGAGCTAAAAAATACAATATCTTAAACAGGCATATAGTATGTAATAACCAGATAAAATCACATTTAATAATTTAAGTTAAATGAATATAAGTTAATGGCATAAAAGGGAGACCAGAAGTCTTATAAATTAAATATGATAATAACCATTCATAATTAAAACGGCCATGTTACATCTGGTTGTCTACATAAAATAAAGGTGTTTATTTTAACACATTTTAAGGCAACAATACATGTATATTGTTCTGCTGTTGAATATATTCAGGGACATTATTCCAAACATTTGGTACGGCAATTGAGAATGCTATTGAATTTAATGCCAAAATTGTCTAGAAATGGATTCTCTTAATTTTTACATTCTAATTTTCTGTAGGTGGTTACCTCTATGTCAATGATCTTGTTATGTTATATATGTTTAACATCTTTTAACCCGTTCTATTCCCTATTAATGTCCTGGAATGTGAAATAAATCAGTGTACAACGTATAGAAACGCCCACGCATTATAATTGTTTCTCAAACAGGTATATCTTATACACGTGTGTATATCATGTATGTCACACACACACATGTATATAAATGGTTGGAATATGTTTTAAAATCACAATCGATGATCCAAAAAATAAAATGTATCCGTAATAAACGATCTTTTTGTGTACTCTCTATTTTACCTTAAAATCCGCTGTATATACTAGTACCGGTATCTAAATATTGACCCCAAGTATATTGTTATGTGGTAAGAGGTGTTAATATCTATTATAATTAATTACTGATTTTAACGCAATATTTTGGTACACATAAGATCAGTTACCAGTTTAGCAGATGGAAAGACAGATAGAGCGACAGAGAGAAATGATAATAGCCTAAATTGGTGTACCAACGCATTGTCTACCATTGTAAGACTGGTGTTTGGATTCCGATCTCCATATGTCGGTTAGCATATAGGTTTAGAAAAGAAGCTGATAAATGAGTATTTTAATGGACATAAATTCTGAATGCAGACAACCAGTGATTACTATAGACTGGTATAATTGTTATAGTCATGTGAATGTAAACTTAATCAAGTAAGCCAAAATAGATTCTGTTATTATAGGCATCAGCAGAAGCCAGGTTTAGATCTGGATGACAGTGTAAAATGATATAAAAGTCAAAGGTACGGTGAATACCGGCCAACGCATAAGGCAGTAATTGAGGACAGGAAAACAGTACCAAAAGTGAGTCAGTAAGTAGCTGGGTCACACAGAATTGATTAGGAAACAAATAGGTACCGTGAATATATTAATGACAGGAATATAATGATATTACATGAGCTTTAGGTAAAACAAGGAAAAAGTTTGTGCGTAGGCGAAAGCCGAAGCCATATATGGTTATCTAAACATTCAGGTATGTCATAATGACACATATCCAATATCCAATAGAAAAAGTGTAAGATGATGTAAAGGTTTGTGACGTAGTAATACTGATACAAAATCCTGTGTTGGGCTGGGAACTGGCAGACAGACCCACGCCATCATCAACATGTAAACCAAGACAACTGGGAATAAACAGCACAATATCCAACTTGGACTGTCTCAGTTATTCACCTGACGCGCCGTGTGACTGTGTTATGGCCAGGGAAGAACTCCCCTAATTCCCCGTTGTAACAATATAATCTGACATGTACATCAACCGCATGCAAGGTCGACTTGCCATCGGACAATCGTTGGTCCCATAATGATGCTGTTTGTTACTTAATCGTTTTGATCTTGTTCATATCTCTGACAGGATTAGATTCTTTACTTTGCATACTTCATCGTTTAACGCCAATAAAATATATATATATATATATATATATATATATATATACACACACATACATACATTACACACATACATACATACATACATACATACATATTACCCTTATATTTTATGATAATCATGCATGAGAAACGTGTTTAAAATGCAACGAACCCCCCCCCCCCCCCCCCCCCCCCACACACACACACACACACCACATGACTTTAGTCTTACGCCCCCTCCATCTTAAAATCCTGGATACGCGAATGGTATATGTGTCAATCAATCAGCTTGTGGTTAGATCCAGAAGACGGTATCATTGCCCTTAATTAGCGCAATTTGATAACAGCACTGGCAGCCTGGTATGTGGTCGTCTATTAGGCCTTGGCCGTCCCATCTGATCCAAAATTACTGTGTCATGGCTGATGGGAGCTATTTGGGTGCCCCTATTGCGTGGCACCTTTACTAAATGTTTACTCTGACATTTATGATCGTGTGACACATGCCATTGAAATCTTCCTGCTCAATAACGCATATGGAACATCTAACGTTTTTAAGTTATGAATATTTTTTATACTTGATTATTAAATAATCAATGTATTTAGGCCTAATCACACATAAAAAAGCCTCCGTTTATTACTCTCTCTCTATCTCTGCATTTATATATATATATATATATATATATATATATATATATATATAAATATATATATATATATTATTATTATTATTAAAATGAGTAGTTTCTTGTTTTTGGTATGTTGCCTAAAAGTATGACCACTTCACGACTCGCAAAATCATTTAGCGACTCAAATGACCACTTCACGACTCGCAAAATCATTGAGCGACTCGCAAATGACCACTTCATGACTCGCAAAATTATTTAGCGACTCACAAAAAATGACCACTTCACGACTCGCAAAATCATTTAGCACCTCACAAATGACCACTTCACGACTCGCAAAATCATTTAGCCACTTGCAAATGACTACTTCATGGCTCACAAAATCATTTAGCGACTTGCAAATCACCACAACTCGCAAAATCATTAAGCGACTCGCAAATGACCACTTCACGACTCGCAAAATCATTTAGCGACTCGCAAATGACCACTTCACGGCTCGCAAAATCATTTAGTGACTCACAAATGACCACTTCATGACTCGCAAAATCATTTAGCGACTCGCAAATGACCACTTCATGACTCGCAAAATCATTAAGCGACTCGCAAACGACCACTTCACGACTCGCAAAATCATTTAGAGACTCGCAAATGACCACTTCACGGCTCGCAAAATCATTTAGTGACTCACAAATGACCACTTCATGACTTGCAAAATCATTTAGCGACTCGCAAATGACCACTTCACGACTCGCAAAATCATTTAGCGACTTGCAAATGACCACGACTCGCAAAATCATTAAGCGACTCGCAATTGACCACTCTACGACTCGCAAAGCGCTTGTGAAAGGGTCATTTTTTTGCAAATTCTATAGCTCAACCCCACCTTTTGGCATAACTCACACCTTCACTATCTCGCATAACACTAAGTCCGATTTATCACATCTCCATACGATGTTTTGGATAATTCTAGGACTCACCGGGGGGGGGGGGGGGGGTTGGGGGGGTTGGCATGTCTCACCCCAATCATTACTTATGTTGATTGTCATAACTGGGAGGGGTTCACGGGGTCTCCCCCCAATATTTACCTATATTTATTGTATCCGCCAAAACAGAGTTTTACGGATACTATGTTTTCAGCTTCACGCCGCCGCCGCCGCGGCGTAGGTGTCCGGAGAACTCCTCCATAACCGCTGGGCGGAATTTTACGAAACCCGGGATTATGTTCGGGTCACATGTGAACTGCTGCGCCCCGATTTTGTTTTGACCTCTGACCTTTCCTCTGCGCTCTGCGTCCGTTTGTGCGTCTATTTCCACACATAAACCCACATATCTCGGGAACTGTTTGACCGATCAGGAAATTTTTTTGCACAAATGTAGCCCTTGGAGAGCTTTATAACATACACAAAAATGGTGGGGCCACCTGCATCCATGTTCGCACAGTGTCCATCTGTTCGTCTGCCTTGGGTAAAAATCACTCATATCTCTGCAGTGACTTGACTAATTCACCTGAAATTCGGCATGCGTATACATCATGGATAGCTTTTCTGATTTTATGACAGGTGGCGCCACCTACATTCACGTTTACGCTGCAGACATCCAAGCTCGTATCTCGGGAACCGTTTGACCGATCAGGTAAATTTTTGTGCAAAAATGTAGCCCTTGGAGAGCTTTATAACATACACAAAAATGGTGGCGCCACCTGCAATCATGTTTGCACAGTGTCCATCTGTTCGTCTGCCTTGGGTTAAAATCACTCCTATCTCTGCAGTGACTAGACTAATTCACCTGAAATTTGGCATGCGTAAACATCCTGGATAGCTTATCTGATTTTATGACAGGTGGCGCCACCTACATTCACTTTACGCTGCAGACATCCAAGCTCATATCTCGGGAACCGTTTGACCGATCAGGAAAATTTTTTTGCACAAATGTAGCCCTTGGAGAACTTCATAACATACACAAAAAATGGTGGCGCCACCTGCAGCCATGTTTGCACAGTGTCCATCTGTTCGTCTGCCTTGGGTTAAAATCACTCCTATCTCTGCAGTGACTTGACTAATTCACCTGAAATTCGGCATGCGTAAACATCCTGGATAGCTTTTCTGATTTTATGACAGGTGGCGCCACCTACGTTCAAGTTTATGCTGCAGACATCCAAGCTCATATCTCAGGAACCGTTTGACCGATCAGGAAAATTTTTTTGCACATATGTAGCCCTTGGAGAGCTTTATAACATACACAAAAAATGATGGCGCCACCTGCAACCATGTTTGCACAGTGTCCATCTGTTCGTCTGCCTTGGGTTAAAATCACTCATATCTCTGCAGTGACTTGACTAATTCACCTGAAATTCGGCATGCGTATACATCCTGGATAGCTTTTCTGATTTTATGACAGGTGGCGCCAACTACATTTACGTTTACGCTGCAGACATCCAAGCTCATATCTCGGGAACCGTTTGACCAATGGGGCCAAAGTTTTGCATGTGTATAGATCTCACATAGCTCTTTATCATACGCAAAACTGGTGGCGTCACCTGCAACCATTTTTGCTCCGCGTCCATCTGTTTGTCTGCCACGGGCTAAAATCACTCATATACATGTACTGGTTTGACTTATCTGCCTTAAATTTTGCATATGTATACAACTTGGACGGCTTTCTGGATTTTGTGGTGGGGGGGGGGGGGGGGGCAACCTACATACACAATTTGGCTGCAGACATCCATGCTAATATGCAACACTCTATTTCCCCTTGCCACTCAATCCATGCCTCACTTCACCCGTGTCACTCTGATTTAGGCGGATACACGTACTCGCTTGTCGACTACCCGTATTCTAGTTCTAATTACTCTTCATGTTTTATATACCGTATTTACTCCTATTGATTTTCATATCCTGGGTGGGGGGGGGGGGTCTCCCCTCAGTATGTACTCATGTTGATTGTCATATCCTGGGTGGTTGGGGGGGGCCTTCTCCCCCCCCCCTAATTTTTACTCATATTCATTCTAATTTCCCAATTAAACAATCATTCATCTTAACCTTTTACTATCCTGATTCATTTTCAACTAGTTACACCAAGTGATCGATTTGGTGTTCGTACGAAGTTAATTCACTGATCACATGATCATGACTCCTGGTGAAGTAGTACCCCACAGTGTACCACGTGATCACATTTTTAGCTCAGCTGACTATAAGTCATCTGAGCTATAGTCGTGGTCCATTGTCCGTCGTCCGTCCGTCTGTCCGTCCGTCCGTCCGTCCGTCCGTCCGTCCGTAGATGTGGCACGTTTTGAAACCGTAAGACCTAGGAATCCAAAATTCAGCATAATGTTAGATGTCCCCAAGATCCCCTACCATGCCAAGAATTTGGTCACTAGGACTTAATTCCTTCGAGATATCAATGAAAAACTTCATTTTTCCATTAAAAACCCAATGTTACACTTTAAGACTGCCTAATATCAAAACCACTGATCTGACTTTGATCATATATAATATACATATTTTTCTATACATTCACTATGCACATGCCAGAAATGATGTCAGTATTGTGTATTTTTTTTAAGTTATGGGCCCAAACATAATGCACTTTGTAAAAAATCAAGAAATATATTTACTCCCTTAACAAGGGCATTGCTGAAGCTAGAGATCTTTTTTGTCAGGGATGTAACATTATTTAATCAAGATTCAATTGAATACCCAAAATTAGTTCTGAATTTTTCAAATTTTATAAGTTATTAGTATAAATGTAAAATTAGTACCTTAAATTTTGCCCAACTGTGACCATGGCACGTTTGTTTCCCGTGAGCACTGTTGATATAATTTTCATATCATGCACACATAAGGATTTCAGCTTTTTAGTTTAGAAAGCTGAAAGAAATTTGCCAAATATTGTAGCTTTTATTAATGTTTTTTATGAGACCCTGTCAGACTTTGGCTCTCTCCAGCCCCTCTTGAGTCACCTGTATGTTGACCTTGTTGACCTTTCATCAAATTATGCACGCTTGAGGGGAGAATCCAGGCAGCTTATGGCCAGCCACAGTTGATCCAGGTGTTCAACCCAACTCATCTAGTAGTTTTAACCAACAACATAACAATAAACAATAAATTAATAAATTTTTATTGGTTTTTAATAACAAATTAAAGAAAAATAGAAAAGGAATTTGTTAGTTTATAATAACAGGAAATTAACTTGCAGTTACTGATGATATAAGAATCTTGTATCGATGGGTAGAATGTCACATATTCCAAATAACACCATGCAGTCACCTATGGCATTTTTCAGTTCATTTTTAATGATAAAGAAGTAAATCATATTATTCATTACTAATCATTAAGGATTATATGAAGGAAATTAATGATAGACAAAGATGCAGTTGATAATATTAATCTAGATTCCTACTGTGTCTAGTGTGTACATTGATGTGAAATTAGTCCAAAATGAATTTTTTACAGTTATTTTTTAATATAAAAAAAAGCCATAAAACCAGGTACTTATGATCATTATTTAAATGTGTGAATTTAATATATTCTGGATTCTCAACATCATTGTTTGGTGAAAACTGAATAAATACCAGACATAGTGTGAATACTTTGTAATTGTATTTAAATACAAATATGATTATGTACTCCATTATAAAATTTCTTGCATAAAGAATGGGAATTCAGGTAAAAATGAAAGTATATGAATACTCGTGCAAATACTTTCAAAATGTATACATGAATGCATTCATGAATATATTCTTTAATATTATTTTAATAATCATATCAGTTATATTTCATTTAAAAAAAATCATATGATTCTCTTATTATTTTTAATAAAAATTATATTTGGGACAATATTTTTTTAATTTTTTTAATAAATAGTTAAACTCTTATACTATATGTTCTGCTTATAAGTTATATGGCCAAGTCAAAATCTATGTGACAGTAGCACTCCATTTGTTAATAAAATAAATGAAATCAATCCCCTTCCCTGTCTCCAAAGGTACTATCAATATCATACATAAGCTAAACAACAACAACTCATAATACAGCTTATATTTATTACCACACAAAACCAGCATGTGCCTCATTTCTAAATAATATTTTTTTATCATAAATAACAGCTGAGCGTCGTGACCCATAGGTCCCTTGTTTTAATCCAGGTGTAAATATCCCCGTTTTCCCCGGTTCTTCAACGAGTTCTATGTGGTATAGTGGTTATGCAATGGAACTTGTATGCCGCCGTTCAGTGGTTCGAACCCGATCCAGTATGTTGTCTTTGCATGTCATGTCAATTGGACTAATAATTCTTGAATTTCATCTTTTCCAAGTACATCCACGCAGTCATGTTCAGGATGTCACATGAACAAATATCACTGGTAAAACAGGAGACAGTAAACGGTTATTATATTTGTACTGAACCCCCCCCCCCCCCCCCCAAAACCGTACCCCATTTTTCTCTCTATCCCCATCAACAATATCGCCCTCTTTACCTTGTTTGCCAACCATGGTTGAGTGACTGATTCTACATTCGCTCCGCACAAAGACTGTAAAAATAATAAATGATGTCAACATATAACATACAATGAACATTAATACAAACCATCCGTATTCTTCCGGAAATGCATGTGAAAATCACCATAAGAAAAGAGTGCAAAGTCACATGACATATTTAAGCCGCCTCCTCACCTGACCTGGGCAATATTCAAGTTCATTAAGTTATGGTCATCCAAGAAGAAAGTTCTCGCGTATGGGTCCTCCGAAATACCCCAAAATACCCCGGAATACCGCTTTTTAATGTTAAAATATTCCGTAAAATATAGAAATAATATGAATGTAAATCTTTAAGAGTTAAAACAAAGTAATTTTCGATAGAAATACAATATCTTAAACAGGCATATAGTATGTAATAACCAGATAAAATCACATTTAATAATTTAAGTTAAATGAATATAAGTTAATGGCATAAAAGGGAGACCAGAAGTCTTATAAATTAAATATGATAATAACCATTCATAATTAAAATGGCCATGTTACACCCCAAGTATATAATCTGACATGTACATCAACCGCATTCAAGGTCGACTTGCCATCGGACAATCGTTGGTCCAATAATGATGCTGTTTGTTACTTAATCGTTTTGATCTGGTTCCTATCTCTGACAGGATTAGATTCTTTACTTTGCATACTTCATCGTTTAATCGATTAATCGGCACGCCACTAAAATATATATATATATATATATATACACACATACATACATACATACATACATACATATTACCCTTATATTTTATGATAATCATGCATGAGAAACGTGTTTAAAATGCAACGAACCCCCCCCCCCCCCCTCACACACACACACCACATGACTTAAGTCTTACGCCCCCTCCATCTTAAAATCCTGGATACGCCAATGGTATATGTGTCAATCAAATATTTACAGCTTGTGGTTAGATCCAGAAGACGGTATCATTGCCCTTAATTAGCGCAATTTGATAACAGCACTGGCAGCCTGGTATGTGGTCGTCTATTAGGCCTTGGCCGTCCCATCTGATCCGAAATTACTGTGTCATGGCTGATGGGAGCTATTTGGGTGCCCCTATTGCGTGGCACCTTAACTAAATGTTTACTCTGACATTTATGATCGTGTGACACATGCCATTGAAATCTTTCTGCTCAATAACGCATATGGAACATCTAACGTTTTTAAGTTATGAATATTTTTTATACTTGATTATTAAATAATCAATGTATTTAGGCCTAATCACACATAAAAAAGCCTCCGTTTATTACTCTCTCTCTCTATCTCTGCATTTATATATATATATAAATATATATATATATATATATATTATTATTATTATTAAAATGAGTAGTTTCTTGTTTTTGGTATGTTGCCTGAAAGTATCGGAATTGATTTAAGATTTTAAGTTTATTGGTTTTTTCTTTGTTTATTCATGCAATGTAAAACCTGAAGCGCTGTATTTAAAAATAAATTAAAGGCGATCTTGCAAAACCAAATATGACTGAGTGAATTCTATCAACCAACGCTTGTTGATCAACAAGCGTGTCGATGGGCGGTGTTGTTACCATGCATACATGAAGTATTCATCAATCATTTTATTTATATGGTGGATATCAGTTTTGTAAAATTTGTTTTTAGTGTTATAAACAATCATGCAATTCACAAATATTATCAAGCATGTATATTTCAACAAGACACCACACACAAAATGCATGATTACATAACCCATAATTGCAAAACAGATATAGCCTACTGCATGAATTCATGGAGCAATCGCGGTATGTATATAAATTCAGGGTGCATCGATTTAATTGATAATTAGGCTCTTTCTTTCAAAATCGATCAAACCGATTGCATTTTTGCATACATGATTAAAAACGAAAATGCATGCACATGCAAAGAATCTAATCCTGTCAGAGATATACGAACTACAGAGGTAAATAAAGCTGGAATAAAGCTGGAAAACTTTCCTATGTCACAAAACTCTAAGAATATGGCCAGAATGTCATATCTAATCCTGTTGTTTGTGAAATATTGGAAGAATTTACACATTTATTCTGTTATTCCGGGGTATTTTGGGGGTATTTCGGGGTATTCCGGTATTTAGTCGGACCGCTCGCGTATCCATGTTTGGTTGACGGTCTCCAATCTTTGGTTCTGCAACCTGCTGGCCGGTGTTGGTATCACTTTAGACAGCGTCTATTGCTTGCCAAGAATGTGGATTGTTTGCTATTACAGTCCCAGTACAAGGCGTTCTTGTCAGCTGCATTACGTCGTCATTGAGGCGTCCTTGGCAACGTTAAGCTTGAGTTTCGATTGGGACCACTATGCCTTCAATAATAAATTTGCCGCGCCAGAAGCGAGACTTTTTCTCTGCCCTAAAAGCTTCAGCCATGTGTGTTACTTGATGTTACGTATTGGCCTGCTGAATAACCGCGCAGTAACGTGTCTTTGAACCGTGTTTCTTTTCGGCCCTGTGCGGTGTACATTTTACAGCATCTTCTCGATTTCTTCTGTTGTGGTTTCTACAAGTAATTTTTCCTTCTCAATTATGTTTGCCACCATTTTCTTACAGTTTTCCTCTCTAAGTCCAGTAACTCTAATATTGAATTCTCTTGAGTTCATTTAGTTCATTTATCTTTTCCTTGGTTATTTGCTCCAGTGATTGAATTTTTTTCAACAGATTTGAATTTTCAAGACTCAGTGTTTCAATTTTTTGCTTCAACACTTGGTTTTCTGAAATGGTAGATTTCAATTTTTGTTCAATATCTTCTATAGTTCCCTGCGTGTGCTCTAAAGTGGTCTCCAGGCCTTCTACCTTTTGACTTGTGTTTTTATTTTCAGCTGTGAGCTCTCTGATTTGAGTCTCTGTCACCGTAACCTTCTCCTTTTCTAATTTTTCAAAACTCTTGATAATAGTTTTGGTAGAGTCTCTGATAATCTTTTCTATATAATGCTTTAGAGTATCGTCCATTTCAGTTTGAGAAGGCCTGGAGAAATATCAACACGCTCACCTGAGACATCATGTGCCGCTGCTCCTCCCGTGCTCTTGGCACGTATGTGTTCACTTAATCCAGATATATTGACAAAACTGTCCATTGTACCGTCCATTTTTGTCCCTGTCCGAGTGTCTTTCGTTTTTCTTCCCATTTTCAGACAGGTTCTATAAGTTTTGTTGAAACAAAGTTTGTTTTTCACTAGGCCAGTGTGGAGCCGATGTGAAGCGTGTCTGCTCAAGCGGCCATCTTAACCCTTAGTCTCCGAAAAATAGTATCGCTTTCGACCTAAGAACAGGGCTTGCCTGAGCAAGCGAATATTATTAATAAGTTGCGTTAATTATACAATTTTAATATATTGCGTGTTTTGACAGTTAGAAAACATCGGAATAATAGTGTACACGTGCAAATTATGTGCGTGCTTTGATAAGCAGAGGTGCTGGGCATCTAGGCATGCTGGGCATCCCCTTTGAGCTAAGATGATGATGATGATGGTCTTTATTTCCTCCATAAAAGGAAGATATTCATTCATCATATCATATTACATAATCAAATACAAGAAAATGCAAATAGTCCATAATTATAACAAGAAGAAATTACAAATATTCAACCAAAAACCAAGGATGAATAACTTTTTACATGATGTGTTTGATTAACCATCGTATTCATTCAACACAATCTGTCACCGATATTATATATGACTTTTCTTGTTACCCATATGACTATACTAAGTTCCGCATAAGTGAATTTGAGTTTTCAAAAGTAGATATTTTGTAAGGCCGAAGCCTCCAGGCAAAATTCGCTGCATGGTATAAATACATGAAATGATGCTCCAAGTAAGAGTCTGGATCATCAATATCTAAATCTTTACCGAGTAAAGAGTGGAAAAATTCTTCATCATCAAGGTTATATAAGTAACGGCTCCATTCCACCGGCAATTCATTGCACAGACTATCCCAAAATATATTTCTCTCTGAAGTTACACTGTCACAGTGTAATAAAACATGAATAATACAGTTTTCGATTAATAGTCCACATATATGACACAAAATAAATGTTTGTGACAGTTGTTGGCTGGCTGCTAGAATCTTTACCAGCCAGGAAAATTTCGAGACTGAGCCAGAAAATGCTTTTGCAGCCATCCACAGCACAGAGGGCCTGCATGTATGATCTCATAATGCACCTGTTTAAAGTACAAAAAGTCATTATCACCCGACACGCGTCAGGTGTAGAGTTAATTTTCTTTCTTAATAATTGCATCGATTACAATTCGGGTCTTTTCGGTTTTACTAAGCAAATTATCTACAAGAATAACCCTCTCAAGATACTCTAAAAGATTATAATTTCGAAGTAGACCATATATATATCATGAATAAAACCTATCTTAAGACTTGAACCTCGCAGCAGAAACCAAATTAAGCTATATATGAAAACACCTAACTGCTACCGAGCAGGCAAAGCCTATGCAAAAATTAAAAATTATAGAAATTATTTTATCAATGAAAACTTTAATCCTAGGCATTGCAACAAAGGCTAATACTATATCCGATCATACTCTAGAACCGAGGTTTTGTGAAAGTTTTACACAGAATCTATGAGCTCTCTCTAGTATATGTGTATCATTAGGTTTGAGACTGTTCCACAATTCCGCACCATACAGCATTCTCGGTACAACAATACCTTTATACGCGCTCATTGCGGTCAAGGGATTTAATCCTTTTGGGCGAACTCCAATCCCTACCAACGATAAAAAGGACCCTCTAGCTTTCTGAGAGGCACTGGAAACACAGTCACAATTAGTTAAATCTGGTTAATAGAAAATTCCTTATGTGACCGCGTTTCAGATATTAATTCATTTCCAAGAAACCAGGCTCTCATACCCTCATATTTTTTATTTTGCTGTTGATTCTCCCCAAAAACTAATATTTTTGATTTATGTTTGATTGAAGGTGAACCGCAAAGCCTGGCTGTAACGGTAACAAATATTTAGCATTGACTGCAAGAAAGCTGGTTTCAATTCCAATAAGGAAAGGTCATCTGCCTGTACCGGCGAACCGCACTTTTTACATCAGAGTAGCAATTACGTAAGAGTCTCCATAACCTTCCTCTGACACCGAAGGAATAAAATTTAAAAAATTAACCATCATGCCATATGGTGTCGAACTCTTTTTCTATCTAAAAAACAAGAACAGACTTCAGAACCTTATTCCATATATAATGGAGGACATGTGTATTCTAGTAATATAAAAGCTGCATGTGTTGCCGATAACCCTGACTGATAGGCATGCACACTGCAATTCATCAGGGAAATTAATATTCTGCTGTGAAGAGAAGTTTACCAGCCTGTTTAAAATGACCTTTTCAAGTAATTTATAAATTAAATTAAGTAGCGTGATTCCTCTAAATTTGTCTTGGTCTTTACTGTATATATTTGGCACCTTAGGAATTGTTACGAGAAGACCCGTCTTCATACGCTCGGGGACATATTCAGGATGAATGATTAGATTAAACAAATGGGTCAAGTGATCAACCCAGACGTCATCACCATATTTAATGTGTTCATTACTCAGGCTGTCAAAACCTGCAGCTTTCCCAGTTTTCAATTATTTGATACACTGTCTCAACTCAGATTTCCTAAAGTAACAATCAAGTGTTTCATTGTGCATCCTCTGCGACTCTTCTAGAAAACACTTAAGAGAATGCTCCACATAAGCTTTATGTGCATTTTCTAAATGAAGCTCATCTTTTGGCCTGTATAAATTATAAAAATAACTAGACCATCCTTCTGGGATTTTTTTCGGTTCACAAAGGATTATACCTTTTGAAATTCCATCTCATTAATACTTGTGCAACTCCTTTTTCTATTCCTCCTTTTTAAATACTAAAATTTATTAATACCATATCCAGACAACAAACTCACAGGTGTGGGTAATGGAGTTCACAATGTAAAATGCACGTCGTCATATTAAGCAAGGACACACATACATAAATGTACCCTATGACTTGAAGTGTATAAGCAGACAAATGCAATGCAGTAAAATCATTGAAATAATTAATACACACACGTCGGGTAAACAACAAAAGTAACTACACTAAGAGTCCTAAAACATCATGCTCCGCCCAAACATTTTACTACATGCCAACAAAGCAATGTTGCATCTTTATTCCTTTGGACTTGCACAATAACCTCTTTATCCAAAGAGATAATCCATTAAAATGACAATACACAAAACTAGTAAAACATTACATTTAATCCTCAATTATTGATTTTACCATCAATGAATATAAAAATAAATGATTTAAGAAATTCTATGCATAATTAATTAATAATACTCATAAATTTACAAAGTAAATTAACTAATTAGCACTGGTACAGTACACTTTGTCTTTGTTGAGTGGTCAAGGCCACAAGTACCAGTATCACGTGTTGTAGCTATTGTGGTGACATTTTACAGAAAACAACGTAATCCTAAACTGATATACATCACTGTAAGTTGCAGCTGCTTGTCTGCGGGAACAATTAAATGGCACAGTCTGTGTACAACATGAGCGACAAGGGTCCCCTGTCCTGGTCTGTGGAACTTGATGTTACAGCCAGACAGCTGCATCGTGACGTCACAGACCACGTGATTTAGCAGCACGTGCAGTGCTGGTAGGCAAACCACTTAGGGATGTTGATTGTATCAGTTGCACTTCTTCCTCTGTGGGCTTGTTCTATGTTCTATAACTATATTGTTTGCATTCTACATTTAATATGTCAGTCTTATCAAATTAATTGCAAGATAATTTACCAATGAGTTGTAAAGCTGTTGGATTTGCCAGTCCGCAGCAAAAGGGACTTTGTCCAAGCTTCTTTAGGCTGCCTGCTGGGTCTATATTTACAAAGGGCCAAATAGATCCACCTGCAGACACACACTTAATTAGTGAAGCCTCAATATTGTGTCACCTATAGGTTTATATTTATTTATGTATATAATATATATATATATATATTTTAAGGAATTATACGAAACACATTCTTAAATCTATATAACGTCGACCTTTGAAAGAGTGCATATATTATTCTCAGCTTTCAGAATATGTATGTTTAAGGGGTCCCAGAGCAGTAGTTTTGAGATCAAAAATGAAATATGTGAAAATGTTTACACACTTTTCTTTTTATTATTGATAACTTAAACTTCTTTTTACATTTCATATTTAAATACAAAAAAATCCATAATTTTAAAAGATATAATTACCAACCCAGTAAAAATACTTGGGTGAGGGGGGGGGGGGGTATGTTTAAGGGGTCCCAGAGCAGTAGTTTTGAGATCAATAATGAAATATGAGAAAATGTTTACACACTTTCCTGCATGAGACAAAACTTCTGAAACCTAAGACAGGAGATTGTGCATAAAACGAACTCGGCTACATTTCTTTATTAGGTGGTACTATAGGGCCTGCACATTCAGATTTAATATTATTGTAGCCCACCAGAGACTCACCAGTAAGCGGCAGGGGCGGATCCAGGATTTAGGAAAAGGGGGGGTCCAACCCAGGAGGACTAATGAAAATCCTAAAAAAAAGGTCATCAGGTCCTGAAAAGGGGGGTCCAAGCCGCAAAAATACGTCTAAAACCCCTTAAAAAAGGTTGCTTGGGGTGCAAAAGGGGGGGTCCGGACCCCCTGGACCCCCCTGGATCCGCTTCTGAGCGGTCTTTGGTTGATGTATTGTACAGGCTAATGAAACAGATGAGGAACTAATGATATGGCCTCTGTTGGTGTCTAGATATACTTTTACATCATCTGTTCAACCATTTGTCATGCTGTGAGGAAGCTGACCACTATATAATCACTGACATTGTGTATACCTTGACGCATACAATATACTCTGATGCATTAACTAATTTGCAAACAAACTGAATAGGGCATAAAATTACCGGAACAAGTATTGGAGAGATACTGATAACACATGTAACAGCTAGTACACTACCTACTTATAATGGGTATTGGCTTTTGCCTACCAGCCTCTGACCAGGCCTGCGCAGTAGCCCGGATGTAAAAAACAACGATGCAGTCCCCTGCCCTTAGACATTTAGAGGTCAGGGACTGTCCCCAGCTCTTTTGCAGAGAGAGAGAGAGAGAGAAGGGGGGCAAAATTGGCCATATCTAGGGGGTAAACAAAACTCATGCCTAGGCAGTCCCATATGTATATACTAAACAGATTTAGTTCCACATACTCAGAAATGGGTACACCTGTCACTTATTTAAATGAACATTTAGACAATTATTTTCATGCAAACACTTCAGCAAATTAATAATAATAACTCACCAGATATAAATATTGCACATGTTACACTGTCTGCATGTATTCTCTTCTTGTTTTGATCTGAAGAGACCATTAAATGAACTAACTCTTTCCACCCTCGATTATATTATTAAACAATAGTCTAGCAAAATTGGGGAAAGGAACATAAGTTGGACTTCTGTGTCTACAGGATACATTTAACATGCAGATACTAGACATTTCCTGTCTGATTATACATTGCACTCATCAGTTCTTACAGGAATAAATATAAAACAACATTATATAACAATTCTAATACTCATCCCTGAAAGGGACAGCATGCCACAGAGCACTGTTATTTCTCAAAAATAATGTAAACAGATTTAAAGAATTACAATGTATCGACATTCTAACAATTAACATAACTGACCAAGCTGTGTTGCATCAAAAGAGTGTCATGAGACATGTATCAATCATACAAATATTCTGACTGGAATTAAAGCCAATCTGTACCTTGGTATAAAGTTTACCTTTTAAACTGACATTTTTCTTTAATTGATATCTAAGTACTTAAGTAATGACAAGATGGAAGAACTTAAATTACTTATATGACAAAATTAATAAATAAAAAAACTCTTAGGACTAAAGACAGTAGCTTAAATACTTAAATTCAGTTGTTTTCAGCTTTCTTCAGACAGTGGGCCAAAGCAAGGACCCCGCCCTGAGCAGGGGGTTATGTACCCAGACATCTGGGTCAAGACGCAAAATAGTTTCTACCTGTGTATTAAATATCAAAATACTACCAAATACATTTATGTATAGAACTTTTGAAATAAACTGAAAACATGTCTGTTCTCTGAACATGTACCCAAATGAAATAATGAAATACATTTATGGTTTCACAATGCATGTTCATACATAAACATTAGGTGATAAAGGTCATTCCTGGATTTCCACAGTAACTAGCAGCATGACCATATATAGCTTTCCCTGTAAAGCGTATGTCCAGACTGCTGGAGGCCTGCTGTCATGGTATATTTCAAGGAAACTACATGTATCAAGTGCACAGTGGACTGCACAGTCTGAGGAATCATATTAAAGCATTATGTTGAACCAAATAGTAACAAAATTATTAAGAGATGAAAGTTTAAATAGTTGACATGTCTTAATTTAAACTCATATAATTACAGTCTCCGACAATATTTTATGTAAACGTGCGTAGGCAGAAGGTTCGTGCAACCTCGTTACGGTATCAGCGATCCAGTTGTACCCTCCTGGATAATAAACAGCGTGGAGCCGAAAGTTATAAACTGCCGAATACAGGAAAATTATTCGGAGGTATTCCATGACTAAAGCGTTTTTGCAAGATCCTTTGTTAATTATAGAAACTGCTGCCATATTATCACAATGTACAAATACCTTTTTGTTTGTCCAATAAGGAGCCCACTGCAGCACTGCCGGTTCCAGCGCAAGGACTTCTTCATGATTAATACACAAATCGACTGCATATGGCATAGTCTCAGCCCAGCGAGTAATAGAGACATTCGCCCCTGAAGTACGTACCGGCAGCCTCCGTGCATGTGGCAATACATACCGGCGCAGCTAGGCGGCTATCCGCCATAGTGGATCTGCCGTTAAAATACTCCATGAAAGTTAGCCACCATGGAATATCGTTTTTCATATCTATCAGTACTCGAGTCCTATGCCATGGTTTATTTAAAGTACAAATTTTATCCAAAATACGACGCAAATGGAAACGGCCACCGTATACACATTGCGTTGCTCAGTTCAGTTGTCCGGCTAGGCGCATAAAGTCTTTCTTAGTAACCTCTTGTTTAATATTAGTTCTTTAATTTTTGAATTAGGAAGTGAAATTGTCATATTACAGCTGTCAAGCTGAATACCAAGAAAAGTCAATAACTGTACGGGCCCTTTGACTTTCTTATTGTTAATTCTGAACCCCAGCTGAAGCAAAATATACATTAATTCACACATTATTTCTTTGCATGCCTCATATGATTTTCCTACGCAGATTAAGTCATCTAGATAAGATGCAATATTCTCGAAACCTCTGGCTCTTATGATGCGC
The DNA here is from genome assembly GCA_026874595.1 of Sipunculus nudus. Classification (NCBI taxonomy): domain Eukaryota; kingdom Metazoa; phylum Annelida; class Sipuncula; order Golfingiida; family Sipunculidae; genus Sipunculus; species Sipunculus nudus. The sequence goes on from CM049314.1 coordinate 73,998,230, forward strand.
CGGACAGCCTGGAATAATGTATTAAAGATGACCGGATATTTCCGAGCGCCAAACGGAAGCCGACGATCAACGAGAAAAACTGGTTTACTAGTACCTGTACACTGCCACTTAATACCAGTAGCTTGGTATTCGCAGAGATTAATTTTAACCACCATATGCGTTTGACAAATCAACCTTAGCCATATAGCTATTCGGCCTAATTAAGTCAACAGCATCCTGGACGGACTGATATTTAAATGTATCCTTGAAAGCGCAATCATTTAATGCATCTCCCGCCGGGCGACTACAGTCATGTATTATTCGTATCTGTTTTTTAATACTGCCGGATAACGAAGCATACTTATCCTTCTTAGGCACTGCAACCAAAGCAGAGATGATAGTCGGCGGTTCAGAAACGATGCTATAATGACCATTGGCTAATTCTTCTTGAACCTGAGCTTCAACATGCTCTTTAACATTAGGTGCAGTAGCAGATTTGTAATTGTCAATCGTTACCGGCGAAGAATGGTCTATTGTTTCATCAGTAATTCGAAATCCGTTCGGTATCCAATTCACGATATAATCCTTATCCGGGTCATCATTTGGTAATAATCGTACCCACGAATCTAGGAAAAGTGACCCCTCGGAGTTAACGTAACGTATTTAGTTGAAACTGCGCTTGTTGCTGGTCAGGCTTACTTGTATCGAATACAAGACGATATTTACAACTATCACTGAAAGGACACTTGCCATTGCGAGCTTTAAAAAGTTTACATTCTGGTACTGACCTTATGTGTTCGCCATCCCTCATGTTGACGTTACCTGACCTGCGCTGCGTGGTCGGCAGGCTGTTGCTACCAAGGAGCAGAAGTTCCATATTCGCAGTCAGAGTGTCCTATTTTAAAGCCGTTCTCTCCCTGGCGCTCCCTATACTGATAATCAAAATCAAGCAAGTTTTCACAGCTATAGCGAGAAGCAAGATCGTACACCTGAGTAGTATATGCTAGATAATAGTCAATTTCATCTATCTCCAGTTCTCCACTATGAATAAGGTAGACCCGTAAATGTTTTAGAATGCTATAAAAATGCTGGACATAACGTGCAGAAAATAACAAGCCTGCGTTCGCTGTGACAGTCACAACTAAAATGCGCCCTTTGACACGTGCCCGGTGACCACCTGGCGAAACCCAGTGAACCGTGAAAGCGCCCCCTTGCCATCTGAATAAAGACAATTTAAACCACAGGGGTTGAAATTAACCTCATCGAAAGAGTCAATTTCATCAAATATCTGTCTCAGTTTCCCCAGAAATATTTCTCAACTTGAGTCTAAATAAACGTTTTGCCGATGTATTCTGAAAATAACTGATAAAGTTCTTACCCCTAGGTCTACCATCATTGATCCAGATTCTACGTTTTTCTCTCATCAAATCATGATATATTTTACACATGGTTTTCCAGTGTGGTTTTAAATAAGGTCTGAAAACTCGTTTTGGTACACCAGCATTGCCAACATCATTAATGCAGTTTCATAGACAATGGATGAGTGTAACTGCTTCTAATCAAAGATGGCGATAATTTTTTCCAGTTTAATTGTGGAACTTTTACAGCAGTTTGTGATGACAGACGTTGTTCAAGGTCCAGTTTTACCAAAACCGGTAGGTGGTCAGAGCCATTTAATTCATGGTCGTCAATTATTCCACATTGTTCCATCTTACCCAACATATTAGTTTCCACAGCAATATGGTCAATTAAAGTACACGAGGACAATGGGTTACATGGAATACATGTGTACCCAGGACCAGAGAAATTTGCACTTTGAGCACAAGAAACAAGGCCACATTCACTTTATATCCCCGATCACCAAACTTAATGCAAAAATTAGTCATCTAGAAAACTCTATTGGATTTTATTTATATTTTTGGCTATCTACATTAACTTAGATTTTATAAGGAAAAAGCCTAAAACCCTTAAAAAATCTCCGAAACCGTCATGCCAAATTGTCCGATATTTCCCAGAAATAATCCCAGAAACAATCTCTCTCAAGTTTGTTCGAATGGTAACAGTTCGGTGATTTTGGGCCGAGTTACAGGAAGTTGAACTTAGTCATCTGTCCAGAAAAGCATACTAAAATTTCAAATTTCAGAAACGGCTAGAGCTAGCATTACCAAATTTCATGCCAATGTTGGTCACACAAGTCATATCTGGAATTGAGGTATTGGTGGCGCAACCTGCATTGTCCTTTTTTAGCTCAGCTGACTATAAGTCATCTGAGCTATAGTCGTGGTCCTTTGTCCGTCGGCTGTCCGTCCGTCCGTCCGTCTGTCCGTCCGTCCGTCCATTAAACTGGTACGTTTTGAAAGCGTTGGATCTACGAATCTGAAATTCAGCATACCTTAAGATCTCCCCAAAATCTCCTACCATACCGAAAATTGGGTCACTAGGACTTTGTTCCTTCGAATTATTAAGGAAAACCCTCCGTTTCCCATTTAAAACCCATTGTTACACTTCAAGACTGCCTAATATCGAAACCACTGACCTGATATTGACCATTTTTAGCTCAGCTGACTGAAAGTCATCTGAGCTATAGCGATCACTCTTTGTCCGTCGTCCGTCTGTCCGTCTGTCCGTCCGTTAACCAGGCACAAATCGTAACCGCTGGACCTAGAACCTTGTAACTTGGGATTCTGAGAGGTCCATAAAAAATCTCCTTGGAAACCAGAAATTAGGTCTCTGTTACCCATATCCTTCGAGCTATGTGGCGCCAAAGTACCCCCCAGAAAAGTCAAAAATTTCATACAAAAACTTCAATATCTCATTAACTACTTGACTGATGGTCATGATTTTTGGCATACATATTGATCATGAGATGTTACATCGCTTCCTGCAGACTGGTGGCGCCACCTGTATTTTTCGATTTTTTTACGAATTTTTTTCTCTATTTTTGAGACCTTTAAAAATGTGAACATCTGTTAACAAGGCACAAATCATAAAGACTGGACTTAGAATCTTAATTCTTGACACACTGAGAGGTCCATGAAAAATCTCCTTGGAAACCAGAAATTAGGTCTCTGTTACCCATATCCTTCGAGCTATGGGGCCCCAAAGTACCCCCCAGAATAGTAAAAAATTTCATACAAAAACTTCAATATTTCAATAACTACATCACTGATGGTCTTCATTTTTGGCATACATATTGATCATGAGATGTTCGATCAGTTCCTGCAGACTGGTGGCGCCACCTGTACTGTTTGATTTTTTACGATTTTTTCCTCTATTTTTGAGACCTTTGAGGATGCTGTCATCTGTTAGCATGGCACAAATCTTAACGACTGGACCTAGAATCTTCATTTTCGACACACTGAGAGACCTATGAAAAGTCTCCATGGAAACCAGAAATTAGGTCTCTGTTACCCATATCCTTCGAGCTATTGGGCCCAAAATTACCCCCCAGAATAGTCAAAAATTTCATACAAAAACTTCAATATCTCATTAACTACTTGACTGATGGTCATGATTTTTGGCATACATATTGATCATGAGATGTTACATCACTTCCTGCAGACTGGTGGTGCCACCTGTATTTTTCGATTTTTTACGAATTTTTTTCTCTATTTTTGAGACCTTTAAAAATGTGAACATCTGTTAACAAGGCACAAATCATAAAGACTGGACTTAGAATCTTAATTCTTGACACACTGAGAGGTCCATGAAAAATCTCCTTGGAAACCAGAAATTAGGTCTCTGTTACCCATATCCTTCGAGCTATGGGGCCCCAAAGTACCCCCCAGAATAGTAAAAAATTTCATACAAAAACTTCAATATTTCAATAACTACATCACTGATGGTCTTCATTTTTGGCATACATATTGATCATGAGATGTTCGATCAGTTCCTGCAGACTGGTGGCGCCACCTGTACTGTTTGATTTTTTACGATTTTTTCCTCTATTTTTGAGACCTTTGAGGATGCTGTCATCTGTTAGCGTGGCACAAATCGTAACGACTGGACCTAGAATCTTCATTTTCGACACACTGAGAGACCTATGAAAAGTCTCCCTGGAAACAAGAAATTAGGTCTCTGTTACCCATATCCTTCGAGCTATGGGGCCCAAAATTACCCCCCAGAATAGTCAAAAATTTCATACAAAAACTTCAATATCTCATTAACTACATCACTGATGGTCATGATTTTCGACATACATATTGATCATGAGATGTTTCATCAGTTTGTGCAGACTGGTGGCGCCACCTGTATTTTTCAATGTTCACGAATTGTTTTCTCCATTTTTGAGACCTTTAAGGATGTAGTTATCTGTCAACAGGGTACAAATCGTAACGACTGGACCTAGAATCTTTGTTCTTGACACACAGGGAGACCCATGATAAGTCTCCATGGAAACCTGAAATTTGGTCTCTGTTACCCATATCCTTTGAGCTATGGCACTCCAAAGTACAGCTCAGAATAATGGAAAATTTGATACAAAAGCTAAAGTATCTGAACAACTAATGCAGAGATAACCATAATTGTTTGCATGGATATTGATCATGGAGTGTTTCATAAGTTTCTGCAGACTGGTGGCACCACCTGTATTTTTTCGGTTTTTTTTTTACGAAATTTTTCTGTATTTTTGAGACCTTTAAAGATATGAACGTCTGTTAACAGGGCACAAATCATAAAAACTGGACCAAGAATCTTCATTCTTGACACACAGGGAGACCCATGAAAAGTCTCCATGGAAACTTGAAATTAGGTCTCTGTTACCCATATTCTTTAAGCTGTATGGGTCCAAAATACCCCCCCCCCCCCAGAATAATGGAAAATTTGATACAAAAACTGCAGTATTTCAATAACTACAACACTGATGGTCATGATTTTCGGCATACATATTGATCATGAGATGTTCCATCAGTTTCTGCAGACTGGGTGTGCCACCTCTATTTTTTTTCAAATTTTTACGAATTTTTTTCTTTTTTTTTTGAGACCTTTAAAGATGTGGTTATCTGTCAACAGGGTACAAATCGCAACAACTGGACCTAGAATCTTCATTCTTGTCATGCAAAGAGGCCCATGAAAGGTGCCTGTGGAAACTTGAAATTAGGTCTCTGTTACCCATATCCTTCAAGCTATAGGACTCCGAAGTATCCCTCAGAATAATGGACAATTTGATACAAAAACTGAAGTATCTGAACAACTAATGGGGAGATCACCATGATTTTTTGCATGGATATTGACCATTAAGTGTTTTTATTAGTTTCTGCAGACTGGTGGAGCCACCTGTATTTTTGTATCCACCAAAACGAAGTTTTGCGGATACTATGTTTTTGACGGAGTTCCTCCACCGCGGCGGCGTTCGTTTCCAGAGAGCTCCTCGGAGACTAATGGACCGATTTTTCCCAAACTTACACCTATTATCGGGTCACATGTGAACTGGTGCCTAACCAATTTGCGTTGACCTCTGACCTTTCCTCTCTATCCAGTGTCCAATTGTGGGTCTGTTTCCACTCATAAACCCTCATATCTCGGGAACCGTTTGACCGATCAGGAAATAAAATTGATACAAATGTAGCCCTTGGATTGCTTTATAACATACACAAAAAATGGTGGCGCCACCTGTAACCATGTTTGCACAGTGTCCATCTGTTCATCTGCCTTGGGTTAAAATCACTCATATCTCTGCAGTGAATTGACTAATTCACCTGAAATTTGTCATGCGTATACATCCAGGATAGCTTTCTTGATTTTATGACAGGTGGCACCACCTTCGTTCACGTTCACGCTGATGACATCCAAGCTTATATCTTGGGAACCGTTTGACCGATCAGGAAATAAAATTTATACAAATGTAGCCCTTTGATAGCTCTGTAACATACACAAAAAATGGTGGCGCCACCTGTAACAATGTTTGCACAGCGTCTGTCTGTTAGTCTGCCGTGGACTAAAATCACTCATTTCTCTGTAGTGGTTCGACATAACTGCCTAAAATTTTGCAGGTTTATACATCGTGGACAGCTTTCTTGATTTTATGACAGGTGGCGCCACCTACATTCTAGTTAACGCTGCACACATCCAAGCTCATATCTCAGGAACCATTTGACCGATTGGGCCAAAATTGTGCATGTGTTTAGATCTCACATAGGTCTTTATCATTCACAAAACTGGAGGGGTTACCTGCAAAGATTTTTGCACAGTGTTTGTCTGTTTGTCTGCCATGGGCAAAAATCGCTCATATACATGTAGTGGTTTGACTTTTCTGCCTAAAATTTTGCAGGTGTATACAACTTGGACAGCTTTCTGGATTTGTCGTAGGTGGCACAACCTACATACACATTTAGGCTGCAGACATCCATGCTAATATGCAACATACCTCACTCTATTTCCCCTTGCCACTCAATCCATGCCTCACTATCCGATTTTGGCAGATACATGTAGTCACTTGTCGGTTACCCGTATTCTAGTTTTAAAAGTTTACACATTTTTCTCTATTTTTGAGATATATAAATACAGACTAAATCTTGGCCTATTGGTTAATCTGTTTGATGCTTCAGTTGAATGGGTATATACTACCATTTTGATGATAAAATTTCTTTTTGCGAATCTCTTCCCAGTCAGCTGAGCGTCATGACCCATGGGTCACTTGTTAATATATCAATTCCTCTATATATTTCCTATGTACGTACCAGAAATTACTTCAATATTTTTTAAATTCTTGAAATAATTGGCCCAAACATAATGCACTTTGAAAAAATTCAGGAAATATATTTACTCCCTTAACTTGAGAATTGTTGGAGCTAGAGACTTTCTTTCAGGTATATAACTATATTTAATCAAGATTCAATTGTATACCAAAAATTAGATCTGAATTTTTTAAATTTTATAAGTTATTAGCATAAATATATAATCAGTACCTTGAATTTTACCCAGATTTGACCAATGCACATTTTTTCCTGTAACTGCTGTGGGTTTAATTTTCACAGTATATTACCTTAAGTATTTCATCTCTATACATCTGAAATTTTAAACCAGTTGATCAAAAACTGTAGATTTTATTCAAGTTTTTAAGCACCACGTAAAGTATTCATTAGATCAAGCAAGTGTTATGCAGTTTGCTAGATCTCAGCTCCCTAGCTTCCCAGGCCAGCTCTCAGATCCCAAAATTTGGCATACAGTTAGATGTCCCCCCTACCATACCACTAGAGCTTCATTCCTTTGAGATATTAAGAAAACTTTAATTTTCAATTAAAAACCCATTGTTACACTTCAAGACTGCCTAATATCAAAACCACTGATCTAACTTTGATCATATAAAATATACATGTTCTTCTACTTATACTCTATGCACATGCCAGTATTGTTGTGAGTATTGCGAAATTGTTTTAAGGTATGGGCCTGAACATAATGCACTTTGTAGACAAGAAATATATACAAATTTTATAAGTTATTAGTATAATCATAAAATCAGTACCTAAAATTTGCCTAAGTTTGATCATGGCATGTTTGTTTCCTGTAAGCACTGTTGATATAATTTTCATATCATGCAGAAATAAGGATTTCAACTTGTTAGTTTTGAAAGTTGAAAGAATTACCAAAAACTGTAGTTTTATTAAAGTTTTTAAAGAGACCATGTCAGACCCAGGCTCAACCCCCCCCCCCCCCCCCCCCCCCACAGTCACCTGTATGTCCTCTACTTGACCTTTCAGGCCAATTATGCACGCTTGACGTTGGGCATACACTCACAGCTTGTTGCTGGCCACAACTTATCGAGGTGTCCAATCCAGCTCATCTATTAATTGTTTAGACCAACAGCATAACAATATACAATGAATAAATAAATTTTTATAGGTCTATAATAACAACTTTAAAAATAATCAGTAGAAAAGTAATTTGACAGTTGATGATTAAGAGGGAATTACCTTTCAGTTATTGATGTTTTGAATTTAGTGTGGATTGATGAAAATGTATTCCAAGTAACACCATTGAATCACCTATGGTATTTTTCTTTTCAGTTTTAATAATGAAAAAAAAATATTTAAATTATATTGTTCTATACTATTAGGAATTATATGAAGGAAATCAATGATTAACAAAGATGCA